>JARKIC010000046.1:0-600950 GCA_029378375.1 Mycena olivaceomarginata | reverse complement strand
GCGGTGTTTGTTTCTGAGATCAATGGCGCGTCTGCACATCGCGTCTTTCCTGCTGTTACCATGTCGCTCTTTGGACAACTACAGGAACAGCAGCAGACCTCCAATATCTTTGGCGTTCGCACCACTCAACTGCAGCGGCAACAATCTTCTGGTAGACTTTTTGGCGCCGCTCAGCCGAGCACGACTCAGCCGGCCACCACATCCATCTTCGGGCAGCCCAGCACGTCCCAGTTCCGCCGCCGAAGCCAACGGCGCGCCTAAACCTGCGCCTGCGTTTCGGAGTAGCTTCGGGCTCGGTGGGCAACAGCAGCAGCAACAGCAACAGCCCAACAACGCCTTTGGCGCGTCGACGCTCTCCACGAGCGCCCTGCTCCCGCCGGGGGCCGCGCAGCCGGGGAAAGGGCAGGGTTAGCAGGTGGGCCAGGCCGCGGACGCGCAGGCGCAGTTCGCACGGCTGACGGTGCGGATTGGGGAGATTGCGGCGGCGGGCCGGGGTGTCAGTCTCAGGTTAGTACCAGGCGCGTCTCTTCTCCTTCCTCCCTTCCTCCCCTCCCCTTCCTTCCGGGTAGATCTACCCGCTTCCTCCCTCCGTCCTTCCTCCCGTTCCTTCTGTCCTGCCGTCCTTCCTCCACCTCTCCTTCCGCCCTTCCTTCCTCCCTCTTCCCTTCCTTGTTTTCTTGCTTTGTATCCTGCTTCGTCCTATACTCACACTTCCCACTGGCCTGACTACTGTCAACAAACGTACACAGTACATATTCTACCACCGCGTCGTGCTGTACGGGGGCCCGCCGAACGCGACGAACGACGCGCTGTGGGCAAGGGCGGTGAAGGAGAATCCGGATCCGGAGTGGAGCGTTCCTTCCTTCCTGTTCTGCTACTGCTGCTGCTACTGCGAGGAGGGCGGGCGCGCCTGGGTACGATGCGCGCGCGGGGAGGCACGAGCGCAGGGAGAGTCTCGAGTGCGGACTGGTACGATGACGATGTGATGCGGGCGCGGAGGGTGTTGCGATGTGATTCGAGTGCGAGTGTGTTCCGCGTCCTCGGCTGCATCTCGCGCGAATATGGCGGCTCCTTCTCCTGTGAGGAGCCACGAGGCTCGGAGCTTCATTTCATTTCTTGTTTCCCTTCCCTTCCCTTGCCTTCGCTGCCCTTCCTTCATTCCTCCTTCTCCTTCCTTCCCTTCCTCCCTCCTCCTTCCTTCCTCTCTTCCCCCCTCCTTCCTCTCCTTTCGCCGCACTGCTACCCACGCCGTACGAACTCAATGCACTACACAGCCTCGTCCCCGTCATCGCGGTAGGCTTCGATGACCTCCGGCAGCGGGTGGACGCGCAGGGACGCAGGCGGGAGCGCACGAGGCGCGGATGAAGGTGCGTGTCTCTACTGGTATTGGACTCTGGACTGGGATGTACGATACCATGCAATGCGCTGCGCTGCAACAAGGCAACGAGGTCCTGAGCGAGGCACGGCACGAGCTGCGTCGGGGTTTTCAGAGGCTGGGAGATGTGCTGCGAGCGGGACTCGTCAGGCCGCCATACCGTGGGCGGGGCTCTATCAGCTCTTCTGTTCACTGTGGCGGGCGCTCTTTTCGTCTTCTTCGCATACAGCGCCGCCCGCGCGACGGGGTGTGTGGTGGAGCGGGTTACTCTCGTCGTTCCTGCACGGCGAGCGGAAGAGCGGGAGGCGCCTCATTCGGAACCGGTCTATCCACCGCGAGCAATTTCGCCCGCTCTCGCAGGGAGCGCAGGGCGGGAGAGCCTTCGCCACTCACGAACTCGGGGGCAATTGCGCAATCCCGGGCCACTGTGGATCTCGCTCTTCTTTTTCATGCTGCGCAGTACTGCTTTGGGGACGTGGCTCGTCTCCTCCTGCACGGCGCGCTCTCTGACCTTTTTTCGCTGCCACGCTTGTCGAGGCACCTCCCGCTCTTTCGTTGTGGCGGACGACGCTGTGTGTCGAGGTAGAGCCGGGTGCCGACTTTGGGCGGGTGCCCTTCCTCGATACGGTGGGGTTATGTACAGTTCTTGCAACGTCGAGGCAGCCACCGTCCCAACGGTGCGTGGAGCGGGTCTGCCCGGCTCTTGGAGAGCGATTCGCAGCCACGGTGGATCTGTGGAATCTTAGTCGGGTACCGAAGCGCTGTGAGGATCTCCCTTCCATTCCGCGCGCAACGGGCCGCCCGCGGGCGGGAGGGGGGATCAAATATTGCTGGCTGGAAGCACTTCCGGAATAAATACATCATTCATGCCTCACGCACTCAGCCTGAACCTCGGAACACCCCGGTGCAAAAAAAGGAGTGATTTTAACGAAAAGAAAAACACCAAAAAAGAAAAGCGGCATGCTTGAGTCAAGCCCCCACCGTGCAGACAGACCCACGCATGTATCATAGGCCCTGCGCAACCTAAAGACCCCTTCTGTTAGCAATTCAGCAAGGCGAGCATGTAGGAAAAAGAGGAAGGAACTAACGGGATACACCTCTTGCCGGCATAAAGTCTGGTTCGTTCACTCACCTCTGCACGTTTCACGTGCATTAATTTGGCTCTTCCAGTGCCCAGCGATACAGTTTAGCTGTCAGAAGGGTCCAGTTACGAATTCTTTGTTCGTCCGATATTTTTCGCTCGATTCGTCCGCCTGCGGGAGGCCCCACAAAATTATCTGTACTGTCCGTTGAGTTTCCCGAAATATAATCCATTGTGCCAACTCAACTGCTCCTGCACCAACAGAACATGTGCACGAAATCCGCAGACGTCCTGTCCTGTTCTCCGGGAATATGAAATAGAACCGGATATGTTAAGCTTCGAGCAGTCTGAACCAACATCGGGACTTGAGTTCGCAGCGACAACTGTTCGCTCTATTTTCACGGGAGGCGGCAACTCAAGCCTGGTTGTAACTGCAGTCCGTATTCACCGCGAACCGGAAAATCACGAAACACTCCATGCGACACTTCCCTCTCATATCGCAATACGGAAGATTCAATTCCTAAGACTCCGATACTGTATAAAATCGACGGGCAGCAAATTTTGGTCCCCTTCCTCTCATATCAAATCGTCCTCCTCGCTGAGCTCTACCAGACTGTTGGCAATCGCCCGCAGCGCATCATCCATGCTGTTAGGATTTGTAATAAACATCCCGCTGAGCCTGCTCTTCGGATCGAGTTTGGCCTCGATGTCGAGCAGGCCGAGGGCTAACTGCCTCGCCGTGTGCTGCACAGGGAGGACAGACGCTTTGGCGACCAGGCATGATAAACACAAGCTGATATCCGAAACAGTGTGTTCGATGTCTCGAATGGGTTCGACCAACACCGTCATGTCACGGAACTTTGATTGAAGGACAGGACCAAAGCCATCGAGATCGTTTTTGAGCTACGTGTAGCGAGTCAGCTCCTCGCTCAGCCTATCAACAGCTGATTGAGCATCTGCCATAGCTATCTGACTGATGGTCATCCCGTGTTGCAGCATCCCGATGAGTTTGTTCGAGTGGGATATTGGCCTCATTGAGATTGGCCCAGTCGCCAAGCTTGCCTAGCTCCAAGGTCAACGCGTCGCGGAGGCTCTGGTACGAGCCGATTTAAATGCGAACACAGGAAAGCACATAATGGAGACCTACTCGGAGTCCTTCTGATTCAAAACACTGTCACTCTGCCAATGAGTACGAGTCGTATCCTTGGTTGCTCGAAATTACCCTTCAGTATGAAGGAGCCTTCGGTGCTACTGCATCCCAAATGCCACAGGTGCAAGTTCTTGAGCATCTGTTGATCTCGTCGTCCAATTGTTTCGGCTCGACCTTCCCCGACTGCTGGCCGCCGATGTATCAGCTGTTGCTATGCCAGAGCATATATGGTCTTCAACGATCCCACTGCGGGATGCACCGATGCGCCGAGGCGCGTGTGAGTCCTGAGACCGACGTCACGTCGGATCAGACATGTTCTCCCATGCCAAATTCGCCGGAGCTCTAAACAAGATGGTGATAGATGTAGGCTACAAGCCGTTCTATTTTCACAGCAGTAATCAATGTTCTTGGTCAGTGGAGGTCGAGTGTAGGTACCGATCTCGTGCCATGGATAAGCCAATATCATTTGTTTATTTTTGGTATCTGTTCATCTCACGAATTGGATGGAAAGGATGGGATCGGCGGCAGAAGTAGATGAGTCAGAGATGAATATGCTGATACGCATACAACAGGTCTGAGAGCGCGAGCTGAACTAATCAAACTCAGCACTCCAAGAGCAGTCGCAATACGAAATATATGCGAGTGGGTCCAACTATGACCAGTGCTCAGGATGGAATTAAAGTCGAGGTGAGGGTGAGGGTGAGATTGGAATGAGGTGAGGTTTGTCACATGGAGCGAGACAGCAGGGACGATAAACGACACGACAACAACAAGGGAGGAGGTGAGAGCGAGGACGAGGGTGAGAGCGAGGACGAGGGTGAGCATGGACGACAAAGGACTATAAACGGCGGCATATGAAATCTAAGACGGAGGAGTTGAGACGAATGTGGGGCAAAATAGTTTTATTATTATTGTGCAATCTAACTACAGTTTTATATGTATGAGAGCACAGGAATGGTTAAATGAAGCAGAAGTAAAATAAAATATGAAAAAGGTGTAATGCCAAATGTCAAATGAATCACCATGTTGAAATGAACTACATTGCGGTGAAGGCGGAGGAATAGAAAATAAATAAAACAAGGTGCGCAGGGGGTGGCTGTTGTGGTGGAGACAAGGAACCCAAGGAACGGGTGTTGACAGTTGTGGAGGCGCAACAGGAACCGCGAGGAACACGAACCAGGGTCGAACAAGCCAAGAGCATAGCCACATCTGTCAAAAAACGGGCGGATCAGATGATTTCGGCGATCAGCAGCGCACGCTGCTCATCAATGCTGATGTTGATATATGGAGTGAAAGAGTCATCAGTTGGGTTTGGCGGGTAACAGGCTATTGTGAGGGTGTTTCCTGTCTATAAGAAGACACCACAATCACAATCAGAAGTGGATGGATTGGAGATTGGTGTGCTGATGAACAGACAAATCTTGCAGTTGAGTCAGATGGGTAATGGACTTCCCATGCAGGACACATATAACATGCAAGCCCTGTGTTTGATCCCTGTCTCAAAATGCCCCGCCAGTCCACTGTCACAGAAATTCGCCTGAACAATATTAAGGGCTGCTTGACCCCTGCCCTAACACTTCTCAAGGAGCTGAATGATGCATTTGGCCCACCATTTATTCAGTCCATTGCAAACACCATTGAATCCTTGATTAACATTATTCAGGTAAGAAGACTTGAACATTATCAATTGAGGCACTTACAGGATGGCATAGAATGTGAAACGGAACAAGGATGAATGTGCTCAACTCATGGAGGACATCCATCCAGTCCTGTATGCAATTATCAACCTCCATCTCAAGGCTGAAACAGTTGAATCCCTGTCTCCTGAAATGCTAAATAACATTGGGAAGTTCATGGAGTATGTGGTGGCCATTTTTGTGACACCAGTTAATGAACAGCCTGCTTCTCCAGGACTCTACACAAGATATATACTTTCCTTGAAGGACAACAGGATGGGAACAGGATCAAGTATCTGTTCCGTAATAATGAAGTGCAGAAATTGTTCAGGGATTGTCATGCAGGATTGGACCAGGCTGTGGAAGTCTTTGAGGTGTGCAACATGTTTATATATTCTGGGGAGACATTGATTGGCTGCTCTTAGGTTATCACCAGACCTCTGTGGGTGAATGACATTGATGTGATCAAGAAAACAGCCCAGCTCATGCACGAGGAATTGTTTGAGCTGATTCAGACCCTGTCTGATAGCAGTACCAACTCAAATGGATCATCGGTAGGTGAACAGTTTACAACCGGTACATCCAACTAATTGGGAGTCAGGTTTATGAGGGCGGGAATGAATCGAAAAATAGGTAAAAGCTTGGTTGTGTGACTAACAGAGTTTCTAAATCTTTCCCTTGTAGTTCAACCTCATTTTCAATGTTGCCTTCAAAGCCCAAGATCTTCTATGGTCGTCAATCAGAGGTGGAGACCATCATGAAAATGCTCAACAAGGAGTCACCCAAAATAGCCATTCTTGGAGGAGGTGGGATGGGCAAGACAAGCCTTGCAAAAGTGATCCTGCACTATCCACAGACCTTGGAAAAATTCCAACACAGGTTTTTTGTCAGTGCAGAAGCTGCAACCACCAGCATTGAACTTGCAGCTCTCATTGGACTACATGTTGGGTTGACCCCAGGAACCGATCTCACAAGACCTGTTGTCCAGTACTTGTCACAAAAGCCATCTTGTCTTCTGATTTTGGATAATCTGGAGACAGTGTGGGAACCAATCCAGTCCCGAGATGGAATTGAAGAATTCCTTTCGCTCCTTACAGAGGTGCAACACCTTGCACTTTTAGTATGTCTAGCCCTGGTTCCATTTTTGCTTCACTGATTTCTACCAGATCACAATGCGAGGAGCTGAGAGGCCTGGCAAAGTTCACTGGACTCACCCATTCTTATTGCCTTTGCAACCCCTATCAGCTGAAGCTGCACAGCAAACCTTCATGGATATTACAGATAATGCCTATAAAAAAGAGGACATGGAGCAGATTCTCCAATTTACAGATAATATGCCCCTTGCAGTGGACCTCATTGCTCATTTGGCTGACTATGAGGGGCTTTCCAATGTGTTGGCTAGATGGCAAACTGAAAGGACATCACTGCTGACTCTGGGTATGACTGAAAATCCAACATGGATGTGTCAATCAGTCTCTCTCTCTCCAGTCCCAGGATCACATCAGAGAGCAAGGAATTGTTGAGCCTTCTCTCAATCCTCCCTGATGGACTCTCTGATGGTGAACTGGTCCAATACAAACTTCCAATCTCCAATATTCTCAGTTGCAAGACTGCATTGCTGGCCACATCACTAGCATACCAAGATGGCAACAGGCGGCTTCGGTCACTGATGCCCATGCGAGAACATGTTCAAAAGTTCCTGCCCCCATCCTTACCCCTTGTACAATGTCTCCGCAAGCAGTTCAATGGACTTTTGGAGCTGTATCAGAAGTATAATGGAGAGCAGCTAGGGCCTGTGATCAATCAAATTACATTGAATCTGGCAAATTTCCATCAAGTCCTCCAACAGGGGTTATACAACCATGCTCCGGATCTGGGGATTACTATCCACAGCATATCATCCCTGAACTCATTCTACAGACTCACTGGGCGAGGTTATTCAGGGTTGCTGGATAGCATTCTACCTATTTTACCTGAACTGGATGACCAACTGAAGATACAGTTCACCACTGAAATTTTGTGGTCAACCAAATATTACCCCCAGTAGCCATGATCAGGAATGATTCATCACACAGGCACTAAGTATGTTTAAACATATCAACAACCCTCTTCTTGAGTGTAAGTGCCTTCACCTGTGAGCTATTATCTGTCTTATATGATCACATTTCAGGCAAATTCTGTTGTGCAGCAGGGGCTCATTTTCTACAGTGCAGATTGGATACACGCCAAGCTATGCAATTCTACGAAAAAGCACTGGAATTGTCAATCTCGTGTCGAGATAAAAATGAGCAGTGTAATACTTTGATAAGCATTGCCCAGCTCAAATATAGGACTGGAGATTATTGCACAGCTCAGGCACATATAGCCAAGGCACTGCAGCTATCAAGATCAGCCCCAAATCTGTTTCAGGAAGCAAATGCACTGTATATTGGAGCTGTATGCTCCACATATCTAGGGAACTTCTGGGAGGCTATGGACAACCTACACAGAGGCAGAATCCTTCTTGGTATTTGTGGATTGGCTGGCGGGAATATTGACCACCAAATGGCAAACCAGCAGGGGGAGATCCATTTTCTGAAATCAGAATATACTCAAGCCAGAAGCATCTACAGTCAAATAGTTGCAACTGTTTCTCCTGACCAGAATGCCTATGTCCATGCAATATCACTTCTCAACATGGCACAAAGTGATACAGTTTGTGGAGATATGCGGGATGTGTATCACAAGCTGAATCAAGCAAAAGAAATTCTCCACAAGTGGATTCATTCAAGAGAAATTATTGCTTGTACCATGGTTGAGGCTGATATTGAACTCAGAGAGAAGAAGTTTGAACTCGCAAAGGTCAAATTACGGGAATGTCTCCATTCCACCTGGGGGAAAGACAATGAAGTTGGATCATTCTGCTTGGAAAGACTTGCTGATATCACAGCTTGGCCAAGTTCGGAATGGCAATTCAGATGGCCAGTGATATACTTGGGAAATGCCTACAAAACAAAAATAAACTGTCACTTCACAAAGCACTTCTTTATCTGGGAGATGTGTTTATTGTCAACCAAGATGGAAAAACCGCTGAAAATCTGTACATGCTGGTGCAGGAAGGATTCACACAGATGGACATCCATTGCAGCCGAGCACAATGCATGATCCGTCTAGGAGATCTTGCAAATGAACAAGGACATACCTCAAAGGCAATTTCCTTGTGGCAGACAGCCAGGCCACTGTTTGAGCAATCATTGCAGGCCATAGATGTTGCTCAGATTGATGTAAGGCTCTCAGCTACTAAAAAGCATGATCAGGAAGCCTTGACCACTTTGACTGCACCTGATCAGCAGTTGAACACAGGGTCATCTGAGATCCAGCAGGTTGAAAGTGCACATTTGGAGGGTTCAGAAGGTGTTGTCTCCGCTCTAATGCCATGCTAAATTCCTTCCCCATATGCCTATTGTATTTATATCCAGATTATATTTATTTATTTCCCCTCACTGTTGTCCAGTAAGGCCATTCTTCCCTGAATGGTCAGTTTGTGAATCATTTTTTATATGTGGTGAGAACCATCAAGTCAGATCCAACAGAAAATGGATGATGACTGTTGATTGGGTGCCCATAGCTTGGTGATCAGACCCTTCTCAGATCAACACATCAGCACAACTCACCTTTGCCCCAGCTTCAATGTTGGCTGAACAAAGTGTGCCCAGACAAACTTGCTTAGCAAGATATCAACACTTTTTGGAATGGAGATAAAAGGTCGGGGTCTACTAGAACTGTGAATAAACTCCTGAAGTCTTAGAGTCATAGCAAGAATAATAGAAAGAGCAACATCGGTAGTATTGAAATCAGCATAATGATGGTATGGGCTATTTATCTAGCTGTCGACAGTATTTACAAACTACCTTGCACATGCACACATAGTTGACACACCACGCCATACATGCCCGAAAGGTTAGTTACGCATAGGCATGCTGATATAAGAAGGCTGTGAATGTGATGGGTCTGCAATGGCCCCAGGTTGTGAACCACCAAGAAAAATCAGTAATGAACCAAAGGGAGGTCTGGCTGGAGTCATGGGTTGATAATGCACCTAAACTCCAGGAGAGTATGGTAGTACTGTGAGAGATTGTGCTGCCAAATGGGGTGTGGACTCTTGAAACGAACTTGACACAGCATGCTATGTTCCATACAGGGATGGGGATATATAAAGAATCCGGCGGTCTCAACAGAATTAATGAAAACACATCACAATGATAAAGCATCAAGCATGACAGCTTCCTAAGCTTGAAGGGCTGCTCCCCGAGAATGATATTTGACAGTTTTGCAGCCCAAATCATGGCGGGAAATTGGAGTGAACTCCTTCTGAAGTAAAGACGAAGCAAAAAATGAGGTTTCCCCATCCATTTGGAATATTTAAGCTGCGGAAAAAATTGGTTGAACCAGGTTGAATTGATCTGAATGTCGCCACCCTTATCGGGCTATCAACAAGCACTGCTGAGCCTGAGTGCTTTCCGGGTCTGCCTATCTCCTCACTCAACCACCGGGTTTTATGGATTGTCTGATCCAGTTAGAAAATCCCCAAGGTCTTTGGGTGCTACCACTGTGGAGGGGTCGTATGGCCGACGTGTGGAAATCCATCTGCATGTTGGTTTCGATTTTACTCTACCATGCCCCTATTTTACTTTACAGCATTTGTTTGACATGTAAACATTGCCACATCATCAAATCTTATGCTTGTACCACCATTTCTGCGACCAGTGCAGGGCCCTCGCCCAGAAGGGATTCGGTATCCCTTCACCCCTTCCTCTAGGAAAGTCGCGAGTGGGCAGTTTAGCCACCAGTACCCCTGAATTCACATCATACGACCTCACCCTCTTCACACGACATTTTGGCACTATCTTACTCTAACTTTTTGTCGTTTTCTTACTCTACAGCCTGGGACCATTTTCTAAATTCATCCCCCATCGTTCGCTCGACCGCTACACGGATCGCCGACCCATTTCCAGAACCTACACATTGGGCATTCTCCTCCTCCACACCACTTCCAGCCATTCCACTCACCGGCTAACTCACTCAATGGAGTCTGTCTGACTCTCACTCCACGATACTGCTGGTACATTGATAAGCATGGGATTTGTCCACCCATGAAATCTTCGCTTTTTTGTGTTTTCATGACAAGACATGTGCCGGGCTACACTCCAGAAGTGTCAGTACTGAGGTTCCCAAGTAGCTGGCTGGGCAGAAGAACCACTGAGTAACAGATGGGAACAGGGAGGAACACTCTGGGACCATTGGCATGTGCTTGCTCCGAAACATGTAGGAGATATGTAGCCCACAGAACAAGTGGAACGTGAAGTCTACTCTATTCCTGTTCACAGAACTAGACAGGGACAGACTGGAATCCTGTTGTGGTGTGTTGGACATTGGACATGTATCGTGTTCTGATCAGATGATCATTGGAAGGGGCTGGGAACATCACATCTTGATGGTTCCACACCGTCCCGAGCATTCCAGATAAGGGATGATCACTAAGCAAAGGTCCAATCCCTTGGACCTATACTCATCGGCTCTTGGAACAAGTACCCATCCTGGAAAGTACTTTGAATGCTGTATCCCTGGAGAGCTATGGACTGGGAGCATCTGTTCCAGACATTCCCATAGACGGGAAGGCACCAGCATTGGAGGGAACAGACTATCTAGTCAGGATCAACATAGGGGACTGGTCGTAATGGCTCGGGCACAGTCTGACTGATCGTACATGTGCACAGGATCGCACCAGGATGGTGTGCTCGACATGGGCAGCCAATGGAAGGGCTCAGATACCCATTCCTATGACAGATACACAGAAGTCGGACGGATAAATGGACTATTTTACTCATATCTACTTATTCTCAGATGTTTCCATGTGTTTCAGGGCTTTGTATTTAGTAACAGGGGCATCTTGGGCAGCTTCATGGAATCACCCCATGGCTAGTAGGCAGAAACACTTGTGAATTGGGCAGATATCGGGGAGTTCGAACAAGGTGTCTCTTAGAATTCATCTTGGCTTGGAATCTTTATTTTGTGTGTTCGGAATCTTTGGAAACCGACTTGCTGTTCGTCTGGAATAGTCTGAAAGTGACTGGAACTGTTAGGATTGTGCTGAGTCTGCACTTGGTTGTTTGGGTTTTGTGTGAAGAGCTTGGGAGCGGAACCCACTACTGTTAAGGAGCTTGGGAACGGAAACCCACCATCGTCTGAAGCGCTTAGGATCGGAATCCATTTCTGTCTGTTACTGTCTACGCTTGGAATCAGCATTCACCTCGCTTTTGAGAACCCCAGCAACCTGTTCTCGTCTGTTCTCATAGCTGTGAAGCTTTATATCACCGTGCTACTGTGCTTCCTGTTTGTTCGGGTCTACCCTCGTTCAATCAGATCTAGCCAGAACACTTGCACAGCAAGGGTTCCATTCACATCGACACTCTCACTGCGTCCCACTAGCTTTCCTGTCTGTTCCAGTTCTATTCCAGTTCACTCAGTACAAGGCTCAAGTACTTGGACTTCGTTCCAAGGACTTCTACAAACGACTCAACACTCTCTCCTTGTTTCCGAGGTCTATTCCATTCCCTGCAACCTTTTATAAGGCCCTGTACCAGGGTCTGATACTTGTCTGTGCACTTCTCGAGCACTTCCGTTCTGTTCCGACGCACTTCTGTGTTGAGGTTTGGTTTTGGTTGGTGTTTTCTTGATAGGTTCAGAGCACATTGATCAACATTTGCTGTCAAGAAACACTGTGGAGCCATTCCGCATGGTCCTGGCTCGCAGCCACCTCATTGGATCCATCTGCAAAAATTATCATGTTTGAGGTGTTGGGCACAACCTGCATCAGATCATCCTATGGCGAACCACTTCTTCAGGTTTTCAGGCAGGAGTTGGATCACATATCTTTCTGCGACCATGAGCTGGCTACCTCCAGTGATGAGATCTGGCTTGCATGACTAATATATTCCGCAGTGGCACATTCGACTGAGACGGGCCTTTCCATGTTGAAGCATCTACCCATGACACCCATCTGGGTCAAAGACCATACCCTGCTTCTCGCAATTGCAGTGTGTCACCACTGTGATTGGGGCGAAGCCCCAGCCAGGGAGTAGAGATACTGTACTTTTTTATTCAAATTGTCAGTCATGCATCACCCAGGCCCTTGTTGAACCTTCAAGCGGTCACATAGGCCCTCAAACCGCCTAAAAAACTGCAAAAAAGGCAAAATTTTCAGTTCAAATGTCGAATTTCTTGGGGTGTCAGGCAGAATTTCGGCAGCTGCCGAAATGTTGAATAGGTAAAATGAGTCACATATTACACCTGTCGATTTGAACAAAAAAGTACAGTAGCTTGTAGTTGTTAGATAGGAATCATTAAGGCTTGCAGCTGTGCCGTAAAATTACGGAGACACAGGCTGTAAATACAGTTACAGACCTGTACTGTCAAGCACTGAGAGACCATTTTATACAAGACAGGGACGGTACGGGTTCGGCCGTATACAGTCAGCCATAACAGTCCATTTACGGCTTTACGGCTTTGTTTCACTGGTGCCTCAATAATGGGAGGAATTTCCTGACACTGGCAAGGCTGCTGATGGCATCCCATTGATTAAGTCCCTAATCACTGACCCAAGGAGCAAGATTCGGCACATCCACGGCTCATGAAGAGTCTATCACGGAATGTTCTGAGATGTTCAACTTGCATGATGGATATGGTTTCCCTTGTTGAATTGAGATATTTACATGTTCAGCTTGACTCCAGAGCATAGTATGTCATTTACCACGCAATAGATATATTTTGGATGAAGAAATGGAATATTTTCAAATGTGTTGAAGTGTGATGCCAGGTGGCACCGTAATTACGCTGTAACGGATGGCACTGGCGGGACCCATGCCGTTTGAGTGTCTGCGCAATCGTCTTATAGACAGCTAAACCATACCGTAAGAAAATTGCACCGTAATTCTTATGGCCGTGGCCGTAACACGGGCGGGTGCAAGCCCTAGGAATCATCACCCCTTCTTCCGCACTTTTGTGTGCTTTCGGATCCCCAGCTCCGCTTCCCCTGTCCTGCACAGCAGTTCCCTAGCAAGTGGCCCAAGGGGCCTCCACCACACCTCGACATTTCACTGGGGCAACAACAAACCTATTATTCTGCCACCACAGGACACCTTTGTTTTTGTTCTAGAGCACTATACTGTGTTCAATCAGCTCGCTGTGCCGGTGTGGATGCGGTTGTCAATTTGTGTTCATGCTGCATGCGGGGAGATACTGCCTTCGCCGATGGCTATTCCAGAATACATCAGGACACTGACCATGCTACTTCGCATTTCTGAACTCTATAACATGGCTGATGAGCGACCAAAGATGTCGATGTGGGTCAGGCAGCAGCTTGTTTCCGATGATATACGGGAAGCGGTGGACTGAAAGACTAGACATCCAGAACAATATTATTCCCGCTACTCCCCCGTATCATTGGCCATGTTTCTTGCCGTGCTCAGGGATGGAAGATCTCTGGACAACTACTGTGAGGTCGTCATCCCGTCGCCTTTACCACTCTGATTTGAACCCTCGGTTACCTCTCGAGATAATGGTACAGATCTAGTACCAAACACCGTATCTAATCTTCCGACTGCACTTGGCACCGGCCATTCAAGCACTCCTTTCTGCTCAACTTCTTTGATACCGACAGAATTCCCTATTTCGCATCACCCATCATCTCAATCCCTACGGGCCGCACCCGAAAGGGCAACCCTCCTTTGCCTCATCGAGGCGAGCTGCCAGCTTCTGTTCAAAATAAGTCTGCAGAAAGAGCCCTCCCAAATGATACAGGCTCAGATCATTTACCACAGCATTTCCCTGATGACTCTTCCGCTTTGCGCCCACCTGACGACTCACCTTTGCCCCAGCTTCAATGTTGGCCGAACAAAGTGTGCCCAGAAAAACTTGCTTAGCAAGATATCAACACTTTTTAGAATGGAGATAAAAGGTCGGGGTCTACTAGAACTGTGAATTAACTTTATTAACTTTTGAAGCCTTAGAGTCACGGAAATAAGAATAGAAAGAGCAACATCAGTGGTATTTTAATCAGCATAATAACGGTATGGGCTATTTATCTAGCTGGTGATAGCATTTACAAACTACTTTGTGCATGCACACATGGTTGACCCTGAAAGGTTGGTAACACACGGGCATGGTGATATGAGAAGGCTGTGAGTGTGATGGGTCTGCGACGGCCCCAGGTTGTGAACCAACAAGAAAAATCAGTAATGAATTAAAGGGAGGCCCAGCAGGAGTAGGGCTCCAACCTGTGCCCATCGCTGATGGGTCAACGGATGGGAACGGACAGGTTTTTCAACAGGATGTGAATAGACGGGTCGACCCGTAAACGGGGCACCTGTACCCGTCTGTTCAACAGGTACAGGCGGGTTCCAGCTTACAGATGGTTTTTTTACCCCAGATTTTGCTGTATTTGACCTAGTTTTGAACCATGTGGGCAGGTGAACTTTGGCTGGAATGAACCGAGCCTAAATCCACCTTACAAAAGCAAACGAAATCATTGTCGGCTGAATTTTTGGTGGAGTCCTCGACAAGGCCCGGGAAGTCCTGAACTCTCCCGTGTGTCGAGTTTGAGCCCACTGTCGTCTCTGTAGAAGAGTAGAGCCTCCCAAAAGGGTAGCAGGGTGAGTGTGAGGTTCTATTCACAACGTTTAGTGCCTCACTGAATGATAAACTGTCTGTTATTCACTGTCCCTCCAGTGAACCCGTCAACCCGTCGGACCCATCGAAACAGGTGGGACAGATGGTACCCATCCGTTTGCCTGCCAGCGGAAATGGGTAACATCCCGTTTAATGGCCGGGTTGGAGCCCTAGGCTGGAGTCATGGGTTGTAACTCCCACCAGGGGCAAAGATCAATGCATATGAAAACCGTATGTGTTAAACGCATATGGTTCGCATATGTGAGATCGTGGAACAAAGGTGTCAATTTTGTTCCACGATCTCACATATGCGAACCATATGTGTTTAACACATACGGTTTTCATATGCGTCAATCTTTGCCCCTGGTGTCCAGGGGAGCATGGTAGTACTGTGAGAGATTGTGCCGCTAAATGGGGTGGACTCTATTGCCGCTCGTCATCGCTCTGTGCTGCTGCGGCCGTCAAAACAAGCAAAAGATGTGTGATTTGGGCCCTGCATACCTCAGTCCTCCTGGAACCCATCGCTCATCGAAATTGGAACCGTTGGCATCACACGAGACAGTGTTGAAGATCGATGGTGGCAGCAAAAGGGGTGGTGCTGGTAGTAAGAGAGAGAGGTGGTGGGTTCAGACCTGGCTAACAATGAATGTTAAATATATTCACTATAGGGCCTTTGACAGTTGATGCATTGATTTGGTGTGAAACTGACCCCAAAAGAGCAAGTGCATTGATTTTTTTTTCGTCTACTGAATGGTATACTCCTTCTTACCATCTTGACCTAGGTCAAGACTTTGCTTTCTCCGGTGTGACGACAGTGTACATTCCTACAATAGCAAACCAGACACATTCAACCGAGAGCAGATACATTCGGCCGAATGCATCTAGCTTGATGTGAATTGCATCTTATCACCGAATTTATCTATTGTCTATCCTTGATATATCCTCCACCCATGCATTCATTCGTGTTACTCCTTGGGTCTCGCACAAATTCGACTCGACCCGAACACGGATAATGAATGCGTCCAGAGGAAGTTATCAATCGATTATTGTCGGAGAAACCCACCTTCCTGCTCTCTTCTCGGGCTTTCTTCACCGTCGATATCCCTGTAGGATGTCACACACCACTCAGCGGCCCTGACAGGTGAAGTTAATCTGACCGCATACTCTTTCTTTCCTGGATTATAATGTGGCCCTCACTTCAGGTTTCACTCAATTAGCAGTCCAACTTTGGCTATCCACGAATCCGGTTTGCGAATTGTCAATATTTTGCCGGATCAACTCCACTGCCTCCTGTCATTGCGGGGTATTACGATCATGATCAACTCCGCAACTTTTTCCCTACATGGATTTCTCGATCCGCTCAAGTTCTGAAGCCATATTGTTCGCATAGAACTGAGGATTGAAGACCATCAATGGGTATTCAGTATCTTTCGTCCTCGACCACTTCTATTCGACAAGCCACATTATTGTTCGTAAATCTTGGCCAGTATGAAAGTCACCTGTAATAATGTAAGGAGTGATGCAATGACTGACAAAGTTTGTTGAGTACTTACAGAAGTAGGTAATCATATCGTCTTCATGTCCCTACAGGTCCATCGGGCGAATCATGACTTCAACTTTTTGTCTGTGGTTCTCGGTGAGCTTGGCACAACTTTCTTTGGCCTCCAGTCCCCCTTTGACAGAATGAGACAATTTATGTCTCTCCTGGTCTGGATCATACGTGGCTGACAAGCTTTCAGAAAACTTCTGAGAGAAGTATAATTTTCATGTTCCTGTGTGTGCGTGTGCATTTACCCTCATGGAAGAATCTTCTCCCAAATGTTCCCACACAGCCAGTGTGGCCGCAGTTCCATTCCACTTTCACCGCTGAATTTGCTGGAATGATTTCTTCATGACTTTCATGAATCTTCGTCGTAATCATCAGAACAGCCGATCAGAACTACCCCAGGCCACGAAGTTTGACACATACTCTTCATCATTGTGCTTCTGGGGCAGTTCCCGACCAAGTTCCATCAATATAATATACTGATGAAGTTCATGTTGACTTCTCGATATCATTCCAAAGATATTGACCTGCATAGAAAAGTTTGTGGGCGACTTAGAGAGGAGTTAGAAGAACAAAAAACAGTGAATTCAAGGCTATGCATTCTCGTTGCGTTCCTCGTATCTCTCTCATGGTACAATACGTTGGTACTTGCAGGACTTGATTGTAACGAAAGCTGCCTGCTTTTGCACATGACTTTCAACAAGCGAGGTACGAGCTCAAAGTTGTTGAAGTGTCTGCCTAGGGGAGACTACACATGACTCACGATGAAGCCTCATGTTTACGTTGAACAACATCACTTGGACTCTATACATACCGGAAAAAGTTGAAATGTGCCGGCTATCGCTATGAGGCTATCGCTATGGGGCATCCGCGGGGTGTACTAGCAGCGACTCAGAGCATGAGGTCGAGCGAAGAATAAAAGTCGACCAGTGTGCTCCCCCCTACCTGCCTATCCTGTTTAAGTTCGTTCCTTTCGCCTGTTTTTCGCAATGGACCCCTGATCGTCTCCTCGCTCTCCGCAACAGCTTGATGATGGTGCACTCCATCGGAACCGTACGCGTTATTTAGCTTACATTCTCCAAGATATAAAGCAGTCCATTTCGTCACACAGAGGGTGCGCAAACTGGGAACGCCCTTGGCATCTTCTGTGCGAACAGAGGTTTAATACTCTACCTATGGCTCATGACAGCAGACAGACTAGGCCCCCACCTCTGGTTCGCTCGCAAATTACCACATGGACAAACCTGGCACGGGGAGATGCTATTGCAGTGAGGCGTCGATTGTCCATGCTGCAGCTGGTTACCCCAGCTCACTGGCTTTCCAGACTGCTCTGTTTGCGATCAACGCTAGCATCGTTCTCATTATAGTAAGGTCGGACGAGGCGTTAAGGGACAGGCTTAGGCATGGTCGTGGTTTGGCTCTACTCCTCGTGGTATCCTATGGAGCTATACTCTTCAATTTGATCGCGGCATTGGCTTCATTATTGGTCGTCGATCGACTTCGTGGTGTTGAATTTTACAAGGCCGGAAATAAGGCAAAAGGTGTACTAAAAGGGAACATTGAAAAGACCTCCTCGAGTTGGAAATTCCTTGCTAAATATGGTGCGCGGCCATGTTAGATGGATGCTATACCAATGTGCGGCTTTCTTCTGTCAATTGAGTCATATAATTGGACTAATTATCTGGAACTCAGGGGCGGTTTATTCATTTATCGGGGCATCCTCGATGCTGATGCAACTCATTGTGTACATTTGGATCCGTGAAAGCTCACTGTACTGGTAGGTGTTGCATCTATGGGGCTATTTTCCACGCATGTTTCCGGTAAATTTGGTCTCTGTTAATTTCATACCATGTCTCCTGCAGATGGGCGCTCAGGTCAGGAACTTGAAGCGAGGTGGAACCATCGTTATGGATATGTTATGCAGTATTGATATGGTGGTATCTTAGATCTGGGTGCATTCAGTTTCACGGAGATGAAATGGGGAAGCATCGATGGGCCAAGGAAACGAGAGCGCTTGAAAGCGGTATATTACACACCATCGGAAGGAGCCGGCCTGCTAGATTGCTTGAATTATAATTCGATTATGCGACGGTGGTCAAGCGTCGCGGGGAGGGCCGTTGTAGCGTTCAAAATGATACAGCACCAAATAGATTGGCCGCTCTCAAAGCAACATACTGACACGAGACGTTAATATACTTATACCTATCGCCTCAACCGCGACCCCCACAGCTCCTCGCTGTCTCCCTCCTCCCCCTGCCGCCCACCGCCCTTCAGCACGACATGGATATCCGCGAGGTCCCCCCTGAGGATCTTCGTGAGGTGGACCAGGTCCCCTTGCTGCTCAGAGAGTATCTGCACACGCGACGCGTCAGCGGGAAGCACAATTCACCGCCAGAGAGATAGTTACTCACCTGTGCGATCCGCGCGAGTCCATCCTCATCCACGACCTTCCACTCCGCACCACCGTCCCCGCTCTGCGCGGCGCCCTCCGTGCCGCCCCCAGCGCGCCGACCAGCGCCCACAGCTCGCCCAGCTTCCCGCGCATCCGCCCCCCCCTCCACCCCCGCGCACGCCCACCTCCTCCCGTAGCTCCTCCAGCCACCCGCGCAGTTCCTCCTCCTCGCCGCGGATGCCCGACGAGCGCAGCGCGGGCACGAGCAGGTGCAGGTGGCTCGCGAGCGCCAGCAGTCAATGCGTGAGCTGTCCTCATCTCGGGTCGCGGCGAAACGAAAGAAAGCGAAGCGGGGTGATAGCGCAGCTCTGCACTTCGACGAGATGGAACGCCGGCTCTACCAGACAAGCGACGTTGGAGGCGAAGTGTTGTCCACCGACTCTCCGCCCGGCGCTGCAAGTGCAAAGGGACAGCCGTCAGGCCAGCTCTGCTGCCCGCGCAAAGGAGACAAGTCGCGCGAAATGAGAGGAAAAATAAAATAAAAAGAGACAAGAGTCCAATTCGCAGATGCACCGTGGCCCGGGATTGCGCCGCGCGCGGCAAAGGCTCTCCCTTGCAAGAGCGGGCGGGCGGCCCCGCTCCGAACGAGGCGCCTCCCGCTCCCTCCTCCGCTCGCAGTGCACGGTCGAGGAGAGCAACACACGCCCGTCGCGCGCGTGGCTCTGCACGCGTAGAGGACAGAAAGCGTTGAAGCCACCGCCGGTGGATAGACGAGGAGCGAATCGGGCGCCCCGCCCCACGGGCGGAGTCTCGCTCGCGACACGTCTCTCAGCCCCGTCGTATCGTAGTTCCCTCCCCTCTCCTCCCCCGCACTCCCCCGCAAGCGCACGAAAACAAGGAAGGCAGCCCAAGCAAAGCATAGCAAACGCACCTTCAGCTTCTCCTGGTGCGCCTCCGCCTGCGTCCCTGCGCGTCCACCCGCTGCCGGAGGTCGAAGCCCACTGCGATCGCGGGGACGAGGCTGTGTGGTGCAGCGAGTTAGTATAAGGAAGGGAGCAAGGGAGGAAGAGAAAAAGGGTAGCGAAGGGAGGGAGGGAAGGAGTGCAAGGGGCAAGGACGAAGGGACGAAGGGATGAAGGGAGGGAGCGAGGTAGGGAGAGAGCGAAGGGAAGGGAAGGGAAAGAATCCTCTGGGCTTCGTGCCGCCGCAGAAGGGAAGGGCAACGCCGTCGTATATGCGCAAGACGTGGGCGAGAACGCGAAATACTCGCACTCGCGCCTCCCTTCACGCTCGCATCGCGCCCGCCGGAGCCCACCCGAGCCCACCCGCGCTCGCACTCACGCCTCTCCCCGCCCGTCTCGCCCCCATCATACCCAGACGTCTGCCCTCCTCGGCCCTCGCAGTACACAAAAAAGCAAAGCAAAACGTAGTAAAACGAAAGCAAAGTGTCGTAAAACAAGAAAGAACGCTCACTCACCACCCCCGATCCGGATTCTCCCTCACTGCCCTTGCCCACAGCGGCGTTGTTCGTGGCGTTCGGCGGGCGCCCGTCCAGCCCGACCTGCGCGTGGTCGACGCGGTCGTAGAATATGTACTGTGTGCGTTTTTGTCAGGGTTTGTTGGATAGATACGAAACAAGGAAGGGGGAGAGGGAGGACGGAAGGGGGAGGGGGAGGGAGGGAGGGAGGGAGAAAGGAGAAGGTGGGTCAAAGAAAAGCAGCAGAGGAGAGGGGAGGTAGATGAGGTCGTCTACTCTTCGAAAAAGGAGGGAAGGGAGGGAAGGGAGGAAAGAAGAAAGCGCACCTGAAGCTGACACCCAGCCCCGCCGCGTTCCACGCAGCCGCAATCCCCTCAATCCTCACCGTCAGCCGTGCGAACTGCGTCTGCACGTCCGCGGCCTAGCCCCCTGCTGCCCCTGCCCTTGCCCCGGCTGCGCGGCCCCTGGCGGGCGCAGGGCGCTCGTGGAGAGCGTCGACGCGCCGAAAGCATTCTTGGGCTGCTGCTGTTGCTGCTGCCCGCCGAGCCCGAGCCCGAAGCTACTGCCGAACGCAGGGACGGATTTCGGCGCGCCGTTGGCGTTGGCGGTGGAGGCACCGAATATATTGCTGCTGCTCGGCGCACTGCCGAACAGCCCCGGACGTGCACTGGAGACGCAGCCGACGCAGAGCATCTTCGGGCAGCGCGCACCAGGCTGAGAGGCGCCGAAGAGTCCACCAGCAGATTGTTGCTGCTGCTGCGGTTGAGTGGTGCCTCCGCCAAAGACGTTTGGAGGTCTGCTGCTGCTGCTGCGGCTGCCCAAAGAGCGACATGGTGGCAGCAAAAAAGACGCGATGCGTGTACGCACACTTTGACTTCCGAAACAAACAACCGCTCGCGACCCGATTTGGCAATTTATTGTAAATGCTGGAGGCAGTCAAATGGATTTCTTGCTGCGGTATCCGACCCATATCCGTATACCCCAGGACACATATTTGGGCAAGATCTGCGCGCACTTCGTCAAATGGTGCTTTGGCCCGGGCTGACGCCGAGGTCGGGATGCAATACCGCTTGAGACTGGTCACAATACCGGCTCCCACTGGTTCGATAATCATTTACAGAAGATGCCTATAAATATAGCATAGTCTCAGAATGCAAAAATTTACCCTACTATACATGTACAGCCAAATCCGAGTCCAACACAGGTCCAAATCAGGTATCGTAAAGCTAAGTGGAATTTCTTTTGGTAGATTGTTGGCAGAGTAAGCTGAAAAGGAGGGAGTTCAGGACACGGTAATGCGGGATAGATAAGGATCACCATGTTATGAACACCGAAACAGTTGTCCAACCATTCATAACAAATGAGATGCGCTTGCGGCGGCATCTGTTTCTGCAGTGTCGTTTTGGACAGAGGCTGGGAGTTGACTTGGATGAGGTGAAGGGTGAGCTACCGCTTCTGGTATTGTCCGTAAGGAATGAGATGAAGGGTGGTGCGAAATCAGCCGTTCTGTGGGTAACGATGAAGTCGATGAATTCTGGAAGGAATGTGCAGAATGTGCAGTGTGATGCGTGGCGAAAGGTGAATGGATGCTCGGAGACTCGAGCTCAAGCCATTCCCCATAGTTATCCAATGATCGTCCCTCCTTCATCACCACAAGAAACATCGCCAATGATACCGGGGTGCATCGGCTAAGGTAGTATTCTGGACTCCCAGCTTTTTCGTCCACAGCTCTCTGCAGATCATTGGAGATATGACGCTGGTCAAGCCATGCTGTTATCTTGTTGCGCTCAGCCAACGTGTTATAAGTGTTGCTGGTGGCCACATGGTATAACATTACGGTTTGATCCCGTGATGATACTGGATGTGATATCTCTTCGATCCCTACAGCCTGAACACAGATCGACAGCCACATCCACATCGGCATGATAACCCGGTCAAACACAGCATAGTGATCGATAACAAAACCAAATGCTTCATGTGGTGGAAGAACGAGAGGTCTGTTGTCGGCCCAATGGAAAGTGGAGGTGCGACGACATGATGCAATGGCCAGGATTGTACTATGATCGTTGACCCAGATTGGTCTCAGAGGTAGATGGTCGAACATAATGGTCATGTTACGCCAATGCCACGACAACTGGGTTACCGTGGAGCGTATTAGTCGTCCAAGAAGCATCTCCTCGCTATAGGTGCCTGGTTCATTGGGGAGGAAGGATATGTCTCTCCACTGCTGGACAAAAACATGAAGAAGTGGATCCACATTCAGTGGGGTTTTCAGTGCACCCAGAGCCTCGACCAGAATAATTTTCGCCGAGGGGTCCGATGTTGTAGATGTGAGCCAGGACAGTGCAGAATTGGTCCACTGATCTTCGTGTTGATGGACGTGGGCACGCTCAGCCTGGCGTAGAGATTCAGGTGGGTTCAGGCGGAGAAGGGCTCTTGGGCGTCTGGTGCGTGTCTTTGACAGCAGCCCAGCAAATTGCGGGATTGCTAGGAAAACTCGGATACAGAGGAGCCAGAAATCTTGCCCCGGGCCATATATGAAGGAGTAGAGAAGTGGTGTCAATGGGGTGCGATAGGGACATCCAATAGCCAAGATGGGAAGTGCATTTGTTGTGATATACGCGCCAAAGAGGAACCCAGCAACACAGCCCACAACCGTGGTGATTGTACGATTCAAGGTAGATAGAAAGACCACGAGACCGGCCATGAACAAGCCAAGTGATAGATGCAAAATCACAGGGAGGAAACCAATTATGAGCTGCACACCCCACTTGTCAAAGCATGCATAGCGAAATTGGCGAATCATAGCCCGCTCGTGAGCAGAGCCGGCAATGAAAGAAGAATATTGCCGCAACCACTGCTTTGCGAGGACGGCGAGAAGAGCAGTGGTGAGGCTGAGTGTCAGACTTGTGAACCAAAGACCGTTGACCCAGACATCGGAGGGGGCCGCGGTGAATGATGTGTCGGCGGAGGGAATGGATTCCAATGAAGTACCGTTAGCCAGAGCACGCTGCAGAGCGACGAGCTCAAGTAGAATGGAGTTCGATACAGCAGTGTTATCTGTCGAAAGAGCCTGTGATGTCTGGGCCACAAAAGTCGTAAGCACGCTAGAAAATAGTCCAGCCTGCAGAGTAGGTCAGCATCAGAGATGACTTGCAAAAAAAACGAAACATACAAAAACCAGAAGAATGTCGAGATTGTCGCCAGACTCAATCATGATATCGTCGTCGAAAATCTGGCTTTCATCGTTGTAGACATGCCACACACGGGCTTCGGGGCCCAATTCCTTATAGGGTGGGTCTTCGGCGTACTTTCGCCTGTAGTCCGTCGGGGCTGAATATCATTAAATCAGGACATGGGTGAGGTGCAACTCATTCGCCCAGTGACTTACGTCTTTGCATGCTTTCAAACTGCTCGCCCTTTTTGAGACCGAATCGTGTACCGGGAAGGGGATTGCGCAGGCCTGCGCCGCTAGAACCAGGGCGACCGCCGAAAGAATTTTCTTCCAAGTTGGGGAATGTCTCCCCAGCTGGATCATGCGCTGACAGGGGCGAAGGGATGTCCCCGTTGGTAGACGAGCTTTGGAACTGCACAGAATGGCGCATATTCGCGGGTGCTGGGGATGGAGCATTGTTTCCCGTGTTTTCATCTTGAACCCCGGTCACAGGGGCATCCAGTGAGGATCCATCGCCCGGTGGAAGTTGGCCGCTAGCAGTGGTATCTCGTAGTGAGGCTCGGCCGGAGTCCACTGAGTGGTGAGTGGAATAGTTGGAAGCGTTACCCGAAGACATCAAAGGCTCTGACTGGTTCAGAGAGTATAAACGCAGGCGGTCGAGTGCGGAGACAACGAGGTAGACGAGGAGATTCTAGCGCCCATGAGTCATGATCATCAGCGCTTGACAGCAACGGTGACGCGGCGTTCGGATCAATTTAGCTTGGTTCATCTGATTTTCTCCGCAACTCGTTGCAGCTAGGAGGCGAATAGGAATCCGATGGACTCAGAAGGAGGGGAGAATCTTCCTCCGTCTTTACTTCGGAAGCAGTTGGCTCAATTTTTTCCGCATTCCTTTCATGATTTGGGCTACGACACTGTCAAATCTGATTCCTCAAGGACAGCCCTTCAAACTTGGGAAGCTGTCGTGCGTTTGTACTTAACTTCATGATTCTTTCATAGAACGGGCACTCTTTATATCCCTCTCCCCGCACGGAGGCTGAGCAGAGCACGCTGTGTCGAGTTCGCTTTTCCCTAAAAGTTTGCAATTGAGGTTCTTTGATTCCAATTCAACAGTTTTGAAAACAAAACTAAACTGCCCTACTCTACCGATACTCGATGGCAGGTAGAAGAAAACCGTTAGCCGTCATGCATCGTAGGACAGAGCTTAACATCCATTGACGATAAAGTGCCCAACTGGATACGGTATATCCCTATCCCGGGTCCATTCGTCGAGCCTGTGCGCCTAAGAATTGGTATTTCAGTGCACCGGAAACTAATTTGCTCGTGACATTGATTCGTTGCACGAAAGAAACGGCTGTTTCGGTAGTCAATTCCAAAGGAGTGTGGTGTACGGACACATACAAATTAGCTTTTTGGTCACCCAGTTGAGCAGGTGTCCTCCCATTCCACATCATCTCTCCGCAATTATAAACGCTGATAGCGTTGAATTGGAAGAATACATCAACAAACAACACATCAGCAAACGCGGACAGATTATCTGTGCGCGCCAATATCAGTAGATGTGTATATACAACGACGACACGAGACACTCGCCATGGTACGCCAAAAAACAGCCCGCAGACACATGTATAGACACATCTCCCGCCTTTTACGGGGGTGTGAGTAGCATGGCGCAGGACAAGAAGAAAGTAAATTGTAGGTTTTAAATAGGTGAGGTTAAGAATAATGATTCGCGGCGCGGCAAATTCGTCGATAAAAATCACAAGTAATGCTTGGGAAGCTAGCAGACGGTGTTCTTTGGCAATGCTAAGCCAAATGTCGCTGCCACTGGCTGGCAGTAGCTGAGCGGCTGGGGCCTGGCGTGCTCTGAGCTGCGCCAAAAAGTCTAGGATCAGATTTTTACTGCTGCGGTGGGCTGGGATATTGGATTATTGCCGCTGCTGTGGCTTCCCAAAAAGCGACATGGTGGCAGGAAGGAAGCCCCGATCATGATGAATTAATGATGTCCGGATCAAAGCTGAGCAAACAACCGCTCGTGGCCCGATTTGGCAATTTATTTGTAACATCGATGAGTGCGATTGGTTGTGTAAATCCAAATGAGGAGGGGATTGTGAAATCATTTATACAACTGTTCAAATTCTCTCTTTTGTCAGGCAAGCGGAAATCGTTGGAATTCGGTACATCGGACTAGTGAATTTAAAGTGCGGACTGTCCCGAAGTACTTAGAGAGTATACACGTTGATCGCGTTAAATTCGAAAAACGCATCCACGAACGCGGCCGGGTGGGTATTCACGAAGTCTGCCATCGACATCGTCAGCATCGGCATGTACCGAGATAACGCAAAGGTACGCACCATCACATGTCGAGGGGCATCCCGCAGACGCGTATATTGACGCGTCCCCTGCCCAGTCGGCGCCTAAGTGCCGGAGAATGATGAGTGCTGAGGGAACTGTCAAAAGAAGAAAGGCTGGATCTTGAAACGCTGTACATCTACCTCGTGCTCGCCATGTCTAACCGCGATCTCGCCGAGTCTACCGCATAACTTCATTCCTCTATCCTACTCGCTCACATCACACCTCATAACGTCCCTCATCTTTATTCACTTCTTTATTCGTCATCTTTTCCTCCCCACTTCCACTTCTACTCTGCACATGCCCATGCTGACGCTACCCCTTCCTTCTCTTGTAGTGCTTCACCGTCTCGTCCCACCTGGCCTTCCAAGTCGCTTACCGCCTCTTCTCCTGCGCCGGCGGATACCGATGGCTCGTCAACGACACTTTCTCCTCGAAGATACTCACCGGCACCGTCGCACCGATGTCCAGGATGAGGCCGCTGCGCAGGGCCGCGATGCTTGCGACGCCCAGTGGTAATCTTCTGCTCCTGGTTGTGTGTCCTCCAGCACCGCTACACAGTCATGCCTATGCCGATGTCATGGCACCGACCGAGATGGTCTGCACCGTCGCGCCTTCCCGCCGTGTACATCCCCCTCACGAGCGTTACGACGGCACCGCTCGGCACCCCATAAATGCGGACGTGGTGGTGGCATAGGAGGGTGATTTGGAGGGCATTTAGTCGGAGGTGACGCATCGATGGCGAGGTGGAATCGGCTGTACGCCAGGCTCTCGCAGGACTCAGTGCGCATGTGTGGGTTAAGCGGAGATGGGACTGTGTGGGGCGCAATATTTGCGTGCGGCACTCGTCTGGTAGGGCGGTGGAGCGAGATCGGGGTGCGCGTTGCGTCCTGTGGATTTGACACGCGCCCAGCGAGCTCCGGAGTGCGGAAGGGAGAAGAACGATGGACAACCGCGAGACGAGGCCCTTGCAAGACTCGGTGCAGATGCGCAGGTAGGGTGGAGTGAGGAGTACCACCACAAGCGTCACTGTCCCGGCGAGTGCACGGAGCATGAGATCACCGTCCAGCGTGCGTGGAAAGATTGTTGCGGTGGCCAGAGGATGGGCTGTCATTGACGAGCCGGTGCGAGGGCACGACGATGTTTGGTGTTTGCGGAGTGGATTACACAGTACGCCAGGTGAGTGGATTCTCTCGCTGGAATCTTGGCCCAGGGTGAGACACGAGCAGAACAATCCTAAGGACGGGGTCTTGACTCGAAGATTGGGGACAACGATGTTTCCTGGCTTGCCAGTGTGTTCTCGAGCGCTGCTTCGGGACGGTGGATCTCGGAGCACAACCACTGCATGGGGCAGTCGGCGCGCGCCAATTTTCTGAATTGTTCGTGGCAGCGTGGGCCAGTCGAGGGCCAGCTGACGCTAAAATTTTACGGAACAGCTCTACCGCATTCCCAACACATGTCAGAGATCAAACCGAACATATGGATCCCACTTCCACAGTATTCAGCGAAGCCGTCGATCCGCAGTATTGGGTCTCATGTTCCGGTGGATCTCAGAGTGGCATGGGGCAGTCGGCGCGCGCCAATTTTCTGAACTGTTCGCGACAGCGTGGGCCAGTCGAGGGCCAGCTGGCGCTAAAGATTTACGGAACAGCTCTACCGCATTCCCAACACATGCCAGAGATCAAACCGAACATATTGATCCCACTCTCATAGTATTCAGCGAAGCTGTCGATCCGCAGTATTGGGTCTCATGTTCCGGTGGATCTCGGAGCGCAACCACTGCATAGGGCAGTCGGCGCACGCCAATTTTCTGAATTGTTTGTGGCAGCGTGGGCCAGTCGAAGGCCAGCTGGCGCTAAAGATTTACGGAACAGCTCTATCGCATTCCCAACACATGTCGGAGATCAAACCGAACATATTGATCCCGCTCCCGCAGTATTCAGTGAAGCTGTCGATCCGGAGTATTGGGTGTCTCATGTTCCGGATGGTTGAATTACGAATCTCACTGTTCGCAAAAAAATTGCACGAGCCAGGCTAATGGGTGTCGACACAATGTGGACAACGAAGAAAGCTGCTATGTCCCGCTTTGGCGCATGTACTACTAGTATTTGGTGCTTGTGCCGAGATCCATCGTGACATAACAAGAGGCGGGTGCGGTGTCTCCTTGATACGTTGGCATGGTATCATGTTAATAATCTTGTCGGGTGCAGTCAATTCAGCTTAGAACTGATCGGAACAGAGCCTGAGTCTCGTATAACAGCCGCTCCTTCACATTCACCGCCTAAACTCTGCCCATCTCTTCGTTATCAGCCCCCACCAAAGCATGAATGGATCCTTCAAAACTCATCGATATTTGGAAGATGATTCAACTTCGCTTCTGAGCACAATAGATAGTGGTTTGTTCTTCAGCACAAATATTCTGGCCCATGTAACACCAGTCCGTAGATCACGCCACATTAAAACACACACAGACCAAAGTTTCTTTCCCCCAACATCTCCTGCAACTAGGATGTTTTGCTCTTCATGTTGGTTTGGTTGCGGTCCATCTTATGCTTTTGTTCTGTGGATTCAAACACTGGGAGCATAATATCACCTCCGCTGTTGACCAACAGACGACTTTGTCATTCCTGACCACGACAATTAGCGAAGCAACTGGGATTGTAACCATCATGTCTTTATCTTTTGAGTGTTGTATTCTCACAGTTTCATAGATATATGGATCCATTCTTGTGTTTCTGACACAGAAACTGGCCATACACCGCAACATTCGGTCTTTCAGACACTAACTAAGAGCCATGACAGTATATCCAGCTGGGCTGGATTTGGTTCTGCTCTGGCTACCTTGCGAAATCAGTTATCAGTCTCAGCATCAATCTTTGGAACACTCAAGATTGCTGGATACCTCGGATGTGTTTCTATTCTTCATATCTCAATCCCTGCGGTCTTTTCTGTGGAAACGTTCAACAGCTCAGTCTCTGTTGATCTTGATACCTGGGGATATCCCGGCTTCAATGCGACAAATATCAGGTATGCATAAAGTAGTCGCAAAATCACGCTAATTTTTTCAAAAGCGAAAGTGTCGGTTTCTATGTGGGGCAGAATAGCTTCCTCCCATGGATCAACAATTTGGATGAGTCACAAACACTGGGCCTCTTTAACAACAGTCTGTATGAAGTGTTACAAGACACGAACCTTGGCAGCGGTGAAGCTCCAGTTTCAGCGATTGGATTCAACATTTCCTGTGGATATCTGCCATATAATGTCACCCAAGCACTCGGTATGACCGGAGCGTTCTTCGAAGCATCAGGTGAGTGTTCTGTCCATGCTAAGGATCAATATTGAGTCTTGCAATTTAGAGTATCAGACTATTTCATTGGTCCATTCCAATACACTGGATCTTTCCAGCCTTGGTTTCCATGTTCCAACTCTGAATGAGTCCATTATCATCTATACCACAGTGAAAATTGTGGACTCTGAAGGTCTTCAGCCACCCAGTATGGTGAATGAGGCACGCAACACTATCAATTTGAATATTATACAATGCGCAAAATCATTGGTCAATCAGTCTGGGATTGTTGACACTCAATCTCGGAAACTCAACCCCTCATCCTTATATCCAAATATCCACAAGGTCTATTCACAGTGGGATATACTATCAAGTGTTAATTCCACTCCTGGGGACTCTACACTTATAGGGGGCAACAGTGTATGTGCAATAAATCAGATCCATGCAGACCTATGAATGACTGACAAGCTTGTATATAGTGGGTGCAATTTATGATCAGCAACTATCGGATTTCGGATTCAATGACCAATGTGGAAGAGTGAGAGCCGATCTGTTTTTCGGTTTGCAAGGTCATGATTTGAATTCCCAGATATCTGATGGAATATCTTGAACTTGATCCAATCTCAACCAATAAACCAGTGTTGAACCTTCATGACATTGAAAATGCAGTCTCTGCCCTTGTGGCCACCTCATTTTGGATAGGTAGCCATCCACATTCTATTTTATATGTGTTTCTTACAAGTTGTTGTCGTCAAGGTGGCCATATTATGTCAGACACTACAGAAAATCCAACACAAGTTACTCCAATACTTGCCACTGGAAAAACCTCCACACAACAACAAATGTTGCGTGCAAGATTGAATGTAAGCAAGCATTGGTTTCGAGGTCGGTTCCTTAATTACTCATCAACTAATAATATAGGCAAACCAGACTGCGGTGAGCAAGACTCAAATTCAATGGCCAATGGTCATAAAGCTCACATACTTTAGATCATAATAGGTCTGGCAGTTTCACTGATCTTGACATTCATCTACACATTATTCCTGCCCATTCCATCGGCCATAAAGGGATCTGTCCAGACAGTTGGCTTACTCCAGATCATCTGGCTGTGCCAACAACATCCAAACCATCCAAATCTTGTTGACAATGTGGTGGAACCCACAGATAACAATTTACGGCAAGCAGGGCTAGTCAAGGTTAAGTTGTACAACCACACCTCAGCAACAGAGCATCCTATAGAAGACAAACTAGAAGTTCCAACAGCTCAATCGGATCCAACCAAAGGTCATTCTTTGAAGGCAATTTCAATGACACTGCATATTTTCCTGGTCCTCATACATCTCACACTACTTGGAATGCTGCTCTCCGGAAGGGGGTCTGGATTTGTATTTCCATTCCAGCTGCAGAACATTGTTTCATTCCGTATCAAGCTTGTTGCAAACACCATTGGTATAGTATGTACTCCGATCAATTACCCATAACTTGGTTGACATATTTCTGTGAAGGTTTATTATGCTGTTCTTGTGTACCTCACACAAAGGCTTGCAATTGGTTGCACTATGCAGAAGTACTTGACATTGACTTCAATTCATGACCAGTCATCTGCGTGGTCTGGTGTTGGGTCCTCCCTATCTGTCTTGGCAAACCAGTTTGGGCTACCAGCATCTGCTCTGACAACACTTTCTATATTCACATATCTATCTGCAATCTCTGTCCTTCATGCGACAACACCAGCACTGGTTTTCTGCAGAGATATTCAACTTGACAACTTCATCTACAGTAACTGTCAAAGGGATCCCAGAATGGAACAGTTCAAATTATATGTATGTGGTGGTAATTTCAATCTTCATTCTCTTCTCATCAGGGTTGTAGTGATACACTTTCCTATTTAGAATTTCTCACCCCTGGGTTCTTGTCTTGGATCAGAAACCTGGATCAGCCAAAGACCCTTGGGTTGTTCAACGAGAGCCTTTATGATGTTTTGTTGGACAGCTATCCCGGGGGTGCAACAGCCAGTGTCAATGCCATAGGCTTCAATATTACTTGTGGACACCTTGCAGGAATCAATACAGCACTGACCACCACAGCAGGTGGTCAGACTTCTCCCAATGAGACTGGTCAAGGATTCTACACAGATGGGATTGGCCAAGGATTCTATAATATCTCATTTTCATCAGTAGATGGATGGTTTGTTGTCCCTGCACCAGGTAAGCTACTATTGTATCACTATTCAGTCCAAATTCATTCCTGTGCAGGTCCTGATATTGTAACATTTTACGCCATGACAAACTCGTCACCGTCTGCATATCCAGACCAGCCGGGCTCTGTCATTTTGTACACTACCAGTACTATCCTTGATTCTGAGGGCCAGACAGGTTCTCCCATAGCTCTCACTGAAGGAACAGTTAATCCCAATATTCCTGGATTGCAATTCCTTCAATGTGCCAGAACATTGGTTTCCCAAACTGCCATAGTAGAGGCTGGATCTAGGACAGTTATTCCATCCACAATGAATCCCCCATTGTACAAAAATACTTCGAAATGGGAAGAATATACAACATCTGTATCCAACAATACAAACACAACACTACTTGGTGGTGATTTTGTAAGTAACCTCCCTGCAGTCAAATATCTATATTCACTGAGCATTTTGTCTAGTGGGTGGAGCTGTTGAACCACCCACCCCCTTGGCAGGAATTGGCCCAGTACTTGATGGATCATTTGGAGGGAAATTTACCACCTCTGGGATTGATGAGTATGCATTGTTTGCACCTTCTGATTTTGTATGGATAACTTTTTGAAGGCATCTAATGCAGCAGCTTGGATTGAATCCACCATCCATATTCAATGAAACATCTGGATCTGGTCAAACAGTATATCTGCATGATATTGAAAATGCACTCTCAAACTTGGTTGCAACATTATTCTGGATTGGTAATTTAACCTCACATTTTTTATTGTGGTAGCATCTAACACCCTGCTCAGCCGGAAATATACAACCCTCTTCATTAACAATGAAATATGGTTTTGTTGAGAATCTAGCTCCCGGTTACAATGCCCCAGGCTATATGGTAGCCAATGTTCAAAGCCCCCCAAAGCTCTCTGAAGGTGAAACAAAGCTAGAACAGTTTGTGCCTGCAATTAGGCTTTCAGTAAGTGCGATTTGCACTTTTATAAAATATGCTTTTGAGACCATATTCACCATATAGCTGGATCTATTTGCAGTGAGTGTTTTTTTTTGGGATCCCAATGTGAGTACACTTATAACTGACTTTGTATAGGTGTCACTGGGTCTTGGTGCCTCATTGCTGGGGTTGATACTTGCAGCTGCACTTTCTGTTGGTAAAACATCAAAACACTCTTTAAACGGGATTGGGCTGCTTCACACCATGTGGTTATACCAACATCATCCGGAGCTGTCGGAAATTCTTGAGAAGGTGGATGATCCCACAGACCACAATCTTCGTGCAGCAGGGCTGGTGAAAATATGTCTATTGGATGCACTGGATGTACCATCACAATAAAGTTGCTACTCCTATGTATAGAACTGATGTCATTGAAATGACTTATTAGGGGAGTTCAAAGTAAGTCCATGCTTTTGGGCTTTTACGCTTTTTATGCTTTTTCTGCTCTTTCGTAATGTTCCGACTGATTGACGGGAGATTTGGCATCATTCGGCAGAGAACACTGTGTGACGTGTTGTGCTCATGATCAGGTCGCCCATGCTGTGTACTCTTCCACACCATTCTAGTGTCGCTACACACACTGAGCAGGCTGCGGTTCTTTCTACCACTTTGTAAAATACGTAGCGTGCAATATATTACATTACTTAAATGCACTGTGGTATGGCCGTGCCAAAGCCTTTGGCGTGCTGCATTGTCCATCCATAAGCCATGGCCCGAGGTGCTGAGCAGGCCGTGATGATCGCCTGTAGAATGTTTATTTGCGAAAATGCCATCCATCATGCCATCATGTAGAATTCCCAACTCCCCGAATGCTCTCCATCAATTGATGCTTTCGGATCCGAAATCCGATGGCCCCATTTTCAGCATCTTGATGTTGTCCCATCGCATGCTCAGCCTCAGCATAGACATTTCGGCCCTTCTCCAATAATTTTTGCAACCCTCAACACTTTTGCCGACATGGCCGGAGAAGGTCAACACACCTCATTTGGCATTTCATCCTCTCTCGGGTCGTCAAAACTAGTCTGATACTGGTTACTTCACTTGATCAGCATGCCCCACCAATGTGCAAAGCTTCTCGAGTTTGGCTGTCCTAATCCAAAAGCAAGCTCTGTTCTTCAAATCTTGGTTGACTGGTTAGTTTGTCACCTCTTCTAGTGCACCCCTTTCAAAGTTATCATATACTTTTCTTGACAAGTTCACCGCTAGTCGTTTCTTATGGCTCGTGGAAATCACTCGATGACGAGACAGTTGCTGGGGATTTCTTTCTCAGCAATAGGCAAATACTCTGCACCAGAGTCTTCAATTCCTCTGGGACAAATTACCAATTTCCCTGCTAATCACAACAATCCCTTGTGGCCGAATCTTGTACACGTCTCTGATCCCGCCCTGAGGCGTGCAGTAAGTAGCACAAACCTTCCAGATCACCTTGGAACTGAATAGCTTCCCCTCTCGTTGAGTTGGCAGCTAAAGCCACGGTGTTCCCAACATCTTTCAGTAGCCTGCGGCTCATTAATACCACAGAAAGGGCGAATGGAATGCACAGAAGGAGCCCAATATTCGCATTGAGATTATTTGAACCCCTGATTTTTGGCCATTAAAACACCCGTGACACCAAAGCAAACCTTCTAAACATTCTGCAAGTCGTGAATGACACACTAAAGTCCCTCACATAACAGAAGATACAGCGAGGTGATCCTTGCTCGTTCCCCCCTGCGTATGCCGAGATTGGGCATGTAAGCCAAAGGTTTCCAAACCCACCTCTTTCACAATGTCTCAATCGACCGACTGATCTAGATGATCGGTTTCATGGTATTAATTACAGGTAGCTGGCATGGCCATCAAGCTTTACACGTGATTTCTGCCAGTCCACGCACCTCCGGCAGGTAACACAATGTACGCTGCATCTACTACCTACCTCTCTACATGGCTCTTCCACCAGTAAACCAAGCTGCCATGTGTGCACTTCATGACTCATATTCCTCTCAGCGTAAAATGCCCGCTAGGGGCCAGCATAGTCCGTCAGTTCCAGACTTGACTAGGACTGATCTTGCTAGATCTTGCTGACGCTTCGATTCCTCCGATGCAACTTGTGAATGACCCCTCAGAGCGTCCGATGGCCATTGCGGCCACGGGCTGGAAACACAGCATTTGCATCTACCCTCAAAGCGGGGATGGTTCAATTTGCGAGAGATCTTATGATCTGCGTGGTGCCAATGGATGGTGAAATGGTCAACAGTCATCTATACACACCAGTGTCACACAGCAACTTGTCAGCCACTAATTGCGATCGTCAGCCATACTTCCAATACAATCTGCTCCTTGGAATCACATGTGTTGCCTATCCGTAGGATTTTTGTTTTTTGAAAAACATCACATTCATCACTTTTTTAGTGGGGCAACTCTGGTTCACCCTCGGTGTTTTACCAGACTTCGGACAATTCTATCCATGAAATGAAATATGATGGTCAGGATTGGAATGATACTGCCTTCGTCCAACCCAGTGCAATGCCCAGTGATCGATGTGCTCTGAACCTATCAAGAAAACACCAACCAAAATCAAACCCACACACAGAAGTGCATCGGAATGGAACGGAAGTGCTCGAGACATGCACAGATGAGTATCAGGCCCTGGTACAGGGCCTTATAAAGGTTGCAGGGAATGGAATAGACCTCGGAAACGAGGAGAGAGTGTTGTGTTGTTTATAGAAGTCCTTGGAACGAAGTCCAAGTACTTGAGCCTTGTTCTGAGTGAACCGGAATGGAACCGGAACGGACAGGAAAGCTAGTGGAACGCAACAAGAGTGTTGATGCAAATGGAAACCCTTGCTGTGCAAGTGTTCTGGCTAGATCTGATTGCATGAGGGTAGACCTGAACAAACAGGAAGCACAGTAGCACAATGTAGCGCAATGATGTGAAGCTTCTCAGCTATGAAAACAAACGAGAACGAGTTGCTGGGGTTTCTCCAAAGCGAGGTGGATGCCGATTCCAAGCATAGACAGTAACAGACAGTAGTGGGTTCCGATCCCAAGCACTTCAGACAGTGGTGGGTTCTGATCCCAAGCTCTTTAACACTAGTGGGTTCCATTCCCAAGCTCTTCACAACAAAACCCAAACAACCAAGTGCGGACTCAGCACAATTCCAACAGTTCCAGTCACTTTCAGACTATTCCAGACAAGCGGCAAGTCAGATCTCAAGGATACCAATAACAAAGAAAAGATTCCAAGCCAAGATGAATTCTAAGAGACACCTTGTTCGAACTCCCCGGTATCTGCCCAATTCACAAGTGTTTCCGCCTGCTAGCCATGGGGTGATTCCATGAAGCCGCCCAAGATGCCCCTGCTACTAAATACAGAGCCCTGAAACACATGGAAATGTCCGAGAATAAGTAAGTATGAGTAAAATAGTCTGTTTATCTGTCCGACTTCCGTGTATCTGTCATAGGAATGGGTATCTGAGTCCTTCCATTGGCTGCCCATGTCGAGCATGCCATGCTGGTGCAACCCTGTGCACATGTACGATCGGTCAGACTGTGCCCGACCCATCACAACCGATCCCCTATGTCGATCCTGACTGTATATGCTGTTCCTCCCAATGCCCGTGCCTTCCTGTCTACCGGAACGTCTGGAACAGAAGCTCCCAGTCCGTAGCTCTTCAGGGATTACCGCATTCGAAGTACTTCCCAGTATGGGTACTTGTTCCAGGAGCTGACAAGTGTAGGTCCAAGTGATCGGACCCTTGCTTAGTGACCATCCCTTATCCGGAATGCCTCAGACAGCGTGGAACCATCAAGATGTGATGTTCCCAGCCCCTTCCAGTGATCATCTGATCAGAACGCGTTACACGTCCCATGTCCAACACACCACAACAGGATTCCAGTCTGTCCCCGTCTAGTTCTGTGAACAGGAATAGAGTAGACTTCCCGTTCTACTTGTTCTGTGGGCTACACATCTCCTACAGGTTTTGGAGCGAGCATATGCCAATGGTTCCAGAGTGTTCCTCCCCGTTCCCATCCGTTACTCAGTGGTTCCTGCCCTGCCAGCTACTTGGGAACCTCAGTACTGACGCTTCTGGAGCGTAGCCCGGCACATGTCTTGTCATGAAAACACGAAAAAGCGAAGATTTCATGGGTGGACGAATCCCGTGCTTATCACCGGGACAGCCATGGCGGAGGTAGGGTGCAACTGCACACCATCACAAACCTGATAATTATTGCCAGGTACAGGGCATGTTGTTCTGCCAGGACACAGTTGGCTTCCTGTGTTATTGATATGGTTTCATATTTTTTTCACCGCACCTTGACCAATATCTCCCTCAGGGTTTTTATCGACTCAATCTGGGGGCCTGCTGCCCGTATCTGCCAAGCGGCAATCGCTGCCCTCATCACAGCAACCACTTGGTTGCGCACCGCAGATATCCGCCTGTACTTTGTAGATCAAACACGCCAAATTCGAGAATTCTCGGTCACCTTATGTAACAACAATTTTTACGATTTTAATTGGTGCATTGCAGTTCCATTGACCGATCCACGGAAATCAGAAACACTGGGGGATCTCAAGATTTCGGGGCTCCGTAGCAGCAGCATGACCGCCATTTCAGGCCCAGGGCCGCAGATTTGGCATTTTTCCCCTCCTGCAGCTATTTTGCGACGTCTGATGTGCTTCAGGCTGTACATTTCTAAAGATAATTTTGTCAGAGAATTGAGCTGCAGTCCAGATTTTGTTTATATCTGTGCATGCAGTATCTCCTAAAATCATTGGTAGATTCATTCATTTACCAACAGCCACCCCCTCATGTCGAACCAGGGTACCAACTGCAGTGCGGGGCCAAATACACTAACCACATTCCGTGCAGAGTACCTTGGTTTCAGTCGATTACACTATGAGGGTTCAGACAAGGTACGAGGAGTCAACATTGCTGGCATCGTCCCCTGCTCAATGTCCACAGATCCTACGGCAGCAGATTCTTCTTGACCCTCCTCGGCCCTTCCCAGTGTGGGATCCGGAGCACTCACTGCGTATAGTAAGGTTGATTTGCCGTGGGGTATCCTTGACCTTCCCGACCTGCCCTTGGTTGGGGGGCTGATCGCCCCACCGAGCAGTCTAAATGATCTTGTACACGAAACCAGCACCTTTCCAGCGACATTATCAGCATTGGCACTCAGAACAGGGCGCTTTTCGAAGCCATGCAGGGCACTAATGACTTCGTGAACAGGCTACGTCTTCACGCTGAACTCGCCGCCGACGGTATGCTAGTCCTAGTGCACTCGGTGGAAAAACTGGCTAAAAGCCTCCGGATCGGACGGTGTCGACAATGATGAACTGGGTGGAAAAACTGGCTAAAAGCCTCTGGATCGGACGGTGTCGACAATGATGAACTGGTGGCAAAATGTAAGGCCCAATCAGTCGCAGTCTCCAAGAGATTCAAGGACTTATGCAATACGGCTGATGGCATGCTGTCTCGTGCGACAAGCGTAAGTCACGGACGTCCAAGTCAGACGGCATCTTCTCTCACAAGCTATTATTCAGCTTGCGATGGAAATCACGTACGAACAATCCACGATACAGCTGAAGATGGTACTTGTGACCGGGCTTCTAAAAACCGCGTCAGAGCTGCACAAGGCCAAGGGGGAAGTGTTGAAGATGCGACAAGATGAGCTTGCGACTGCGAAAATGCACCTGATGTTCTCAAGGATGTGATGGTGACAGCAGAGTGACAGCATTTTGAAGAGGGAAGGATTGCAAGGGGCAAGGGCGAAGGGGCGAAGGGAGGGAGCCAGGGAGCAAGGTAGGGAGAGAGCGAAGGGAAGGGAAGGGAAAGAACCCTCTGGGCTTCATGCCACCACAGAAGGGAAGGGAGATGCCGTCGTATATGCGCAAGATGGAGGCAAGGGCGCAAAACACTCGCACTCGCACCTCCCTTCACGCTCGCATCGCGCCTGCCCGAGCCTGCCCGCGCTCGCACCCACACCTCTCCCCGCCCATCTCACCGCCATCATACCCAGGCGCCTGCCCTCCTCGGCCCTTGCAGTACACAAAAAAACAACGCAAAATGTAGTAAAAGGAAAGTAAAGTGTCGTAAAATAAAAAAAATGCTCACTCACCACCCTGGATCTGGACTCTCCCTCACTGTGTACGCCCACAGCACATCGTTCATGGTGTTCGGTGGGCACCCGTACAGCTGACCTGTGGGGTCAACATGGTTGTAGAATATGTACTATGTGCATTTTTTGTCAGGGTTTGTTGGATAGATACGAAACAAGGAAGGGGGAGAGGGAGGACGGAAGAGGGGGAGGGAGGGAGGGGGGGAGGGTGAAAAGGAGAAGGTGGGTAAAAGAAGAGCAGCAGAGGAGAGGGGGAGGTAGACGAGGTTGTCTACTCCCTGAAAGGGAGGAAGGCAAGGAATCAAGGAAGGGGAGAGACAGAGCACACATCTGAAACTGACACCCCGGCCCCACCGCATTCCACGCCGCCGCAATCCCCTCAATCCTGTTGGAGTAACAACCAAAACACCAATGCACTGCCTATTCGCCATGTGGTCACAATGTGGCATTACACATCAGTAGCTTCTTTCTGACCCCTTCTGACTCATCTTCTGACTTGACTCATACGGACTCATACTGACTCTCCCTGACTCAGACAGAGTCATATTACATTTCCCCTTATATCCGTATGACTCCCTCGTTTTGTATTTAAGCCGTAGCTTTGAATCAAGACCTCTGTGCATTTGCAGAGGGTCACTGTGCATCGGGCCGATTTCCAACAAATCCTTGCTGTCAGCCATGCGAACTGCATCTGTGTGTCTGCGGCCTGGCTCTGCCCTTGCCCCTGCCCCGGCTGCGCGGCCCCTGGCAGGTGCAGGGTGCTCGTCGAGAGCATCAACGCACCGAAGGCGTTGTTGGGCTGCTGCTGCTGTTGCTGCCTGCCAAGCTCAAGCCCGAAGCTACTCCCAAGCACAGGGGCGGATTTCGGCACGCCGTTGGCATTGGCGGTGGAGGCACTGAATATATTGCTGCTGCTCGGCACACCACCGAACAGCCCTGGCCGCTGTTGCTGATTTTGCTGCGCACCAGGCCCAGGCACGGGCTGCCTGAAGATCCTCTGCATTGGCTGCATCTCCAGTGCATTGCCATTGGTGCTCTCACCACTGAACAGCAAGCTGCCCCTGGTGTTGAGGGATGAGAGCGTGGGTGCACCAGCGAGACCGCCCGCTGGTTTGGCGGCACCAAACAGCCCACCCCCACCCGCGTTGGCGTTGGTGTTGTTTCCGAAAAGGCCGCCCGAGGCAGGCTGCTGACCCTGCTGCTGGGGGTTCCCAAAAAGGCTTCCCCCGGCAGCAGGCTGGCTCTGCTGCGCGTTTCCGAAGAGCCCGCTCGTCGCCAGTTGGCCCTACTGCTGGCCACCCCCAAACAGCCCTGTACTGGTGCCCTGCGTGTTTGTGTTGGTGCCACTGCTGAATAGACTGCTCCCGCATTCGTGTTTGCAGCACTACCAAAGAGCGACGGCGCCTGCTGGGATGTGTTGGGCTGCCCGAAGAGGGATGTGGTCGCCAGCTGGGTACCCAGGGTCATGCTAGGCTGAGCAGTGCCAAAGACTCCACAACCAGATTGTTGCTGCTGCTGTGGTTGAGGTGCAACTGTCAAAGATATTGGAGGTCTGCTGCTGCTGTGGTTGTCCAAAGAGCGACATGGTAGCATGAACAAAGACGCGATGCGTGCGGATGTGCCATTGACTTCAGAACAAACAACCGCTCGTGACCCGATTTGGCAATTTATTGTAAATGTTGGAGTCAAATGGATGTCTTGCTGCAGTATCCGACATATATCTGTATACCCTGCAGTATCCAACATATATCCGTATACCCCAGAACACATACCTGGGCAAGATCCGCGCGCACTTCATGAAATGGTACTTTGCCCCGGGCTGATGCCGAGGTTGGGATGCAACACCGCTTGAGACTGGTCACAATACCGGCTCCCACTGGTTGGATGGTCATTTAAAGAAGATGCCTATAGGTATAGTGTAGTCTCAGAATGCAAAAATTTACCCTATTACACGTGTACAGCTAAATCCAACACAGGTCCAGATCAGGTCTCGTAAATCTAAGCGAGATTTATTTCGAGAGATTGTTGGCTGAAAAGGAGGGGGTTCGGGACGCAGTAATGTGGGGTAGATAGGGATCGCCATGTCATGAACACCGAAACAGTTGTCCGACCATTCATAGCAAATGAGATGTACCTGCAGCGGCATCTGGGAGGTCCTCTTCTGCAGAGTCGTTTTGAACAGAGGCTGGGAGTGGACTTCGATGAGATGAAGGATAAGCTAGCGCTTCTGGTATTGTTCGTAAGGAATGGGATGACAGGTGGTGCGGAATTGGCCCTTCTGTCGGTAACAGGGGAGTTGGCAAATCCTGGGGGGGATGCGCAGTGTGGTGCCTGGCGGGGGGTGGGGGGATGCTCCGAGGCTCGGGCTTATACCAGTAGTCGTCCAATGATTGTCCCTCCCACATCACCACAAGAAACATCGCCAACGATACCGGGGTGCATCGGCTAAGGTAGTATTCTGGATTTTCAGCTTTTTCGTCCACAGCTCTCTGCAGATTATTGGAGATATGACACTGGTTGAGCCATGCCAATATCTTGCTACGCTCAGCCCATGTGTCGCAAGTGTTGCTGGTGGCCACATGGCGTAAAATTACAGTTTGATCCCATGATGATACTGAATGCAATATTTCTTCAATCCCTATAGCCTGAACACAGATCGACAGCCACATCCACATTGGCACGATAACCTGGTCAAACATAGCATAGTGATTGATAACAAAACCAAATGTTTCATGTGGTGGAAGAACGAGAAGCCTGTTGTCGGCCCAATGGAAAGTGGAGGTATGACAACATGATGCAATGGACAGGATCGTACTATGATCCTTGACCTAGATGGGTCTCAGAGGTATATTGGACGGGATGAGGGCCAGCATGAGAGCCAGCATAAAACCCATACACTTGGGTGTCTGGGATACCGTGGAGCGTATTAGCCGACCAAGCCGCATCTCCTCACTATAGGTGCCTGGTTCATTGGGGAGGAAGGATATGTCTCCCCACTGCTGGGCAAAAACATGAACAAGTGGTCCCACATTCAGTGAGGTTTTCAGTGTGCCCAGAGCCTCGACCAGAATAATTTTCGCTGAGGGGTCCGATGTTGTAGATGCGAGCCAGGATAGTGTGGAATTGGTCCACTGATCTTCGTTGATGGACGTAGACACGCTCAGCCTGGCGTAGAGATTTGGGTGGGTGCTGGCGGAGAAGGGCTCTTGGGGATCTGGTGCGTGTCTTTGACAGCGGCCCAGCAAATTGTAGCACATCGCATACGAGTACGTATGGGATTGCTAGGGTCAATATGACAACCCAGATACAGGGGAGACAGAAATCTTGCCCTGGGCCATATATAAAGGAGTAGAGAAGTGGTGATAATGGAGTGCGATAGGGACACCCAATGGCCAATATTGGAAGCACATTCGTCGTGATGTAGGCACCAAACAGGAAGCCCCCGACGCAGGCCACCACAGCAGCCATTGTATGATTCAAGCTGTAAAGGAAAACCACAAGGCCAGCCATGAACAAGAAGAGAGAGAGATGTAAAATCGTAGGGAGAAGGCCAATTATGAGCTGCACACCCCACTTGTCAAAGCATGCATAGCGAAATTGGCGAATCATAGCCCGCTCATGAGCAGAACCGGTAATGAAAGAAGAATATTGCCGCAACCACTGCTTTGTGAGGACAGCGAGAAGAGCGGTGGCGAGGCTGAGTGTCAGACTCGTGAACCAAAGACCGTTGACCCAGACATCGGAGGTGAACGATGTGTCGGTGGAGGGAATGGCTTCCAATGAAGTACCGTTGGCCAGAGCACGCTGCAGAGCAACGAGCTCGAGTAGAATGGAGTTCGATACAGCAGTGTTATCTGTCGAAAGAGCCTGTGAGGTCTGGGCCACGAAAGTCGTAAGCACGCTAGAAAATAGTCCAGCCTCCACAGTAGGTCAGCATTGGAGATGACTTGCAAAAAAATGAAACATACAAAAACCAGAAGAATGTCGAGATTGTCACCAGACTCAATCATGATATCATTGTCGAAAATCTGGCTTTCATCGTTGTAGACATGCCACACACGGGCTTCGGGGTCTAATTCCTTATAGGGCGGGTCTTCGGTGTACTTTCGCCTGTAGTCCGTTGGGGCTGAATATCATTAAATCAGGACATGGGTGAGGTGTAACTCATTCGCCCAGTGACTTACGTCTTTGCATGCTTTCAAACTGCTCGCCCTTTTTGAGACCGAATCGTGTACCGGGGAGGGGATTGCGCAGGCCTGCGCCGCTAGAACCCAGACGACCACAGAAAGAATTTTCTTCTAAGTTACGGAATGTCTTCCTAGTTGGATCATGCGCTGATGGGTGCGAAGGGATGTCCCTGTTGGTAGACGAGCTTTGGAACTGCACAGAATGGCGCATATTCTCGGGCGCTAGGGATGGAGCATTGTTTCCCGTGTTTTCATCTTGAACCCTGGTCACAGGGGCATCCAGTGAGGATTCATCGTGCGGTGGAAGTTGGCCTCTAGCAGTGGTATCCTGTAGTGAGACTCGGCCGGAGCCCACTGAGTGGTGAGTGGAATGGTTGGAAGCGGTACCCGAAGACATCGAAGGGTATAACTGGATCAGAGAGTATAAAGGCAGGCGGTCGAGTACGGAGACAACGAGGTAGACGAGGAGGTTCTAGCGCCCATGAGTCATCAGCGCCTGGTAACAGCAATGGTGGCGCGGCGTTCGGATCAATTTAGCTTGGTTCATCCGATTTTCTCCGCAACTCGTTGCAGCTAGGAGGCGAATAGGAATCCGATGGACTCAGAAGGAGGGAAAAATCTTGCTCCGTCTTTACTTCGGAAGCAGTTGACTCAATTTTTTCCGCATTCCTTCCATGATTTGGGCTACGAGACTGTCAATCTGATTCCTCGAGGACAGCCCTTCAAACTTGGGAAGCTGTCGTGCGTTTGTACTTAACTTTATGATCCTTTCATCGTGATGCATTTTCTTTCAATCTATCGAGACCCAACGGGCCCTCTTTATATCCCTCTCCCCGCACGGAGCAGAGCACGCTGTGTCGAGTTCGTTTTTCCCTAAAAGTTTGCAATTGAGGTTCTCTGATTCCGATTCAACAGTTTTGAAAACCAAAAAAAATTGCCCTACTCTACCGATACTCGATGGCAGGTAGAAGAAAAACCGTTAGCCGTTGTGCATCGTAGGACAGAGCTTAACATTCATTGACGATAAAGTGCCTCTCGTACGCAACCAGTGCGTTCTTGTGGTCCTCGGCCAGGTTGATGCCGGACTCGCAGGTGAACCAGATGAGCGAGCGGTCTCCCCATATGTCGCGGATGAAGTCGTTGGACTGGCCTGCGTTCTGCGGCGAGGTTTCGATGCTCGAGTCGGCGCTGATACTGGGCTCGATGACGTGGATATAGGCGAGTGTGGGGTGGAGACGCTTGAGCTCGGATACGATGTGGCCGTAGGTGGGGACGGGTCGGTGTGCGTTCCAATTCACCGTCGCTTGATTGTACTGATTCGAAGTACGTTTCAAAGGTATTTCAAGGGCGAAAAATTTGAACTCACAACCATACTCCATTCAAAAAAATTCACCCGGGGCGCGCGATTTACTCCAAATTTACTCTATCTCTGCGTGACATTCGGGATTTTCAAGCTCATTTACTCTATGACACGGAGCGGGGTAGGGGTCATTTTTGGCCCTTGATTTACTCTATCGTGGAGGCGGTCATAGGTAGTAACCCGGGGCCAGTCGGAGTCTTGCCCTCGAATGTCGCATGGATTTTGCTCCATTGGGAAAGGTTGTTATCCACTTTGCCAGTCAGAAATTAGGTTCATTGAGACCCCAAAAGATTGAAACTGTGGTCGTGGTATATATACTATTTAGATGGTATGGTATAAAATAAATAAAGAAACCGCAATTCGTGTCCCGTTATTTCCCTTACATCAATGGATCATAAAGTATACACGTTGATCGCGTTAAATTCGAAAAACGCATCAACGAACGCGGCCGGATTGGTGTTCACGAAGTCTCAAGTCAATATGAGTAAGACGGCCGCTACGTGACTCGCTTCACTCACCATTGCACGTCGAGGGACATCCAGAGGACGCGTAAATGGACGCTTGCCCTGCCCAGTCACCGCCTTAGCACCAAAACATGGTGAGTAAAGAAAGACCACCGGAAGAAGGAAGGAAGGACGGCAGGACGCACAGAAAGTCAGATTGATAATGATATTGTGCGCCGCAAAGTGCTCTTCGATGTCGCACGTCGTGCTCGGGAAGGTGGCCGAGGGCGTGCCCTGTCAAGCCAGGTATATTAGCCAACAGAGAAGATCAATATCAAGAGAGATTGAGATCCGAGTGATAACTCGAAGTACTAGTTATATGCAACAAGGGAACGGCGGACAGACGAAACACCCACCCAGTTGTCCGTATCGACACTCCCCCCCGCCGGCTTTCACATCAGCAGGCACCGCTGGGTCGTCGCGCGGCCAGAACCAGACGGAGATAAACGAGTTCGTGCGTTCCGTAGCGTACCTATCAACCACAACAATTAAATTCAACATCGTTGTTGAGACAGTAAGAATAACGAAGCACGCACCACCCCCCGCCATTGGCGTTGAACGCGGGCCCGTAGCTGGTTGCTTGCGAGAGCTTTACGCCGCACCCCGCGTTCCCGGCGACGGCGGTGTCGCAGTCCAGGTTCAGCGCCGTCCTGAGGTGCTACATCGAACAAGGCACAGGAGAGATGGTTGATTGAGACTGACCCCGTCATATCCCGCGCAGCAGGCACCGTGCAGCCTATAAAACACCAGCGTGAGCAAAAAGCAATGGATGAACAATAAGAAGTGAACCTGGGGAAGTGTGCAGCGTAGCCTGGTCGGTGCCCTGGTCATTGACGCCCTCGAGAATATCCGTTTCGCCGCCTGCCGGCCAGAGCGCTTCGTTGGTTTCCCAACTGTGGATATTACGTTCGTCTCGACGGAATATTTGAGCCAGCATTTCATTACTCACACCGCTGGCCAAGTACTGGATAGCCCTCAGTAACGCAACCAAGGTTCAAAAAACGGTTCCAACTCACCCACACCCCTGCGGCATATGCGCGATGTCGAACCTATCCATATTAGAAGTGAGAACGACACCCTTCATGGAGGAGAAATCGAAACGTACACCGAGACGTGCGTCGAATAGGCTTTCTTGGACGCGATGCGCACGGAGTTCCGCCCCGCGCCCGCGGGGTTGAGGACGGTCGTGTGGTCAGCACGAAGAATGAACGTGTCGTCCGAGTTGAACGTAAGGTTTGTGCTTCGTGCGGTGGCCTCGTCGACGTAGTTCCTACGGTATGTGATCGGATGAGCATGAATTTTGTTTGGACCGGGAATGACCAGGGATACTGACACTCTTCCGTTAGTCGGATCCGGGATGGCCTCGAAGTTGAACGAATCATAGAACCCCGCCCCAACGATGTGCTCTGCGCTCTGGTAGGTCGCACCCAACACAGAAGATATAGCCAAGGAAAGAGCGAGGGTGGAACGAATGATGCTGGGCATGGCTGAAATAAGTGTTGTGAAAAGAAAGAGGATTTAAGATGGGAACGAACAGCTTTGCGGCCGCTCTTTATAAAGCGCTCGTGCTCTGGACTCTGTTGTCTGGGCCAATGTTGAGTTGTGCAACTGCAGCAGTTTGTTATTCCGATGCTGCGGAATAACCGGAGTAACGTAGTAGCTAGAGTGCGGTCCTACGCCTTTCCTCATGCTTCATTTCAATTTAAAAAATGTGGTCTGTGTTGTGATTTGTGCCGCGGTTGGTGGACTAGAATGGGGGTTCATTTGGGGTATCTACAAGCCCAGTGGCAAAAGAAGTGGCGAAGTCTACAACAAGTCCGAAAACACGGCAAGAACATTACACCAGCGGTCCTTCGTAAATTCGGTCAGAGGCCATGGTAACCACGAAGATCTTTCTGATGAGCGCGAATTATCCACGTGCGTTCCCAACGGCGGACTTGAAATTTTCCTTAGCTATCCGCACGGAGACTAGGAATCTGGGTGAATGGAATTCATGGTCGTGAAGTGCAACCGGTCTTCCAATGACCCCCGTTGACGGGCAGAGCCACTGCAGATTCGGATCACCACTCCGTCGATCACCGGTTCCGTGTTAGCCAAGTGCGCGGCTGTGCGCCAAGCCAGTACTACAAAAGGCATCGAGAAAAGCGCTCATTTTACGCCTCGACGACGTCTGGATCGGGATTCTGACGCAGTTCCACTTCTACGTCAAAGCGCGCGCAGAGCTCCTCCGCGCCAACTTTGTCACCCACGCGGGCAAAAATACCCTCGTGGTGCACACCGAAACGTTTCACGACTTTGGGCGGCTAGCGCAGGAGATGATCGACCTGATCGAGAAGAACGTCGTTGATCCGAGTCTGCGTGCGTGGGCGCTGCCCGACTTTTCTGCGACGACCGCGAACGACACCACCGTCGGCTCCATTGTGTTGATGGCAACGCTCAAGGCGTATGTCGGATACACGTTCTGCAGCATCACATGCGGCATCCCCCGCGCTACGCTCGAGGGGGAAAAGGACGACTGGGAGAAAATTCGGCGGCTAGAGAAGCTGAAGGAATTCGGGTTGGAGACCATCGCGTGGTATCACCTCCTCGTCCTCGTCATCTCCCGCTTCGTCCAGGCGTTTGACGACCCGGATGCGTTGAGTAATGTTTCTTTCTGGCAGCGTGTTGCGCATTTCGAGTGCGGTGAATGCGGACCGAGCTATTACTCTGGCTGGATCACGGCGTTTTGCGCGTTCAATGACGATGGCAAATGGCTGGGCCCCCGCCCCGACTCGGTGAGTTGTATGGCGTCGATTCAAACTTCAACTGCTGATTCCGTGGTCTTAGAGCATTGAGTCCACTGTTGCTCCGGAATCTTTGACAGCGAAGAGCTTTTGGGAAACGTATGGGGCGGGCGCAACGGGCTGCAGCTTGACGATACGCGTTTCCACGAGGTTGACTGCGACAATATTCCGCCCAGCTATTCCTAAGTGGACGTCTGCCTCATAGCTGCTGGAGCAGTGACAAAATGCGCGATGACAGCGGGCGCGGTAAGGATGCGGGTCTGTTCCAGAAACGACTCTAGTCTGTCGCAATCGGGTGAAGATGACACGGTTCGTCCGGTTATGGGATGGTGATTCTTCGAGGAGACGGTTCCGGAGGAGTGAAATACGGCCAAGTAACGGGAACTTGGCAACTTGGATCGCTGTGGCTGAGTTCTCAATACGGATCACTGACAGGTGAGATATATGGCCTTCATCGCGTACATCAAGGACCTTCCTCGGTCGTTTGACGCTGGATTGCTTGGGTTTACTTACTTACCTCCCCACCTATATCCACCCGTTGGACACTTTTGTTAGGTAAGTAGTGGCGCCCACCGACGGAATCCGGCTTTAGAAGCCACGGTTGAACCGCAAATCTACCGATCCAGGACCCGAAACTCGGGCGTGTCCTTCGCCCGTAAAGGAACTCAAGGTCGGATTCAACGTGCATAAAAAGGTGCTGCCAACCTGATCTGCGGTGGGCTGGTGGCAGAAAATTGGCGTTAGAGGACGCCTGGCGACATTTCCCCTGGATCCAGGCTTTTTCAACAGACTGTTTCCCTATTACTGAAAAAAGAGTAAGGCAACAATTGCAAGTACCCATCAACTTGCGAAATATATTTCAAAGCAAAACAGAGACATTGCATCACTCATTGCTACCGCCGTTACATATCTTCCTGCTGTTCTCCCTCGAATGTGAGCTTCAACGATTCGTTCAGCACGGCTCTCATCTCGGGGTCATTGTAAATCGCCCGCTGGAACGACCGAATGAACGGCGCATCTCTCGAGCGCGCATTCAGCGAACGAAACAAAATCGTAACCTTCTCCATATCGTTCCTCTCGTGGTTAATCTCGGCTTTAGTGCGACTCGAGAGGAGCCGTGCATCGGTCAGCTTCCTCACACAGTCGACGATCCCGATCGCGAGGATGTCTTTGATGTCGAATTCAGAGTTCTCCGTCGCATTGAATGTTTCCGAGAACCACCGGTAACTGCATTCAACCGCGAATCAGGGCCAATGATACTTGAAGATAAGAAAGGGTAAGACGCACTCGGACTTGGAGAGAATCTTACTCAGCTCGAGGCTTTCTTTCAACACCGTCGTTTCCTCCACCGTCCGCTCTTCTTGCGGAACTTTCTATGTCGCACCGTCAAGCAACTCATATTGAAAATGGACGCGATGTGTCTCTGACCTCAAGCTCGTGGAGAACATGTCCCACCGACGGATGGATCTTCGACAGCCCATAATCCTTGGCAAACTGGGACACGCCTGTGTTGGACGTCGTGATCTGCACAGAAATCTTGCAAAGTTGTTGCTGCATCGCCTCCGTGTCGGCCTGTCGTGCGTCCTCTGCAGCTCTCTGAGCCTCTTGAATATCAATATCCGAGGCAATCTGCGCGTCCAATATCGGAACAGGGAAGATTTTGAGCTGATGAAGCTCTCACACTAAATATCTCGAACTGCTCCCTCAACTGGTTGCGATAATCTTGCAATCGGTCGGTGATGGGACGGCGTTGGAAATATTGAAGGAGTGCGTGCATCTTCGATACTTCCTTGACATACGCGTGAATGTTGCCGATCACCCTAAATGAGTCATGATTAAGCCATGTCGTATACGAGTGCAGGGAAGAATAATTACCTGCAGAAATCTTGGGTCGCCCCCGCCGTCGGATGGGCAGGCTTGTGTCGTTTCAGCTGCTGCGAGAGCTCCTTTGAATACCCTCCGATCGCCTTGATTTCATTCTTGTTCGATTTGAACTAGCGCCAAAGAAACGATTATTAGCGTCAGTGTTTAAGGATTTCAGCAGATCTCACCTGTGTAATGCTTTGGTCAATGTAAGACACCAGGCTGAGAGCGGCCTCCAGAGGAGGGAATGGGGAAGATGCAGCTTGAACAGCTCGTAATACGTCTCCGGCGGCTGACATGGGAGGGACTCAGTGGACTGATTGCGAGGGGTGAGGGGTCCATGTTCCGTTATAAGTCTCAACGCCAATCCCATGCGGTGAAGAAATGTCGATCAGATACGGCTTCTGTCGCTGTGCAGAGGTCGAAATTTGCTGGATCCGGAATTTGTAGCGCAGTCACTGATACGGACGGATTTAGAGCGATATCATTTCGGGGTATCCCGAGGATACGATGCAGCCACGACCCACGCGAGGGCCGAGAACCACGAAGCACGGAAGTAGGTGTTGAGCGGTCCATTACAATGCGCTGCAGAAAACCCGTGTAAAATATTCAAGAGTCATTGGCTGCGGATTTAAATCAGCGAACGTTTGAACGATTCCAACGCTCATCCAGAAGCAACAATTATAGCCTCCGGACTGGAATGATCAGAGATCCAAAATTTCAACCGTGTTAAGCAGCAAATTGCCAGTGTAAACCATGCTTATTTAGGAAAATGATAACACTTACAGTGGTTTTCAAAGTTTGATTGACTTCCCAACGTAGCCATTTCGCAAAAACTTAAGGCGTCTATGTGTGAACCAGAGGGGGGAGAAAACTTGATGCGGAGGACGTTGCTGAGAGCGCCCGTCATTCGACACGAGGCTCTGGTCAGGCAGGTGTCCGATCGCGATCATCATCAGAGCGTGTCCGATCATCAGAGTGTCACGCGACCTTTTATCTATGACAGATTACCAAATTAGATTGCTGTCTCTCCGGAGTTCTGTTGTTTCCGAACGTCCCACTCGTTATCCTGTATGGCGAGCATCCACCTGAACAAAGCGCAGTTTCACCAGGCAGATGCATCTCTGCTTTCCCCCGTATCTTGGCGCGTTCCCGTTGTAGCGCGGGAGATCCTCAGATCCCATCCGAATGCAGCCATTCCAGTTGCGCCTGTGCACAATAAAACGCGTTCCGAAGCCACCTGGGCGGTAACCTTTTGTACGCTATGGCGAAAAACGACCACAAACCGACGACCTCTGCACCATCAACCTCTGCACCGTCATCGGCGGCCTCTGCACCGTTATCGGCGGCCTCTGCACCGTCATCGACGACCTCTGCGCCGTCATCGGCGACCTCTGCACCGCCATCGACGACCTCTGCATCGTTATCGGCGACCCCTACACCGTTATCTCTTTTCGACGAACTCACAGGGCTGAAACAACCCGATGAATTCCATGTCACTGACATCCTCACCCGGTTGCTCAAGCTCGTAGGCCACGATGTGTGTCTCGTGAAACGTAATCATTTTTCCTTGTACTGGGTTTTATCTCGAGTTCGGGATGCCTGTGACGACACCAACGATCTCGTCGCCAAGACCAATATAGACCCGGGCCAGTCTGGGTCGTGGACCGATTTCAACACCGAGGTGTGGGACGCCTTCGAGAACTATACGAAAAAGATTCTGTGGCTTGAGCCGTGCGTACTATCCGTCATCTACAAAATCTGTCTACTCAATCACATAATGTAGCTTCCTGCTGAAGTTTGCAGAGCTCGCGGAACGGGAGTCTGCGGTGTCAACGTCTGCAAATAATTTGCCCACAGATCTCATATTCATAACTACCTGGCTCAAGAACCGCGACGACATCACGAAAATCTACCAGGAGTTCAGTGGTTCCGGCCATATGCGGGTATGTACGTTCGCTGTATGCATACTCCTGAATTCACATGCGTCTCAGAATGCTACATCAACTCCCGCTCAGACCATCCAGGAGCTACACAGGCTCGACGACCTTATGCTTCTCGAATCGGTCACTCGGCGTCTCCAGGGAATCACGGTTGTGAAACCGGCGGGGAACACTTTATCTGTAATTATTAAGACGTTTGAAAGCATCCGGAAAATGCCAATCGATGCACCGGACGTGCGAGACGTGAGTGTCCTGCGTCTGTAATTTGACGCTGATTTTTACAGTGTATTAGGATGTCTTCGTGTATGCCGTTCAATTTGCGATGGCGATTGAAATATTCGTCAGCACACAAGACGCGACGCTGGCCGCCCGCCTACAGGACATGAGCTTGTGGAAGTTAGCCGAGCAGTACGCCCGCAACCCGACACCCTCTCGAGAGATACTCAACTGTAATCTAGGGGTGTGACTCTGGTCAAGCAACGTGAAACCGCGGACAAGCTCAAAAGCGCTTGGGATGCGTTCGTTAACGGCCTGAAGCTGGTTTGTCTTTTGTTCAGCTGTGAAGCAGCGCTGATAGTAATCGCACTCCTAGACTAGTACGGCGATGTTGCCGGCCCCATACAAGGAGCTGCTCCGGCTTCTTGTGCAGACCAGACGTCCGTTCTACCGTCAAAGTGTCCAGCTCGTATCTGGCTGTAGGACACTGGCATCTGAGTTCAACAAGAAGAAGAGTTTTGTCATGCAGCATCCGCTCGAGACGTATGTACCTCGTTGCCGTTGATCCACTGGGCTACGCTGATATCACTCTTTCCAGCACCCTTGGGGATGTCAAGAAAGCGCTTGAAGCGGCAGCTCAGTCGGTGTACGATCCCAGACAACCTACGGAGTTCCAGACGGCGGAAAATGCTTTCACGACCGCCGAGGAGTCCATGAAGAATTGCTTCAAGGAGTACAAGGTGATATTTCCGCTCCACTCAACACTGTCGTATTCACACGGAAAATGCAGATGTCATCCGACGAATTCGCGAAAAATATCAAAGAAAGTCGTACCACGGACGCCACTTCCCTTAAGACTCTCGAAGCTCGGTTTAAGTCGGAGGTGAGCTTGACTGAGTCCTACCGAAGACCGTACTGAATACGTTTCTTCGTACGTTAGAAGAAAGATCTTCAGAAAGGATCGGACGTAACGCTTAGCGTTACTCTGAAGAGACAGAACACGCAGGCGATCCAAACATGTACGCATACCACATGCAACATCGAGGTACTGACTAACCATGGATCGCAGACTCGATGAATTCGGAGCTGACGCTGCACGCCCTTCTGTGGAAGGAGGTCTCGCGGGAGCAGGATGAGGTGAAGAGAACTGCATTGCGCAACAAGGGTTTCTTCCATACCGACGGCAACAATTCGCCGCTTGATTTCGGTAGCACCATAGGGAACCTTCCCAATACTGGTGACACCAGTGGGAAGAAGGCGGTGACACTCGAAGTTCCCGCCTAGACTCGGGTACCATTTTCGCGGTTTTGCTCTGTATTCTGTTCTGCATCCTGTATAAATTCAGTTTCACTTCCTGTAAATCGTTGCAACGGGTCGATAAGGTGTATGGCGATATTGTCCGTCCGAGAATCACTTATTAAGGTCGGGTCAGCGGTTTTTGCTAGGCCCGATTCAGATTTGTCTCTTGCAGCATCCACAGTGAAGCCACTCGCTTCCAGGGCTACCTCTCTGGCACGTCTATTGTGCAAATTATTGTTGGACGGAGACATGGCGTTTTTCCAAATCTTAGGGGTTGGGTTGCACCCTTATTCTTCGCTTGCACAAAATTCTGGTATGTGGTTGGTATGTGGTCAGACCGTCTGGCCGAGTCAGAACAAGTTCGGATCTCCGGCGGTCTATAGTCTTGGGGTAAATATACAGAATCCCACATTCACGTTCCAGAGAACCCCACCACCATACACCCCACGGCCCACCCTAGGCCGAAGACCGAGTTCAGACAGTGACGCCAAGCCGACAGCCGGCTGATGGCAGATCAAATTGATGCGTGGTTCGAATTGCGAAGGTACTTACCAAGAAGATACTCCAGAGAAGAAAAAAACTTACTTACAGCTCTTTGCGGAACTTAGGGCACAAATCCTTTCTGCTTTGGTCATTTTGGCCTTAACACTCACAGCACCCTCAGTTCTACACTGATTCTTTCGATTTCAACGCTGGTAGTTACCTCTGCGTTCGGAATTCCGCAGGCACCTGCGCACTCAGAATTTCAATATTTCCAAATACACAGATGCAACCAGTTTTCTCACACAACCCCCTCAACAAAGTCCCGTTATCCTGCAGGACATGATTTCTTCACAGTCCAGATAGCTATGTCAAGCCGACGTATCCAGCCGCTTTCTTCGCCCATTTTTTAAGCCACCATTCTGATTTTACTGGTGCTGGTGCCGGTGGTCCCTGTTTCGAGGCAACGAGTTTCCCCTGAACCTGAGTTGGGGTCGTTTTGGGCTGTGTGGCGACATTTTGGCCCTGCTGGATCGTCGAGGCGCGTCCTTCGTAGTATGTGTTTGTCTCTACTGCGGGCAGTTTTTTGGGTTCTGCTGCCAGTGGGGTTGAGATTGCTCCCTCTGATACAGCTGTCGACATGGACGTCTCTATCTGCGTGGACGGTGCAGGCTGAGATTTGCGAGGCAGACCACTCTCTCGAGGAGCTTTCTCCGGTAACTTTTCGGACCCGCCTGGGACTGGTTCAAGACATTTTGGTACCGCCGGTGTTTTCAGTAGCGGTCCTGCAATCTCGTGAACTGATTCGGATCGTGCGGTCCCACGGTGAGTCAGCACTGGTGAATCGTCATGTCCGCATGCCTTCTCCGGCGCTTTAGGTTCGCTGTGTGACGCCTTACTGTCCCGTATTATCCCGGACCCGCCTGCTTGACGTAGCACCGGTGCTGCCGGCGGTACCGGTCTCGAGGCTATATGTTCATTTTGAGACTGCGTTGGTTCGCGCTGTGCGGTGACGTGCGGAGTCAGAGGTGGTGTATGCTCCTCGTGCGTTGTCTTCACTTCGACCGGTGTCTCTGGTTTCACTGGTGGTTTAGATAGTACGGTGGTCGGTCCCAATGGCCCCCTTGGATCCTGTTCGGATTCCTTCTTCTGAGATTCAATATCCAGTAACAATCCTTTTATCCCGGGCCCGCCAACTTTAGCCAAGGCTTCCCGGAAACATGTAATGTGATCCGCGGTCGCCTCAGGAGCCGACAGGAACTTGAACACGATGTCGGCTTTTTTCAGAAAGTTGTCTTGGTGATTCAGTTTCACTCGCACTAAGTGCGGAAGTGAAGCCTCTAGGTAACGAACGACGTCACCGATACTCTCCGCTGCTAATGCGTCCTTTACTTGAGACTCATGCACTCCAGGAGAAAACGTCTTCGAAAACCATTGGGAGCTGCATAGAATGAGGCGAAAGGAAATCGAAGGATTCCTGCGACTCACAAGTTGCCTATATTGGTAGGTGGGTTTCGTTGTCGCATTTGTGTATTCACCTCGAAAAGGCGATCGGTATGTCGCGAGTTCCACGCACGCAACAGCCCGGGCCACGTATATGGCTGTTCAATTCCTTCAACCTGGAACTGCCAGTGTTCACCGGTCGACTGCGAGTCCCAGAAAGCGATCATCCTTGTGTTCCACAGAATGCCACCAGCGTCTAAAGACGAAGTTAGTGAGTACAACTCGCATCCTTGCTCGAAATTACCTTTCAGTATAAACGAGTCTTCGGTTGTTCTACATATATTCCCAAATGCCACAACCGCAGGCTCTTGACTGCCCGCGGAGATACTCAGGCGACAAGTTCTGTCAGGATAGACAACAAACTTGGCCATCTTGGTAATCACGTCGGTAAATGGTTTTGGCTCGACCTTTCCGACTCGGTCAAGTTCCGAAATCATATTATCTGCATAAAAATAAGGATTCAGGGTCATCAATGGGTTGTTAGTATCTTTTGGCTTCGATCACTCCTTCTCGACGAGCCACAGAATTGTTCGTAAATCTTGGCCAGCGAGACAGTTTACTAAATTAATTGTAGGGAGTGATGCAGTGACTAGCCAGGGTTTGCTTACCACGGTAGGTGGTCATATATTTCTCATGTCCCCACAGATATATCGGTCGATACACGATATCAACTATGTGCTTCTCGGTGGAGTTGGTACGATCCGCTTTGGTCTTCAGTTTTTCATGGGCGGAACGCGCTTGTTCATTTCTCCCCCGGTCTGCTTCATACGCGGCCGACAGGCTTTCGGAAAGCTTGCGAGAACACATGAAAATTATATTTCCGGTTTGTGCGTGTGCACTTACCCGGTTTCTCTTGGCCATATTTTCCCCCAAATGTTCCCACACAGCCAGTGTGGCCGCAGTTCCATTCCACTTTCGCTGCTGAATTTGATGCAATGATTCCTTCATAGCGTTCATGAATCTTGCTCATAATCGTCAGAAGAGCCCAACCAGGTGACAAAGTTAAACACAAACTTTTCATCGTGCTTGTAAGGCATTTCCCGACACAGTTCCATCAGAACAATATACTGGTGAAGTCCAAGTTGACTTCTCAGTATTATTCCGAAGATAGTGTCCCGCCCCATACTTGTGAGCACCCAAAAGGTTTTGTGCGACTCGGAGCGTCCGGAGAACGACAAAGAACAGTGGATTCCAAGTTATGCATTCTCATCGCGTTATCCCTCTCTCACGGTAGAACACGTTGATACGTGCAGTGCGCAGGCCCAAGTGTGCCGGGAATTTAACGACAGCTGCCTGTTGTTCCAATACGACTCTAACAATGAAATCCTCGGGTTTACGTTGTACAACACACTGGACCCGAGATTACATGGCATTGACTTCCGCCGAATGCCGGGGAAGCCGAAATGTACCGGCCATTCTCACGCAACGAGGCAAAGGGCAGGTGACGGCAAGTCTCGCGAGGCGAGCGGAGGATAAAAGTCTGCGGGTGCGTCTCCGCTAACTGCCTATCGTTTCCTTCTCCTGCCTATCTCGTTCAAGTTCCTTTCGCCTGTTTTTCACATGGATCCTCAATTGTCTCCTCGGTCTCAGCAAGAACTTGAACTCGAGGATGAAGAACTTCATCGGCACCGTACGCATTACTTACCCTGCATTTTCCAAGTTGTAAAGCAGTCCGATTCGTCACGCAGAAGCTACGCAACCTGGGAGCACCGTTACAATCTCCTGTTCGAAAACACGTTTTTTATGATCTACGAGTGGCTCATGACAGCGGATAGACGCGCCCCCAGCGCTGGTTCGATCGCAAATCACTTCATGGACAACCCTGGCCTGGGGTGACGCTATTGCGGTGAGCCATCGATAGGACATGTAGATACTGATTAGTCATGCTGGATGGCTTTCAGACAGCTTTGTTTGCAACCAACGCTGCCACCGTTCTCGGTATAGTAAGATCGGACGACGCGTTAAAGGGCAGGCATGGGCGCGGCATGACTCTGCTCATCGCTGCGTCCTACGGAGCCATACTCTTCAATTCGATTGCGGCCTTAGCTTCATTGTTGGTTATTGATCGACTTCGTGGTGTCGAATTTTATGAGGCCGGAAACAAAGCAAGACGTACTGGAGAAGGGAATGTTCCAAAGGGATTCTCGAGTTGGGACCTCCTCGCTGACTATGGTGCGCGGACACATGTCAGATGGATGCTTATCCAGTGTGCGCCTTTCTTCTATCAATCGAGTCATAATTGGACTGATTGTCTGGAACTCAGGGGCGGTCTACTCGTTCATTGGAGCGTCCTTGATGCTGATGCAACTCATTGTGTACCTGTGGCTCAGCGAAGGTTTCGCGCTGAGCCTCACCTTTACCGTGCTGGCAGGTGTCGCATGTGTGGGGCTATTTTTCACGCATATTACCGGTAAATTTGGTCTGTGCTGATGTCATACAATGTCTCGTGTACTGTAGATGGGCGCTTCAGGGCAGGAACTTGAGGAGAGGTCGAAGTATGTTATGAATTTGTTATGTGATATTGATATAGTATGATATATCTTGGATCTGAGTGAGTTCATTTTTGGTTTCCAGAAGGAAATAGAAACTTCATGCGAGAGGGTGTCGTCGGGTGTCTCAAAGCGTCTGTTCCATTTTCAACTTCGGATCAATGTATCCAAGCATTTGATCTCCGTATTACTGATCCGACCTGACCCCGCGTCCTTCCGATTCGCGCCGTTACTCCTCGTCAATACATTATGCCAACCTCTCTTTGCAGAGCTACGCTTGCGGGGATTGATTTCGATTGAGATTCCTCCTTTACTTAGGCTATCATTGCCATTACCTACCAATTGATTCCGGCAATTGATTACGACCGTGGTGGTGCTTCCCCTGTGCGTGCTTTTAATCTCTTTATTGATCCTCCTTATCCCTCGTAACCATGCTTCTTGCGTTCATTTCCTCGGCCATCTTGATGACAGATCAGCTTGGCTGTTTATCAGTGATTCATCACGGCGAACTGCCCTGGGACCGCCTCGGACACGCCGCAGAAGCCCCGGATCTTTTATTGAAGGTGGAGCGCAGCGCATGTCGTCCTTGAGGCGGCGCTAAATCTCCACTTCCTAGCTTTGCATGCCGGCGCTTATTCTTCCTCACGGCTTTCTCCCGGGCGCGGATTTGTTCTGGCCCGGGCCTACTACATTCTTGGCAGGCAGTACTCGAGGTCGCCTGTCCTGGAGGGTATGATGTCCGTCTAACCGCTGCGCTGCTGGCACCTTCCCACGCTCGATACATCGACCTGTTAGATGTTCCTCGCCACAGTATTTTCTCCCGCCTTCGAGCGTTGCCAGTGGACTGCGCTCAGGCTGTTTACTACTCTCCAGAGTTCTCGGGCTCCCGCGGGATTCACACCAAATCCAGCGATCTCACCTTGATTTCAACTCATCCGCCGGTGGATTATCGATATGAAAATGGGAGCAGGTGGTACACGGATCTCTCGGGGAGAACCCGACAGAGACGATGTCGACAATCCAGAACTAGAACAACGAGGACACCACCAATATTCTCAACCACGGAAGTGTGGACGGATACGCATTCTTTCTGCCACAGGATTTCTCACCTCACAAAGCAATACATATTATAGGTCAGTACGCACAAGCCTCGTTGATCTGAGTCCTGGGACGGTTCGAGTCGTTCGACCCTTGACTGCGAGAATCAATGCCGTTCGTCGATAATGTGATTGCGTGAGTCCCTTGGCTTTGCGCCTCACAGGGCTTGTTAGCTGTTGGTCTACGCGGCCGAAGAATACGTGAAGGCTGTGTTGAAAGCTGTTGACGCGTCGACGTGTTTGTCGCTTTCTCACGTGATCGTCGACGTTGCCACGCCGACCGACGTTCCACATGTATGATGATGTCTCTCTAGGGCTCCGAACCGTGAACGGCCGTCGAAAAAACGGCCGTTTCTAGAAGAAAATATTTGGAAAACGGACGGGTCCGTCTGACCCGTTTCTGTCCGTCTACCCGTTTCCGACGGGTGCACTATGCCTCGAGGTGGGTGACTAAAAGAGGTGCGTCAAATCATGTGCAAACCTACCTGGTTTGATGCTTTGAATCCTCAGGAACACCTGAATGAGGGCTGGTGATAGCACAGATCGAGATATTGACGAACCCGTTTCTACCCGTTTTTAAAACGGGTAAGGAAATGCCCTCGACGGACGGAACGGAAACCGTTTCGACGGTCCGTCGACCTGTCTCAGACGGGAATGGGTCGGAGCACTTGTAGTCAGACTCCACGAAACACCTCTACACTCATACCACCACCATCAACTGCAATGGCCTAGAGAAAGAGGAAACCAGTATTACCCAGATGCATAACGAGCACAAAAGGAATACATGGCGTACTCAGAACGGCCGCAGATACCTTATTCCAGCCCGTGTATGACCGTCACAGTCAATAGGGGCTCTCACCGGTTCTTTGCTCTTAATCTCCCTCCCCCTTCACCGGGTTACTTATGGCGCATGTCCGAACGCTTCTAAAGCCTGCGGCGCCTTTCACTGTTATATCATCTCATGCTTTGGACTGGTTTCCCCTTGCCCCTGTCTCTTCGGGACGTTCAGGGTGATATTCCCGTCCCCCGGTTCTACCCGCACCTTCCAAAAATCACCCAAAATTCCCAAAAATTGGACGACATCCAGGATGCTGGGGTCCTAATAACAGAATCGCAGACACTGTCCAATTTGTTCTGCATCTATACTATGTATGCCTCCCTACGCCCTATTATGCTGACTATAGTGTTTTACGTCGTCTGATTTGCTGTCTAAATCTATTGAATCTCTATACGCTGCGCCCTACTAAGCACCTGCATTAATCCACCATGCCCTCAGCCGATGACCAACCGACTGAAGTACTCTGCTCCGCTCCTGTCCTCGGGTACTGCCTCGGGTTGGAATGGCTCGATTGGCTCAACATCCCTCGGTGAATAGCTCCCGGCAGTAGGCGTATCCAACGCGACCTCACACACGTCCTCGGCTGCGTGCATGAAACCGACACTGCGAGTAAAATCTCAATCCCTCATACTCAATTCTGGACACCAGGCCGCCCTGGGGCTTTGAATGCATCTCTTATCCCACCGGTATTTTTTCTCTTTTTTATTACCGACCTAGCTGGGGAGGTGTTTGACGGGGTACTCAGGTTGTGAAATGGTGAAAGGAAGAGAGTATCTGTAGCATACAAATGACACTTGTATGTAGTACGGGCCCCGGCTGTTTCTTAACGGGACCGCGCCGGTATACATCCTCCTCCTCCTCCTCCTCCTCCTCCTCCTATCTCTCCTTGAGAATCTTTCGATCAACTCCATTGCTTCCTGTCCCTATCTCTCACACCAAATAAACCCAAATTTCAGCCCGCACTGAAACGCAAATTGATCTTCTCGTAATCTCTACAGGAATCAGCACCATTGGATTCGGGACAGATCATCAAGCATGAATCTTGAATAGAAATGGCGAAAATCATCACTAGAATCAGCTGTGGCTGAACAAAGCAAATCCAGTGGAGCTGAAAGTCGTCTTGAAATTTCCAAAATCAAATCACCTTTCCGCCTTTGAGAAACAAAGGACTTCAGAATGAGTTTCCGTGATGCTGAAATTTGCTTTGGAGGAAATTTCAGCTGTGCTGAAACTTGTACTGAAAGTCTTTGTTTCTCAAAGGTTGAAAGACACACCAATTGTCAATGTTTCATTATGCCTTTCAGTGTGACTGCATTTGCTTTGTTTCCGCACAGCTGTAGTCTCTCGCAGCCACACTTCAATATTTTACTGAACTCGTACCTCGTTATATTGAAGCACAGCTGATTTTAGTGCTGATTCTTACACCTTCCATTCAAGTTTCAGGCTTTGTGAATTCAACCGTCTTTGTTGTGCTGATTTGTGTGGATATTTTGAAGAAATCAATTACAGTTTCAGTCTGGACTGAAATTTTCCTTTATTTGGTGTGTCTTTCTTTCTTTGGGCTTGAGCTTGCCTCGTTTCGTTCCATGTCGAACTCCGTTCATTAACGTCAACGTGCTTTGCTTGTTTCCTGCTCAGCTGCTGGGACGCCTGTGCTGACTATTCTGTTTCTCACGAAACATTTCTTCGTTATATGCTTATCCCTCCACACCTCGTCGGCGCCACTCCTCGATAATCCCCTTCAGGTTTCGCGGGGTCGCCTGGATTCTGCGCACCTTTGTTGGCCAATTACTGAATCGGTCCCACACTACGCAAAAGCGGAAACGACTATGTGGTCAAACTCGACGTAAGAAGCTGTAGCACGGTCATTACATGCCCGGTACGATAAGTGCATCTGTGACTCTCATTCTTCATAAAATGCTGCATTAACTTTCAGTACGGATACTTGAACATCAGTTCTGTCACCGCCCTGATCGCCTCGACGCGGTAGTCGTCCCGCGTTATCGCAAGGGGAACATCCCCGTCCAGGAACGTCAGCAGATTGGGCGACTTATTTGTGTATCGTGGCCACGCGACATCCGTGTCGTTCGTGTTGGCACTGGGGTCGAGTGTTGCAGCGAAGCGGATAAAGTGCTCCCCGAGGTCGCCGCCGCCGTACGCATTCGCCAGCTCACTGCTGTGGAACTATATAGTATCCTCGTTGGCCGCATATCCTTTTGACAAAAAAACAAAACGCACCTGTGCCGAGGTACGGCGTCGTCTTTCCGCGTTTGTACACTATACCACCCATTAATCAATGGAAAAAAGAACACAGGGGACGGAGAACTCACAATACGCCCACGCCTCCTGCTTATCCGCCCGTTCCTGCATGAAAAAGCGATGCGGGCCCTGGAACACCAAGTCCCCCATGATCGCCGCGAAGCGCTTGAACTGCGGTGTCAGCGCGTTCTCCGCGCCCGTGTCAAACGGCGAGCCCGCAGGGGAGACGGGGTCGGCGGGGTAGAGCGCGAAGACGGCTTCGATCTCAGCGCGCGGGGCGCGTGGGAGGTCGTAGGTTTGCCAGTAGGTGACGAGGTCGGCGGTTGTGCTGTGGTTGGGGTGGGTTGGATTATTGCGAGTTTATGGGCAAACGCAAGGAAAAAGGGGATGCCTCACCTTATATTAAGCGCCGTAAACGAGAACAGTGTGCCCTCGTCGTCGTTGACGCCATTGATGAACGGGACCTTCGCCACAGACCCCTGCTTGACGAGCTGCTGCGGGTTATCCGTCAAGAACACCCCGTCCACGCGGAGGATGAACGTCTCCGCCAGTGCCTGCAGTGTGTCAGCCGTCATCCGCATTCACCCCCCGCTTCATTAATCGAACATCCCACCTGATACGAGAACATATTCGGCGTGCTGTTCGTCGCCCGCATAAGACTCTCAAACGGCGCCTCCCTCAAACACTCCAGTGTATCGTACGCACCGGAGCACCCCGTCTGCGCGACGATAAAGTCGTACGAAGGCTGCCCGTGCGTGATATCCCCGACGTACAGCGGCGCGCCCGAGTCCATGATCGCGGCGCGGAAGAGGCCCTCGTTGTCCCCGCCGTTGGTGACGAGGTGCGCGGCGGTGGATATGGCGCCGGCGCTTTCGCCCCAGCTACAAAGCAGGTAAGGAAAAGAGACGGGAACTGAGGCGGGGCTTACAGCGTGACTTTCGCTGGATCACCCCCGAACTGGGCGATGTACCGCTGGACCCAGCGCAGTGCCTGGCGTTCTGCATTGCGGGTGAAATCGAGGGAGTCTGCGCTGCGGCGCGCGCTTACGGTCGTGCAACCCAAGGTTCCCAAGCCCCGCCTTCTTCACTTCTTTGCTGGCGAGGAAGCCGAACACTGACCATCGAGATAAATATGAATAAATGTCTTGTCTGAGGGGAGAGATGAAGGAAGGAAGAGACGTACCGTTCAGCCTGAAGCAAAATAAAGAGATATTAGAGTAATCAACACACGCTGGCGGATGAATCGCTTACCGATAATTCAGACTGACGTACACCACGGGACTGCCGAGAGCGATGCTCTGGTTCACGAGAACCGAGCCATCCGTGCTGTGAACAAAGTAATATGTGAGCACGCAAAACAAAGCATACCGCACACTTACGAGCTGGGGTAGCCAATCTCAAAGCCGCCTTGATGAATGAGTGGTTAGCTATAATGCGGAATTATGGCCAAAAAAGCACAGAAATACCTCCGTAGATCCACTATTACAAGTGGACCGGCGAATCAATCAACGTGGATAATATACTTAGGCGAGCGTGAAACATACCACGAGTACGGGGAGCTTGGAATGTATCGTTGCGTTTGCAGGTGCGATGACGTTCACAGTCAAGCCTGGAGTGCGATTCAGCCTCGAGCCATATGAATGGACGAATACAGGCAAAAATACGCACAGTCTTCCGACTGAGGCAACGCGATCGGCGCGCCGATGCCGGCGAACTCCTCGCGCACGATGTCAGGGACGAAGTCCGGTAGTACGAGCTTCTGCTCCATCTGCGGGCAGATGGGCCCGTACTCCGCGGCTACGAAGTTCTGGTTGTAGGGTGGGATCGGCTGCGGGAGGCGGAGGCGCAGGGGCCCGATTCTAAAGGGACAGTTGCTCGTCTCCAGATACAGGGGTAAGTGAAGTGGCGTACGGCGGGACGACATATGGGATCCCGAGAAACTTTTTCAAAGGGCCGTTCGCGACGCCGGTGACTGTTGCGTGGTCGAGCTGAACAGTGGGTACCGCCAGGGATGACGCAGCAAGTCGAAGAACGAGGAACACGAAGGAAGCGAGCATGTCGACAATGGCGGTCAAGGTGTTGGTAGACTAAGACTCGGAGGGAATCGGCTTTGGTGGAGCCGGCTTTGGTGGAGCGCGTGCTGGCGTCTACACATTGCTTGGTCTGCTGACTGCAAGAGACTTCGAGCCGACTCGGCGGCAGTGTAAGCTTGGTGTAAGCGAAAGAAGGCTGGTGATCGACGATCACGCGCATCGGGTTTGCGTCCCACCGTTGGGACGTCGACGCGATTGTTCCTCTACCTCGCTCACGGAGAAAGTACTACTCCCTCGAGAAATTTTTCATCACACTGGGCAGTCCGGATACCCGGGGACGGCGCGTTTTGGCTCTGTCTGTGCACCCACCACACAGTTGATAAAAGTAGTTGGGCACCCAGTGACAGTGAATGTTTCCGCGTTACGGACACCTACCGTGTTTAAAAGGTTCTATTAAATATTTAATAGCCCTTCATCCTTCCTGCGCCGGTTTTTCCCGTGAGATATCCGTTCTAGATCTGCCCGGCGGACCCACAGCCGTGGGGATACTCCAGCACTCGAAGGATAGCAAAGAGACTCCGGGAAATGATGCTACGGCCGCGGCGCAGGATGTTCAATTTTTTGGTTTAACCTTTGAACATCGAGTGTCCAAGAAAACTGGATATAAATGAGACATACCGGGAAGCGTCGTGACCGATTGAATTGAAATCAAGGTACGCCGAGATCATTTTGTTGAACAATAATGGCCTAGGCAAGGGCCTAGGTGGATTTTGGGCCCCTTGATTGAATCCCAAATCTGCGTTCTGGAATTGTCCAACCCATGACTTCTTTTCCGCATCTGACCTTACACCGCCAATGAATTCCTGTTAGCTGTTAGACATGTCTGCGCGCATAAGAATCAAGCTGTGCAAAGCTGTTGACGCGTCGACGCGTTGTTATTTACTCGAGTGATCGTCGGCTTTGCTACGCCGATTTGATCGTTGCCGAGTCCGAAAGCTGTCGATGGATTCTGAATATTAGGCGCCTTACCGTCGACGAGGCCACATGTCTGAGGAATCTACCCCGCCCCCCATGGAACCCACAAGCAAATCGTCGGAGACGAGCCCTCATGATCAATCCGGCGGCCCTATTGACCTTCAGCCCGACACCATCACATCGGAGCCCATCGCAGTCACCGACGACATTCCTGCGACCGAATCGACCCGCAAAATCACCATTGTCGAACCAGAGAAGCCTGTCAAAGAGATCCCGGACACCGATGAGGCTCCTGTGGCCTCCACCAGCAGGGAAGGAAGCCCAACGCCAGAGGAAGAGGAAGAGGAAGAAGAGGCGCCGGCGGAGGAGGACAACGAAAACAACGGCGACTTCGAGCAGGACGACGAGCAAGACGAGCTCGAGGAAGCGTACTTCTGGCACGAGCAGATCATCAGCGAGCTGCAGCGTGTCTGCCGCGACGGCGACCCGACCGGCGCCTACACGATCCTCGAACCCCTCAGCGTGGACCGCCTCGGGCGGACGAGCTACACCGCGCGGGCCGCGCGCACGGGCGAGCTCGTCGTCGTCAAGAGCACCCTGCTCCAGGCGCCGGTCGAAAAGGCCGCAGGCCAGCGCCTCGTCACGGAGCTGTTCCTTATGCGCGACATGCTCGCGCACCCGAACGTCGTGAGCTTCTACGACCTGTACCTCGTCGACGAGAGCGAGGTGCTGCTCGTCACCGAGTACATGCAGACCGGTGTCACGCTCGGGGACATCATCGCCAACACCGCCAGCACGTTCACCGAGGCGCAAATTGCGCGGATATGCCTCGAGGTGCGTGTGCTGCTCCGTCCGCATCATGAATCACATTGAACGGAATTTTCAATCTCCAGACGTGCAAAGGCCTCGCGCACCTGCACAGCCAGCTCATCATCCACCGCGACATGCGCTCCGACTCCATCATCATCGACGCGAAAGGCCGCGTCAAAATCAGTGCGTCTCGCCCTCCCCCCTCCCCCCTCCCCCCATCCCACACACTAACCAAAACAATCCCAAGCCGGCCTCGCCTTCTCCGTCCAACTCGCCTCCGCCGCCGCGAAGCGCCGCACCATGGTCTCCTCCCTCTCCTCCTCCCAGTCCAGCGCGTACACCGTCGACAAAACGCACTGGACCGCGCCCGAGATCATCAAGCGCAAGGAGTACGGCGCGGAGGTCGACGTCTGGGCGCTCGGCATCACCGTGCTCGAGATGCTGCACGGCGCCCCGCCGTATGCGGGCGAGGAGCCGCTCCGCGTCTTATTTCTGATTCTCGTTAACGGGACGCCGGAGATAAGGGACCCGGAGGCACGGAGCGAGGAGGTGAAGGACTTTGTGGGCAAGTGTTTGGCGGTGGATGTCGCGGAGCGGGCGACGACGGAGGAGCTGCTCGAGGTGCGTTGCGCCACGAGTTTTGTTGGGTTGGCTGACTGAGCCGTTGGTTTTTTTTTCTTCCTTTTGGCAGCGCGAGTTTTTGAAAAAAGCGTGTACCCCCGAAGAGCTGGCGCCGCTGTTCGAGTTCAAGCCCAAGCCTGACCCGGAACTGGAACCGGAGGAGGGCGCGGCAGAGCTTGAACCGGAATCAGTGCCCGAGACGGGGGATTCGTCCGAGCCCTCTGCACCAGCGGAGGCGACTGAGCCCCAAGATCTCCCACCAGCGGCGTCGACTGCGGAGGCGTCAACTGCCACGGCCGCAGATCCCGCGCCCTCCGTTGAACCCGTCGTCCCCGACGCCGTCGCGTCGAGTTCTGAATTGCCTGAGACGACGCCTGACGCGGTGGACCCCTCAGTTCCTGTCGTGGAGAGCCCCGCCGCCGTCGCCGCTAACACCGACACTACCACAAACACTGCTGTTTGCGCCCCGGACGCTGCGCCCGCGACGGTCGACTCCACTCTTTCTAAAGAAGGAGAAGGTGAGGGCGAAACTCTGAAAAACGCCGACACCCGCACCCGAAACGCCCGCCCCGACGGAGGTTGATGCGCCCGGCTTGTCTACTGTGTCTGCAGTGCCTGCCTGAGGCGTGGCTCCCGACCCGTTTCGCCCGAGGATATGGATACGGATACGGGTAGTTGGATATCGGATAGATATAGGATCAGATTGGGTATTTTTTGGATGTGTACTGTGGATATATAGACATCGATGGTTGATTATTGTTGTTCACAGATAGGGTCAAATTCAGCGCACGTCGAACCGGTCCCTTTTTTCTCGATTGCGTAGGGAATGTTGAGGGATACGTTCCCGAATACCGGCCCAATCCCCATGCTCGGCCGAACAATACAACCCTATGACTAGAACTTATTAGCAGCTTTTAACCGAGACTTTCTAAATCCTCTGATTGTCTGCTCCACAATTTTCGACAAATGAGAGGATTTAAAAGTTCAAGACAAAATTCTGCTAATAAGGTCTACTATGCTATGATATCCAGGAATCAGTGCATAAAACTCTGGCTATTCGAATCCATGCAGAACCCCATTGTCGGGCACTGCCAAATTTGGTTGAATAAAAAGCCAGCAACACGGGCAGAAAATGGGCACCTCTATACTGCTGCACGCTCAACAAGCGGCGCCGGACGAGCGACGGCAACGAGCTCTGCACGGCCGCCGCCCACACCGCAAATGCCACGCTCGGAGATGTACCCCGCCGCACAGAGCGTTTTACTCGCACTGATTTCAGGTAGTGGAGGTGGACGAGTGTGGGGTTCACGGCGGCGTTCAGCGAGGGATCGGCCGCCAGTTCTTCGCGTCGTCTACCCTCGGCGCGCTGTTCGAAGGTGATAGCTTCGAGGTGGGAGTCGTGTGGACAGGACTTGAAAAAGACGGCGATGAACTCGAAGAGTGGGCTGGTGAGGAAGTGGATGCTGCGCAGGTGCGTGCCGAGAATGGGCTTAAGAAATCCGAGCGCTGAAAGCAATTATAAGACCGGACGAATCACACTAGGATAAATTCAATTTACTCACCAGGAACTTCCGAGTACTCAAGTCGTAAATTCTCCACATGGCTGGAAGCCTGTATCAGCTTCTCCCTCCATCCGGAGGTTGTTATGATCGTGAGTAAGCTGAGGTGGTCAAGGTCGATAGAAGGATTCATCAAATGCTGGCAAAGGGAGCCCATGTCGAACACGAGGAGAGACCGAAGCCGCGGGCGCCACGGCTGTGATGCCGGCCATGGATCAGCCTTTTCGAAGTGCACACGCGATAGCGCCAGCTCCTGAAGAGAGCTCGCTTCGCTGAAGAAGGACAACAGCTGTCGGGGCGACTCGAGCACGATCCCGCGCAGGTGGACGGATTGCAGGGTAGTCGACGAGAATACGTCTGCTAGCGCGGATTTGAGCTGTCGGCCGAGCCTGTTCCAGTTCATCGTGTAAGAATCCCCGACGGCGCCCCCGCGCGCGTTCTCCACGAGAGATATACGCTTTAGATTGAGGAGGGGGAGAACGAGGGATAATGGGGTTCTTCCCGCCATGAGCCACGGGACATGCCGATGCACGTACGGGCCATGCCCGCCCATCACGACGACGCACAGCTCCTCGATGAGAAGTGCATGGTGCGGGGAAGAGGTCACCAGCGTGAGCAACTGTGGACATGTGCTAGGAGAAGGTGTTTTAGAGGGGTCGCAGTATAAGTCCCAATTCAGCGGAATCCGGGGTAGGATTTCGAGTTTTCGGAAAATGTGAGGCCTTGCTGAGGCAGCGAATGTACGGGAGGTAAGAGAGCAAGACCTGAGACTAGGGAGGTCGCCGGCGAGATTATCGACTATGGCGTCGATCAGCTCCTGGGGGAGGGGAGAGAAGGTCATTGTCGGCGTTGGGAGAAAGGAGGGGAAAACTGGAGCGTTCTCATCATTATGCATCAGCGCCCATGAGCGCCCAAGCTTGATGCGGCGGCCGGCCGTCGCGGCAATGAGATCAAAACAACAGCTCATTAGCGAGCTTATTCAACATTGGATTAAGGAAAGGTGTCGCGACGGCGAGAGTTGTACTGATTAGGCGGAAGTGACATTACGCGTACTGATTGAGGGAAAGAGAGTTATGCGACGAAGGGATTCCTCGCATTGAACAGCCACACTACTTACGTTGGCGGATCATAAGATGCCAATAGCGGATCTCCAAGGGCGGAGTTTCAAATTCCTTTCACTCTGAACCGTCATGCCACCACTTCCACCACTTCCGCCTTTGCCAGCGGTAATGGGTCTCAGTTGTTATAAGTGTTTCAAGGAAGAAGATGTTAGTCTGTCTCGATGCAGTGGATGTCTCCGAATCGCCTATTGCAGTCGAGGTCTGTCGAGTGGCATTTTGTTATGCAATGCGTTCCATGCTCATGACCGGAATCGCAGAATGTCAACAGGTCCGCCTGACATTGTGATTTGATGATTCTGCGTCGTGATATAGTCTGCCCAGCTCGATTGGAAAACACACAAACCTATGTGCCAGGCTCTCAGCGGAATTGGGAAAAATACTCCCATCGCAACGGGGACCCTCCTTTCTCTTCCAAGCGAACCAACCACCGACATGAACCTTGTGAATAAAATCGCCCAGGTGGGTGTCTCTTATAATTATGCTTTCTGAGAGCGTTCTTTACAGAGGTATTCACTTTAAATTTCCATTGTTTTTGTCGGCGCGCTGACACTTCAAAGGGACATGAGTTTATTCGAGAAGGAGCTGGTAATCTACGAACCGCGATGCATTGTCTGGTCTGTCCTTTCTACTCTTGTCACCCCCGTCCACCTGAGCGTGCTCACACACTATTCCGCAGCGCGCGCACAGACAATCTGATCCGAATAGAGGCCGCGGCGAATGGCACGACGACCGAGCGTCTGAATCCCTGCCCAGACTGCAACCTGAGCTTCTGCTGCTCCCCAGCGCACTGGGATGTCGCGCGCCCCATTCATGATGCCCCATGCGAGGATGCGCGTGACCGCCTTTCTCAATGCAAGTTGAACCGTGGGAAGCGTGAATATATCAAGTTCGTGGCCCTCATGGCAGACCAGCATGATGCGTCTGGGCAGCTCATATGGGCTCCGGAGCGCGTCAAATCTGCGTGGCTGTCATTGACAGGATTGTCCTGGGAGAGCGAACTCGGCGACGAGCTCCGCGAGTCTCTCGGTATTCCCCCGTCGCACCCGATCACGCCCTGGGTCCGTTCGGCGTCTGATAGTCTCAGCAGAGCTATGACCATACTATATGCGCTCGAGAAGCTGAATGACGACGATGAGTGGACCCGTATGCATACGCTTACGATTCACGTTAGTATTCTCGCGTCTTTCTAGGTTTCTTGTTTCCCATCCTGAGCCGTAATAGATCATCGGAGCCAATATAAAGGAGGTCACCCTCAGCATAACTTTTGAAGAAATCCTCCATCGCCTCCCTAACATAAACACGTTGAAGGTGCGACGAATTATGATCCACGAGACTATTATATTAACCCGGTGCACGACAGCTCGTGCAGTGTGGTCCAGACCTGCCAGGACGCCACCTGGAACGTTCAAGCCTAAAGTTGAAACGGAATTGGAACCGGAACTGGAGGAGAGCACTGCAGAACCGGAAGTGGAATCGCTACCCAGTGAGAGAGTGGATTCGGCCGTCCTCACCAACGGAGGCGACTGAGCCCTAAGATCCCCCACCAGCGGCGTCGACTGCGGAGGCGTCGACTGCCACGGCCGCAGATCCCGCGCCCTCCGTTGAACCCGTCGTCCCCGACGCTGTCGCGTCAAGTTCCGAATTGCCTGAGACGACGCCGGACGCGGTGGGCCCCTCAGTTCCTGATGTTGCTGTCGTGGAGAGCCCCGCCGCCGTCGCCGCTAACAACGACACTAACACAAACACTGCTGACTGCGCCCCGGACGCTGCGCCCGCGACAGTCGCCTCCACTCTGTCTAAAGACGGAGAAGGCGAGGGCGGGAGCAGCGGGGCGCCTCAAGCTCTGAAAACGCCGACCACCCGCACCTGAAACGCCCGCCCCGACGGAGGTTGATGCGCCCGGCTTGTCTACTTTGTCTACAGTGCCTGCCTGAGGCGTTGCTTCCGCCCGGTGGATATGGATGCGGATACGGGTGGTTGGATATCGGATAGATATAGGTTCAGATTGGGTATTTTTTGGATGTGTACTGTGGATATATAGACATCGATACGTGGTTCTGGTTGATTATTGGTGTTCATAGGGTCAAAATCAGCGCACTACGTCGAAACCGGCCCCTTTTTCTCGATTGCGCAGGGAATGTTGAGGAATACGTTCCCGAACCCCGACCCAATCTCCATGCTCGGCTGAACAATACAACCCTATGACTATGCTACGATATCCAGGAATCAGTGCATTAATACGGCTCCGGCTATTCGAATCCATGCAGAACCCCATCGTCGGGCACTGCCAAATTTGGTTGAATAAAAAGCCAGCAACACGGGCAGAAACGGGCACCTCCATACTGCTGAACACTCAGCAAGCGGCGCCGGACGAGCGACGGCAACGAGCTCTGCACGGCCGCCGCCCACACCGCAAATGCCACGCTCGGAGATGTACCCCGCCGCACAGAGCGCTTTACTCGCACTGATTTCAGGTAGTGGAGGTGGACGAGTGTGGGGTTCACGGCGGCGTTCAGCGAGGGATCGGCCGCCAGTTCTTCACGTCGTCTACTCTCGGCGCGCTGTTCGAAGGTGATAGCTTCGAGGTGGGAGTCGTGCGGACAGGACTTGAAAAAGACGGCGATGAACTCGAAGAGTGAGCTGGTGAGGAAGTGGATGCTGCGCAGGTGCGCGCCGAGAATGGGCTTGAGAAATCCGAGCGCTGAAAGGAATTATAAGACCGGACGAATCACACTAGGATAAATTCAATTTACTCACCAGGAACTTCCGAGTACTCAAGTCGTAAATTCTCCACATGGCTGGAAGCCTGTATCAGCTTCTCCCTCCATCCGGAGGTTGTTATGATCGTGAGTAAGCTGAGGTGGTCAAGGTCGATAGAAGGATTTATCAAATGCTGGCAAAGGGAGCCCATGTCGAACACGAGGAGAAACCGAAGCCGCGGGCGCCACGGCTTTGATGCCGGCCATGGATCAGCCTTTTCGAAGTGCACACGCGATAGCGCCAGCTCCTGAAGAGAGCTCGCTTCGCTGAAGAAGGACAACAGCTGTCGGGGCGACTCGAGCACGATCCCGCGCAGGTGGACGGATTGCAGGGTAGTCGAGGAGAATAAGTCCGCCAGCGCGGATTTGAGCTGTCGGCCGAGCCTGTTCCAGTTCATCGTGTAAGAATCCCCGACGGCGCCCCCGCGCGCGTCCTCCACGAGAGATATACGCTTTAGATTGAGGAGGGGGAGAACGAGGGATAATGGGGACCTTCCCGCCATGAGCCACGGGACATGCCGATGCACGTACGAGCCGTCCGACGGTCGGAATGCGCGCCCATCACGACGACGCACAGCTCCTCGATGAGAAGCGCATGGTGCGAGGAAGAGGTCAGCAGCGAGAGCAACTGTGGACATGTGCTAGGAGGGGGTGTTTCAGAGGTGTCGGAGCGGAAGTGCCAATTCGGTGGAATCCGGGGTTTGATTTCGAGTTTTCGGAAGATGTGAGGCCTTGCTGAGGCAGCGAATGTACGTGAGGTAAGAGAGCAAGACCTGAGACTGGGGAGGTCGTCGGCGAGATTATCGACTATGGCGTCGATTAGCTCCTGGGGGAGGGGAGAGAAGGTCATTGTCGGCCGTTGGGAGAAAGGAAGGGAAAACCTGAGCGTTCTTATCATTATGCATGAGCGCCCATGAGCGCCCAAGCTTGATGCCGGCCGTCGCGGCAATGAGATCAAAACAAAAGCTCATTAGCGAGCTTATTCAACATTGGATTACGGAAAGATGGCGCGACGGTCAGAGTTGTACCGGATTAAGTATGTAGGCGGAAGTGATATTACGCGTACTGATTGAGGGAAAGAGAGATAGGCAACGAAGGGATTCCTCGCATTGAACAGCCATACACAAGGGGATACTAGTACTTTTTTGTGAATGGAGGAACATCCAGGAACATACTTACGCCGGTTTTTGATTTTTCTCAGATTTGGTTGGGCCCATGACCCATGTCTGTGGAGAGTCGGGGGGAATAAAGTTTAATCAAGATGCAGAAGGAGGAGGAAAACAAGAAAAGAGAGAGATTTAGGTATTTAAATAGAGCTCCGGAATGAAATTTCAGAACTGGAAACTCACCGCAAGTGTTTGCCAGAGTATTCGGGGCATCTAGAATCACCTTGATTCCCAAGCTCATGCCGGCAGATCGCCGAGTTCGAGTGTCAATCAGGTTCCATCATCTCGCTTTACCTCAACCCACTGCCCGGCGCAGAGGCCAGCAGTGCGCCTCCCATTGAGCACGCGATACACCAGGTTTGTTTTATGTCAGGATTCCATTGCGCTTTTTTTTAAACACATCCCAGGTCAAAAAAGAAGCCTCCCTCTTCTGCCTCCCCGACAACCCCTTCTTCCCCCCCAAGGGCCCCGGCAGTCACGCTGTTCAGAAGGCTACCTACGCATGTGCGTCCTGTTCTTCGCTTCCTCATTTTCGCACCCACCTTCCTGTTGAGTGTGTTCTCGTGTCATCGGACTTTATCTTCTCTTCTGAGCTAAATCAATTTGTCAATATAAAATAAATCAATTTGTTAATCTCTATCCTGGCACTACTGTCCACTATGCTGCGCCGTGATGAAAGCAAGAATTTTTGCTTCCGGAATGCGTGGCTTCACACTGGGTGCCAATGGAGGATGTGGGCATCGACAGTTCTTTCGACCACCCTTGCCTGGACACTCGTGTCGCCTCTTACAGTAATTATATACACAAACCACGCAACAGAGGCCTCCCACACGTAATCCATACGGCTCGGCTCACTGCGTTCCATCGCAATCTCCTTCAGAATTGTTTGGGACATGCCCGCGCGCTCAAGTTCCCGATGGATGGTGGTGTAGTGAATTGATATAAAACGATTGTTTTTGAGTAGCTCAAGAAGCTCATCTAGAAATAATATGGGTGATGGCGAATGAGGCGTAGGAGGTAGTCAATATCATCGTTGTGGAGAATGCGGGACCGTCTGGCATGCCGGCGGGAGTGTATGACATCACCAGTGGTGCATCAGAGATGTAGGATGCGGAAGAAAGTGCTGTGCGAGAAGCCAACACAGTCTAGAATTTGCTGGATAGAGAGATGCCCTTGCTCATAGAGGTTGAGAGCAGTGATCTTGACATCATGACTAATGTGCCAATTGGGCATGATTGAGGAGAACACTGCCCAAGCACTCCGGAAAATGTGATGTCTTGGTGCTCCCGAAGATGCTCCTGATACCATTAGTATAAGAACAAAAATAAGAATGCTTGAAATTGTACCTGATATCCAACAAATATGTAGCACTGGAACTGCAACCTGTATGGGAAGTACAAGAAACAGTTCCAGGCCATCTGATATTCCCCATTTCAGCCGCAATTTAGGAGTGACTAATATTGCGACTGATACTCGACGTATCAGCGTTGATTTACGTGCTTCCGAAGATGCCGTAAAGCCGTATCAGCGGCAGTATCAGCCGCGGACCTGATACGAGAAGAATCAGGTGATAGTATCAGTCGCGCTGACCCTAGAGCACTTTCGAAAAAATCTCACAAGCTCCACCTGACGTCGCTTGGGCATAGCCTGCAGCGGACAGCCGTAGAAAGTGGAGCAAAACTACCGCAAAAGGTAATTGATTGACAGGTGGAGGTGGGGACAAGGTGGGGAAGTTTTTTCGAAAGCACTCTAGGGTTTTGCAGTTAGCTGTCAAACGCCGCGTTGGATGACCAACGACAACTGGCTGCCTCAGAACCCACACAAAGTCGAAGGCACGACATTTAGAGTTGAACAGAAAACCATATTTTCAAGAGACATGGGGACAAAAATTAGGCTGGCTGTTGTCCTACTTCGCGACACGCCGATGCTTGGTACACCACCATACTAAGTAGGAGCAGACTTGTAGTGTCGTTCTTTTAGCGAAACCACATCACTCTCTTTATAAAATTAAGATAGCCCTTCTCCGCATCGTGTGTAGGAAGAGGAGAGAGACCACGGCCGCATTCAAGGCACTCATGCTACGGTTGTGGCTTGAAGATCACCGTCGGAATTGATCCGACCCACCCAAACCTGCGCATACACCGGCTTCATCCTCTTTGCTTGCTCTTGAGTCTTTGCTTTCTTCCATGTACCCAAACGAGGTTTCCTGTTGTCAGTCGCCAACGTGGAGACTTCAAGATGTGTTTGGAACCTCCATGCCTACTCCTCCCACCTGGCACCGCCCACCGGCAGCCTGCGCCTTATCCCCCCCTCCGGCTCCCTCACCGCACACTACCTCCCCTCTAGATTCACTACCGCCCTCGTCTCCCGGCGGCGCGAGTACGAGAAAACCGAGACCGGGCACGTGGGCATGGCCCCCCGTGCCGACGCCGCGTGCATGCCCGGCGCAGGGGACGAGGACTACGACCGCATCAACCGCTGGGCACGGCGTGTCTGGGCGGCGCGGGGATCATCATGAATAATAGGCTGTTCTTGGCGGTGTATACGCTGATGCTGTGGGTGTGTTTTGGGTTGATGTTCGTCCGGGGTATTTGACGTACAAGAGGAGGAGCTTGAATTTGGACGGAAAGGTGCATGCCCCGTAGCACATCTACTATAGGGGAGCTCAAAGTAAAAGCGCGCTTTTGCGCTTTTACGCTTTTTCCGCCTTTTCCACTCTTTCGTAATGTTTTGAGTGATTGACGGCAGCTTCGGCATCATTCGGCAAAGAACGCTGTGTGACGCCAACACATTTCCTTTCTGGATTAGCCCCTGTGACCTACGTCTTCTCATCGATAACGGCTCGTATGGCTCATACGGACATGATTTAAGTGTGAGTCGATGGATTGGCACACAGAGCACAGCGGCACGCATAAATTCAAATGAGGTTCATTAAAATGTGGATAGCAAAATAGAGTAATTAAACTTGAGTCAAGACATCAAAGAAATTGAAAGAGATATACAGCACATGAACTTAACGTGAACCTAAGCTATTATCCGAACCCCGCTCAGGAGAACTATCTGGGCTATTGTTCCAACGGGAAGAGGAGGAAGAGGTCGCTCGATGGTGGTATTTGCTTGGGCCGGCTTCGGGAGGAGACTGAGACCGCACACGTTTGGGACGGTCCGCATATCTGGCCTCAACAATCTTGATCCGCTCCGTAACAGCTTCCTTGTCAAGGATGCCGATCTTATGGAGCTCGATGATCTGGTTTATTTCGTCCATACGAAGGCGTGAGCGGTCGTTTTCGAGCTTCGCATTTTCCCGTGTGTTTGCAGATGTAAGCATTTGACTGTTTAAAATTGAGTGTGACATTACGGGAGGACAGAGAATGAAATACCTTTGAATTTCGATAAGACTGTCTTCGAAGGTCTTCTTCTTTCTGGTGCCCGTCGCACCCGTTCCGGCCTTGTTGATCGCGTCCTGGAATGTGGAGGGACGTGGAGCGGTATTACAACGCCGTGGCTTCGTGTCTGTAGGTGTTGACGAATCTGGAATTTCTATCGGACCGGGTCCGTGATTCGGCTGCTGCTGCGTGCGGGGAGGGGTCACCGGATTCCGAAGGCTGGGGTCGACAAGTGCATCATCTATTGTACGGCACTGGGTAGGGGGTTGCAGATGCACAACCTTCCGTCCATCCGGTCCAACACCGGTTGTGATGACAGGTGGAATGATGTTGGAGCGTGCCGCAAGGAATTTGTGCAGGGCAGGGAAGTACTTGAAGTCTTGAGTAATTTTTTCTGTACAGGCGTTAACACTGTAATGGAAACCAATGTACTGTATGCACGCACCCCAAATGTTTCGAGCCTTCGGCATGGTATCATGGTCAGGCCCGGCGGCGCTGATGTAGCAGGCTAGGAACTGATGCACATTGTCCTCGCCGTTGTTTTCGGTCTCCGAGTCATCTTCGTGTTGAGAACTATCGCTGTCGTTGGTGTTCTCGAGACCCCCACCGGTCACACGCAGCTTCTTGGCCTCAGTTTTATATGTGTCAACCAGACTATACGCCGGGAAATGTTTTTAAAAAAGATCAAAAGATTGTCGCAATGACTCACCTTTCAGCCTTGCCCTTTACCCGCTTCGCGAGAGCATTTGGACTTGTCGCGAAGAGGTCAGGGAGAATGACGCTGCCGATACGTTTGTAGACGGCTATCTTGCTATCGCCGGACGTGTTCTGGAAGTCCCGGTCAGTCGGGGATCGAAGGAAGACTGATTGACACGCACCTCGTCTTTCCTGTCTTTCCTGAAGAGAACAAGACGGTTCTCCTTGACCTCCAACTGTGCAATCAGGGCCCATGTCAATGCCCCATCGTCTGCCCCCCACTTGATCGTCGGAAGCGCGGGCTCCGTCTGCTTGGCAGCCTTCTTTGTACCGGGCTTCTTGTGCTTTCGGGGAGATCGGCGCGGCTGTTGACCGCTCATTGATGGGAAGTAGATGGAGTAAGGCCGCGCGTCGCCGCGCGTAGCGTCGCCGATGGACTCGAAGAAAATTTAGGCGGTCCGGGTTACAGCAATCACACAATCGCGTCACACAGTGTTTTATGCCGAATGATGCCGAAGCTGCCGTCAATCACTCGGAACATTACGAAAGAGTGGAAAAGGCGGAAAAAGCGTAAAAGCGCAAAAGCGCGCTTTTACTTTGAGCTCCCCTTATTTCGCATGCACTGACGCACACGCAGATCAACCAAGCCTGGTCGCAGGGCCTCGGAGCAGCGGGCCGCCTCGCCATCCAGAACCAGCTCGGCTGCTGTGGGTCTCTTCGTTTTTGCCCCACTTCTATCGCTACCTTCCCTACTCCCGCTCTTCGTTCCTCCCACCGCCTTACCCCCTCCGTTCTTACAAACATTGACAACGCCTCGCAGGTCTCCTCCACCTGCTACGCGCGCTCCGCCCTGCCCGGGTGCGAGGCCGCCTTCCTCGACTTTGAGAGCAAGACCCTCATGCGGTGGTACGCCGTCGCGTTTGGGCTCGTGCCGGTGCATATCGGTGAGTCGGTTTTCGTATACGTTGTTTTTTGGCGTTTGTGGGAGAAGGGAGGGTGCTGTTTTTGGGGATGAGTGGGACAGGGAGGTGGGGAGGGGAGGGGACGCGAGTCGCGGTGGATTGGGGATACTCGCTTCGCGGTGTCAAGGTTGAGATGGCGATGGCAGCGAGCGAGCGAGCGAGGTGTCGAGATGCCGGAGCGAGGTGTCGGACGGCGTTTGCTGCCGCGTGGCGGGTCGTGCGTGGATGGATGGATATTTGCTTCGATTTGTGGTTGCTGCGGGTCGATAATGCGCTCGACGCGGGCCGCCGATTGTGTCGACCCCCGACTCCCGATCCCGCGTTTATTTCGAGCTTGAGCTCTCCCGCGCCGACCGACGCCGACGTCTCTTCCCTTCCCTTCCCTTGCATCTCGTTGCCCCCGTATCTTTTCGGTTCTGCGTTGCGCCTTCCTCAGCCTCTTTTTCATTTGCCAATATTTCTTCTCCCCTTCTTTCCTTCCTCTCTCATCCCCTTCAACGCATACTGACGCACGCTTCCAGCGATAATCGCCATCGCGCTCCTCTGCGCGAACCACGTCACGTACCGCTTCGGCAAGGGCATGATGCCGAAGGCGTATTGCCTCAGTCGCGAGGCGATGGCGGTAGTGGTGGAGGGGTATGCTGCGTGAGTGGTTTCTTCTCTTCTGTTTCCCCCCCCCCCCCCTGGTTTGTGGAGTGAGACGGGGTTTTTTTCTCTTTGGACTGCATGTTTTATTCGCACGGCACGGATGGACTCCGTTTCCGCCCGGGGATGGTATGGGGATGCTCGGCCACCCGGGCGTTTCAGTCGGAGTTGGGTGGAGTTGTTTCGAGTCGGAGTCGGGTGAGGTGGAGAGGATTGGAGTGGGGTGATAGCGCACATGCGGAGTCGGTGTCGCGTCCTCTACTCTTGCGCGTCGTCGTGGTAGCTCTCAGACACTCGGGCGGGTTCGGTGTTGGGCGGAAGATGGTGGATCTTCGTCGGCGTCGTGGATGCACGGGGCTGGGTACGAAACGAGGCGGGCTCGTTCGAGTGTGTTGGCTGGGTTGACTGGGTCGTCGCCCCGTTGTCCGCGGATCTTCGACGCGATTGTTCTTTGACGCGCCTTTTCTTCGGGGGCGGGACTGCCTTGTTTTGTTCCTTGTGCTGTGCTGTCAATCCTGGCGCCGTTTCGCCGGAGTTGAGGCTGCTGGAGCCGCAATGGAGTCCCGTTCCGGCTTTTACGGAGTCGAGTCTCACCTTCGTTGCGATTCCATGTTGAAAGATGGTTGGATTCGGCAGTTGGGATTCTTCCTGCCTTGCATTTTCTTTTTCCCTTTTCCTTTTCGCTCTCCCCCTGCGTCCAATCTTCATTACTCATTTCTTTTTTCTCCTCCAGACAACTCGCCGAACAATACGGCCCCGACGCTGCCGCGCACATGCTCTCCGCGTCCAACCTGGGCAGTGGGGCGAACAGCCCCTACGAGCGCAGCCCGCTCGGCTCGGCCGCCAACTCGAACGTCGAGCTCGCGACGATGCCGTACGCGGGGCGGGGGGACGGCGGGGGGACCCACGTGAAGTACGATTCGGTGGGCGCGGGCGGAGTGCGGGATACAAGTATCTGAGCGCTGGAACGCCTCCGTTGGTGTGGGTGCTGGAGTCGATGGGGATCGGTGGAGCGGAGATGTGGCAGGAGGATGGACGAGGTAGGGAGAAATGGGGATGACGTGGGGAAGGGAGAGGCAGAGGCAGAGAGGGACGCTCGCGGGGAGGGCATCACAAAAAACACTCGCACTCGCAACGCTCGTTTTCTTCGCACTTACATAGTTTCATACGCCACGCACGCATCGCATCGCATCGCAGTAGATTTAGTCGAGTTTAATAGTATACCCGGTTCCGATCCTCGTTTTCGGCGGTGTTGTTTGGATGTGGATCCCTGATCGTGAGGAACGAGACGGGGTACTTTGCTTGCTTTGCTTTCGTTACTATAAGTGGATGTGGTGTGATAAATGAACTAGATGTGATAAATCGGTTCGCTTGAGCTCAGTTATTCTTCCATTCCCTTCGGAGGTGGACCAAATTAAATTTACGGGTGTATCCTACTGGAATATAAAAAAGGTTTGAAGAAAACGGGTGAGAATTGAGCGAGAACGTGCCCCGAGCGCAAGATTCTCTTGATGCCAGTGAAAATCCGATGCCCTGTTTTATACAACCAACCTATCTTCATGGGATTTGGTTGGCGTATCCAATTGAGCTATATAATGCCTGCCCACAAATTTTCTGGGCGAAATTCGGCCCTCGGGGCGGAAAGACCGCAGTGCGTGCGCCTCAAGATGAGCGTGACATCACTCGGCAGGCGGCACCATCTGTGACACTTTGTGACTGCATCTTATAATCCCTCGCAGCTCGCGTTCCGCCCCGAATTTCGCCCAGAAAATCTGTGGGCGGGCATTTTATAGCTTAATTGGATACAAAAACCAAATCCTATGAAGATAGGTTGGTTGTATAAAACAGGGCATCGGATTTTTCACTGGCATCAAGAGAATCTTGCGCTCGGGCTGACCATCGATTTGATTGGTTTCTCGTATTTTCTGAGCCTTCGTGGCACGCAAAGAACGATATTCATATTTCCAGTCGGGGCACCTTGAATATAACGCGCACAGAATGGTTGGAATGATGAGGTATTCGGGCGAGTGTATTGAACGTAGGTGCTGAGTCGCGAATGGCTGCCATTGGCTGGTCACTCCTGCATTCCGTGGACGAATGAATACAGTATTGGGGCGATATTTCCTTCGGAACGAATCACACTCGGGCGAAATCATTTCCCGGGTGTTTCCGCAGAAGGTCCGCTGAACGCATGAATGGAACGGAACGCACTCCGAAATAGCTGGGATCCGACGCATGCGGAAAAGTACCAAATTGGTGAGTCTATATCAACACCGTTACAAGTCGACACATCTATCTCTATTGTTCAGAGGGTTTAATTTTGCTTGATTTGAACGGTATCCAGGTAATTCACCAACAACAGCTGGAGGGATGTACCGAAATCGACACGAAGAAAGAAAACTGTGAGGACTTCCATTCTAGATCTGTAGATGAATGGAAGGACTCACAATGACATGACAGCGGTGGCAGATGATCCAGGAACCGATCACATTGGGATTTCCCATACGTCGGAGCATAAAAACCGAGTGCATTGAAAGGACACTATCCCGCTCAGAATGCCCCAGCCAGCTGCCATTCGGGTCCGACTGAACGCGGTTAGAGGTTGATTTGAACGGCATCCAGGTAATTCACCAACAACCACTGGAGGGATGTACCTAAGTTGACACGAAGAAAGAACACTGAGGACTTCCATTCTAGATCTGTAGATGAATGGAAGGATGCCAGGCAGTGGAGGCAGATCCAGAAATCGATCACATTGGGGTTTCCCATGCGTCGGAGCATAAAAGGCCGGTGCATTGAAAGGGCGCTGTCTCGCTCAAAATGCCCCAGCCGGCTGTCATTCAGGTCCGACTGAATGCGGTGACTACAAGCTTAACTATAACTGCAAATACCTTGGAAGTCCTAGCGGATACCCTCGACACCCCCTTCTTAGGTGCTATTGTGAACACGACTCAAGCTGTCTTGAAAAACGTTGAAGTGAGTCCGAATCTATGGGAGACCCAAATCTAAACTTGTCTCCGCAGACAGTTAAACAAAACAAAGATGACTGTGTTGAGCTCCTGGAGCAAACTCACAAAGTTCTCACTGTCATCATTGTTCTTTATATCAAGTCGGAAACGGGTGTAGAATTGCCTCCAAGTGTACTGGACCATATTGGAAAATTCACACAGTACTTTGCTTGCATTTGGACATTCAATGCACTGACCACTGGATCAGAATCCTGCACAAAATATATACCTTCATCGAGGCCCACCAGAAAGGCGGCAAAATTAGAGCTTTCTTCCACCAGAGTGAATCAAGTGCACTACTGAAAGAGTGCAAGGTTGGATTGCAACAAGGCCTTGAGTTCTTTCAGGTTTGCAATCTTACTGGGCCACCACAATTGACTGATGAATGTCGGTTACAGATTGAATCAGCCATGATTTCACCCAGTCTCGCAGATATGGAGAAGGATGCACAGAAGCGACATCAAGAGGTGCTTGATATGATTGAAACTCTATCTGAGAACACTGTTTCAGAACAAGGGTCCATGGTGAAGAATGCAGTTGTTTCACCAGATTCACATTAATCTTTTCTATAGATAAGCAGACCCTATTCTCAGTCCTACAGTAGGTATATAACATTCCAGGGGACCTGTGCGATAGCTCACATTTCGTCTTCAAGCTCCAACTCCATCTCAATGCTACCATCTGAGCCAAAGATCTTCCACGGCCGTGAGTCAGAAGTTTCAGATGTACTTGACCTTTTCAAGGCCAAAACCCCGAGGATTGCCATTTTGGGTGCAGGTGGCATGGGCAAAAGCTCTCTTGCCAGGGTGTTACTGCACCACCCGGCCATCACAGCCACATACCAACAAAATAGGTTCTTCATTGGTTGCGGCTCCGCAACAACCAAACTGGAACTTGTTAGCCTCATTGGCACTCATATTGGACTCAAGCCGGGCAAAGATCCTATCCAAGCAGTGCTCAAACACCTCTCCAACAATCCCCCAAGTCTGCTCATTTTGGATGAACTTGAGACGTTGTGGGAGCCCACAGAATCTCGGGGTGATATTGACGAATTGCTGTCACTCCTGACAGACATCAACAATCTGGCATTGATGGTGAGTGGGTGGGTAAGTGTTCCAATGATTTTTTTATTCATACAATATCAGATCACTATGCGTGGGGCCGAAAGACCAGCAAAGGTGCAATGGACTCGGCCATTTTTATTGCCCTTGAAACCTTTAGACCTGAAAGCTGCACACCTTACATTCATTGATATCACAGATGATAAACATGACCTGGAGGAGGTTGATAAAATCCTCTCCCTCACAGACAATATGCCACTTGCAATAAATCTCCTTGCCCACCTTGTTGACTCGGAGGGCTGCTCCAATGTGCTATTGCGGTGGGAGAAGGAGAAGACTTCGGTTATCTCAAATGGCTTTGACAAGAGATCCAACTTGGATTTATCTATCTCACTGTCCTTATCGAGTCCCAGGATGAAATTGCTCCCACAATCACAAGAGCTCCTGAGCCTCTTGGGAATGTTGCCAGATGGCCTTTCGGATGTGGATCTAGTACAAAGCAAACTGCCACTTGAACATCCCCTCAAATGCAAAGCAGTATTGAAATCTACTGCTCTTGCTTACAGTGATGAAAATAAACAACTCAAAGTGTTGATGCCCATCAGAGAATATATCCAGCAACATCTGCAACCTGAAGATCAGTTAGTCTACACACTTCTCAAACATTTCCAGGACTTGCTCCACTTCTTTGTCGAGTATTTAGGAACTGAGTCAAGTGTCAGCACAGTCCGCCGAATGAGATCCAACTTTGCCAACATCCAAAATCTGCTTCAGTGGGGGCTCCAAGAGAAGCATTCCAACCTTTTGGATAACATTCGTGGTGTATGCAATTTGAACCAACTCCACTGGGCCACCAACCAGGGAGGTACCCATCTCATTGGTGAGATACAGCATCTACTTCCACATCTTGGAGATCAGCAACTTCAGCTTCATGTGATTACTGAGTTGCTTGGCTTGTCAAACCACCTGGTCCATGATCCAGAGGCTCTGATCTCTCAAGGGTTGGAATTTTGCGAACATATTGATGATCCAAAACTTAAATGTATGTTCAATGCTCAATGCTCGTTTATAATGACTCATATGAACTCTCAGGCACCTTCTATGTAGTCACAGTGCACTATTATTCTGAAGCCAAGCATGATCTCATAGAGGCTGCCAAAATGTGCAGCAGAGCTATTTCGTTGGGGATTTCAACTGGGTACATCAGAGGACAGGCCCGGGCATTGGGTCTCCTTGCATGGATCGAGTTTGTACGTGGTGAACATTTCAAAGTTCAACTGTATGCACAACAAAGTCAGAGATTGGCAAGAGCATCTGGGGATTTGCATGGTGAGGCAAATGCAGCCCGTATGGAAGCAATCTTCTGGCACAAACTTGCTCACTACAAGCAAAGTTTGGTGCTATGTATTCGGGCAAGGGATCTCCTTGCTCTCTGTGGCATGTCTGCAAGTGAGGCGAACTTGGCAATCATGACTACTCAGGCTGAGGTCCACACATGTAAATCAGAATATAGCCAGGCCCAGGATATTTATACCCGTATGCTTCAGGATGTCTCAGTGAACCAGAATGCGTATTGGCATGCAGTTGCATTGCTCAATTTTGCTGAAATCAGATTGTTAATAGGAGCCCAAAAGGATTTTATCCAAAAGGATATTGATTGTGCCCGATCAATCTTCAACACATTCGGGCTCAAGACATGGGTGACAGCTTGTGATCCTCTACTTGCAGCACTGTATGCCAGGGAGAAGGATTTGCTGCCAGCAAAGCTACTGTTGGAAAAAACCCTCAAATTAAACCTGGACAATCACATTGAATCCTTCTGTCTTGAATGGTTAGGCAATATCAGCCAATGGGGTGCTGCATATTCAACAGTCAGATGGACCACTGTATTTCTGGCACATTCTGTGAAGTATAAAAACAAGCTCCGAGTTCATAAAGCCATACAATTTTTCGGAGACCTGTTCCTTACCCAGGAAGATGAGGGCAGTGCTATCAACTTGTTCACTGCTGCCCTTGAGGGGTTCACCTATATGGATGTTCACTGCAGCAGAGCGGAATGCATGATGAGACTAGGAGACATATCCAAGAGCCGTGGGGACCTGACAAAAGCGATGGATCTCTGGGGAACTGCAAGGCCACTCTTTGAGCGCTCATCACAAGCCCAACAGGTGGAAAATATTGATCATAGGTTTGCTGGCATGAGCCAAGAAATACAACTCCAGCACAGGGAGAACTTAGCAAAGTTGGCACAGCCAAATGCACTTTCAGGCACAGCGGACAAGGTTGAGGTTGATCAGGCTGACACTGAAGACCTCGAGAACATGCCAGAAGACGAAAAAAGAGTGGCAGACATGGTTGCAGTTTGAATTCCTTCGAAACAAGAACACAGGGAATTCTACATATGTGATTTGTACTTTACCTTTTATTTTATAGTAAATTTATTTATTTAAAGAGAGACATTAATTGAACTTGAAAGTGAAAGAATAGATGAAGGGGAGAACAAAAGGAGAAAAGTGATGGAAAGGGAAAAAGGAAATACATGGGGAATGGAAGAAGCAATAAGGTGGACAAGGAACGAGCGAGGCCATGCCGGATGGAGGATAGCTTGTGGTCGGCTGCGCATCCCTGCCTTAACTATGCCGGCAGATGCCTCGAGTCATGAGCTCGATGCAACAAGCTTGCCCTCACCTGACAGTGCAAAATCTCCTCTTGCTTCGACAACCACCTCGCTTGCCACCATCGCCATCTCAACCCTTCTCTAGCCTGACACCACAAAGCTCGCATCACATGCAGCTCCGCACCAAGTGAAGTGAACATCCCCATCCCCATTGCATGGTGACCCACCCTCAACGCAAGCACCAGAACAATATAGTCACATTGTGAGGTCTCTGAGCATACTACGCACCACTTGTTGCCTCATGGCCCCTGCAGACCATCCACACAATGGCAGAACAAACTTGGGCATATGTGACAGGTCTTTCTAATTGGGAATCTACATTACTGGAAGCAGCTTCCAAACCAGACCAACACTCTCTCCACTACTCAGACCCATTCTACACTGTCACCAGCTGGAGGATAAAACCATTCCCCAGACCCTCTGGACTCTTGTAGCACCTCTGCAATGCACACACTAACAACCCTTGCCTACCACCAACTGCTTGATTTCCACAAAGGGGTGGAAGACAAGCTCTCTTACACCAGGCAGACCTAGCCTGTGTCTGACAGTAGCACATCAGATGAGGCAAAGGTTACCCAGACTGCTGCCTCCTCTCCACTTCACATGACGTGTCAACTAGCTGGGGGAGACCACTCGTTTCTCCTCTCTCCTTGCTATTCAAGCACCTTCAGACACAACCATCTGGCAGTGCCTGAAGCCCCAAACATATTCCGAGGTTGTCTGGCCTCACCACACCTCATACTCGGCCACAGATAATTGGTCTCCTCAGCAGAGACACCTTGTCCCTGCTGTATATACATCCTGAAACACCTTGTGACATTTCCTGCACCCTGGAAACACCTACAACCTGCATGGCACCTCTGGAAACATGGGAAGTTGTTGAGAAGGTATAAAAGGGAGCACATTTAGTAGGAGTAGTCAGTAGCTTGCGAGGTGCCTTCTCCACTCACTGTGCGAGTCTCACTCAATCTAAAGGGGTACTCCCAGCCTTCCTCGAACTTGTACCTCGACTTGTGCACCCTTCTCCCTTGCTCCCACAGCTGGAGACAGGCCACACTATCCATATTTGCCTACTTGTAGGCATCTTACCCGTCACACATCCTTTGCTGGGGGACGGAAGAGGAAAACAAACATAAAGAATTGGGAGTGCAATGGTCCTCAGGAAGACTTAAAGCATTGGATTATTATTCACTTTAATTCCTTTGCGGGAGTGACCTGTATTGCGGATTGAAGATGGTAGTAGTCCACAAAGAGCTTGAGACCACCAGTTGCGCCACATAAGCTCAAATCCGAAGTCTTGATAGCCACAACGTGGGCTTCTTGCATTTTCCCATGTCTGTCAGTAGGTTTTTGAGTTGAGAATGGCCCCAACATTGGGTCGCAGGATTCCTAGGTGCATTGAAGAGCAAATGAATCGCGGGGGAGGAGGGATGATGATGGGAAGAAGACAATGAGTGCAGGCAGCCTGCCATTTTGACTGGGATTTTAGCGCAGAAATAGTGACGTGGAAATTGAGTCGACGTGCGTCATTGAGCTGTGGATCTGCGAGGGAATCTTGGTTGATGTCACCGTTGAACCTCGTTGAGCTGAGTCGGGAAGTTGTGAAGAGGGTCACATCAGGAAAAATGTTTTCCATCTGGCGGAGCTGGTGCCAGTTCCGCCAACCCTGCCATCACACCAGAACATTGTCTGGGTACATTTATGGCTTCATAATCCCAGATCGTGCCAGAATATCTTCTGGTGCCACACTTAACCACTTGCATTGCCATCTCATCCCATATTCTCAGCTTTTGCGGGTAGCTCAAATAGGATGCAGAAATTGATTTCATTGTATACTATCTACACAAACAGCGGTAGATAACAACCATCGGGGAAAGCACCAGCCGGTAGCACCAACTTCGCCACCACTGGCAGCTCCGGAAGCAGAAGCCTAGGGGAAATGTGTGCAGATTCACCGAGTGAGGACCTAAGAATGAACCAAGTACTGAGCTGCAAAGGTGAAAGTCGAAAGGAAAGGAATTCTGACATCTTCGAAATTAGCGTGCACCTGTGGCGTGTGAAAATAAACAGATGCATACTGATACAAGGCATCTACTTAATCTACCGCTTCTTTAACGAAATGACGAGGTTTTATTTGTATTTCTTTGGTTCATCTCCATCGAGCTTATCCCCTTCCACGCTTCTCTTTCTTCCTCCTCCATCATCTCATTCATGCACAGGCTAATTCGTGTTTGACAGACACAGCACGCAATTACGAATCTCCTCGGAAATTATGAATGGTCAAGGCCTCGGCCTTTTTGGCCTTCTCGGCCTTCCATTCCGTTCTGCCCTTCCTTGGTTAATTTCCTCTTTTACCCGCCAATTAAATGAGGTCTGGTTTTTCATCCCCATTCCACCCACAGTCGCCAAATGTTCTCCTTCACAAGTCCGAAATTAAAGTCGCAGTTGGGCAGGCTGTGATGGGGCGGACTGTCACCGCGGGTGGACATGTATGAAAGGGTAAAGCACACGAGAAGGCATCACAGACCGCATTTGTGTTCAGTACGAGGGGCTGGATCCCGGGGGTGCTGGTGCACACGCTGCTGGCGGCTGGTGGGGTGCATGTTTCGCTGTGGCTTGGGCTAATACAGCACGGGAAGGCATTGCAGACCACATTCGCATTCAGTACGAGGGGCTGGATTCTGGGGATGTTGGTGCACACACCGCTGGCAGCCAGCAGGGTGCAGAATTGCTTGACAATGCGACCCCAGGCGCTATGCAGAACCGGTTTTCATTGGCGTTCTGGATGGGGTATCTGATATGAACCTACCAGAGGTACACTGTAGACAGTGAACGAGGAGAGCGAGAGAACGGAAGCGATTGCGATCAACGCAGAGAAGAACATTATGAAATAAAAGGCGACAAAGAAGAAGAGGTTCAGAAAAGTGGTGACAGAAGAGAATGGGGACCTGAGAAGTGAAGGGGTGTCTTTATACGGTTCGCGCCTTAGGATGTATACCGTTTAGTCTCTTGTAGACAGATGCTCTATACATACCAAGCTTTTACCTCGCTGTATAGATATACTGTTCACCATCAACAACGCTGACCAGCGGGAATCCGAATGCCAAGGGACAGCAAGTGTTCACGGTGTGTCGGTGTCGGTAAGAGCGCGTTGCCCAGACTTCGATTTATCAATCCCCATCTCTAAATACTCGTCTCTGCCCAGCCTCGAATGCCCAGATCTGGGGAAGAAAACACCCGGGCAGTCTGAGGTATGTAGCGCGTGCTAAATATATGCGGAGGTGACCAGCGGTCTGAAAGTTTGGGATCGGTGGAAGCGTGGTGCGCTTGGTGGAGGCATAAAAATCCCACAAGCACGCGAGGAGACTATGGGCAGCCTGGGCTTGGTGTTATGGGTGGAGTCCCTCTGTTCTATGTCTGAGTGCATCCTCCAATCGATGCAGTACGCTGCAACGCTTCTTCGGAACTGCAAAATCCGTTATGCTCATCTCAACGAACCATTGACTCTGAGCTCATCAGGATCAACTCCACCTGGCGCTTTAAAGATCTGCGTGGCTGGCATGATCTCCCTTCGGCACAGACGGTCCGCCCTCGGTGTCCTGGCTCGGCTTTGTCACAGTCTGAGAATTGGAATTGTTAGTCTGCACGGGGTATTAGAGAGTTTGCAGTAGCCACCGGCAGCTACCGGGTGGCTCTTCTGGCATGCGGTGCTGGGTGGCTACATCATTATAGTGGCTGTTGCAGTGGCTGCCGCATTTTTGGTGCGAGGCAGCCTAGCCACCATTTTCCATCGTAGTTCCATGCAGAAAGCCATTCTCGGGTCCAGAATCCAATTCACTACCCTTCTGAAGGTCATTTCTGAGGAATAGGATGAAGCTATCAATAATTCCGGCCTGTGTGTGCTCTCGCACATGTCCAGACAGGCATAGTGGTAGAATAAAGAACGTTGGAACATGTGTTGAATGTGTCATTGCAGGAGCCACCGTAATGACATAGCCACCCGGCACTGCATGCTGGAAAAGCCATCCAGTGGCTGCTGGTGGCAACCGCAAACTCTCTATTACTGGAAGAAATGCACACAACATCGACTCTTCTGTGGGATGCATCCCCCATCGGGTCAGTCTATCGAGACGATTGCTGTACGATGGATATCTGTGGGGAAGAATAAAAAGAACAAGAAGAAAACCTGGATTTTAGCAAGAGTAAGTGACCGTGGGTAGGAGAAGCGTACACACAGATATCGCCCATGCCCATAGCATCCGACCCAGTCAGGTGTGTGCCCGTGCCCCCAGAGACACAGACATTGATCCTGTTGCGGTACCACCGGAGGTTGAAGTTGTACAGCAGCGTGAGCATGTACAGCGGGCCGATCAGGTAGTAAAGCGCTGTCGGGACTGTGCGGCCGAATCCAGGGATAGAGTGAGTCACTACGATCCAACCCCCCCTAGAGATAGACTGAGGCCAGGGACCTGCCTACAGCTGCACAGAGGGGTCTGTCTAGGTGACTAGAAGCAGTCTGTGTAGGTCAGCCTAGGTCTGGGCAGGTCAGTGCAGCTGTTTGTATCTTAAGGGAGGTCAGTTCAGCCCAGGGTAGGTCAGTCAAGGTGTTGCTGGCCACCTAACCAGAGGTAAACATACTGTATTATTTCGTTCAATTCAAATGTGCACGTGACTTTTAATTTTTCCGACAAATCTCCAAAATCCGCTAAAATTGAGAAAAAATTATTACAAGGGTTTTCAGAAATCGGCTGTAACGCGTGACATTCAAATTGAATGAAATAGTACAGTACCTGATTTGCAGCGCAGAACAACTTGTAGTATTGCAGCTTCGTTGCCGCGGCTGGGTTCGGCTCGGAGAGCCGATAAAGCCGAGCTGAAACTTCGTTGTAAGCCAGCTGAGGCTTGCTGGAACTGAGAGAGATTCTCCATCTAATGGCTGTGAGGATGCACAGAATGCTCATTACCAGGCATTGGATACAATACAGAGTCAGTGCAACCTAGGTCAAGGTCAAGCTAGGCGCCGAAACTGAGACAGACGCACCTACACGCACCTACACTGATCTACACTGATCTGCATGACATCAGTGTAGCCCGCCAGCCATGGGCTACCTGAACCTACGCGAAAGCTGTGTGTAGTTGGCTGCACAGAGCCGGTGTGGTTGGCTAGCCAGACCTTGCCAGACCCAGACTCACCTTGCCGAACCTTGACTAAGTGAGTCTAGCCGACCCCGGAACATAGTGAGTCGGAAGATTGGAGTCCTCAATTGCATTGGATGAGAAAATCGAGCGCACCATTGCTACCGTGCTTCAGGATAAAATACAGTAGCATCACCGTGAGTGCTACTGTGCTCGTCGTGGAGCCCGTCTGGATGGCCCTGACGACGAGGTGCTTGATCAGCCTATTCTCGCATGGTGGATCAGAAGGATCACCTAGTGTTGCAAAAGAGAGAGCACCGACGAGTTGGTTCCTTTGAAGGATGTCCTCATCGTGGTCAGTTTCCAGATAAGTGCGGCGGCGATCAAGATATCTGGTGCAAAAGTGAGCCCAACCTCTGTCAAGCCGAGCGGATAACTAACCTGCAATCGCTGTACCAGCGGCCCAAAGCGTGGCAGCGGTGGCTGCATTGTCTCTCTAAATACCAAACACAGATGAGTTCCAGGGAGAAAAAAAACACTGTTTTGGTCCTACTCGCCGGGATGCTTGCCATTGTGACATGTACAGCGATCATAATTGCGCCCACGAGCTGTGCCACTGGTCAATGAAGTGCAAGTGAAATTTTCAATAGAACGATGTGTACCCCCAGAACAACGCAGAAGTTAACGCAAGGAAGACAGAGATCCATAAGATTCCGGATCTGTGAAGTCCAAATCCACACATATTCCGCTTTTGAGAAAGCAAGAAGAGCCAGGGGAAAGAAGACGTACAAACTGTAGACGCGATGGATTAGGAAGGCGTCAACCATCATACCAGTAAGACTGTTGGCGACCACGTAGACTGGAACCGGCCAATGCTACATCAGTTCGGTGAGCCTTCTGGCTTCGCAGGTTTGAATTCCACTTACTAGTTTCCGAATTGCTACGGTGTTGCCTGTGAGAAGGCCGGGAGAGTGACGTTTTTGGCTTGGCAAATGGCTTGCGCCTGGGCCGAATGGCTTGTGCCGGGCGGGGGCGTGTGTTTTGGTGGGATCACCCACCCACGCCCGGCTAAATGGCTTGCAAGCCATTTTGTCGGCTTGCGCAAGCCATTTAGCCGGCTTGGCATCAGCCAAAAATAGAAAGTGGCTTGCGTCTCCTGGACATTATACAGGCCTCTACCGTTATTGTATTTGTGGAAGGCACACTCCTAATAGTCTTTGCTAATGCTCTACTGTACCAATTCCCATATTACTTGAGCATTGTCTACAATTCCCATCACCACCGTCACTAATGACTATTCAACTCTTGCATCTTTTGCAAGTCAGCTGGCTTGTGAACTCCAGCCAACATGTTTTGTCTCGTAGATTCCACCTACATACAGAATATTGACATAACTGTCCCTTGGAGAAAGATTCACGGCGCTTGAATTAAACTTCCCTCACTTTTTGAGCTGAAAGAGTTGTTGCAGCTCCAATTCAAGTCCGACATTGTTTCACCAAAGCTAAGGTATTCCGGACTAAAGTCGTGGAAGCTATCATCCCTGCTCCCAGTCTCAGATGTTTGACCTGGGTTGAACCTGAACCGGTGTGGAAATTGGTCTAATTGACAAATCTATCAGCATTCTTGGTGCAATTAGCCCTCAATTGACATATTTCAGTTCATTGAAGTCATTTGTCAACCTTGAATTGTCAGGAAACTTTGCGTTCTCATCGCGGACAAAATAACGTGCACAAGCCATTCTGCCTGATGCCATCAAATATAACAAACCGAGGTACGAGGTTAGTATTGTTATAGCGTCTGTTTATAAGAGACTAAGCTTGATGTCGGCCGCCGCGGCAATGAGATCAAAAAAAAAGCTCATTAGCGAGCTTATTCAACACGGAGTAGGCCCTAGACTCCTTCAAAGATGTAGCCAGAACGATTGCGAGGAACGAGAGGGCGCCGCTGGAGTGGCGCGGGAGGTTTTCGGTGCCAGCCGTCTTCCGTCGAAAAAGAGCTGTGATGGTTGCAGTGGTAGTAGTTATTGGGAGAGCTCGAGACAGAAAGAGATGATCCGCTCTGACATGTGTCCAATACTGTATTTATGTACACCCAAAAACCTGCCGGGCGGCACAAAGTACATTACTTTTCGTCTCTCTGCTGATAAAAGTTAGATTCAACAGTAATTTTGGGCCAATGGCCTAGAGGACTTAAAGCAACGAAGCTATTGAACGCCGGTCGATGGCAATCTCCAGCATTTCCCACGGTTGAGTCCGATTCATCACGAAATCAATTTCCTAGCTGGGAAGATCTCTTTGCATAAACACATGGATTCAAAGATCTAGATTGTACATATATATCGGTCGTTATATTTTCTCTCGAATATCCCACAGCCGCAACTACCCGCTCATGGAAATAACATCGGAACAGCGATGCAGCCACAGTAGATATATGTGAAGACCTGGAGTCACTTCAGCCGCTATGATTGAGTTCAAACCGAGACACGACGCACCATATACGTTTTGTGATTGTATGCCCTCGAGCCCCCATGAAGGACGCGATACGCCATGTAGAACATCGCGAGCGTCAAAAGGACACCGCAGTACCCCACCAACCAATGCGAGTACTGAAGGAACTCGAGCTGCCAGCAGACCGCCTCGCACAGATAATCGCTGCCATAACCCAGCGAAAGTTGCTCCCAAGCACAATCGGCAACGTACGCCGGCCCGAAACCTTGTCCCCCTCCACGTCACGCATGCCCTGCACGCTCGCGACGATGCCAAACGCGGCGCTCAGCATGAGCGCCCAGCGCCACTTGTGGGGGGTCAGCGGCGCGACAAGCGCCCAGGACGGCTGGATGAGGCAGAGCGCGCCGATGGTCATGAAGCCGAGGTTCTTCGTAACCCAGTGCTTGTCGCCGCCGAAGAAGCTCGTGTAGGTCGTGTTGAGCACCCAGAGCGCGCTCCACGGGAGGACGCCCCATGCGGCGCCAAGGGCGAGGTATAGCGCGGTCGTGGCGTACCAGCGGACGTATGCGCCTTGGAGCGTGACACGCCCGGAGGCGAGGGGGCGGTCGGGCTTGTTGATGCGGTCCTCGGCGACGCCGTTGATCTGGTTCGCGATGTCGAAGGAGTAGATGTAGAGGAGGAAGTAGATGAGGGGAGCGCGTCAGGCTCCGAAAAACGAGGTCGCTCGGAGCGGAGTCCAGGGAGCGGAGGGCAGCGATGGTGTGCATCGCCCCGGGGATGAGGCTCGCAGACCAGTCTCGCCAGGTGAATTCCCAGAACACACGCAGCTCGTGCTGAATCGCGTCGGAAATATACGAGAACCCGAGTATACTGTTGTCGACGATATCGTCGGTTGCTGGTTGGAGTTTCTGCGTATCTTCTGGAAATGCATACAAGTCAGCGATGACGAATTCAAAGAAATTTTGACTCGGACCGGTGTGCTTCATCGTCGCGACCATTGTTTCTAGACGAGGGGGAACTAAAGCAAGCAGGGTGTGTTGATACCCAAACTATACCTTTCCTTTATACACAGCTGTCCCTTATCTGCAGGAACCCTCGAATATAGCCGGTTATGGGCGCCATGGAGAACTTCACCAGATTTCATTTGATTCATGAACTTGTACTCCCGCTCGAACCGCGCTTGTGGCTCCCTCTTTTGGCGGTCTTCGTGGATTTCGTTTCAGTTCAGGAACTTGTGCTCCCACTCGAACCACGCTTGTCTGGATAGCAGTGGTGCCGCCTCTGCCTCAACCGAAGTAATCGGCGGTGAAAGGCTCTAATCCCACCCATATTTCAAGCGATTCGGCGATAAAGAATGAGTTAGATACTGGTGAGTCGCCAATTCAATGCCAAGGTTGAAAATGCCAACATTAGAGAGCTTGCGCAAAAGCCGCATCAGCCGCATGCGGCTTTTCGGCATTGCACAAAGTTATCGGGTTTTTCCTAGGTTTGCTGCATGATTCCGTAAGTTCATTACACTCTCAAGTCTCTGTGACACTGTATTGCATCATCCAAATTACTATCTGGTGAGTCGATTGGTACGACTCCGATCAAATCTCCCTTCCATTTGGGGAAAGTGGCGCACTGTTCGGTTCTCAGCGTGCGCGGCGTGGGCAAGGACCCGGGAAACCATTGGAGGGGTGGATGGTCTAAATCTCTCCTGAGATATATCATTCGCAGTGAGTTCAAGCCAAAACATTGAAAGGAAGAAGGAAAATACGGAAAACATACGGAAAACATAGAAAAGTAATAAGATATTACCTTAATGTGCGTATCCGGAACCAGGCATGATAAATGGATTGCTGGGGAACCGGAAATGATTTGTGTCCTGTAGAGCGGCGCCGCGGCGACGGCTGATCGAAACGGTGTTGCGATTGATGATCGGATGAGCTGTCACACGCCGCAAGTCTTCTGCCTCAAGGCCACACAAGTAGAGGGCTACTTACAACAATTAGTGGAAAAATGAAGAAGATCCCTTCATATCAATGAATAGGTACTAGGTGGTCCAGATCAAGGGCGGAGTTGAGCACATCTTACAAGAATGTCGGAAAAATAGCAAACATATCATATCGGATCGAACCCGCTCACCACTCGTTACAAGCCAGTAATACTTGACCCGGCTTATAGCACATAGTTCATGTTCATATATTCTGCCACAAGCCACAGTGTGGCTTCGTAAGGTGACAAGCACTCTTAAGATGGCTTTCAAACCCTTGTGACTCGTCCAAATGCAGCGCAAAAAAAAAGGAAAAATCTATTGCAATACGGTATACATACACAGTATCAAAATCAACGACGACGGTATACTCCTCTCGTCCCGGCCGCGGCGCTCCTCGAGGGACCGGGGCGGTTCTCCGATCCATCAGGCAAGAAAGTATCACCGCGCAAATCCCGAGACCGGGTAGCTGAATCGCCGGGGGTCGGAGAAGAGGTCTGCTGTTGCGTAGCCAGCGGAGACAGCGGCTGGCGATGCGGAGGAGAGTTGGTTGGTATTGTGGGCCGCATGTTACAAACCTGGGTCAATGAAAGTCAGAAATGTCGACAAAACGAGATAGGACGTCGTAAGCATACCGGTGCTGAGTTAAATCCTCGTTATCTTCATTCGCTTCCAGACGCGAGTTTCCGGTCGATCCATCAATGGTGCGAGGCTCGTCGACATCGGGGAACAAAACATGATCCCAGTGGTCAAGCAGTGCCACAGCCCAAGCTTTATCGTCGGCCAAGGCGTCGACGATGTGCTGTAAATAGTAGGTGTGGCGTGTACGATAGTTGATTGTTGTCTCGTCGCCAATTTCCACAAGTTGCGTATCAGCGGAATGGAGCCAGATTGCCTGATAAGCGAGTGAGCCGAGGAAAAGGAAGAACAGAGCCGCGGCCTCACCAGAACGGCGGCATTGGCTATTGCGCCAGGGGTTGTACAATGGATCTTGTACATCCGCTCGACAGTCTTTGCCTTCGGCCGCTGGGGCTTACCACTGAAGAGGCCGTCGGCGCCATTGGGCCCGCGAATGATACAGGCTTCGATCTAGACAAATAATGAGATCAGAAGGATCATCAGAGTGGACACACCTTGAGAAGAATGGGGTTTCGGAAGAGAGTATTGAGGGTCTTTCTCACCCTGCCACCCGTCGTAAAGCACGGGAACGTCGAGCTTGGAGTAGTAAGGGTCCTGAGTGTCGGTACCCCGCTGATACCCGATGAGCGCGGCGATTGCATTGAAACGGGCGGACGATGATTCAAAGGGCTTGGTATCGTCCACGATTTTGGCGAGGCTTGGCCCACGAAACCGGTTGGTTGCTGGTGGCGGAGCGTTGGCCACCCATACCGTCGATAAACTGGGAGAGGAGTGAGCACAAGGAATGCAAAAAGAACTGTGCCACACACCGCACCCGAGATTAAGTCGGTCTTACGAATATGCAGCACATCGGCCGGGAGGTATTTCAGAATTTGGCGAAGCTGGCCTTGAACTCGGTTCTTCTCGGTGGCGAACTCGGGGATCGCATCGAATTCGTCGTCCAGCTCGACAGTAAAAGATGTCAATATCTACCAGGAAAAGGGCCTCCTGGATGACAAAGTGGCGACCCTTCTCGCGCGTGCGCTCCTCAATCGTCTGCGGATCCGGGATTGAGTCATCGGCATTGGCAGCACGATTGTTCCGCTTGCGCTGTTTCCTAGGACGAGCAGTGGAGGCCGATAACTTTTCGAGGTCAGTGACGCGCCGTTTGAGGAAAGATAAATCCTCTCGGACGGCATTGGCGCTAGATTGCATATTGCGACGAAGCTGCAGGGAGAGGCAGGGAGGGCAAAGGGCGTAAATGTAAGCCACATGGTAGATATTGAGCACGTACTCTGCGCAGGGTATCCGGACCCTTGCTCGGCAACATTTGCTGGAGAAGATCCAGCAGAGCATCTGCGGCACGGGATGGCGTTGAGGGCGGCTGAGAGAGCCAGACATTGCAGAAAAGGTGAGGTGAGTGGTGAGTAAGGTGGTGGGAGGTGGGAGGAGGCAAACGACGTCGCCTACATGGCCGTTGGAGCGTTGGACTTGAGCGCAACCGTGATTTGTCATGTGTGATGTCATGCTCCAACTCCCTATCCTGCAACAAATGGAGACCGCTTCAAGCTTGCCAGTCGACACGCGTCTATGCCTCCGAAAGCTCAACGAAAAACTTCAAAGCGGGTTTCTAGAGCCAAGGCTCCTCCGAGGCCAACTTTGCCCGGCAAGAAATGCCATCACTGCGGCAAGGAGGTTCTCTTGAATAGGGGAGCTCAAAGTAAAAGCACGCTTTTGCGCTTTTACGCTTTTTCCGCCTTTTCCACTCTTTCGTAATGTTCCGAGTGATTGACGGCAGCTTCGGCATCATTCGGCATAAAACACTGTGTGATGCGATTGTGTGATTGCTGTAACCCGGACCGCCTAAATTTTCTTCGAGTCCATTGGCGACGCTACGTGCGGCGACGCGCAGCCTTACTCCATCTACTTCCCATCAATGAGCAGTTCTCCTGAGCGGGGTTCGGATAATAGCTTAGGTTCACGTTAAGTTCATGTGCTGTATATCTCTTTCAATTTCTTTGATGTCTTGACTCGAGTTTAATTACTCTATTTTGCTATCCACATTTTAATGAACCTCATTTGAATTTATGCGTGCCACTGTGCTCTGTGTGCCAATCCTTCGACTCAGGCTTAAATCATGTCCGTACAAGCCGTACAAGCCGTTATCGATGAGAAGACATAGGTCACAGGGGCTAATCCAGAAAGGGAATGTGTTGGCGTCACACAGTGTTCTTTGCCGAATGATGCCGAAGCTGCTGTCAATCACTCAGAACATTACGAAAGAGTGGAAAAGGCGGAAAAAGCGTAAAAGCGCAAAAGCGCGCTTTTACTTTGAGCTCCCCTAATCTTCTTCAGCACGAGAAAATTTGCCACGTAAATAGTCGCAATCGGCAGGTGCTCGTCGAACATGTCCGATGCATGCAAGGCCAAGCCGAGTTCCAAAATGTGAGTGAAAACATCACGAATCCCGCGGTGTTACTAACCGAGTCGTGACACTAGTTGCGATGAAACGGCGTAACATAAATGCGCGGCATCTAGGGCTAATTTTGCGATTTCCTATGACCAGTATTTATACAACGGGAAGCAACTAGCACTTCTGTTGTTACTAGCATATCAGCTAGTACGCAGACCACTTGTTAGGTGATATAAAGGAGAGTCAGAGCGAGCCCTAACTGCTGACTGTAGCGCGCGGCTGCACTAGTGTGACGCGCTAGCTGTTAGCTGAGTGTACAAACAACCAGGGATTAAACCACCGCCTATACATTCATGAGACATGACCTAGGAGACTCTAGTAGTCCAGAGATGACTTGGAACGGAGCTAGCGAGGGTCTAGCGGACGGATATCTACGATGGGCGTTGATAAGCCAGTAATTGGGCCATGGTTAGATACACGTAATTTTGCGTGTTTCTGATCGTGCTCATTGCTGGAACTGTTGTTTCTATGCAACAGTACTGGTTCCTGGTAGCTGTTGGGCGAACCACAGAGAAACGGGTGGACGTTCTAAGGAATTAGAACGTCCATTGGCTAGTCTCGCCCTGAAAACTGTAAGGGAAATGTGCAGCCAGATAATAAGTCAAGGAACTTCTTTTGGCTTGTTTCCAACATTCACTTAAACAATGGAAACGGGTCGAAGGAACGGGAGTTGGCAATGTGTTGTGTTGTGTTGAGACGCTAGGAGAGACGCGTTCGGTCACGAGTGTTTCGGTTGCCAGAGTTGCCGGTTTCCATCGGATGCGGATACACCGAAACAGGTGGTCGGCTATTCTGTGGATCCGGATCACAACTCTAAAGGCGTTCTAAGGTTCTTTCTCAAGAACCCTTTCTGGGAAACCCTAGAGAAACGGGTATCTACCGAGACCTACAAAGGAGTACTATCAAGTTCCGTACTTGGAACCAAGGGGAAACTTGAGTTGAAGCAGAAAACAGGTCGAACGAGATGCAGTGCCGATCTATCGGTGATCGACGCACCCTCTGAATAATACAGGGGTGCTGCTGACGGGTTCCTGCCTCGTAATTGGCAAGGGAACATGGCGTGCTCACAGTTGGGAACCAATGGGAGGCGACGCTCGGAAGAACAACCGACGGAAACGCGGTTTAAAGAGACGGATAAACGGACTTTTGACTCATTGGGATTGTGTTTTGGGCTTTGTAACAGTGTCTTGGCGGTTGTATAAGTATCCGAGGGTGTTTCTACGATGGACACAGCATCTTCCCCCGAACTAGTAGGCTATACGCTTGCGCATTGGGTTGATCTGGGATCCTCGGCGAACGCACTCTTATAGAGTAGCACTATTAGTCGAAATCTTAATTGTTTCTGAATCATATATTATTCTGGAAACGCACTTGGGCTTTGCCTGGAAACTGTCTGAACTCTGAGAATCTGTTGGATCTGGGACTCTGTTGAAAGAAACGTTATTGTTGTTGTTTGCGGAGCGGGTTTCAGAAAGTACCGTCAAGGGAAAACTTTGGAAACGTGACTGCTGGCGTTGCTCAGAAAGTACCTCTTTAGGGAAAGCTCTGTGAACGTTCTTGGCCTATAAACTAGGGGCCTTACTTGAGTCTACGGGACTACTTTAAACTTGTTTCTCTGTCGCCTGGACACACACACACACACACGCTGCGAAGCTATAAATCTATCTTGTTTGGAAACAACGTTTCCACTGTGTCTAGAAACACGTTCTACGCAGCTTGCTCTATTATCTCTTTGAGATACGAAACCTCTCCCTACAACCTTTACAAGGCCCTGTACTAGGGGCTGTAACTCGTCGGGATCTTTGGAAACGTGCATATATTGCCGTTTGATTTGTTTGTTGGTTGTTGGAACAGTCTCTGGACTGTTTCTGTGACGCTCTCGAGTCAAGTGGGGTTATTTGTGTGTTTCTTATATAGGTTCTGAGCACATCAATCAGCGTACAGCTAGGAAGCTACGCCTTGAGCTAGGAAGCTCGGCGTGGTAACCGGTGGTACTATCTAATCTCTAGATAAGTGACTAGACGGCGCTAGGCGGAATAACCCTACTAGCGACCGGCTAGGGCTTTGACAAAGACATACCACGACATACGAGATGAGGCAGCACGCGGCTAGGGCCCGATCTGGGCAGCTAGGGCGAAGGGGAATAGCCAGTCGGCTATTGGAACAGAGCTAGGGACGATCGCACAGCCTGCACCGATGTTCGGAGGGTGGATCGACGTTCTGACCAACAAGCTATGACCATTTGATGTTGGTCGCAACACTGCGTCGCCTAGATGTAATAGATCGACGCTCTGACGGAGTAGAGATGACCTAGATCACCGGCTACATCGCCGGTTGATCCAGAAGGGGTACTCGGCATAGACGGAGGGCTGAGGATCCATTGATATACCCACGGTTGAACACTAGCCGGTCAGTGAGGCTGACCTGGCATATACCAAACCAGTCCCAAAACCAAACGGCAGTCGTCTCATTGGCTGACCATATTTCTTATCATCTAATATTGCTTATTGTATTATTCAGCTCGCTTTCACATGTAACTCACACCTAGTAGTATAAAAGGGAGCGCAGGACAGACTAGGGTCTAAGAACATTACGCCCCAGACTTTGGACGAAGCTGGTGCTAGTGGACTCAGGCTGCTAGTGGAGGTTGATACCGAACTTCACTTGTAGTAGTCTTTATATTGGAATCAGTAAACTGTGGACTCTGGAAACATCGAGTGACTAAGTTGAGGATTTTGTGTTGTTGGTCCTAGACCTCCACATATAAAACAAGGGTGTTCTCTTCGAGACCCAACTGCAGTTTGCGCTAGTGACTTTGCCTTCACCCCGACACGACGGAAGCTCTGTCGTAGTGTGTTGGATCGCTTGCTAGGTGGATTGTGTGTTGACTTGAGCCCACTAAGAAGAAGACGGACTAGGTGCCCCCACCTCTAGTTTGGCTATAACTTGTCAGTTACTTTGCCTTCACCCCGATATAGACGGAAGCTCTGTCGTAGTGTGTTGGGTCGCTAGCTGGACGCTTGTAGTGAGCTAGTGCCAATAAAAGCGGAAAGGTTCCTATTCTTGGTTAAGGAATAGGTCGGCGGTCAAGGAGAGTCTTGCCGTTTGAGGATTGAAGTCCATTTGTTGTTAGCCTCAGTAGTCTTTGGGGCTGCCCTTAGCGAGGATTTTCACAAACCTACATACTCTGCCCTGGTGTTCTCGACCTAGTGGTCCAGCCATCTTGTATCCACCCCATATAAACACACCCCCGGACCATCCCTAGGTTCCTAGCAGTGTTGTTGTTGGCGGTTGCATATTGCTAGTACGTTGTAGAGTGTGTTGTTGGAAGCCTATAAATCAAACTTGCGTTTGTTCAAACCTGCTGGTCGCATACTACGGCCTGGACCCGAACTCACAAAGAGAAGCACTTAGATCTTTGGAGGTAGATTGGTTGTGGTTGGTTGTTTTGGGTGTTTGTTCGCAATACCTATCAATTAGCTATTCCTAGTCATATAAGAAGTGCACCGTTTCAGCGAAACTCTAATAAAATGGATGTAGACGAAATAATGGGTGACTTCCCGTAAGAATGGTTCAAGGCTTAAGGCACACCGCTGGTTCCTCAATTAAAATGGCATTTTAGTTAGCTACACTTTCTTAAGTATGTTAATACACATAAATGGGCCCGCAATACTTGAAATTTTGTGGACATTTATTTGGATTTTGATAGATTAGATTAAAGATTACATTGTGTCAAGTCCCAAATCAGATGTATAAAATTGAGTTTGCGGCCCATTTATGTGTATTAACATACTTAAGAAAGTGTAGCTAACTAAAATGCCATTTTAATTGAGGAACTAGCGGTGTGAGGCTGTGGTGGCTTAACGTGGTTTAACCCGATTTGGGTTGCCACGCTGCCGGCGGTGTGGTGTCAACATTGTGATGTGATGAGACCATCTTGCCTTTGAGCAGCTTTGAGTGTAAATCTCCCCTGGGCTTTTCATACTTGACAGCAAGATACCTCTTCGACGCGCTGTACATCTTGAATGGCAACTTGGCGGCTCTGGTTTATTCCAAACTACATCTAACGTGTCACCGACACATTTTCCTCAAGCTCACCGTAGCAGTGCCGCCCTGGGACTCTTTATTCGATTTCTGAGCTTCTGCGAGAAACGAGGTATGTTCTTTTCCACATACACCATCCAACGCATGTCTCCAGCAGCCCTGAACCCTTCGCATTACTCATTGTTTTTTTTCCAATGTTTTCGCATTCCGCCCAGCGCATTCGTGTTCAACTCAACCCTGCGCGCCTCCACCATCGCGCGGGATGCACCTCTGATGCACCAGCATTTTTATCCAAACAAGGGCATCGTTTCTGGTGCTCGATTTGGTTTCTCCATCGTCGCGCAGCTCCCGAATGTCCGATTTGGCAGGGTACTGGCGAGTCCAATCTATCTTGCATATATTCAACAACACTGACTCACCTTTGTTTTAGCATAGCTTGCGCAACTCTGGACACATCCTTCACGTGTTGCACGGCCCTCAAGATTCTGATTTGAGTTTTATATGTCTGCCGAGCACGGTAGGTGAGTCAAATTTATGCGCGAATATTCAATGCTGACCTCAACATTCCAGTCTCATATCCACGGCATCCACCCCGTGTACGCGACTCCTGATGCGGCCGGCCTCGCCATTTGACCTCCCTGTCCATCACGTCGGTCGCAAATCAATATTTCGACCAACCAGCCACGGGCGGGTGGCGGATTCATGACCCATACACTCCAGCGATGTGTTCGTCTCCACGCACATCTGGTGAGCGGGCCATTGTCCACCGTGTTATCTCAGACGCGTCGGGGACACAATACCGACACCCCAACATTCCGATTTGAGTTTTGACGAGGGTTTGGGTTATTGGTAAGATCAGTCTAATCAATGCCTTGCATATATTCACCAATGCTGACATTAGTACCACAGTCTCGTATCCACACTGCTGGGTTCCGCTATGGACGATCTCCGGAGCATCGCGCCCACCCGGCATGTGTCCCTGGTGCATTTGAAGCCCCACACAATTTTAGTCTAATTTCTCCCGCTCCGTTTGTTCTTGGAACAAGACGACATGATCAATGGAGATGTATCATAATCACGCAGCAGTTGAGTCAAGCGATATATTTTAACAGTAATACACTTGTGTACTCATATTCATAGACTATGAGGATGAATTGCGTATCAGGGCACAGGGAGCAGATGAGAGTACACAAAATAAAGTGTAAAGTAGGCTGGCCATCCCAGTCTCCAATTCGGACATGTGCCACCGGTGCTGGAGTATTTTAACTTCAAACCCTTACAATTTCTTTGTAACTGGCGCGAAAAAAAATGAGATGTACTTTGTGTCCCTTCGAGATAGCGTGGGGCTTCTTGTTCTTTCCGGGTTTTGAAACATCGTGTAAGGAAATGGACAAGTTAAAAACTTTAAATGTACGAACCCATGCCAAAGTGTGTGTTTACCCCAGAGAAAGACAGTGTTAGCACCGGTGGGTGTCGCCACCGGCCTTGATGATGCGCTCTTTTGCTGCGCAGGTGAAACACAGAGCAGCGATCGTGAGGTTAGGGACCTCAGCGAGGCAGATGTCGTCCGTAATCATGCCAACCGAGACAATGATTTTTTGGGAAGGTCAACGGTGTTGGAGGTCTTCTTTGCAAACCGGGACAGTGACAAGGGTGTGCAGGTCGTCTTGGGGGCGGCAGAGGAGGCCTTGTTGAAGCTCACATGCGCATCGTGCCAGAAACCGGTATGAGGGTAGCTGCAGAGAAATGTTTCCAGGTGGACTTGCAGATGGACTTGCCTTGCAGCTCACAAATTCCCCATCTGCATCTCGTCCTGTCGATTCTACGCAAACCAGAGCATTGCCTCGGATGGGTATTATTGAGAAAGGGGACTCGGAAGTCCATGTTATATCCTCGTTGAAGGGAGGCGTTGGCAGTTTGTTACACGGTTTGTAACGAAGGGAGCAGCGCGATGATCGTGGTGAGAAGAGGACAAAGTGGCTCACGGCAGCAGATGGCGCGAAGGGCGGCCCGCGTGGATCTTGAAAACGATTGGCCTGGGTTTAACCCAAACTAGGTACTATCTCCGAAGGGATAGGCCTTGAAATCACTCGGGGAGCTCGCGGATCATCTTGATATCGTTCCATGCTTGGTGGCGTTCTTCTCACTCTGGAGCATCCGGAACACAAACCGCGCTCGGAATTGACGGCGGTGAGCTCTCATAATCTCTCTCTACTTTCCCCTCTTTCTCTCTCTTTTTCTCAACTTGAAAACTTGATTCTTTCCCCGTAACCACAGACTTAAGCCAAAAGCCGTAAGAATTAAATATTCCTCAAGAATATTTTCACAGTTTCCGCCGTGATGCCGCTGTCAACTGCAAGGACCCCATCACGGCCGAGCATAGATATAACGAAACTGCTCTCCCGCCCGAAGCTCCTGCCGCTCCTTTTCCAGTTTATTGCCCGGTCGGGACGTTACCGCACTGTCTTCGGAGAGCTCCCTAAGGTCACGGCAGACGACGTGGCCGGTGGAGACTGAACAGATTCCTGCCTGTCGCAACCCATGATGCCTCGTTGTACCACGCTTCACACAACCCCCTCATACATACCAATTCTTATTTTTACTTACTCACATTAATACTTAGCTTTCAGCGCGCCTTTGGGCCGCTCGCGGGACTTCCCCCGCTTTGAGTCCACGACTCCTAGCCATGCCGAACTTACAATATAGAGCGGAATTAGTACATTAGCCTGGATATTTACAGTACAAGAGGGGTCCCTAGCATACTGTACGCAGTGAGGGGGGAAATAAACTTGATTCAAAAAATAAAAAAAATAAAAAAAAGGACCCCATCAAATGTGTTACCCCGAACGGTTGCAATTTATTCTCGCATCAGTCGAAATATTGTGAATCTAGACGGGGGGTAGGGACCCCTCGTCTAGATTCAGAATATCCTGAGTGACCCGTTTTGGACTCGAATGATCGATCGTCACCTTCCGTCACTGTCGTCACAAACTCTCCGTTTCCCTTGCCCGCGTACCACTTCCACAAGACTCATCTTTTCCAGCTCTTTTGCCATTCCCTTTCCATTATACATCGCATACTCGCTCCGAACGTCCGATTCCGACGTGTTTCAACTTGAAATCAGCCATAGAACAATTTCCAAGAAATGAGATTGGTTTCCCGGTTTCAAGCACGGTGTTGGCCGCACAAAATGCCCGCTCACTGCAGGGGACAATCTGATGCATGCCGTCCTGCTTTATTACATGACATCAATGTATATAATATTTCTTCGCCTGCGGGAAACACAAACGGCTTGAATATCCTTCTGGTTGATGGTATCACTGGCACCCTCAAAGAAGCTCAAAAAATGCGGCGGAATATTTAAATCTTACGGGAAGTCACCCAATACAGCTTCCAACTCACCAAATCTACGACCAAATATCCATGGACTTCGATCAAAACCAAGATCCTGATCCCCCAGTTGCTGATGCAGTTCCCACTGTTGCTCTCCCCCCGCGTTTCATTCTCATTAGGCATCACGCACATGCCCAAAAACCGAGTGAAATCATCCCCCTGGACAGCTCTCCCCATCTCCAACACCTCCTTCGGAAGACAATATGTCCATTGCACCACTGCCCGATGATCGTCCCTGGGCACCATTCAAAACATATGCAGATTACATCTTCACTTCCCGCCGTGTTCGAAGGCGTGCTCGGGCCAATGCTGAAATTGACGAAGACCTCAATGACCAACATGCCCGTGCGTTCTCGAGCGACTGCTTCATCACGTTCCGGAACCATCAAGATATGGAGAAATCATTGGCAGCGGCACGGACCAGTAACATTTCAGTGAGCATCGCCACTTTAACATACCCACTCTGGTATGTTAATAACATATGTGCTCCAGCTTTGCCGCAGAATTTTGAACATCGACTTCAAGGGCACGGAATTTTGCGGAACATATGAGGTCGAAGTTGAATTCCGTGATCCATGGCAGATAATAAAGCAGTGGGTCGGCGACGAAACCCTTGCCCCTGTAAGCACGTGGTTCTCCCAGGAGAAGTACTTGTGCACGAATGGGACTCTGGATAATCGCCTGTATGACGAGCCATGCACTGGGAGGAGCTGGAAACAGGCTGACGTGAGCATTTGGCTTTGATTTTTCTTAACAAAATTAACATTTAAAAAGGATTCACTTCCCGCTGACCATTTTTATCCGTCCTGTTACCTCGGTCTCCATGTCTGGCTGGACAAAGGTCTCGTCTCCACAAAGGTCAAGATGCACCCAAACCTCTTCCGTGCCTGCTGGATTCATTCCGCGACTCGTAACGGCTCAGGCAATGGCGGCTCAGCTTTAGCGGGATTTGTGAAGATGGTACATTTACCTTTCTCACTTATTGTGGCCAGCTAATCAACCTCCCTTAGCCTCATAGTCTGCGTGAAATCGACCCGAATACACTGACTGGGAGGACAAGGTCGGAATATGATCGGCTAAAGAGGATTATCTATCGTGGTGTCTGTCATTTTGTCATGGCATCACTTGAATCGCGGTCCCACCACGGCGAGGCTCTACGCTTTGGGGATGGCATCACGTGGATTGCAGACCCTGGAGTCCTCATCGAGTCCATGGATTTCGAGGAGCTGGCAGCCTGGCTTGCGATCCGCAATTCGACTTCACTTCATCCTTGCCCTCAATGTCTCGTTTCCAAAGACGATCTTCCTCGATTGACCCGAAAATTTAGTGAACGTACAACCACATCCATGTCCCGTGTTCTTGCAAGGGCGCCCGCTGGAAGAACGGATCGCAACGAATATCTCAAGCAATATGGCCTCCACGATTTTGAGGTGAGTCAATAATCTTTTTGAGTGCTGTTTCTATTTTGGATCGACCCGGTTTTGCAGAATTTCCTGTGGAATTTCAATAACTCTGACCCATACAAAGCAACCGGCTATGACTGCCTACATTTTTTTGACGGTTGAATTTGGGGTCGCCACATGTGGCCCCTCATTAAAGGATACCTCCAGCGTAAAGGGCTCGCCCTCAACGTTCAATTCGAAGTACACCTGTTATTTTTGGAGTAGGCCCCGTTGTATTCTCTGACATTATGATTTGATATCATGGCCAAGTTCCCGCCTTGGCGCGGTCTCAAAAACATCTCGTCTCCGACCACCATTGACTACTCGGAGGGCCAAACTTTTCTCGACATCCTCAAGGTATTTGTATTTGTGCAGGTTAAACTTTCATTAACATTGGGTTCAGCGCGCCCTGCCCTGCATTGTGCAAATCCTCCCGCCAAATTCATGCCTTGTTCGGGTTATCCGAATCATGGTAAAGATTCGCATGATGCTGGGTCTCGAGGTTACACTAGACACACGGCTGGACCTTCTTCGGAAGTTTATTACCGAATACGAGAAGGTCTGCAAGGTATGTGATTTTTATCCTGAACTGCTCTGCTCGGAACTCATAGATTAAGGATGTCTCGGAGTCCCACAAAAAGTCTTTCAACTTCCTCAAGCAGCACTTTTTGTCGCATGCAATTGATTGCTTCAAAGACAAAGGCACCAGCCGCAATCAGAACACTCGTGTTGGTGAAGGTTTCCAACAAGAGATAGCTTTACAGTACAAGAAAACGAACGGCAAGGACGCCGAGCACCAGGTATGTTTGTGTCGTCATTACCACCGAGTCTCTGAATCCTTATAGTATCTAATCTGACATAGGTTAGATGTCGATCATGGACGAAAACGAGGAAACAATGGCACGCCTCGATATGAAGGTAAATGAGTGGCGAAAGAGTCAGGAAGAGGACGATGCAGATCCTCTTCTGGAATCCCACACTGCTACAGCTCATTGGAAACTCGGCTCTGCGAATCCTCGCATGACTAGCACTCGCATCGAAACCTTGAATCGAACCAACTTGCTGTACCGCGACTTCAACATGCGCCTCCGGGAGTATCTCGCAGATCATTATCCCAACCACCCAGTTTCCTATGAGCAGGATATTCAGGTCTGTATTCTGCTGCATATGCTCAAAATTTTGTTAACTTGACTCTCGCTTTACAGGTCGAGCCATGCAAAGTCCTCTACATCGAATTCCAATCCAAAGTTGATTGGAACAAAGGCACGGACATCTTGCGCTGCAACCCCAATTTCTATGGACACCAACGATACGATTCCATCATATACGAAGCTCAAGGGGATCTGGCAATGGGTCGACTCGAATTGATTTTCCGGTGCCATCTCCCACACAAGGTTACCTTTGATTTGGCGCTGATACGCCAATATCGCAAGTCAGCCTATATTGATACTTACTTGTTCGTCATCACTATAGGATATCTGTTACAGAGACTACCAATAGCAGATCTCCAAGGGCGGAGTTTTAAATTCCTCACTCTGAACCGTCATGCCACAGCAGGAACCACTTCCACCACTTCCGCCTTTGCCAGCGGTAATGGGTCTCAGTTGTTATAAGTGTTTTAAAGAAGAAGAAGTTCGTCTGTCTCGATGCAGTCCATGTCTCCGAATCGCCTATTGCAGTCGACTCCGAGTCGAGGTCTGGGCATTTTGTTATGCAATACGTTCCATGCTCATGGCTGGAATCGCAGAATGTCAAAAGGTCCGCCTGACATTGTGATTTGATAATTCTGCGTCGTGATACAGTCTGCCCAGCTCGATTGGAAAACACACAAACCTATGTGCCAGGCTCTCAGCGGAATTGGGGAAAATACTCCTATCGCAACGGGGACCCTCCTTTCCTCTCTTCCAAGCGAACCAACCACCGACATGAACCTTGTGAATAAAATCACCCAGGTGGATGTCTCTTATAATTATGCTTTCTGCGAGCGTTCTTTACAGAGGTATTCACTTTAAATTTCCATTGTTTTTGTCGGCGCGCTGACACTGCAAAGGGACATGAGTTTATTCGAGCAGCGCCTGGTAATCCACGAACCGCGATGCATTGTCTGGTCTGTCCTTTCTACTCTTGTCACCCCATCCACCTGAGCGTGCTCACACACTGTTCCGCAGCGCGCGCACAGACAATCTAATCCGAATAGAGGCCGCGGCGAATGGAACGACGACCGAGCGTCTGAATCCCTGCCCAGACTGCAACCTGAGCTTCTGCTGCTCTCCAGCACACTGGGACGTCGCGCGCCCCATTCATGACGCCCCATTCATGACGCCCCATGCGAGGATGCGCGCGACCACCCTTCTCAATGCGAGTTGAACCGTGGGAGACGCGACTATATCAAGTTCGTGGCCCTCATGGCAGACCAGCATGATGCGTCTGGGCAGCTCATATGGGTTCCGGAGCACGTCAAATCTGCGTGGCTGTCATTGACAGGATTGTCCTGGGAGAGCGAACTCGGCGACGAGCTCCGCGAGTCTCTCGGTATTCCCCCGTCGCACCCGATCACGCCCTGGGTTCGTTCGGCGTCTGATAGTCTCAGCAGAGCTATGACCATACTATATGCGCTCGAGAAGCCGAATGACGACGATGAATGGATCCGTATGCATACGCTTACGATTCACGTTAGTGTTCTCGCGTCTTTCTAGGTTTCTTGTTTCTCATCCTGAGCCGTAATAGATAATCTGAGCCAATATAAAGGAGGTCACCCTCAGCATAACTTTTGAAGAAATCCTGCATCGCCTCCCCAACGTAAACACGTTGAAGGTGCGACGAATCATGATCCACGAGACTATTATACTAACCCGGCGCACGACAGCTCGTGAAGTGTGGCCCAGACCTGCCAGGACGCCACCTGGAACGAATGGTCGTTCTCGACGCTAAAGTTTGCCCGTATATTCTGCCTTGTCTCTCTCCAGATCTCTACTAAATTGCATGGCAGTGAGTGCCAGCAGCTAGGTCGTAAGTGTCAGAATCGAGGGCGCTAACTGAGGGAAGGGAGGGAGGAGGGCGCAGATTGGGGGCCGAAATGGATACTCAGATGGGTCGCAGAAAGGGCGAAAAGCAAAATTATATAATGTATGTACATGTTAATTAAGGATACTGTCGTTCGTAAACCACCAATTCCAACACTCCCACCGGTTGAGAACGACAAAAACTCCCACCTAATCGAAGGAGGGGGTGAAGCGCGTCAGGTGTGAAGTGCAAAACCCGTGTTTCGGAACATGACGGCCGCGTTTGCACGAGTCGCAGGTGGTGAGTCGGCGAACGAATGACTGCCCATGTATCGATTGAGCTCTTCAACCTCGGGATCGGACTCGGCACTGTCTTCATCGTCATCTTCATCCCAATTTTCTTGTGTGAAGCGCACAGCGCCAGAGGTCTCGAGATGCGCTGCTTTGGCGCTACCGCTCGCAGAGCGTCCGACATGACGCTCATAATGATCCGTGAACATTGCCGGGGTGAGACCAGCGGCGAGAGCGGCGGCGAAGGCAGCAGAGGGAGATGAGGAGTTCGCGTGCTTCAGGATCCAGTCCTTGACGAACTGGGGCATGGAATACATGCACTTTAGCGCGACGTGCCCGGGACGGCCGCAACAATGACAGTTGCCATGGGACGGGTCGCACCAGTGATTTCCATGCTCGTCGACCGGGAAGCCGTGAGCGCCGATAGAGCCCTGGGATGCGGATCCGGAGGGTTTGGTCTGGCAGGCAACCATACCAAAAGCGGGGGTCTCCGTCTTGACTGCAACAGATGGATCGGAGGCGGCAGTGGTGACGAGGAGGTCCTTGACGGCCTTCAAGGTAGGCTCAGTCGTTGTCGTGAGGATAACGCCGCGCGCAGTGTGGAAAGAGGAGTCGAGGTTCATGAGGATGATGTCTTTGTGTTCCATGTTGGAAACGGTGACACCAAGCGCTTCGAGGCGAGCGACAGCGGTCTTGACCTCGTGGAGGTAGACATTGATGTCTTTGGTTGTCTCGTGCCTGATGCTGTACAGCTCCTGGCGAGCGGTCATCCGATTCAACATGCTAGTTTTTTCAAACTGGCCTTTTAGCTCCTTCCAAACAGCCGCAGATGATGTGGCGTTCTCTACCAAGTACTAGAACTCCTCCGACACCTTCCCATAGATGTACGGCAGCATCTGCTTGTCTAACAATGCCTTGACTACGTCGTCGGCAGCCGGGGTGTTGCCTGTGGTAATGAACTCGGCGCCGACTCCGAGGAAGAACAGGTTTATCCCTTTGGACCATTTGGACCAGTTGGAACCCTCCAGATCTACGATTTTGTTGAGAACGGCGGTGAGGGTGTTTGGGATGCCAACGGCCATGACGGGTGAAAAGAAAAGAGTGGAAAGGGTGAAAAAAGAGGGGAGAAAAAGAGGATAGGGTGTGAGCGCAGGGCCCGTAACCTGTCAGAATCGAGGGCGCTAACGGACGGAAGGGAGGGAGGAGGGCGCAGATTGGGGGCCGAAATGGACACTCAGATGGGTCGCAGAAAGGGCGAAAAGCAAAATTATATAATGTATGTACATGTTAATTAAGGATACTGTCGTTCATAAACCACCAATTCCAACAGTAAGCGCATCCACGAGAACACTCCTTAGTAAGTCCTTAACTCGTCACTGTAAGGTCATCGCTCAGTTGATGCCCAGTAAGTACCACGAATTCGTCCAAAAGAAGGGCAGCGACTTCGAGAAGCCCGACCTCTGTATTGCCTTCAATTCTGGAACGTCGCAGGATTCGATGCACACCTGGCCCGCAACGTTCCAGCTTCTCGTCGAGCAGAAGATACCCTCATTGTTCACCGTGCGTCGCAGAAATGCAGGCGAGGCTCTGATTCTATTGGTCATTGACAACTGGTCGTTAGTCTTTGAACCGCAAGGAAGCAGAGCTTGAGGCGGCGTTGTTGCGCGCTGCCGGCGCGACCTTACATCCCGGCCTCGGCCCCGTCAAAAACCCGTGGGGAAGCATCAATGCCACTCCTGAGCCCATCAAAGTATACGGTCACTACGCGGTGAACAGATGGCTTGCGGGCGGATTCAGATAATACCGTCAATGGAGAAGCTCAAAACGGAGACAGTGTTGTTTTTTGCTTTTGGCCGTATAATATGATTCCCAATTCATACATGCCAGAGGCATTTCTGTAGCGTAAATGAAATTCGTGAACTCTATTAGACTAGCGCAAAGTTGATTTATGCATCTCAGGCTGTAGGTGCGTGGGTGTGTCGGAATTTCAAAATCCCAGTGGGCAGTAAACACAAATCGCCTGTACAGTCCACCATACGACGACGCACGGGTCTTGAGGGAGTCGAACCCACAGGCTAAATTAAAGGAAGGAGAGTGCTAGCTGAAGCATGGTGCAAGGTAGCCCATAAACCCTTTCCCGGGTCGACTTGAGATTGGGTCAATGTTGGAGGTTTTGATCAACGACTGCGCAAGCTTGCGAGGTGGCTGAAAACGGCGGACACGTATAGCTTGTCTATTGATGGTGCACGATCGTGACTAGCATTGCTAGTCTCAACTCGCTACCAGCAAGTTGAGGCTTCATGAAGAAAAAGTCAAGCGCAGATGGGTGGAGAGAAGCATAGCAGAGAGGTCCCTGGTCGGTGCAGAGAAGAAAGAAACAGAGCCGTGGTCAGGTCCTGGGGAGTTGAACCCCCGCCGAGCGCATTTATGATTCTATTCGATTGAGACATGCATTGAGCGCTCAACTGCCCCCTCTCTTACGTTGATTTTGGGGTTTCATTTGAGGTATCCCTAGTTTGCAGACAAGGGGAAAATCTTGAAAGCGGTCAAAAGAGTTGTCCAGACGAGAGAAAAAGGGAGTTTCCGGAAAGACCCGCTGAGAGAAATCGACTCTGCTTGAAGAAGACTGGGTAGTGCATAATGTCGTGAAGCTGCGCGGAGATGATGGTGGTCGAAAGCAAGCCTCGGCTGCCCAGCCCATCCTTCCGCCCTTGCCATAGCTTTTTCTCGATCAACAACTATTCATCTCTTCATGTCTGCATAACTCACGCAAGGAACCAGATACTTGTGGATACAGTCCGGGAGCTCCGCGAATCAGATGCAGTGAGGTACGGGCCACAAAAAAAGGGAAGGAATATATTAGGACATAGAAGTACACATTGTGTACAAGCACACTAAGTACGGGCGGGTAAAGTAGGTGCATATACTTATAAGATGTACGACAGGAGAGGCGAGATATCGGGATGGAAGAATAGAAAGGAATGGTTCGAGGTGGCATTTCCCTGGACAGTGAGCATGAGTAGTGAGAAGCTCGGCGCGAGTGGAGCTCATCGGGCGAAGATGTTGGGGCAAACGGAAAAAGAGGCCAGTAACAAGATCATTTGATTGTGGCAAAGGAAAAAAAGAAAAGACAACGTGGAACACGAGAAGAGGAAGGCCACAAAGCCCAGACGGGATGGCCGGGTGGCGGGTAGAGCGCGTCAAAAAAGGCTGGGGCGACATCTGCGCATCCACAGGCCAGCGCGGGACCGCGACGCACGACCTCCGTGTCCGCCCGCAAAATGACATCCCTCCCATGCAGGGAAATGCGCGCTCCACAGAACCTCTCGCACCGAAAGAAGGGAGTAAATCAAGACCAGCGCAAATGGAAAAAAAAGCTCGGTGCGACAAGTCCGCCGCAAAGACGAAAGTACAAGATGAGTCAAAAAACTCACCTCATCAAGATCCATATACGCCCCTCAGCACCCTCGTACCGTAGATGTCCCGTAACTGTGCATATAAACGGGGCGTATTTGAGAGTTGCGTCGCGTTGAAACGGCATAACATAAATGCGCGGCATCTAGGGCTAATTTTGCGATTTCCTATGACCAGTATATTATACAACGGGAAGCAACTAGCACTTCTGTTGTTACTAGCAAACCAGCTAGTACGCAGACCACTTGTTAGGTGATATAAAGGAGAGTCAGAGCGAGCCCTAACTGCTGACTGTAGCACGAGGCTGTACTAGTGTGACGCGCTAGCTGCTAGCTGAGTGTACAAACAACCAGGGATTAAACCACTGCCTATACATTCATGAGACATGACCTAGGAGACTCTAGTAGTCCGACTGCTCTCAGAGTCTCATCGTCTTGACCAGTCGTCTGGGCTTGAATGATTCACTTTAACAAGTTTGATCACACCATGCCCCCTGTCAAGGGTCTCTATGGAAATTCTATTCCCATGGCCCCAAGCGACAACTCGGACAATGACCTGGTCCCGACTCCGCAAAGCCACCAGTCCAACCTTTTTCCTCAATCCCTGGCTCTGCTTTTCAGTGGAGATGTTCGGTGTCCGGTGGAAAGACCCTGTGCAGCACAATTTACGCAAGAGGTGCTGCTTATGGAGCTATTAGTGGCAGAGGAGAGCAACGAGGAGCCCGACAACAGTGCAACGTCGGGTTCAGACGATTCATATCCGTAGAATAGTCGCGTACAAGTCCAGCTCAAACTTCCCAAAAAGGAAATTAACATTAATAATAACTTACCGTTAATAACAGTTCTTAACCGTCTTAAGGGCTTAAGAAGAATCTTGACCGTTAATAACCCCTTAACCCGCAACACTGCTAGATTCTACATATACTGTACTATTTCATTCAATTCGGACATAACGTGTAACGCTGGCCTTTTTGTCCGAATATTTTCGGACATGTAACACATAACGGCTGGGTTCGATGAATTTTCAAAACGTAACACTGAAATGCTCGAAATTGGCTGAAAATCACTGCATTCCCGCCTCGCCTAGAACGTGAGATGCCGAGTCCCACGGATCCATTGCGAGGTGCCACGAGCTCCGTCTAGCCGGCATTGAGGATCTAGAACACCGGTTTCTCGCTTGGATAGACACAGCCTTGGCGAGGCACACCGAGGAGCTTTGCGGCTACATAGATGACAATTGTCGAGGCGGCTGCGTACACCTTGACATGTCTCCCTCTAGACGGCGGGGCTCCGGGGCTGGATGAGTGCGCCGTTGGACTACTTAGTGGTCGGGACTCGACGGGCTGAGAACTGATGCAATGCCGTCATGCTCAAGGCACGCTGTCATTAATTGGGCTGTAACAACGGAGCTGAAATCAACGACGAAAGCCGATACATCTGGAATTAACTACTTCGCAGCACACAATTGAGTCGGACAACACACTGCTCAGACCTCGACGATGGCAAGACTCCTCCATCTCGGAGTCTTGGTTTGTGGAGCTTTGTCTAGCCGCCTCGTCACGCCTCGTAATGGATGTGACTAGCCGGCTAGATGCGGCTAGACACGGCCTTCGGCTAGGCGCTAGCAAGGCATCTCGAAACACCGCCGTCTACCAGTGGGCGGAACACAGTGAATGGCCTCAATTCAATTTTTTTTCACTCCCCGTTCGCTGGTTGACACCTTAACCCACTTTTTTTGCTAAGTTTTGCACCTCAATTACCAAGTACCACTGTCAAATGTCAAAGGTAATGCCGAGGGTTGCCGCGCGGCGCGTGATGTCGAAGGCTTGCTTGCTGCCGCTTTAAGATGGATGTCTTCCTTCTCTTGCCCTTCCTATCAGCCCTGCTCTCCCCCACTATCATACTAGACCTCAACTGTGAGTCAAGTGCCTGAACAACCAGAGGCTTCTAAGGGCTCGTCTGCACTGGGTACGAATTTTGTTTGGGCGTAACACCGCTGTAAGCGTCCATCCGAATTCCAAAATTCGGACGGGGCCGTAACGCGTAACACCCCCTGCCGAATTGAATGAAATAGTACAGTATATCGGTCGTTATATATTTTTTCGAATATCCCACAGCCGAAACTACCCGCTCATGGAAATAACATCGGAACAGTGATGCAGCCACAGTAGATATACGTGAAGACCTGGAGTCACTTCAGCCGCTATGATTGAGTTCGAATAGAGACACGCCGCACCATATACATTTTGTGATTGTATGCCCTCGAGCCCCCATGAAGGACGCGATACGCCATGTAGAACATTGCGAGCGTCAAAGGACACCGCAGTACCCCACCAACCAATGCGAGTACTGAAGGAACTCGAGCTGCCAGCAGACCACCGGCATCGCACAGATAACTGCTGCCGTAACCCGGCGGGGGCTGCTCCCGGGCACAGTCGGCGACGTACGCCGGCCCGGAATCTTGTCCCCCTCCACATCACGCATGTCCTGCACGCTCGCGACGATACCAGCCGCGGCGCCCAGCGCCACTTGTGGGGGGTGAGTGGCGCGACAAGTGCCCAAGACGGCTGGATGAGGCAGAGCGCGCCGATGGTCATGAAGCCAAGGTTCTTCGTGACCCAGTGCTTGTCGCCGCCGAAGAAGAGGCCCCGGGAAGCTCACCTAAGGGTAACTCCGAAGTTAGGGGATTTCAGGCGAAAATTTTGCGATTTTTTACTCCGGATTTAGGGGATTTGAGGGCAAATTTTCGAAAATCCACTCCGAGTTAGGGGATTTCAGGCTTGGTCAGGTTCAAATTATTTTCACTTGGGTTATTGTGCGTCCCATCCATGACAATATCGCCTTCAACGCGTTCAGAGAGAAATTTACGCGACTAGACTGTTTAGAGGCCAAAATCAAGCTCCCGGTCGAAAATTTACGAAAAATCAACCCAAATTACCCTATTTGGTCATATTACGTGTTAAAATCCTTCTCCGACTTGGGGGATTTGAGGCTCGTTGACCCCAAAAAGTTAGGGGATTTGAGGCCAATTTTGTCGACTTTTGCCGGAGTTACCTTGGGCTAGCTTCCCGGGGCCTCGAAGAAGCTGGTGTATGTCGTGTTGAACACCCAGAGCGCGCTCCACGGGAGGACGCCCCATGTGGCTCCGAGGGCGAGATACACTGCCGTCGTGGTGTACCAGCGGACGTATGCGCCTTGGAGCGTGACCAGCCCGGAGGCGAGGGGGCGGTCGGGCTTGTTAATGCGGTCCTCGGCGACGCCGTTGATCTGGTTCGCGATATCGAAGGAGTAGATGTAGAGGAGGAAGTAGATGAGGGAGCGCGTGAGGCTCCGGAAGACGAGGTCGCTCGGGGCAGAGTCCAGGGAGCGGAGGGCAGCGATGGTGTGCATCGCCCCGGGGATGAGGCTCGCAGACCAGTCTCACCAGGTGAATTCCCAGAACACACGGAGTTCGTGCTCAATTGCGTCGGAAATATACGAGAACCCGAGTATACTGTTGTCGACGATATCGTCGGTTGCTAGTTGGAGTTTCTGCGTATCCTCTGGAAATGCATACAAGTCAGCGATGACGAATTCAAAGAAATTTTGACTCGGACCTGTGTGCTTCATCGTCGCGACCATTGTTTCTAGACGTGGGGGAACTAAAGCAGGGTGTGTTGATGCCCAACCTATACCTTTTCTTTATATACGGCCGTCTCTTATCTGCAGGAACCGCCTCTTCCTGCGATCGCGGACCACTCGAATGTAATCAGTTATGGGCGCCTCACTAGATTTCATTTGATTCATGAACTTGTGCTCCCACTCGAACCACGCTTGTCTGGATAACAGTTGTGCCGCCTCCGCCGTCGCCGGAATCTGGCCTGCGAAGACATAACATTAAACAGACATCTAGGAGCCAAGGCCGGCTAGCACTGTTTCCGAGTTGTCGAATGGGTATACAGAGATGTGCAGAATGTAGGCGAAGTTCGAAGTGCAAGCAAGAGGACCCGCAATTGGGAAGTTTGAGACTCGGAATATGCGCCTCAACCGAAGTAATCGACGGTGAAAGGCTCTAAAATCACTCATATTTCCAGTGATTCGGCGATAAAGAATGAGTTCGATACTGGTGAGTCTCCAGAAATTCAATGACAAGGTTGAAAATGCCGACATTAGCGCCCACATTAGCGCCCACGACACTGGCGATGATATGTCAACGACAAAATGTCCCCTCGTCACTTTACTCCACAATTCCAAGCAGCCGGTGTATGCAGTCCATATCTAGTTATATTCGGCTGCGAAAGCGGATCGGCTGATTGATCTGAATATTCAGAAGTCTTCGTTAGCACTCGTAAAGTATCACGCAGATGATGCAGATCCTGAAAACGTCACCAGTGTCCCGTCTATACCAGTGGTCAGAGAACAGTTGGAATGTTAGAAGCAGTATCCGGGAGCCGTTGGGGCCGCGCCGCAAGCAGACTCCTAATTTCCGAGGAGAGCCCAATTAAAATTACTCATGTCAATGATTGAGGAAAAATACCCAACACGACATCGCGGGCGGCGACTTTGACAGACATGCCTCCTGTACTAGTGTCTAAATTGGTGTAACCTAAAATACCATTAATTAGTGGCGGTCAGAGTAGAATTTAAATGGGCGATTCTGACAACGATTTCTGGAATTCTTTTATTGTGGGAGAATTGTCATGATGCAGAATCGCCCTCCAGAATCGTTGTAGAAGCGCCTCCCGTCTGGACATGATTCTGGCTGTAATTTAATTAAAAGCCGATTCTGAGCGATTCTCACACGATGTTGATGGGAAAAAGAATTCCAGAATCGACGTCAGAATCGTTGTCAGAATCGAGGCGAGAATCACCCAGAATCGTCTACTCTGACCGCCACTATTATAGGTCAACGTGCTCAGCGCTCGGCACTCAAAACTCATTCATTTCCGAAGCCAAGTCCTTTCTCAATTACGGAGTCACAGTGGAATAAGCACGAAACTAGTTTTCTTATCCCAAATTATCAGCGCTAGAAATACCCAACACGAACGTCGCGTTCACGCATCAGTCACTCAGTGTAATGTCGTCACAAATCCACGTGATCGCGTTGATCCCACTGCCTCGCCCGCTGCCCGCTCTATAGTGTACGTGATCCTGAACGGCTATCTTCAGGAAATCGCGCAGTCCATACTATAGAGGCTGAAACTAGCCTAGCCCGCTCCAGATTCCGGCGACGCATGAGCACGTCGACGGCCGGCTCAGAGCCACGAACACGCTCATTACCCGGCCCCATATACCGTGGCGTGTATCGATAGCGACCCAGACCCTCGTGGACCAGGTCCATACCCATGGTTTTCAAGGCTCACCCTCCTCATTTCAGCGGTACGATTCTCAATTGGAACCACAGGAGCTCCCAGGTTTTCTTTGGTTTCAGCCCAACGCTACTCGAGACTTGACCTCTTTTCAGACTTTTCCGATGAACCTACCAGTTCAAGAGCATATCAGTCAATATGATCCCATCGCTCTGACTACCCACATTTTTTTTTGGCATGGTCAGCATTTTTCTTGCTTCTCTCGCTTTCAATAAACGAGATATCCAGTGAAGGCTTTCCAGCCAGTGGTAGCCTCCTGTCATTTTTCTGGCTCACTCCATCGCAGGTTTCTTAGCCGCTGAGAAAACTCAGGCTCCCGAGATCCCGCCGCATCTTTGGCGTCATCGCCTTCGACGTGCCGTTTCTGGGGATGCACCCCACGTCGTGATCAGCGACATCCCGTCGCTTTTCCCAGACCACGACTGGGACAAGAAAACTGCGGGGGATCTGAATCAGCATAAGGACATTCATATTGTTACCGACGATTGGGATGAATTCAAGAAGGACCTGGATGGTGCGTGGCGCAGCTTCTTGCAGCGAGCTCAACCATAACAGCAGCCTTCAGCCACGTCGCATTTCTCTCGCTCCAGCTCTTCTCCCGTCCCCTGCGCTCTGAGAATCCTCACCGCCTGTATCGCCCACTCGCGCCGCCGCGTTCGTCGACCAGGCCATCTCCTTCCTCTCTCCACACTCACACGACCCGCTGGTTTGCTGGATGCGCAAACACGAGACGTTCCACGCCGACATGCGCTTCGTCGTCGAATACTCGAGTTCGGCTCGCGCATGTTCGACCCCAGTGACCTCCAGCAGCGGGCTGTGAGGACGGATCCGCCCAATTTAATTCGCGCGTTCACGCACACGATGACCAGAACGAGCGGCATCTCGGTGTGTTTCGGGACGACGCAGCATGAGATGGTACTGTCAAATGCGAAGCTGGAGTTGCGGGAGACGAACTCGACTGCGGCGCCGAGTGGGGCGGGGGTGTCGCAGGGCAGCTGGGGTGGAGAACCAGCTCAGCATCCTCATTATCGCATTAGATCTTTGCGTGCGTTGAGCCGAGGTGTGTGCTCTCCATTCACCTTTACACCAGGACGCTGATTACTTTGCAATCTCAGGATACCGATTCCTTTGCAGATTCGTCTCAATCCACGACCGTCGTGTCACTCTCCTCTACTTCCGCGAACTCCTGTGGGCAGCAGCAGTCGACGTCGGTTCACAACCGCGTTCGCCAAGTGGCGCTGTCGACCCGCGCGTGGTGGGGAAGAGAGACGGTGGGAACGCCCCGCGGTGATGCTGCCGATTGCCTCCATTGATTCGAATCAGTTGTTGAAGTGAGCGAGTTGACGCTGGATCCCGTGCAGATGGACGGATTGCAGGGTAGTCGAGGAGATTATCGACTATGGCGTCAACGAGCTCATGGGGAAGATCAGCGAAGACCATTGCTGGCGAGTGAAATGGGGAAAGTCGCAAACAAGACACAGGCGCCCAAATAATACACAACATATTACACCGCATTCGGCCTTCTTCCAAAACCATCATGAGCTCCCGCCACTTTCCACAGGAGCTCGTCGACATTGTCGTCAATAATCTCAAGACGACACTCCCAGTCTCAAGGCTTGTTCTCTTACTGCGCACACCTTCGTCCCCTCGGCGAGGATTCACATATTCAAAAGAATCGAGATCATGCCCCCGAACGACAACCCAGGTTCCAAGGAACTCCCTTCCCATAGCCCATGCCAAAAATTACTCAAAATGCTGAACTCCTCCCCCCACATTGCACCTTTCGTGGAGGAGCTGTCCATTGTCTTGGCGGTCGACAGTCATGATGCGCATTCTGATCCACAATCTTACGACCCCTGGATCATGACCGGAAGAACACTATCCCTTGTTCTTCCCTTGCTCCATCTAAAGCGAATATCTCTGGTAGAGAACACGCCGGGGCAATGGCTTCCGCAAAAACGTCGGCATACCACTGCTGACTGGACCAATCTACCGCGGCGCCTGCAATATGCCTTAGCGGACGTTTTCTCCTCGCCGAGACTTGAAGCCGTCCACATACGCGGGATGAAGTTTAGGTCTCCGGTCCAGCTATTGTCGCTCTTTAGCGAAGCGACGTCCTCTTACAGAGATGTCGCTCTCACGTGTGTATTCGACAGACCGCGAAACTCAGTGCGACCCTTGGCCAGAGTCCCAGCCATGGCGCCCGCGGCTTCGAACCCTCCTTGTGTCCGATATTCGCAACCTTTTTTGTCGGTGTTTCATACATCCACAGATCGACCTGACCAGCGTCAAATCGCTCACTTTAACAACGGATTCGAATCGACGGAGGGAAGAGATGATACAAGCAACCAACGGCAGCGTGGAGTACCTGCGACTGCAGTACCGTTGGTACCAGTACTATTGTAAAACGCTTGGTCAGTCGCTCAGTGCTAACCTATCCCCGCGTTCTTACCTATCTTCAGACTTTCCCAAGTCTATTTTCGGAGCCAATCTCCGCTTCCTCCACATCGCTGGCCCAATCTTTGGGTCTATGCATACTTTTTTCACAACCGTCTCGGATTATTCTCGACTCGAGTCAATCATCTTCCAAGAATGCGAGATCAAGAACCCAGTGCTTGACCGCCCCTCGCTGGATTCTACCGTCGACTCCGCTATGATCCATCTCCCTTGCCTGAAGGCGGTGGAGATTCAGATTTGTCTCCTGCTCACTTCAAATCGAAGTGAGCTACTCTCGAAGTGTGTGGCGGCCGTGCAAGCCGCTCTCCCCTCACTTGTCGAACGCGGCTTGCTGCGGGTGACAGCGTTTGAAGGTGCCAATTTTTTTAGCAGTCTCCTGCCAATGAGTTTGCTCATTTATTCGTTGCAGTCGAAGACATTAGTGAGTGTGGCTTCGAATAATAAAATTTGGCCCTATCTATCCGAGTCGTCGGTCGGCAACAGTCGATTTAGTGAGTATTTCTTGCCGTGGCATCATTACTCATCTACGGCGACGTGTGGCTGGCCAATCCCCATTCATTACCGACTTCACCTCTCGCGAGCACCGCCTTCGTTGTGTGCTACCTTCTGCCTAAACCTGTATTCTCGCCGCGTTGTGCACGCCTTCTGAACTTGTCTGTTTGAAAGCCGCGCACAGGATTGAACCTCAGCAATCTAACGATGAGACGGAAAACGTCAGTAACCGGACGGTGTCTTTCTCAACGGGGTGGGTGTCCCGAAAATTGTGGTTTCGTTGATATTGGCATCGTCCATTCTTTGTCGCGTTCCAATTATTCGGACGGGAGACGAAACAACAGGACGTTGAAAACGAGTGGCGACGCGTTAGAATGCGTGATCGTTGATCACGCATGGAATTTCTAATCGTAGAAATGCCCTGGAAATGCCCCCACCCCCAACTGATGACAAGCCATGTGAAATGCTAGATGTGACCCAGATGTGAAAACAAAGATAACAATGCGTGTAAACGCTCTTCAATGCGCGTTGGAGCGCATTTGAACCGGAATTTTTCCGATAAAGCCTGGTATACAGAGGATTAACAGAGGACCATCGCAACTGGCGCGGAGCAACGTGGTAGTTGCGCGGGAGTCGAAAGACGATCGTGCACGTGATCGTGGTTGACACGTTTTGATCCCGCCGACAAGCAGAAGCCACCGACGAATCCGAGACGAATCCACGACTTTGGACGGTTTGCACCCGCTGCCCGACTTCGGTTTGAGTTCTCTTCGTTCTATCTGAAAGAAACTCATATAACCCAAGTAGCCCATGTCCTCAACCAATCTACCGCAGGAGCTAGTCGACGTGATCGTCCATAATCTCCGCGAAGACATTCCCAGCCTCAAGTCTTGTTCTCTGGCGGCACGCGCATTCGTTGTCTCAGCCCAGATCCATATATTCAAAAGGAATCGAAATTATGCCGCCTACCGATCCTCTCTCCTCCTCCAACTCATGCCAGAAGTTGTACAAGCTTCTGACTCTATCGCCCCATCTTGCGCGGCTTGTCGACGAGCTGTGCATCGTGCTGGTGGGACCGGAGACTTCCTTTGAGTACGATTCCGATGGACAGTACTTGGAGGACCGTCATGTAACCTGGATCATGCGTGAAAGACGGACGCTGGCTCTGGTTCTCCCACTCCTAGATTTGAAGCGGATATCAGCTCGTGGAGGACTCACCATTAGACTGGAACTCCTATGGCGAATTCAGCATGAAGTGGAACGAGCTGGGACGACACCTCAAGGCTGCGTTATCCAAGGCGTTTTCCTCTCCGAGACTCGAATCCGTCCAACTGCGTGGGATCGTGCTCGAGTCTCCCCGCCAGCTCTTGGCGCTTTTTAGTGATGCCACGGCTCTTACCGAGCTGTCGCTATCGCGCGTATACTACACCCAGCGCTGGGATCAGCGTGATCCAGTGGCCAGAATCGCAGCCGTGGCATCCACGACTTCAATCGCTCCTAGCATCCGATATCTCAGGCGACCCGATCTGTCGGCAACTCATCAGTCCCCGAATCGACCTCACCGGCATCACTTCACTCACGATCGCAACGGAAGCGAACGATTCGAGAGAGCCAATAATACGGGCAGCGAACAGTACCGTAGAGCACCTTAAACTTCGGTATATTTCTGGTAAGTCCTTACGGTCTTCGAAGGAATTCTGCTCCAACCTCCCTTCAGGTGCTGGAGATTTCAAGTCCATTATCGGCCCGAACTTGCGCTCCCTCCACCTGTTGACCACCACTTTCCACTCGATGGATGCCCTCTTAAATCGTGTCCGCACGATGCTCGCCTTCGAATCGGTTGTCTTCGAAGGACCTCTTCCCAGGACATGCGCTCCGTCGGTAAACGCTACTGTCGACGCAGCCCTGGTTCATTTCCGGTTCTTGAAGAAGGTGGAAGTAAGGAGATATCTGTTTTACGATTCAGAGCCCTTTTCTACGTGGTCGGCCGAGATACTGGCTTCGTTGCCTTCGCTTGTCCAGCACAGCATATTGGCCCCTACGGAAGTCTCGGGTGCGTCTTTGCTTTTCTGACAATATTCTATCTCTGATACATGCGGTCTTACAGTGGAAGACAAAGTTCACCATGGCTGGGAATGACCCATGTAAAACAACATCTATCGGGTAGCTATTATATAGTGTCTATACAGTCTATGACATTGTCCTTGTATCGTCCATTCTGAGCGCCATCTTCATTCTCACCACAGCCATCCGCCGATCATCAAACCACTCAGCAGCCACATTACTGTCCTGTTGACTGTAATTGCGGAACTGGAACTGGAACCGCTGTGACTCTGACTGTCGTCTGGACTGGCGTTCGAGTTCGCGCTCAAGGTGCCTCCGGCCAATGGCTGGTCCCACAGGAAGCTCGCGTCGTCGGCAGTAAGGAATCCCGACGCGTTGAGGAACTTAGCGTACTTGCCCTGGGGGTCGCCGTACGTCGCCGCGACCGCAGCGACGTTCGGATAAATCTCGGCCGTGACGTTCGTCTCGTGGGTGCTAGCTGGGTTCGTGGTCATCAGGAAGTCGACTGGCCGTCTGGATGGTTGCGCCATTGCTCGTCGTGTTCCAATCGTTCGAGGTGGGATCAGCGTATTTGAGTAGGCGCGCATTGGTCTAGAATCGTGTTAGTAGATGCCACGCCAAGCTTCCAATCCGACTGACGATCATGCCCGCGATGTTGAAGTTCCTGTAATGATAAGGACGCGATCGGCTGGCTTCCATGGGCTGATCGAGGCTTTTAGAAATACTTCACGCAGGACGAATGTAACGCGAACCTGATTGCCGTTGGACTGCATCTGACCCTTGTATATTCCGCCAAAATAGCCTCGACCAAGCGTGGTCGCACCGGCAGTGTCGTTCACAATGAGCTTCAGAGCCATCAACTGATTCACGTAGAATGTTCCATGATTGCTGTCAAACGTTAACACGCTTTTCGGCAAGAAATAGATCGACGCGGCGCTTACTTTTTGGCAGACGCCGCCTGCTTGGCTGTCGATGCCGTCTGTAGCCAGTCAATGTACTTGTTGCTCCATGCCACCATTTTGCTGTCGATGTCAGACGTCCAATCGCTGCTGTTATGTTGTCGTAGGATCAAGATACCAGACGCTATTTTGGCAAAGCCCCGCAGATCACTGCAATATAGATATCAATCGGTGACCTCGGAAGCTTAATCGCGGCACTGACAGGACACCCGTGTATTCGCCTGAAACAAGCAGATAAATCAACCGTTGTCGTCATCGAGAGATTAATACTCACCAGTCTGTCCTTGGGGCCCTCGATTCATTTGGGCGTACTTGAGGTTGGGGTTCATGGACGTCGCGGAGTCAAGAAACCAGGTCTTGATGTATTGTACTACGGTCGATATCAATCTTGGGAGTCCGATACTTCCAGAGGATGGGTAGGCTCACCGACTCTTTGCGAGTAAACCGAGGAAGATTGGTTTTGGAACGTAAACGCGAGAGAGTTATAAAGGACCGCGTCCGAGAGATTGAAGAAGGATTGGAAGTCGTTGATCGTCGTCCGGTCTGGGTTAACTTGTCCGTCGCGGAAGACATATGGGCAGGTTTTCCACACTGAAAATCGATTAAACGGACCCAAGGAAAGGTGGGAAGGACACATACTTGTCTGGGGACTCAGTTTGGTTTTATTTCCCGATCTTCGAGCAGTCGGGCCATTGGCTGGTCAAGCATCAGCGGGGGTCGTGGAGTACACGCGAAATGCCGTACTATGGAGCCCAACTCATGTAGTCGTGCTTGTTGCCACTGGGGGCCACGACTGGCTTGTTCGTGACACCTATGGAAAATGAATAAACTAGCGGAAAGTTACAAGGGATTATCTGCGCACTCCAAGGCCCGTACGACGCCATCTCATTGGCCCATGCTACAACGGTGTCCTGTGCCCCGCCAAGGTTGCTTGGGTAGTGGCCAGTTGCGTGGTCGGGAGAAACAAAATCATTGGCGTAGCAGGTGAATGGATTTGTTGCCACGACAAGGGAGAGATTCGTAAGAGCAGAAGAACAAGGGTGAGCGCGCCGTGTCGGGTGTGAGAGACAAGGCTGAAACGCGTGGTGCGGCAGCATTATGGTGTTTGCCGCGATTGCGGTAATCTAGGTTAGTGTCGCCAGCAGAAAAGCTCAAGAGAGCAGACGTAGAAGGAAAAGTGGAAGGGAAGGGGAGGGTCGTGGGTGAGGGCAAAACGAAAACTTAAAGGCCGAAGGCGGTGATACGAGGTTATCGTATCCCGAAGACCGGCATCAATCCGGGTTTGGTATGTTTTTGCCATGTACACCACAGCATGCGACCGACTCCACCGCAATCAGACTCCGTTTCCCTCCGTTTCCAAATCGAATCTCTGGAAACGGGGGCACCTCGGGTCGAGCGGCGTCTGTGGACAGTGGACGCGTAAAGCTATGTAGACGCGTGCAACCCTGCAGGTACGCGACGACATGTCAAGACTTTTGCTTATTTTACCGGCCAATCAATTGCAAAGAACCAATTGCCGAGAATTGATGCATGGAGATACACGGAGGCAGGACAGGCCAAATTTGACAACTTGAAGCATCGATACGGATTTTCACCGACCGTCGATCAAATCTGTGCGTCAGCAAGGAAAATCACCATCTTCATCTTCTGGTCAAGATGCAAGAGAGAAGGTTTGGCAAGCGGCCATCACCCGGCATCACGGTTGGTCCCGAAATGCGGTGTCACTGGATGAACCGCTGATGTCCGGATTTCTCGATCACCTCCAACCGAACCACGACGCTGGATCTATCTGCTCTTCTTAGACCAGTCAAAACGTCAAATGTCCGTCAGCAGATCTTCCAAGATTTTCGTCATATCCACGAAAGACGAAGTCCACCGTTGAGTTTCCAGAAAGAAGGAGTCGGCAGATCTTTCTGTCGAACGGCACGAGTAAAGCCCTTGTTTGTCTTTAGAAAAACATTCCGACCACAATACCAGCCAGTCCCTCGGTTATTACAAAGATCATCGCCTCAGAGCCACCTCTAGCCTTGGTCTCTTCTCCCTAGTCCAACTCCGGATTCCCCTGGCACTTCCGCCATCATCCGCGACGATTATGGCTCGGGGTAGCTCGTGGTCCACGCGCCAGCCCGTTAAATTCGGCCTCCCAGGCTGCCTTCGCCACTCCACGAGGCCTCAGCCCTAGCATCCACACCCAAGTCCTAGAACCGCTGGGACTTCTAAATTCTCAGCGCGCAGGCCAGCGCTGTGACGTGACACGAATGTTCTGCCTTCTCCGTCCCGGACTCCGATGGCCACGCATTTTCTTCTGTCTTCTCGAGCTGCTTCTTATGTTATCTGATCAATTCTTCACCGCTGGGGTAGCATCGATGCCTTGGGATTTATTAGTCGTAGTTTACTCGTCTTACGCGTCGTATTCGACGCGAGCCTCGTGCCGCCACGTCAATGGACCGCGGCCTCGTTCAATTGCGTTCAACTGGATATACAATTGCATTTTCAGGCGTCGCCCACCGAGCCCTGACAGCGAGAACGTTAAAGACGCTTCCTTGGAATCTCAGTAGAGGGCCTCGACCGCTCGTTGTGGATCGTCACTGGAGTGCCCGAACATCGCAGCTGCAGGCGCGAATTGGCCACTGTTCGCGAACTTGCCCAGTTTACTCTATGCGCTTCGGATTGGGCTCCCGCTCGGGCTAATGGTATGCCTGCACTGATATAGCACTGACTATGGTGGATATCGCTCACCACTCCTGCTCAGAAACGCGTACAGCGCATGTTCGCCCGGTACCGCTAGGAAGGTTAATGCCCTTACCAGGATGATACTCTGGTTCGAAGAAGCGTGAAGCAAGTGAGGCTATCAATTCAGTTGACAAGAAGCTCGTCACTGTTGGAACTTCGCGTTCTGGGGACAGAGGAAAAGCAACGCAAGTTCTGATCGTAGGGTAAGAATAAGAACACAGCGATTGCATATTAATTTTTTGGGCAGTCCAGGCCTCTTAATGCGCCGCGAGGCAAGTGGTTGCCAATTGGAGGTAGCAAGTGAACGCGCGCCATTGCCCATTATCACTGAGAACTCGCGGAACTGCAAACGACTGAGTCAGTCCAGGTCGCACCAAGAGAACGGGTGGTGAATAGACAGAAAATTAAAATCCTTACTCTACTAAATCCCTCAGGAACCACCCCACGGTCTCCGATTGCCCGGACGGAGATGAAAATCCAGTGTTCGAGATTTCATGAAATGAGCGTGCGTAGTAAGGGCCCGCCTGCAGGCATGTCCTTCCAAGTCGTTCTTCCAGTCCGGGGCCCAGGGTGCGCGTTTGTGGAATCGACTGCGCTGTATTCGACTGGGGCAAATAATCATTTTCGGTCGTAAGGCCGAAATTAATTTTGTCAGGATAAGACTCGGGATAGTTCCGCGCAGTGGCAGTGAAAGGATTCGACGAGGCCGTGCGCAATCGTATTGGATTTGCTGTCGTGTTTTTGCGCAGGGCGAGTTTGGCCGGTTAGTCTGAATGAAAATCAAAGAACGAGGCTTGCACCGCATGCGAAGTTTTTAATTCACGGTTCACTCGCTGCGCACAATGCAACGCGTCGCCTACCCAAGCAAAAAGTAAAATTTTCGAGGCAGCGGTAAAATGTACGCGTCATAATAAAGCTTCCGCCGGAGATCTCCTGCCAAGTCGTAAGTAAGCTAAAGGACAAGGACAATCTCAATACATACCTTTAAATTTTATTTATTATCAACCTTTTGCACACCAAATCTGAATTCAAATTTTCAATGAAACACAAGGACAGACGCAAGTAAGTGGCACCCTAAATATTTTTTCTCTTTACCGAGTGAATGGAGGGCGGGACGACTTCGCGAGTGGATGATCGTTCGGATGGAAGCTCTATCGCCGCCAGATAGAGTTTTTAACTATAGCCGTGGTGTGGACCCAGATCTGCGCATTGCATCTAGTGGGCTGTTTCGTCAATCGGCTCGCGTGCGTAGTCTCAATCACAACGCTAAAAGGCTGCTTGAAGGGTGAAGATCAAAATATAGAGAGGCGAACTGGCGCAGAGGCGGGGCAAAAAAATTGAATGAATGTGCCACCGCCGTATGTGATAGGTGTCTAGCTTTGAGGGTACGGATCGACAGAATTTCACCGGAGGGGCCGCCGGTGTCCGTTTTAATTCCAAGAAACGATTCTCGTACGTATAGCTGTTTCGGCGGGTGGGGTTTTGGAAACCGAATAGCTGATCTGCGCTAGCTAAACTGACGGAGATTCTGGCAGAAACTTTCGACCGCAAGGGATCGAATTTTGATGGGTTTCAAGTAGCGTGGCGTTCTTCTTCCGCTGGGCGTGGCGTCACTTAGAAGAAAAAAAATTCACTGGCATGGACTGCAGATCCGTAGAGTTTTGGGACAGAATAGAACGGAGGTCCGCCGTGCGTGCCTGTTTAGTATAGCTTCGGAAGTTTGGTAAATGAGCTGGAGCCTGGAAATTGCCACACGCACCGGCCGAAAAAGGGCGAAAGAATTGGCAGATCCGCGCCGGCCAATAAGTGGCGTAGTTTGAATAGAATCGCGCCGGGGCGAACGCTGGCGAAGGCGAGGGGCGAAAAGGTTAAGCTGGAGGTGGTACACGAACACGTGATTTGACGCCAATCGGCATCTGAATATTTTAAACTCCGTTCCCCATTTAAGGGCGAGCAGGAGTACTCGCTTCTTGTCTCTTACCACAACAACACCGGTACTATAGGTCTTCCTACCTTCATTCCCCGCAATACAATGTCTTTCCTGGCGATGTCCCTCCCCTCCCTCGTCCTCTTCTTCGTCCTCCCCGTCCTCCTCCTCGTCTTTGTCTGCCGCGCGATCCACCTCCTCTTCTTCCACCCGCTGAGCTCTATCCCTGGACCCTGGTGCGACTCCTTCCCTTTCTGCGTTCTCTGCTGACCCCAGGACAGGTACGCTGCCGTGTCTTCGCTGTGGATCACCTCACACGTCCTCCGGCTCGAGCAATGCAAGACCATCCACGCCCTCTTCCAGACTTACGGCCCCGTTGTCCGCATCGCCCCCAACAAAGTCGTATTTTGCGATCTCGGCGCGATGAAGAGCGTGTATTCCACGTGGAAGTTCGATAAGAGCGACTACTACAAGAGCTTATTGACGTCAGTTTTTCTCTCTTTCTCGTCTTTCCTCGCCTCCTAACCCGTCTTTTCTTGCAGGAACGACAACGACCATGCGTAAGTCCCTTTTGACACGCATATATCCACCTTTCCTTCTCTTCGACGCGCATATACTCTGCCTACCGTCCGCCCCGCATCACCCTTCTCACTTCTGATACAGGATGACTACCCTTCCCCACGCTCAACACTCAATACGCCGCAAGGCCTACGCGTCCCACTACACCCCATCGAACTTGGCCAAGCTCCAGCCCGAAATTGGCGAAGCTACAGGCAAGATGATTGATGTGCGTCCTTTTCTCCTTTTCCCTCGTCTCGTTTTTTCTTCGCGTCTCCTCGACATCCTTCTCTGCCCTGGATCTCTCCGACACCCGCGCCCTTCCCCTTAATAATGATTACCGTTGCCACTTCCATGACGTACTTTTCTTCCGTCCCGCTTGACGTTTCGGCTGCGCGCTCTCGTTTCTATTTATTTAACCTTCACCGCGCCGTCATCGCTCATTTTCCTCACATAGACTCTCCATGGCCTCCCCGCGCACACCTCGCTGGACACCCTGTCCCTTTTCCGACACGTAAGTGCGCGTTTTATGTTGACGTTATTTGACTGACGCGTCGCGCTTGTAGCTCGCACTCGACATCATCGTGGCATCCTCGTATGGCTTCCAGCTCGGCGCAATCAACAAATGGGCTCTCGAGGCCGAAGACCACCTCACCATGGCCATCGGTGACTTCCCCAAACGCGGCATTTTGGTACGTGATTTTGATTTCCATCCATTCATTCCTACCGGACCCAGCGGACGTTCCTTCTTCTGAATGCCGTCCTCTGGTATCCCTTTGCATTATCCTTGCCTTTTGATTCTTTTTCTCCTTTTCCTTCGTTTCGATTTGTGCTTGTTCGTTAACATTTCTTCTAGCGGAGCACCGTACCGACGTGGGCTTGGAACCTTGTCTGCAAGATCCCCAATGCGCGGCTCAAGCTTCTCTGCGATTCCGACAAAATCATGGCCGAATTCGTCTCGACCCGCGTCTACGAGATGCGCGCTAAGCTGAATGCCGACAAGCCTGCCCCCGTTGTGGCGCCGATCATCGTGGCCCCTACGCCTTCGCACTTTTTGTCTGCCTTCCCGACCTTCAGCCGTTCGCCCTCGCGCGCTTCTTCCCCGGCACCGTCCTGCTCCTCGGACGACTCGTCCTTCTCAGACGACACTGAGAAGTCCTACTTGCTGCCGCGCCTGCTCAACTACAGGTACCCAAGTGGTGAGACGATGCCCGAGACTCACGTTATCAGCGAGTGTATGGGACACATGTGGGTTTTTTCTTCTTTTCGAGATCGGGCTTTTGCTTATCGTACATCCAGGGTGGCCGGCACGGACACGACTTCGATCTCGCTGTCGTACTTCCTCTGGGAGCTGACGCGCCGTCAAGATATCCTGCGCAAGCTCCGCGATGAAATCGACGCCGTCATGCCCGACCCTGGCGCCATCCCCGATATCAAGATCCTCAACGGCATGGAATACCTCAACGCCTTCATCAAGGAGGGTAAGCACGTTTCTGTCTTCCCTTCATAGCCGTACCTGATCCTTGCTTGCCCAGGTCTTCGTATCTACAGCGCCGCACCTTCGCTCCTCGAGCGCGTCGTCCCTGTATCAACATCCAAAAACTTTGCCTGCGCCGACGGCTTCGACCTCATGGGGTACGCACTCCCTCCCGGCACGATCATTGCGACCCAAGCCTGGTCCATGCACCGCGACCCGGCCGTCTTCCAGTCGCCCGAGACGTTCCTCCCCGAGCGCTGGCTGCCCGCATACGCCGCCGGATCCAAGGAGGAGGGCACCGCGGACGCGGAGAGCGAGGCGGCGCGCCTCGCACGCATGGCGAGCCACATGATGCCGTTCGGGACTGGTTCGCGCATCTGCGGGGGCGTCAACCTTGCGCACAACATCATGCGCATCGTGCTCGTCGCGGTGCTTCGCAACTTTGAGGTCGAGGCGGCTCCCGGGACGGACGAGAAGAGCATGGACATGAGGGATAGCTTCGTACGTCGTTCTCATCACAGTCGATGTGCACTTGCTGACGCCGTATCCTCGCAGGTGATGTTCCCCGCCGCGATGGAGTGCAAACTCATCTTTCACCCTCGCGTGCCCGCTGCATAAATCCGCCGCGCCACCTCCTCCATGACCGCGCGCGTTTCGTTATTCTCTCTTTCTTCATTTCTGTATTTTTCACATCTCCCCTCTCCCCTCCTCGTGTGTTATCTATCCTCTGCTGTGTTACTGCTGTGCTACATGCTATCTCTCCACTCCCCTTCTCCTTCCACTGTACCCATCATCATCGTCGTCACACCGGTCCTATTTATCCGCTCTCTTCTTGCTGTCTGTCTTCTGTCATTCTGTAGCATACCACACGTCCCTGCCCCCGCGAATACCTACTCCTAGCCCGCGCGCGACCATCCTACCCGCCCTGCGTTCCCTTCACGTTCCTTACCTCCCTCCTCCACACGTACCGTGCCCGCAATCCAATCCACCTATCCCGCCACCGACCCGATACTGTACGCGTATGTATAATGTTTACTACCCTTGAGCCTTGTATCATACGAATAATTATAATGAGCTTTTCTTTCTCTTGTATTTGCGCGCCTGGTCGAAGACGAGACGAAGAAAACGCGAAGAAAGAGCGAAAGACGGAAAAGGAAAGACGGAAAAAGAAGGGCGAGGTTCGGGCGTATTCGGATAGGCGGGTTCGTGGCGGTGCAGACTAGCCTTTGGGAACCACAATTGCCGCAATGTGTTGCTTGAGACTTCTCAACTTACGGGCTCGTTCGTCCAGAAGCTGCTCTGTCCGCGTTTACAACCATCTACGGTTGAGCTGACGGGCCCTGAGTAGCCTTCCGACTGGGGTATCCCCAGCACTCTTGGTCAGCTCCTGCGTATCAACGTTTATCCGTATTGTCTCGGGAGTATATGGATAGGGAGGAAAGTGGATGATAAACAGTAGACCGTAAACAGTGAGAGCGACGCCAAACGCGTCGAGAGGAGAACATTCAAGAAAGCGGCAGTTTCAGGTTAGCGTGAGCTGGACGTCGTGGGTGCAGGGAGTATGTACATTTTCGCCCCACTGTCTCATTCACCATTGTTGGCGCTTGCGTTCACATTCGGCGCCTACAACAAATCATCAATGCCGCTGATCCAAACTTTGTGACAACTCACTACGTAATTCATTCTTACGTTGAGCCCATGCCATGAGTCAACGAGCGCCTTGGCACGGTCGCGGAACTTGAACTCGTCGTCGCGTGGGACGTGCGCCGGGTCGAGGACGCAGATGTGGCGCATCACTTTGCCGATTTTAGTGAACTGCGGCGGGGACCGTCAGTCAGAATACAGTTCAAGCAAAGCCGAGGTAGTAGGGAGGAGGAGCGAACGGATGACGCACCCTAAGATGCTCGACAGTCATATTCTGGTATCCCTCCACGGTCGTGAATAAATCACTCATGAGGGGCATCTCCTGCAGTCCCACTCATCGGCATCGCACCACGCACAAGAGGGGGAGAACACAGACGCACCTCCTCTTTTGGCAACGCCTTGGTATTGCTCAAAAACGTCTTCTGCAGCTTATGCCTCCACCCGCGGACCTTGATGAAATCGACGCGGACCTTGACGAAATCGATGAGGTTGCCAGTCGAATATTGCGGGAGCAATTCCGAGTCGAGGGTAGGAACGGAAGGTATAGATTGAGACATAAAATCTCGTGCGAACGATATCCAGAGGTTTTTAGTGAGTGCAATCGCGCGAAAATGCCGGTTAACCTGAAATATGTATGAAAATAAGGCCTGTTACACTTCGTAGCATTTACCCGAGCCATACAGACGGCCGTATACACATCAGTGAAATGTAGGATGTCAAGCATCACGTCGACATTCAGGTTTTGGAGATCCACGGGCATCTTGGTCGCGATTCAAATCCAAGTTCCACAGCAAATACTCGGACAACCAAGACAAAATCAAATCCGTCAGACGTCAGTATATGCAGTCGGATTAAAGTAACGGTGGAACTTGAGACCAGCTGGTATCTAAAGCCAGTCTCGAGCTCGAGATGAAGGTTCTTGCAAAGGAGCACTGCGCGTGACTCGCTCGTGACCAAACGGGTGTCCAAGCTGGACCAAATATTCGGCAGGGTGATAGTAAATCGGTCCGGAGACCGATTAAAGCCGATCATGCCAAGCGGCAAACCCTGGCCAATTTTGGGCCAATTTGAGGCTGTTCCAAAATTTTCATTGGGACGGACCTTAGGTGCGTCACATGCACTGATAACACCCCGACCGTATCCCGACCAGGTCCGTCCTACTGGACATATACTGTAGTATTTCGTTCAATTCGTAAGGCTTTTTTTGGCTTTTTCGGTGTGACAACCGAACCCTTTCGTAGTTGAGCCCGTTTAGGCAATTTGATCCGCCGGTAGCGCTCGGCTAAGCTCGGCTAGCTCGGCTAAGGCCAAAATTGGCTCTGGGACACAGTGACTTACGAAAATTTTCGTAGATTTTTGGCCATGTGATGCGTGACTATACAAATTGAACGAAATACTACAGTATTGTCAGTTATGACTGCTGTAGTATTGTAGTCTTATGACCACTAGTTCACAGGGTGTCACCCATCACCACAAAAGTTCACTGGATTGAAGAATTTTGCGACACGTTCATCATGCCCACAGTATGTTATCACATGGGAGAAGTGTCATTTGACAGAGTCTGGTGGTCTTTCAGTGAACGGGGGTATTCTTCTTGGAAGGTCAGCCACAGCCTTCACTGTCATATGGTCATTTATCCCCCACTCACTAGCCTGACGTGCTGTACTCATGAACCCACCTGCAAATGTGGCCACCGAAGTGGCAGCTCAAATGTATTCTCCGCCCAAGAACATTGTCCTGCACTGCTGACACTGATTTTTCGCAGTTCGCATCTGTTCCACAATGCCACAAATTTCGACATCTTTGGTAGACAATACATTCTTGGAGATGTCCTTGACCATGTCAGCTCCCACAATTATTCCATGCTCTTACTAAACCTGTTTCTAGCCACACACCCAATCCAGTAGTTTGTTATCTTTGAACACCGAGGATGAAGCCTTTTCCGAAAGCGAGGTTTACTGTAACCAGATGCTTTGTCTGAAATGCGGATTCCCCCTTTATGAGCTAGCACTGCAAATAAATCTCCTAGCTGCAGACTGGAGACATGTTGGAGGGGAGACAGGGAGGAGGGGTGAGTACAAGCTTTGGGAAAGGAAAGAAGAGGGGAAGGTAACACTGAGAGATGGGGGAACAGGAACAAGATGAATCAGAAGGGAGGAGAGCATGCGTGGACGACGGTTAGCATAATTCACCCATGGGAAGCATGTACATGAGAAGCACATCCTCCCCATACACCATCCACCTGCCAGCGTACACTGCATATACACTCTCCATGATCACTCCTCCCCGTTGTGGATGCATGATGCCACCTTGCCTCAACTCCCTAGGCATAAGTGCGGTTATTGAGATATGCATCCCCAGTTCAAGCCGAGTACACCCGTGTCCATGACAACTTCCACCCCTCCCCGCTGCGCCAAAGCTGGAGGAGTGTCCCCTTCTGATCTTCCAGCAGTGCCAAAACAAGAGCAGAAATCATAAGGAGTGTGTGCACCCAAGCACCACGACCACCAATGCCATCTCCACTTTCTTCGCCTTCACTGCATTTTGACAGGTTCTGGATCAAAACAGCCGTTTGAGGTTAGCCGAGGCACCTTGTGACCGCCTCGTCATACCTCGGCTAAGTTGGGTCCAGAACCTGTCAAAATGCAGTGCTTCGCCATCGTCCATCTGGATCTGGGTGTGTGCATATAGAAGGACAAGAACATCAATGGCCGATCAAAGATATGAGGAAGAAAAGAAAGGGAGGGCAATAGGGAGAACGAGGAAGGAGTCATGAGGCAAGGAGAGAGAATGAATGGATCAGCCCTTCCGCCGATTCCCATCCCAATAAATCCAGCCCAGGTCGGATTAATCTGACTCATGTCTCAACAAGAAGTCAGATTAATCCTGATTAAACAGATTAAGCCAAATATTGATACGGACTTACCTGCACAAAATGCTGTATACTGTAACTATCCCAACAACTATGGTAAGCCAAGGATAGGTGTACTATGGTATATGGTATGTGCCGCTTATACTGCTTGCACCGGCTTAAACTGTATAAACCAAGCTTTCTTAAGCAGTTTAATCGGTGTGAGTGAGTTCAAGGGGATGAAACGGAACAGAGACCAGAAGTCATGGGTGTGGAGTGAGATGAAACAAAAAGAATGCAGTGGACTGTGGGATACAGTAACTGTTGAAGAAGAGATAGGTGGTCCTTAGGAGGACCAAGGGAGGCCAAGGTCGTGCTAGTCGTGTGGCCGAGTCGTACAGCACTCAGGTGATATCGGGTGGGACAGGAATGATCTAGACAAGAAATTATAATGAAAACAGATAAGATAGAAACTCAGCTCAGTGGTAGGCTCAAATTGGCTCAAGATTACTCGGAGATACTCAGAAACGGCGAGTGTATTCGGTATGTGGGTGGTGGCGAGAAGGTGGAGGTAAAGAACAAAGAGAAAGGTGCCGTAAGATGCCGACATATACATTACGCTGAGTCAAAACCAGGTATGTAAGAGTGTCCATAGTAGCAAAACAAAGCCGCAGCTAAAATCGAACCTCACCCAGCAAATACGAATAGGGAGATCCACGCTGCCCCGCTCAGCGCCGAAGGTGGGTGCCCAATCCCTTTCGAGATCAATCCCCGGCGCAGCCCGAGATGCCCGAGACCTGGTCCAATTTGTCGCGTTGGCGGTATGTAGAGAGGAAAGATGTGTTTCTGTAGGTAAATAAGTTGGATAAGTGTAAAGATGAAGAACTCGGTCCAAGCATTCAAAAATACATAACAAAAGGTTTTTTACTGTGGAATTAAAAGTTCGTGTTTGAGTCGCGGATCAAGTAGTTTGAACGTAAAATGTGGTAAGTCGCAGACAGGCAGCTGTATTCGACATTTTGGTGAGATATTTGATGCACATGTTAAATGGTCTCGAGATGGGAAGACGACGTGCGAGGCATGTCGCACTTCCACACTGTCCATCCCTCCTGTGCATCAATTTGAAGGTAGAAAATGAGCACCACACCCTTGTTCCAGAGCACACAGCATAGCATATATTTCGAGTATAAATGAGACATTCGTGGTACAGTGCAGATGGGAGGGCGGAAGAAGGTTTGATGGAGTAAGCAAGGGCAAAGGAGGCCATTAAAGCATCACACAATCTCAAAAGTTCCTGAGCATGCATAGTGTACACCTGCCACTGCCGAGACCGTGATACCTTCTGTGGCATTGAAGGCAAATCGAGGGAGGAAATTATTGTCCCGAGATGGGCAAGGGTTAAAAGTGAGAGTTCTACACAGTGCGAGCTGTGGAAGATGTGGAGTTGCAACATGGTGGTCAAATGCAAGGCCGGGGTGATTGTCAATCAGTGGCGGTGGAGAGGGCTTCTTTGTGTTGCAGTCATCATGTGGCACAGGAGCTTTTCTTTCACGACAACCACATCCACCTCAGTTTTCGCAATCCCACCCCCTCATCCTTGAAGCCCTTATCACCCTATCTCATCTGCAGGATGCATGCACATAGAAGGGGGGCTCAGGGGGTACTGCCACTCCGAATTATCAGATTGCCACCTGATCCCTACTGCCACCCATCTCGTTCCCCCTTCCCCTCGAAATATTCCCTGGCCACTTGGTTACTATATGTGGACTAGTCAATCCCTCTGGGCACCGCTATACAGGCTGGTGCGCCACGCATTGTTAATTGTAGTGCCGCATCGGATTGAACTGGTTAATTTCCCTAGCTTAATCCACTTGTTTGGATTACCTGCTTAATTGGCTTAATCCTCACTGAATGGTTTAATCCCTGAGGACGGCTCAATAGGCTTAAAGTAAGGTAGACGCCATCCACCCTCGACAAACGTCACGTGAAGTTTCCTATTTTGGATGTGTCAATTAGAAAATCCTGTAATATAATGTAGTGCTCCAATTGAGACAAATCCTTCAACCAGATTCACGATTTGGTTCCAATGATGGGGTTGGGCAAAAAAAAACTGGATAGGAACCCCCCATTTGCAGCCATAATTAGCCGCCCTTTCCAAGACCCCAAAATTGGCACTGATTGATGGCACTGATTGATGCTCTGGCGCTGTGTCGTTGTTGGTTGAATTCACTTGGCCACAAAGCCTATGAAGTCACAAATTTTGGTTTAGAGATTCTTTCAAGGTATCTCTTGAATCTGGTCGAAGGGATTTGCCATGGTACAAGTTGTTGTGCTCATATTTTGTGTATTCATCGAAAATAGGAAGATTCACATGACGTTCGTCGAAGGTGGATGGCGTCTACCTTAGTTTATAGTCTGTAGTTGACTGCGTGATCATGTATAAGTAGCGCCGTTATTATATAAACATCGGAGTTTGAATTCCTTTCCATGCCTACTCACCCTTCTAGTAGCTCCATCCACAAACTTTGAGAGAGAAAGTCTCTTCAAACCTCATTTCCAATCGAACTACCTTCTCCAAATCACGGTTCGTGGGTTCTCAGCGAGAAATTGGAACATCGGCTGTCTCCGCGTGCCGGCCCATCAAATTTCGGCATCGTGCTTCTGCAACTTTCCACTCAAGTTTTGGCGGAGAACATTACTCAAATTGTTCCTAAAGCTAAATAGGGCCATGAAATAGAAAAAAATGTGTCGCTGCACTCTTCTCAATCCCGGCAAATTTTTGTGATTTGTAATAAGGCCGCTAGCGATTGTTCGATCGAGGTCAGTGACAGACTATAACAACCGAGGTACGAGGTTAATTTTATAGTGTCTGTTTATAAGAAACTAAGTAGTTTATAGAAAAGTTATGTATCACATTTGATATGGTATTTTACACATGAGTTACACGGGCTTAATCTGTTTAAAACGGATTAATCCGACTTCACGCAAAGACATAGTTGGATTAATCCAACCCGAGCTAGGGACAGCATCCCATCGGCGGAACGAAGGTAGGGAAGGAAACCCATCGATCGATGAAGAACGGGTTTCACCTCAAACAGCGTCTGCCACATCTTGCGCTCACGCGCCGTGGAACTGCGCGTTGTCGGCGCAGAGTGACCGGGGAGAATGGAGTAAGATCTGTGCCTGCGGACAAGTCTGCGCAAAAGACGGTCTTGAGTGTGGGGATAATGTGCAAGAGAAGAGGGCAGAGTATTGAAATGCGTGAAATGGGCAAGGGAATAATGAAAAAAAAAACCCACCCCTCAGAGCCCCGAAACGATCGCGACGGCTTATGGTGCATCGCGGGGTCCAGCGTTGTGAGAGTCTATGGACCATCCCGCTGGCCGTCAAGTCAACCGTCGTCCCGCTGGAAAGAACACGCAGTCAGACCATAGAATGAAAGAAAGACGAGACGAGATGAAAGCGCACCTTATTGTCTCAATCGGTGACGTAAGGAGCGTCACAGCAGAAGGAATATTCGATTTTTTCTTCAACATCTTCCTCCCTCCCGAGCACCTTTTCAATGGAAATCGCACCCCAGAAGTAGTGATATCAAGGTTCGGTTCGGTTCAGGTTCGGCGCCTTTCGCTCTGAACGCTGAACCTGAACGCCGCGTTCAGTTCAGGCACTCGCTGAACCTTGAACCTGAACCGGCGTTCAGGTTCGGTTCGGCGTTCGAACGCGTTCGAACCTGGCAAGATTTCGGGCATCTCGGTGAGCAGGAAAGTCATTAATTCCCCGTCTACGTCATCTAACATCCTGTCCTCATGCCTGTATTCGGTGCACAGCATCGCAACGCTGTGTAACCCAGATTTCTGGCTCAAACATTTGGTCAATGGATGCACACCAACCTAGGTTCAACGTGAGAAGACGACAAAAAATCGCGACTGTTGCTCACAGCTACACCCCCGTAAAAATAGCCCAACAGCTACTGTTAAAATGCATGGTTGAGAGGCCAAAGAGGTCAGAAAACTCCGAAATCATGATAAAACTCACTGATCTTGAGGGTTTTCCGGTTCAGGTTCAGATATTTGCTGAACCTGAACCCGAACGCGGCGTCCGGTTCAGGTTCGGTTCAGGTTCGAACCGATTTTCGAACTGAACTTTGCCACCACTACCCAGAAGACTTCTTGTCCATGCCGTTTTATTAATCCGTTGATGTCTCCCATGATGGCATCTCCATTTTCCCCCAGGGAATCATGTGGCTCTTTTGGGGCAGCACAACAGGACGTAAACACCATGGACAACATGAAGAGGTCGTGCTATCCGAGCTTCCTCCCAGCTCTAACGAGGCTCCACTTTTTCTATCTTCGAGAACCTTCCGCTGCTGACCTGTCCACAGGTTTATAATCCTGCAAAGCTGGTCAATGAACACATCAACCGTAAGGTATTACTTCATTATGGACCGCATTTTCTCCCCTATATCTCTCACAACAATGCTCTCAGACCCCGAATGCAGCCGTTGTCATGTCTCGTGGCAATGACTGGTCTGATATGTTGGGCAATGTGTGCACTCCCGTTCGTGTTCGTTATCAGTTCTTTGATATTGTGGTAGTATCCTGCAATCACGGACCTCGCAGACTTGCTCCGATGGATTGATGACGAGGTTGCTATCACAGAAAAAGATGATAAGCACCTCTTTCGGTGCCCAATGCTTTTGATTAATATTACAGGTCCCAGGCGCAACATTTCTCGGAAGAAAGTTTCAACAACACCCACGGACCATCCACGTGCTGATGGACGGACTGATGGACGGACTTGTTACTTTTCGTCGCGTCCTGTAGGTTGCTCGATATCAACCTACGGTAAACAACCTGCAAAACAGCCTATCACAAGTTGCTCTAATTCTGCATAATTTCGCTAGGTTGTTAGTTGTGATCAACCTAAGATAGCTAGTAACCTACGGCAGGATACGAAAAATACCACCAACCTACTGTAGGTTAGCAGCAACCAACACTAGACTGATAGTCAACCTAGGATAACTCCACAGTGTGGGATATCCGGGGAGCTCATCTACCGATGATACTCTCCCGCTGTCCCAGGGGACATTTAAAGATGAATGTTGAAAAGAAAGACACCGAGGCCAATAGCGACCGCGATGAGCTCATTGAGGGCCCCGTGCCAAGCGGAAGCGTGGGCAACCACCTAAACCCCCTGTCTCTGCCGACTCGCCAACCCTCTGCCGACTTGGATCAACTCCGGACCGAAGAGGGGCCGACCCCCGAAAGCAAGGTTCCCCGAAAAAAGAGAGTGGTCTCTCATAGACAGAAACAATAATGATTTATGCTTAGTTGTGTTGTGCTTGTGAACTGTATGTCACCTCGCTACAGCCTTGGTTTAAGGCAGTCCCACACTGTAGGTGATTCTATGCTTGTTTTATACACCTCACCATGATTTTTTTAATCCTCGGAGAGGGGGATCTGACGAAGACCGACCCGCACTTGACAGGTTCTAGTATGCTGCAGCCTCCCCGCCAAACCTGATCACCATCTCAGTCTTGGTATGTTGGGCAGGTCTCGCCAGGACCTGATCAATCAATTTTCCGACATGACACTTCCCCGTGGACGCGAAGACTTCAAGAATGTACGATTCAATTTAAGTTTGCCATCACCGTCATGACTGGGGTGACAGAGTGCCTGAGTCGCACTTTGTTGTCGCTTCGTTTTGCACAAATGCATTGATGTCGTGTAGACACTCAGCCTCAAACACTATAAAACCGCCTCTCTCTCAATCCTCACTCGAACTCATTTCCCCATCCTTCAAGTTCGCAGTACACATCAAGGAAATAATGTTCTCCAAACTGTTTGTCGTTGTCACCTCGGTGCTCATGGCACGCTCCGCCGATGAACATATTTTCATGAGCTGACAATTGTCTGTTGTCTCAGGTCCGTGCTGTCGCCAGTCCCAGCGGCCATCCCACTCGCCCTTCTCCCGCTCCTGCCGTAGGGACTCCCCCTCCCCCGATCACCCCTCAGAACTCTCCCCAGTGCTGCGTCAGCGTCGTGCCCGCATCGAGTGTTCCCGCTGCCGCCGTCGCTTCCGTCGTGGGCCTCGACCTGACAGGGATTTTAGTCGATGTTGGGTTGAGCTGCTCCCCACTCTCCGTCGTAGGGAACAACTGGTAAGCAATCTCTCGATGTAATGCGCATCTGATAATATCACCTCGCTATACAGTGGATCGACTACGGTCATTTGCGACCTTCCCTTGAAGAAATGGAGTAAGGCTGGCCATGCACACCATTTCCGTGTACTTACTGTGCTAACGAACGGTTAACTCACAGGTCGTCTCATTGCCATCAACTGCATCCCCATAACCCTCTGACGAGGAAGTTCGTTGGAGAAGAATACTTCAAGTTGACTGGGAGGCCCGGGGCTGATGTGCTGAATTGTTGTTTTCGATTAGTTTTGTCTCCGATTCTCTCTCAGTCCTCACTCGAACTCATTTCCTCATCCTTCAAGTTCGCAGTACACATCAAGGAAATAATGTTCTCCAAACTGTTTGTCGTTGTCACCTCGGTGCTCATGGTACGCTCCGCCGACGAACATATTTTCATGAGCTGACAATTGTCTGTTGTCTCAGGTCCTTGCTGTCGCCAGTCCCAGCACTCGCCCTTCTCCCGCTCCTGCCGTAGGGACTCCCCTCCCCTGATCACCCCTCTGAACTCTCCCCAGTGCTGCGTCAGCGTCGTGCCCGCATCGAGTGTTCCCGCTGCCGCCGTCGCTTCCGTCGTCGGCCTCGACCTGACAGGGATTTTAGTCGATGTTGGGTTGAGCTGCTCCCCACTCTCCGTCGTAGGGAACAACTGGTAAGCAATCTCTCGATGTAATGCGCATCTGATAATATCACCTCGCTATACAGTGGATCGACTACGGCCATTTGCGACCTTCCCTTGAAAAAATGGAGTAAGTCTGGCCATGGACACCATTTCTGTGCACTTAATGTGCTAACAAACGGTTAACTCACAGGTCGTCTCATTGCCATCAACTGCATCCCCATAACCATCTGACGAGGAAGTTCGTTGGAGAAGCATACTTCAAGTTGACCGGGAGGCCCGGGGCTGACGTGCTGAATTGTTGTTTTCGAATAGTTTTGTCTCTTTTTTTTTTTTTGTTGCTCGCTACATCCAACTCACTTTGCGCTGCATGGCAGCATACAAAAAAGAATGGCTTAGAGCCATTCCGCCTACGCTGTTAACCACGACAGCGCGACTGATGCGCCATGATGTCCAACAGGTGACATCCACTGAATTCACACCTTGGCTGTTTCCACGCTGTCTAAGGCTCCAACCACTTCCGTTTATAAACATTTATACACGGTTTGAACCGTTTTCGTTTTCATTTAATTTGGCCAAGGGGCCAAACGGTTTGGAAATTGTTTTTTAAACGGTTAAACGATTGCCGAAGTTGACCCACCTCGAGGGGTTGGACAGACGAAGATCTGGGCATCTTGGATGTCAAGATGTTTCTTGAGGTATATTTGATCCCCTTGAATGGGTGTATTGACTATTTTGGCGCTCAGCGGCGGGGCACATTCCCGTTATGATAATTGATGGTTCAATATCATCAGTGATGCGCAATCACCCACCGCCGCGGCGCGCGATTGTCTGCTCTTGAACGTGAATGTTTGTGGAATGCCCGCAAAAAAAAAGTAAATACCCTGAGTAAGGTTCTCAGTTTGTGTAGTATACAACCAGGCAATTTTGTTGATGCTTGAACTTGGAGGCTGGAGCTGTTCAACACCCGTTGCGGACTATCCGGTGAGTGTGTATGAATTGCTCAACTGAGAAGTCAGTAAGATCCCCATGTGCTCGCTGTAGGAATGTAAAATTCCAAGGGAATACAACGGATGCTACACATGGCCGGCACCTGATACTAATAGTTCATCCCCTCAGGTGTACCCGAAAATTACCATTTATAAACTGTTTTAAACTGTTTCAATTTTTAAACCGTTTCCGTTTAATTTTCCCGGATCACTACACGAAAACTAAATGATTAGAGCCTTAACGCTGTCCGTCCTTTGCGCCGGCGGGCCTCACGAACTTACCCGCGAAGTTGACATCAACTCAGGAGTCAGTTTTCATGAAATCTCCGGAAACATCACACTCCAGTCAGTTCATTTGGAGATGCACAGGTACAAAAATTGTACAGTGGAGGCGAGGGAGGGTCCTCTTGAATCCCACACAGTGAAAACACCAATCCTGGTCATGGTTCCACTTCAAAGTAGCGTGTTTTTCGCTTCTGGGTTCCCCCATCAAAATCTGCTTAATCTTTCGGGGACATTTTCTCCACAACGCATACACCGAAATTCATGAAATTAATTCTGGAGTAACTTCAATGTAAGCTCATCTGGACTGTAAAGCCAAACGGCCAGCTCGCTGGGACCCCCTTAAAAAATCAGGGGTTAAATTATATATATTTTTTGGTACCCGGTTTCAGCTGTGTAGCTGTGACTTGGTAACTTCAACAAATTATACCAACACAGGATATGATCAAGAGGTACCGTAGCATAATTGCTGATGTTCCAAAACAGAATATCGATCTCAACACCTGTGGAAGCTCAACTCAACCAGATCAGTTTCCTGTGATCCGATTCTCTTGCCGTTTCGGCTGCATTGAGATATTCGGGACCTATCTACCCATCTCCGGACCACTGATATCGACCTCTTGGCTCAGTGGTAGAGCATCTGATTCCAGTGACACGTGACCCTAGCACTGAGCCATCGTGCTGTGTCTCCAGAAGGTCGTCCGTTCGATCCGGGCAGAGGTCATTCTTTTGCTGGTGTTTCGAACTTTTTTTTACCCAAAAAAATATCTACTACCTTTCCTAAGCTTGCCCTCTCTCAGCTCCAGAGGCCAGAGATCACCTAAAGTCCCACAACCAACAACGGCTTGAGTGCCGGTTTAACCCAGAAGCATAAATTATCAGATCTTGTGACACATATCTTGGCCAATTCTTGCTCAAATCACTAGGTCCTAATCTCCAACCACCTCATATTGTTGGTGTCACTTGTGTGTGCCTCCCCTGTAGATCCATCTACTGTGTTGGTTCCTCAGCTGACCTACTTGTAGCTCCCCAGTATCGCCTTGTACCCAGGTCACATCATATTTACTATGGGATTCAACAAGATTGGGGTACCCTACTGCAACCTTTGTGTCACAATGGCGCCCTCTCAGGTCCATGGACTTCAACAATCTCGTTGTCTGTCAAACCAGCAACATTGTCCCCATGCTCACTGCCCGTCTCGACAACCTCCCCATCACTGGTTCTGTGCAGCACAAGAAAAGCCCCAAGCTCATGCTCTATTCCTCGCCCATCCGCTGTGGTGCATACAAGCTCTTCGTTTTCCTTTCTGGCACCATCTGCGGTGCTGCCACCCTGAGCAGCCCCCCACACACCCTTCAGTGTGCTGCTGACCTACTGCTTCACCCTCGCACCTGCCACCAGCATCTTAGCAGGCTGGCAGTGCACCTCCGCCATTCCTGCTATAGGTCCTGTCCATCGCAGCTCTTACGTAGGATACGCCCTCCGGCCGTCGAGCATTCCTGATTGGGCCATCCACTGCCTGTCTGTGCTGAGAGCCATATCATGGAAACAGATGGTCAATTCCCTACCTCATTGTCGGTATACAGCCATGCCGTTCTGCATCGGCTGGATGGGGCGCAGATGGTAGTGGTGACAATGAATCTCAACTCCCTCATCGCCATTGTCATTAATGAACTTCACTTCACCGCACGAACATTCCAACTCAGTGCAGTCACACTTCATTTGTGAGACTACCACTTCACGTGAATGTCCTGAAAGACAGACATGACTTGAACTGCGGATGCTTCTCGTTCGGAACATGGAACCGCGGCGAGAGTCGGATGTTGACTTTGAATATGGGTGTTTATCAGAATTATGAAGGTCTACATAGAACATGAAAGACTGAAGCATGTGGGTTTCCAATCTTTGTATCTCGAGTTGACTCATCTGCCTGGAACATATAGCGGAGTTTGTGCTGAAAGGAGCAAGGAAAGTCCCATCACATAACAAGTCTACCTCGTCACAGCGGAGTCGGTAGCCCATACCTGGGTGGAAGAGCCATTGCAGTCCATGGTGGTGACCTATATTTAGTATAGAACACTGCATCAGCATCTGAATCGCTGACAGGGAGCAAGGAAACCCACAGCGGTGCCTGTATTTGTGAGACACTTGAAATTTCAAGCCAATGATAGCAATGAACATTACAATTCACAAAGCCGGACTGGAGCACCAACCTTCCCCTGCGCATCCCACACGATTTGAACAGTCCCGGAAGACGGACCATTCATCATCCGGAACAGCTGCCGATTCTTTGCCGGATTGAGGCACGGCTGAATCTGTAGCTGCACGCCGTCGTCAATGTCTCCGCCCGGGACAGTCAGGCACATGTTGTTTAGCACATCACCCATTTTGAAATTCTCTGTGACGGAACCGAATTGGGGTAGATCACAATGAAGCCTTGGGTTGGTGGGTTGGGGCCTGTAGGGAGGGCCGTGAAGCAGGGCGCGACGACAACAGGTGAGTTGGCGGTTGAGCCGGTCGAGGTTATTGGGGGCCCATCAAGTGCCAAATAGGCATTGGATTGAAAGTGACGGGCCTGAATAAAGCTGAGAACAGCTATTGTTGGGACAAGTAATTCATTAGAAAAATTCAAGTGGTGATCTGTGAGATTGAGAGACGTAGTTCTTCACTGCAGTAGAGGTTTACACCTAGTCCTTTATACGACGCGTCAATGATCCCAGTCAGCCTGTGAATGATGGGCGCCCATCAACTGCCAAATAGGCACTGGATTGAAGGGACGGGTTTGAATAAATGTGGCCAGATCTGATTCCCGACAGATTCTGACAGAGTGATAAAAAGTGTGTGTCCTGCGAAGAGTTTCTTGGCTGGTCGGAGGTCTGCTTCGGCGTTCGATTCAGATTGACTCGAAATTGTGTGCAGAGACCTAAATTGGTATTCGTGGTGTTGAAATGCTTGCTCGGTGTCTACAACAGCAGTACTAGTTTAATCAAGACCCAACGAGCAGAATGCGAGTTGCTTGATTAAGGCAAAAACGCAACTACTAACCAAATCCTAACTACTTTCCCCTTGAATGGTTTAGACTGTGCCGCCGAGTACGGGTCTTTTGAACGCTTTAAGAAGGTTCAAGGAGCACAGATAATCCAACAGAGGTTGCGAGGAACAAGCCTGTTTTAAGAGGTCTAGTCCGAAGTGCAAGGTTGATTTAGAGTATTAGACCTCTTTGAACAATGCCAAACGAGTGCCTAAGCCAACAAATCGAGTTTAAAAGCTTTAGAAGCTTGAGCCAACAATCCCAATCCTAACAAGGTGCCGTGTTCTCCAAATCCCAAATAATAAGCCTTCCAAGGCTACTGTAGTGCGGTGCCGTGTTCTCAATCCTAATAAGCTCTCTCTCTAGCTCTTAACCGTTTCCAATCCCAAGATCCCAATCCAACAATTGATATTGAGTTACTCGTGCAGACGAAACAAAACTTCTTAACGAAGTCAGTCCTGGGTGACAAGTCCCGAATCTCCGTCGTTTATCAAGCAATACCCGGTAAAGGCTAATGCTCTTAGTGACAGAAAGTTCAGTCCTATCCATGCCAAAACCTCCTCCTTATATACTGTACAATTACGCTTACAATACAATGATTAGTCTACTGGCTGGTATATGAGTAAGGCGTCCGTAGTTAATCACGTGTGGGTAAATATATAGGATCCTCGTGTGTCGACCCCTTAATGCTTGAGTGTGTCCGGTGTGACTGCTCCTTGTCTGATTGTGTAGACAGTCCCATCTTCTATCCTCTTGTCCCCCGTTCAGGACCTTCAGTTTTAGGTAGACGTAGGTACTGGCTCTGAGCCAGTACCTTAATCAGCCCAAACCGCCAAGTGGTTGTGGAGATATGCGAGTTACCGTCCTGGCCTGGTTCAAGTAACCAAATCAGGATGGCAACAATGATCGGATAGTTGATAAGCGAAGTTCAACCGCAGCCGGGGTAACCGGTTACTGTTAAACCCAAATCACCTGACCCGTCGCGCAAGGCTCCCTCTGTAAATCAAACACAACAAAGTACTTGAACGCTTAACCAAGACCCCATAGTGGTGCCCCAGATCATCAGAGAGGATGATTAATATTGCCCATGTTGTTTGTAGGCCCCACGATGCCTTGATTAAGCAGCGATGCTTAATCTTGGCAATTAAACCCTTAATCATGGATGTCAACCAGTATGTACTTTCCAGTTGATGCATCCCAGGCGGACTTGATTAAGGTCCTCATGCAGGATAAGCCCTGATTAGCCATATAGGACTTATGCTAATCCTTTGGAGCAGCGCGCTACGTGATTAAGGTGGAAATCGGCAAATTCCTTGCTATTTCACCCATGGTCCGTTTCACGGCTTATCAGCGTCGCTCAATGTTCAAAGTGCCAATGCTGACAGACAGGTATGGCAGCACTGCACAATGTTACACACATTAAAATGATACATATCATGGTCAGCAGGAGCAGGCAATTTTTTCTGCTGATGAACTTCGGAGGATGTATGAAGCAGGCACGGCAAGCGTTTAAGCAGACCAAAAACATCCTTTACAGTAACACCAAAATTTCGATCACTGTCGCCACACAGTCGGGCCAGCGGATAAAAAAATTGGTGATTCCGAGGGTTTTAAAAACCCAAATTGGCTGTTTCGCAGGGTTTTCGCTTGCCGCAGCCTGAACTTGGACCATTTCCCATCGGTGGCTATACTTCCCGTGACATTGCGGGATCCCCATCGTAACGTGCTCCACGACTAAGCATCTGGATGAGTTCTCTTCAATCAATTTGTTTTCTCAAATGAATAGTAGGCCTCAGAGGGGGCAGATGAAACCAGCGGGTCCGACATGAATCTCTATCAACATGATTTCCCATTTCATAGGTCACTAGTTCAAGAACTTCTCCCTGTTGTGCTGCCAAGAGTGCAGCTATTTTTGAGGTGCAGATTAGTTTGAAAAATAAAATAAAATAAAAACAAGTAATCCAGTGGAAGAGATCCGTCTTCAAAAACATTTTGATCCGAGCGAAAACGGAGTTTACGGGCCTTCTGACATACCGCTCGCGGTCTTGACAGACCTTGTTCAGCCTTATAAACAGTCTCCTGTAGGGGGTTGAGATACCCCAGAAACAGAATTGGATGTATTCCACAGAATAATTACTAGACACGGTTGAGGAAGGAGTTGCATAGCTTTCGAACTCCCTTAGCAGTTAAGAGTAATAGGAGGAGGAGGAGGAGGATGTATACCGGCACGGTCCCGTTAAGAAACAGCCGGGGCCCATACTACATACATGTGTCATTTGTATGCTACGGATACTCTCTTCCTTTCACCATTTCACAACCTGAGTACCCCGTCAAACACCTCCCCAGCTAGATCAGTAATAAAAAAGAGAAAAAATACCGGTGGGTCAATTGAGATGCATTCAGAGCCGCAGGGCTGCCTGGTGTCCAGAATTGAGTATGAGGGAACAAGATTTACTTGGTCACTTGTTGATAGGGGCGGTGGAGCGACTGGATAGGGCCGGTGGCGAGTCGTCACTGTCCGACACATCCCGCACGACTCTTCAAATTTTAGATTCTATTGAGTTGGCTCAAGAGAAGACTGAGAAGCGCGTAGCAGGGCTCTTGACTCCGCTCGGTCTGGGCTCATGGCATCCAGCCGTTGCACGGATATTGAGTAGCCTCGTGTATGGCACTGAGTACACCATGTATCCCTTTTGTGCGTGGGCTAGCTGTCCCTTTGCATCTGGGCAGTACTGGGTTCCTCTAGGCACTGTGGAGGAGGACACAAGCTCAAAGACGTTGCAAGCTCCTCTTGTCAGCGACGTGTGTGTGTGTGGGCTAGGAGGTAGGCTAGGACCGTTAAGAGTACACCTTGTATCCCTTTGTGCTTGGGCTAACTAGGCCTTTGCATCTGGGTAGTACAGGTTTCCTCGTTTTATAGGTCGGGTATGGTAGGTGCTAGGTGTGGTAGGAGTCTGACGGATGGTAGTAGTGAGAGGGAGGAAAGATGGGTATCGCTATGGCAGGCGGGAATAAATTCCACTGTTTGTTGCACAAACAAGCACGCAATCACTGCGTTCAGCCGGTCCCTCAACCGGCCAAAATCTAGGCGCACTGAGGTAATGGCTAGGTCCGGCTGTTCCTGTCTAGATGGTCACATGTGTCTAGACAGCGCGGATCTTGCTTAACTAGACACGAGCCTGACCAAGTAGTTTTCACGGCTTTTCACAGCAGAGGTAAACTTGTTAAAGGATAGGTCCGATTTCCCGGAGATTTGAATCAGATGATACCTTCAGCACAGTTCGTTTTCGAGGAGCAAGGCGCTTCAACTTCGTCCCGAGAAACAGCCTGAGGGGATTAAATCCATCCTCAAATTTGACCAACCTCGTAGCTTCGGTAAGAATCGTCAATTGCGATGGGATGGGAGTCTCAATGCACGCCGCTGGTGCCAATTTTCGCGGTAAGTGCCGCGGGAGGTCGATTGCCATCATTGCTGACCGTCAGAGCAGAACGTATCGGCCCAAGATCAAGGCCGTCTCTTGCCGTTCGAACGTGATAGATCAATTTGACGCATGCACCAACTGCGAGTTTTTGATACTTGGATTTAACCTGACAGTGATCAATAGCACCATCAATAGTGTGTTCAACTCGAATTCAGACGTTACTTTCTGACCAGTTTGCACATATTTCAAAGCAAGTTGCGACACATTCACTGGGAAGAAGAATGGCAGCGTACCGACGTACGGCTCACCTCTGGTGTCGGAATGCTGGGGCCATTGTTAGTAGGGATCGCGCTCAGTGTGGTGTTGTAGTGGGCACGCACCGAAAATATCTAAACTAGCAGACCAGTACGAGAATTGCAGAACCAAAGCCTAGCGAGACACGCCTATGACCCTCTCGAGATTGGAGAGTTAACTTAGCCAGTATCAAGTCATCACTTTATATCAGCAGCATGGCTCGGGTCCGAATCGAACGAATATCTCCTACTGTAGTTCAACCCAGTGTACAACGCAGTCGGTGCATGGGGTGGACTGTCCACCACCGAGCGAATAGAAGGCCCAATTTAACGTCGGGTGTCGGAGGAAACACCAATGTCGGTAATTGTTAAAGTTTGCCGTCCAGCCCAGACGCCGCCAGACCAGCTTCCACACACAATGAATGTCGTTTGTCGCTGTAGTACAAAGTCCAGTAAAAACGAGCGTCAAACGGGTGAAGAAAAGTCTTCCCTGCCACCTGTCAACTATACAGCAACCCGGGACCCCAAAGTTCCGAGCTGTTCTGATCCCCACCCGCGCCTCGCCGCGCATCCAAAATCCCACGCGCTAACAGTAATTTGGGAAAAGAATGGCTCGAGCCCGAGTCGAACGGGCGGATTATGACGAAGCTGAGTCTTTGTCTGGACAGTCTATGCGATATAGGCGTGGACCATCCACTACCAAGCCAATGTCGAGCCTGTTCGCAACTTCGAACCGATGTTAAATGGGGACTGAAAGGCACCATAACTGCGTTGTGTCCTGAGCCATTAATATTCTCCGCGAGCTGACCAGGCTCAAGACAAAAACCTCACCCACGATCGAGTCCCCGCATCGCGTCAGCGAAAACCAGGTTGAACAAAATACATAATTTATGGTGATATTTCCAGGATGTCAAGGATATTTGATTCAGCTGCGTACAGTAGCCGCTTCTTAGTCCTCACAACCGTAGTATACATCTGGCTTCAGCTGAGATTCCCATCACTCGGCTCGTGATGTTCATCACTGATCACATCGCCGCGATCGCAGCTCGTGACAGCTGCTTGTCTTCCTCCACATCGCACGAAATGGCTGGCATAACAGACCTCCCCACCGAGATCCTGGTCAATATCCTGGAACATCCTACTTTCCCAACCGAATCCCTCTACTTTCTGGCTTTGCTCTCCCGGCGACTACATTTCATTGCTTTGCCCATTTATTTCTCCCGCAACGGTGTTGATGTGGAATCCGCCACGGTTACCCTACTCCCTCACGGCTTGGATCCTCTTTCTGCACTACAAATATCCTTGTTTGTTTCCTCGATGGAAAAACTGACATGCCTCCTCCCACATCCGAGCTGTACTACAATCTCTCCGGTCCTCACACAACTGAGGCGACTCGAGACCTTCATTTCCCGGCTCACCTCTATCCAAGAGGTGCGGCTGGATCTGGGCTCACCGCATGGATGCTTGTCAACTGGGCCAGACAAGGAACTGGAAGCGTGGTCATCACACTTCGGTGGCCTGCTCAGCTGCATCGTTCAGCGAGGGTGCAGGGCTCTTACCGTCACCGGTGGCACCTGTTTTATTAACGCATATGAACTGGATGATCCTGTATCTTCGACGAAACACATCCGTCGGGTCATTGGAAAAATGCTGGCTCCCCCCGTTCCAACGGTCCTGGGATTCAAACGTCACCCAAAGCAAGGCAAGGCGCACCACGGCATTTCCTTATCATCTATGCTCAGCACCACTGCTGAAATCACCTCTCTCACTGTTGATTCGGCTACTTCTGATCGTCCCGCCGGTCTGGAATGGACGCTCGCTGCTCTGCGCCACTCACCAATCACTTCGCTCAGCATCGCGATGTTTCGGGTCAGAACGCCTGTATGGCCCGTAGTTCTACCCCTCATTGCCTCCGCCGCTCCCAAATATCACCACCCTCTCCCTCACACATCTGGATGTCGACGGCGAATTGGATATCATCACCTTCATATCCCAACTGCCACACCTAACCCATCTCCATCTCACGCACCACCCGCTCTGGGGCCCACGGGGGCACCAGGTGAAAGGTGTTACTCTCCCTCTCTGGAATTTGGTTACCCTCCGAGCTCCACCCAATTTAATCGAGCACTTCCTATCCCGTGCCGAGTGCCTGCCCAGTCATCCAGTCCATCTGCGTCCTCTGGGCACATCTCAACCTCCCGCTCTTCGCCCGCTTCATGTCTTCCATCATACACAAGCTGGAATTACGTCGACTCGCACCGCAGCTGTCCTTATGGACCGAATCCATGTCAAGCAACATGGAGTTGAACAATGCGCTGCTCATGAACGTCACCGCGGCTCGGACGGATGGGTTCCGGCGCGTAGAGCGGCTTCGATATGGAAGAAACGTATCCGTTGTCCGCCCATGCACAGAACATTGGAACATCTCCTATCGCTCTTCTCCGGGATCAAACACCTTTCGCTCGAGATCCGAAAGGAGTTCCCGGAGGCATGGGCAGTGCAGCTAACCCAAAGCGTGCGGGCGACGGAGTTTTTGACGAGGATGGAGGTGAATGGGAAGACATATGATCTTTTGACATCCAGCGCACCGCCCGCATGAACAGGTTCCCCTGTAATATAACACGGTTCATGTATTCATTTATTTTTTGTGGAGTATTTTTGACGCAAAAAATGTCTTTGTAGGAGTTTCGGCAACGTTCTAAGATTTCATTCGTTAAATTTAGTACTTAGTGGCTTATCCCATGTTCATCCCAGACCTCAGATATCCTCCGACTCCGACTCGCCAGAGTTTTCTCGTTCATGTTTCCAGGTCCGAATTTTCACTAGCACTCAGAGTCACCAACGTGTCGGTATGGTATCTCAGAGAGGTTGGGTCGGGGGCCATTGATGGCTCGGTGCTTACTGTTCCGTATGTGCTCATACCCGGATCCTCGGGCGGATCCTTAGACGGGCCAGGAACCCAGGAACGGACAACATCACCCGAAATGGGATCTATCCCGATGATTGTTGGTTGCCAGCTGGCGGTCACACATACCAACTTCCCAGATAGAGTTTACCGCCTCCATCATAATCGTCGGGAGGGTCTGTTTACTTTCTGCTCCTTTCATCCTCTTGGCGTCTTCTGGGAGCTTTGAGCGAGCTGCATTCTTCGACACGCTGCTTCCCTTTTGGCGACGTCATGCAGTCCAGGATCCAAAATAGTAATCCCAACAGTGATTTTTCCGACATAATGACTATGTAATCTATCAGTGAATCCTTCCATAATCGCAAGCCCCAACATGCCTCAAGTTGAACAGCCATGCAAACCATCAATACGTCTACTCTTGACAGACAAGCACCTGAATGCGCACCTCCGAAGTTCTCGGGCTAGAGCACAAGCTATGGGCTGTCTGAGGCTCAAAGCCAGTGATGTGATTCTCCATCACTCGGTTCTTCAAATCACACTCGCCCAGTCTGCTCTGAGACGCCGATGGAGGTGTAAATGAATCTCTCTCTTTATAAAATTACGCTTGTCTGAAGCCTTTTCGGACTCCGCTATCAGCGCCCCGGCACCACTTGCCGGGACCCGCTATTCAATATTCAACAAGCGGCTGCTCGGCCGCTTTGCGGCCTTGCATCCCCTCCCTGATGTGTGAGTTTTGGAGTTGCACGCCCCTTGCTATGAATTTTTTCCCTGGTTTAAAGGTGGTCCGAAGCAAATAAATAAAGTGCGGAAGATCTTTGGGCGAAGAAGCTGATTGACAGATGGCGGACTTTGAAAAGGCTTCAGACATGCTTAATTTTATAAAGAGAGAGATGTTTGGTTCACCGATCGATCAGCTGGGTCGTTATGTCCATTATGTGGCAACAGCCACTGATTGTATGTTTCACAGCCACTGGCACATAACCTCGCTGGCGCTCTCCACCTCTTGCTAGCCCCTCATCCCTCCTATACACTCAATTCACTACCTGGGTGCTTTGAATCATTTCTAAAACATGAGCTAGACACTTCCATCGAAATCACGCTTTTTCCGGCTTTTGATGTGTCCCAATTCTCAGTGTCATCTTCAGCAGTTCTTGATGTCAGGCTGACAACCTGGACCCGAAGGACTCCAAAGATGGTCCAAGACCCCTGGATGCTCCTAAGGGTGGCTGTCCTTCTACTAAACTGAATATGAGTATTTGCAATGGCAGCTAATCAGGATGGAAAACACAGTGTTGATTACATAGGCTTTGCAAGGGAATGGAACAAGACCGCGGATAGGAAAAACTCGGTTTTACATTACACAGAAGTTCTCGTTGTGTATGCTAAATTGTGGAAGCAAAACAGAAACAGCCGCGCCTCGCAGGATCAACTCAAAGTTGTTGAACAGACCCGCGAGATTTTTTCCGCCCTGCATCTCCCATTCCCAAGTTTTTTCACTTCAACTGCAGAGGACATGCAGAGGCCATTCAGGCCTCCCCATGGCCTACTGGAACTCTCGGACAATGATGCCATTCCTCAGTCAATCACCACCAACCTCGCAATATTGTGGACCCTCGGATATGTAACATATGTTTGAACCAGTCCCTCCTGAGGCTGGGTTTGCTTGGCCATCATCTTCACATGTCCCCTGCCTACTGCCATCCGGACTGTATTCCTAGTCAGTTTTTGCGGAGACAAGTAGCAGCCGATTTCCAAAACAGGTTAGTTGGTACTACTTAGTTGGGAATTCTTCACCAGCGTTGAATCTGTGCTTAATATTTCGAACAGATCCATCAATCCCAGGCCCGAAATGTGATACGACAGAATGTTGCCAATGTACGTCTCAAGACACCCAAAGCATGCTTAAATTGATCAGTTTAGACCCCCAATGGTTGATCCAATCCGCAACAAACCACCGCGCAAGCGGGTTCAAAAGCATGAGACTGTGTGCACATGCCGACATTGTCAGAGCTCCAACTGTCGAGGGTCGGGTGGAATACTCAACTGTGGAGTCATCTGTACAGTACCATGCAAATGTTGCGGGAACTTCACGGGGTTTCTGGGGGTCGACAAGGGGAAAAAATGTACTTGGGATAAGGATAAGCTGAAGAAGAGCTCTTGGGAGGTGTCGGAATAATTTATCTATTGAGTACTTGCGAGTTTCTACGATCTTCTTTCAATCTTTCCTTTTTTGGGATTCTTTTTCGCGTTTTTCCTCGTCCGAGGACCCAGCGGAACGATCGGAGAACCCAATGTTTGGCGCCGAAATCAAGTCCCAAGCTCAATTGGATACGTCTTCCATCAACCGGGTGGCGCGGCCAACTCCGCTATCAGCGTTCCGGCACCACTTGCCGGGACCCGCTATTCAATGTTGGCGCTTGGTTGGCGCCTAAATCAAGTGTCAAGCTCAATTGGATGCGTCTTCGACCGAAGTGGTGGGTGGCGAATCGGCCAACTCCGCTATCAGTGTTCCGGCACCACTTGCCGGGACCCACTATAAGTAGCTATCCAATGTTGGCGCCTAAATCAAGCGCCGAGCTCACGTCTTCAACCGAAGTGGTGGGTCGCGAAGCGGCCCACCGTGCTCTTATGTAAAATAGTAATGAACTCCGTTAGCGCTTGCCTGGCAGGCGCCATCAGATCGCCCTGACATGTGACAGCCTGCGATACTAATAGTCGTCGTTTCTTACCACCGAACACGCGCTTTTCTTCCACCCTCCCATGGCAGACACTCCTGCTCTCTCCGAGGTTCCCCTCGACGCTCCCAATGCCAGTGTCCCAGTGGCGACCATGGCGACTATCCCAACCGATTGTCCAAAGTGGGAGCTCTGACTTGTTGGTTGTATTACTTATTGACAAGGTTGATACAGGTTCGGTGACGCTATAGAAGAAATAGTCGCCGAGCACGCGAACAAGTAGACCTCCTTTGCACAAGTACACTAACGGACAAGAGAGCTAACAGAAGCTTGGCAGAATTGTTGGTGCAATACATGAGCAGTCCACAAGGTATCATTGCATCCTTGCCAATGCAGCCTCCGCTAATTTTACGTGCAAAGTCTGACAGCCGTGTTCGAGAGGTGAGACCATGGTTTCATCAGTTGGAGTTCCTATCCCATAACTTCACAGTTTGATAAAGGCCGTAGAAGCGCTCAGGAAACAGCCCCAGTCCATGGACAGGAAGACCACCTTCTGGACTGCATACAAAACACTTGCTGACGAGTTTGACAAGGAACTGCAGCGGAAATACGGGGACAATCTGGACACCTCATTAATCTTTGTGCGTAACCGCATTTTCCCCTCGTGTGTACGGGTCCCTCAATTATATAACAGGCTGTCTTTTTCTCCGCCGTCAGCTCGGCCTTTATCATTCAGCTTCAGCCCGAGCTTCGAACGGATCCCACACAGGCACTGCTAGCGCTTCTAGTGCAGAACATGACCGGGGTTGCAGCACCGGCTCTTCAGATGTCCCAACCGGCCAGCCCAGCTACGATCATCGTCATCGCGCAGGGAATTTTGTACATCAGTCTCTTTTCGACACTCCTGGCAGCACTATTGGCAGTTCTCGGGAAACAGTGGCTCCTACACTACGATTCAGTTGGGGAAAGAGGAACCATCGAAGAACGCGGACTTGAAAGACAACGCAAATTCGATGGCATGCGTCGCTGGAAATTCGACCTTGTCATGCAGATATTCCCCCTCCTACTCCAGTTCTCGCTGTTTCTGTTTGCGGTGGCACTGTCGATTTATCTATGGACGATACACCATGGCATCGCCGCTCTCGTCCTCGCTCCGACTGGGCTGGGATTTGCCGTCTACACCCTGATGATTATTTCGGCTGTTGTGTCGCCGGATTCACCATTCCAGACATCCCTCAGCTTCCTTCTGAAGATCATCATAAAAAGAATTCCACTTCCCAATGCCCGGGGTCGATTTCATGCATGGAGTCGGAATTGGGTCCATACTTTCTGGACCCATGTTCGGTTGCAGACTCGGCTGGCCTGCAACGGCGCTTTGGAAGCAATTGCGCCGCTCCTCCCGTTGTTCAGCGAACCCAACTCTTGTGACCCTGTTCCCAAGCAGCCCTACTCCTATATTTGATCCTCCTCCACCACCATCAAAGGAAGTCTCCGCTGTTATATGGGCCTTGGCGACTTCCACTGATCCCCACTTGGTCGAAATTTCAGCCGTGATGGTCCCCGAATTGAACTGGGGGCCTGTGGACTTCGATATCCAACCTTCACAAAAGCGACTTATTGATATCTTCGAGTCGTGCTTCAACGGTCGCACTGTCCGAAAGAGCATGGTCTATCGGGCCAATGCCTGTATCAGAGCATTCAGGGTGCTTGAGTGCTTTACGGATCGCCAGGGCTCCATTGATCTGAAGCGCTCTGAATGGTTTTTTATGGACGATGAGGACCTTGGCCTATCGTTGTCACGGTGGGGCCTACGCTTCATCTCAGCGATGTACCCTCAAGAGAATTACTTGAAAACTGTTCTTCAACACTTCAACCCTGATGATGCCTTACTCAAAGATAAATCGGCCTTAGCCGACTTCTTGTTTTGCCTGAACTCGTTCTTCTCACCCTTGGGTATTCGTGATTGGTCAGTGCTGGACAAGAGGTAAGAGCAATACTTTCTGATAACTACAATGCAACTTACATGGGATTCCTCCAGTCACTATGCCATGGACCTCACGACTTTGTTACTCGAGAACTTACAGAGGCGTCTTACAGACAAACATCCACTGAACCCAAGAATGACCAACATCATTTTCAAGAAGCTTTCCAGATTTGCTGACATCTATGACGAAATTTTTGGCTGGAATGCCTCTGAAAACACATCCCGTGGGATGAACGCTGCCTTTCGCTTATGCGCAATACCTGACTTCCCCCAGGAGTCGTTAGGCTTTGTACTGCGATGCGGACTGTCGCTCAGGTTCAACTCAAGATTGAGGACACACGATGTTGGATGGGTATACAGGGCCTTGGAGAAGGTCCAATTCTCACGGTTGGACGTGATTGCTGACCTACTTCGAGTCCTTTACCATTCCCGGCCCATTCTAGGCAAGCCAACCAATCTGTCTCTACGAACCATCCTGTTGGCACTATCACGGGCTGCCAACGGCCCCCAGCGACCAGGACGGTCACGACCGAGTGCGAACTATCGTTTTGAAGGTCTTTTTCTCCGCAGATCACTGGTTTCAAGACCCTGATCTACGGGCAACTTTACAGCAGGAGTCTGTCTGGATCAATCTTGGCGGATTATTTCATCCAGATTACATTAACCTGGGCGACAGACTATGCAGTATGCCCGAGTGGAAACAGATTATCTCACTGGATCTCCCAGGTTGGCTTGCGAATTTTCCACGAATCGAGGGTACTCACTGGGAGAGCTGGGAGAGCACACGCAAAGAATTTTGGTCTGTTCTGTCTCGTGTGTGGGACGTAGACGAGCACGAGGCAGACACGTTTGGCAATGAGAAGTCTCTTGTTATGATATTTTCAGCACTAGCAAAGACCTGGTATCGCGTCGATTTCTCAAATGTGGCAGAGATACAGCACAGACAGCATTTAAAACTCCTCGGGTGCACTGCCTCGCAAGTGTTTTACTCGAGGATCGTGTCTTATGAGGTCCAAAATCCATCCCAGCGCTTCAAAGATACTATCATTCCTTGCCTAGGAGTGGTGCTTGGCCGAGCTGCGGAGAGGGCAAAAAACGAAACCATCAATAGTCCCAGTATTGAGCAGAATCTGAAGGATGGGATCACTGCGCTTGCGGAATTGCTGTCGAGGCTAGCACTGATGACTAACGGTGGAAATCAGAAATGGGCAGCCGAAAGACAACAGAGCCCCAGAGTTGGAGTACTGGAAGTGTTTACGGGACGGATTCATGCGCCAAGTGAATGTGTTGCAGAAGAATTTGCAAAGACCTCATTGATGTTAGCCCCCACGGAGATTGTCTCCCGCAATGTTTAATAAATTGAATTGGTTCAAGGTTCCGTGATTTGAAAAAGAATAGAAGAATCACAAATAAGCGAGTGTCACTCTTTGGAGAATTGGAAGCGACTGGATCTGGCTGCTCTCAAGGGTGGCAAATAGATTCTGCCACTGCCATTGAGGTAACTTGATTGATGCATACAATTGTGTTTCGCAAGACCATGATCTCATGAAGTCTTGAAATTTGAAAGCCATTGCTGGCATATAGCAAAAATCATTGGGCCTCCGGTCTTTTAGGGTACTTATTGCTATATATGCATATACATTCAAACATGCTGAAAACATTATTGAGGCCTCTTCCGGTTTGATTGACCTATGTCACATGGCATGGTCCTAGTGGTAGTATGGAGTGTATTGATGTACATCTATGCCACAATTTAGCTCCAGGGAATAGCATCAGTGGGTTCTGAGATACAGGCCAATACTTGCTATCAATCAAGTATGTACTTATACTATAGGTTCAGGTGATCAGAGTATCACATGATTACATGAAATTCGACGTAGTGTGGGAGAAGGAGATGATGGCTCTGTGGATATGCCTTAGTCAATCAGGTAGCGGTGGCTGCCATAAGCTTTATGCTAGTGTCATGTTGGATGGAAGAACAATGCTAGCCCAACCGATGCTAAGATGAAACCAAACACTTTTATACTGTGGACACATATGAGTAGTTTAGACATATTTTGTGAGCTATTCTGGTACATGGACAAGTTCTTAAATAAAGAGATATAAGTAAACCTATCAAATATCTGTTCACTCATTTCTTCTCTTTTTTTTCCACTTATAGCCTCCTCTCCAAAATTCCTGACGAGAAAAGTCCATTTACACCCTCTTGCTCAGACCTTCATTTGGATTCCCATTTCTTATTGGTCCTTGCTTCCACTCAGTACAACAGATAGATCATCTGGAGTCCCAGTACGTGCATTCAGAGCTGTGAGACCATCTAGATTGTGTTGCTCCAGGATATCTTGCTTGACAGAAGCCAGCCTTTGATCAAAATTTTCAACCTGTTTCCCTTGTGAAAACCATTCAAACAGTGGTCTCGAGATGGTCCAATATTCTGTTACCTTGGAAAGATCATTATGCTACTTGAAAATATCTCCCAGTCGGAGAATGCACTCTGCTCTGCCATGATGGACATCCATATCTGTGAATCCATCCAAAGCAACAGTGAACAAGTTGATTGCTGTATCCTTGTCATCCTGAGCAAGAGCAAGATCTCCCATAAATTGTAAAGCCTTGTGGATCACTAGCTTCTGTCTTGACTTCACTGAATGTGCAAGAAACACTGTTGGCCAATATGGCATCCAATCGGGGGCAGCATCCCAGTGATTTATGTCACTGAGCTGTGCTAGACAACAGGATACCATATCTGTATGATGTCCACCGGACGATTTGAGGGCATTTTGCAAAAAGCACCATGGCTGCCACTGGATTCCCTCTCGCAAAAGGAGGGCTCCCATAGTCATATCACATATTACCATTCCCAAGTCAAACCCAATTGTTTGAAATGTCAACATAGCTGCATCTAAGTTCTTGTGTACTATAATTGGACTTGAGCTTGAAAATGCACTAGTTCTTGAAAATGAGTTCGCTTTCTATCAGTTCTTGTTCGATCGTCTTGGTAAGTAGCGGAATTTGAGCCGACAGGTCCTACCCTTCAGAAAATAAAAAATTTTGAGGAAAAACATCCAGTAATGCGCAAGAATCAGGCCCGAAACAAAAAATCACTGATGGGAGCGGCGAAAGTCGGCGGGATATAATTTACAGGGAACCAGTTTCTGTGAAAGTTCGAAGATACATTGGGGCAGCCTAAATATATGTTGTACACAAATTTCCGGAGTCAAATTTGAAGCGGGACGAGTTCAGCAGGCGAAGGTTGGAATGAGCGTGACACATTCTCGCGGACATTCCGACGTGACATTTTGTCACATGGTGGTTAGAATCACCTGTAGCGGTCGTCCCGAGTCGAATTTAAGCCCAAAAATTTGTGTAGTATGTCTATTGAGGTCACATAACTGTCTCTTCCAAGTCTCATAAAATTTGGTTGGCTGTAAACTATATCCCGTAGACTTTCGCCGGTCCCATCAGGGTTTGTTTGTCTCGGGCCTGATTCTTGCTCATTACTGGATGGATTTTCCTCAAAAAAAATTATATTCTGAAAGCTAAGACCTGTCGGCTCAAATTTCGTTACTTACCAAGACGATCGAACAAGAACTGATAGAAAGCGAACTCATTTTCAAGAACTAGTGCATTTTCAAGCTCAAGTCCAATTATAGTATAATGACTGATTCCTCTTTCAATACGGGGGGCGGCAAACTCTCCGGCACACTTTCAGCGCGTGGTGCCAACTCGCGTCGCGAAGTAAGTGGCGCTGGATTGGCGACACCCCACTACAGGAGATGAATTAGCCGAGGGTGATCCAATGTGCAGGAAGGAACTGACTGGCTTTCGATGTCTGGCTCGCACTGATGGGCGGTTCGCTTGGGGTGCCTACGAAAGGTTGGATAGTGCGCATCCCATGGCCACCCATCGCACGAGAAGGAGTATCATTGGTAGCAGGGATTGTGTTCTTGGCTCCTCGCCTGCGCCTCCAGAGAAGCAAGCCTGCCAAACATGCAGCTGCGACACCGCCCGACTACCCCACCAACGATTGTCCCGGCTTTGGAGTGGTTTCTGGTTGTTACAGAATGCCTGTGTCAGAATTGTGAGATTTGGGATGGAGAATCACTTGAATCTTACGCGGTGGATGAACTCTGCGAGTTCGTCGGCCCTGGGGAAGAAGGTGAGTGCAAATTTGGGATGAAGTATCACTTGAATATTACGCAATGGATGAACTCTCCGAGTTCGTCGGCCTGGGGAAGAAGGTGAGTGCAAATTGAAATATTCAGCTACAATGTGCTCATACACCGACCCGCTAAGTGGACTCCATCAGCACCTGGGCCACGATGAACCAAAATCATGACTCACAATGAAGTGGACATCCCATTGGAGTTGTCGCCATCTATCGTGATAATGGCATAGTCAAACAACGCACCCCTGCCGTTGGTGAGCACCCAGGACACAGTATGGTTTACTCCTGCGGCGAGATTGTTGACCGCATAGAATAGCACATCAAACACCAACTCGGATGACCCAGAATACTGGTGGTTAACTGTTGCAGCCCCGCCCTGCGAGAAGGCTATATTCGACGAGTTGTGTAGGTCAATTCCGTAGATGAATACGGCAGAACCTGAAACACAGTGCCAAAGGACATTTTTTAGCTCGTCTGTGAGAAGCTTGGGGGCCATTGGTTACCTTGGAAGGTCAGTGAACCGGTGCTGCCAACTCGACCATCGCGCCAAGTTTGGTTATGGATAGCTGCGGCTGCGGCGGGATCCAATTGTGGCTGGGCAGAGCAATAGCTGCAGGGATCGGACACGGATGCCGCAACCCACATCGGATTTGGCGTGGGAAATTGAATCGGCGGCTCGACCCATGTGAAGTAGGAGGTATTGGTATCGTCAATCGTGAGATTGGTGAAAACAGCGTTTGCGGAGAGGGATACCAGGTGAATGAAGAGCAACAGAAAGCCACCGAGGGAGGTGGATGACATGGATGATGGTGAAAGAAGGAAACACATCCAAGCGAGCTTCGGCTATGATTACGGACGCCCCGGAACCTGACGAAAGTAACGAAACCCGATTCGGCTTGATAAGGCAAGGACGATCCTACCGCTATCGGGCCGGGCCGGTTACAACAAGCACGCGCGTTGAAACTCTAAAACGGCCTACATTACCGTTCTTTAACGAAATCCTACGGAACCTGTGCTATTTCCCCATATATTCACACCCGTTTAAGGTTCGTCTGTTGTTCTTACACTTTTTACTCCATAGGTCCACAGTATTTTCCACACTTCCTGCCCCATGACAAACCACGCACTTCATTTCCGAGCTCCGGAAGAACTGCGAGCTGTCAAACCCAACCCCAATTGGGACAGAGTAGCCATTGAGAGAGGAATGACGAGAAGAGTGGGAGTGGGACTCACTCAGTCCCATTAGGGGAAGTCAGAGTTGGCGATTCAGTGTCGATTCTGAGACAATTCTGAAATCGATTCTGAACCGATTCTGATGCCAGAATCGACCGAGAATCGAAACAGAATCGTTGTTCCTCTTCCGGAGGAGGAACAACATCAGAATCGACTCCAGAATCAATGATTTCAATTCTCAGTCCCCACAAAAACCAACTCCGGCTCGATGCCGGACTCCGAAGTGGACCAGAATCGAAATCAGAATCGACACCAGAATCGACTCGGAAATCAGTACTCTGACTTCCCCTATTATTGGCCGCCTGTCAGTGTGACTCAGCCTCGTTAGTGGGACTCGGCGGCTTCGCAAGAGTGCGACTCACCATCAATAGTGGGACTCGCTTGCCATGCACATCAATTGTGACTCTGGTGCATCAGTCAGCCGGTCTACGCCTGATGAGTACAGGGAGTTGCCCGAATACGCGCTGATCCGTGAGAAGAGGCTGCCCACCTCACTTCCCTCTATCTCTCCGGGATACGGATCCCATTTAAACGGGTGAACCCGTCCCGTATCCAGAGTTCGTTTTCGAGGCAGGTGGAACGGCTCTACGGACGGGACGGAAACCGTCAGATGGGAACGGATCAGAACCCTAATAGCGACGCCACTTCGAGTGGGCTCAAACGATGTGCTTGCGCCCCATTGCCCATACGAGTGACCGTCATAGCAGTCATGCCAGACAATATAGCACAACATAGTTACCCGGTCAAACAATATTCCTGTCTATAGTTCCCGTGGTGAGCTATGACGACTTATATAACACCCTGGGAAGCTACGCCAACTACGGCAGCTACCAACGGCTATGTCATTAACCGAGGAACTACAGCCACAGGAGTTTTTCCTGATGCTGTTCCATAAGCTCGGTTCTATGCCACTTCTGTCCAGTGCACCATATTGTATGGAAAGAGCTTTTTATTGTGATACATTGTCCAAAATTTTATAACGAGAGACATAAAGAGGGTGATGCTTTACTCGCCAGATGATCAGTCCATTATAATTCGGCCTGCCTTGGGAGATGACAACTCAACGCCCGCACCCTGTGCCCATGTGGCGCATACCGCTCCCACGAGATGGGAACTGCAATTTATGACTTGATCAATCAAGTCGTTTCACCGCTGGTAGGCTTTAGTCTACATCTGTTTCATCTATCGTTTTCTTGGAGTCCAACATGATGATCCTAAATCGTCGGCTTTTCCGAGATATCATCGGATCCTGGTGCTGAGGCGGTGTGCGCGCCTTCCTTGGCTACTAACATATAGTTTTGCAGATCGTATGGGCTCTCCTCCACCTTGCCTTCACCATGATAACATGAATTATGTTGTCGCCTCCATGGAATTTGAGGACTGATGGAATACTATGCTGTTCACCGTCTCTGTAAATTCTGTAAGTCACGTCCATGGTCTGGGAATAGCTGTGATAAGCTCATAGCCTGTCCCAGACAGTATCACTACTCTACTGTGAGGAATTCCCTCACGATCGTCGCACTGTGATATTAAGCTCAGGCCCGGCACTCTACATCGTTCTCTTTCTCTTCTCGATCCGCACTCTCCATCAACGCATCCCTGACGGCAAATTCACCGGCGTTAAATTGCTCCTGGGCATCGCATGGATCATGTTCTTTCTCGCCACCATTGGCACCATCATTACCATTTCTACGATCGGCATATCTATGCGTATGGTATATCTGCTGGTGCAGGGCTACACCGATACGCCGGCACATCTCCTACGTTTTTACCATTTGCTAGCATTGGGGCAGGACGTCATTCTAGCAGTCAATAAGTGAGTACATATCCCTGTGTGCTCTTCGAGCCCTGACCCAAGAAATACCTAGTTTGGTGACAGACTTGCTTTTTGTGGGCTTGTCTTCCTGTCTGTAGTTCTGCCTTACTCAAGTTCTCGGTAGTTATATCGCTGCCATATGATCTGGGGATCACGGAGGAAAATTCTGGTACTACCCTGCAATTATGATTATTGTGACTGTGAGTGAGCCTGTTATTTGGGTCCATTGACTTTATAACTCTGACTTGTACACATGCATCAGTCGTGGGATGCATAAGTGGATTAACGTACAACGGGTTGATCAAGTTGAACATTCACATTGACCCAAGAGTGCCGTTCAACATGGGAGGCACCACAAATATATTGTTAATGTGTCTGACCGGTATGGCGACACACACTGTTGCTCAGGACTCATCTGCTGAAGTACTGCCTCAACTGTTCGAATCTGGTACATACGGTGGGAGGTGCAGACTTTAACCGGACCATCACTTTGGATGCAGTTTGACCCAGCAGTTGCAAGTATGTGCGTGTACTGCTACAGATGAACCGGTTTTTCTTTGACACAATATGACAGACTGGAGTCTGGTATACTCTCCGGGAGTGGGACTGGGCGAGTCCCACTCGCACTCTTCTCGTATATACTCCCATTGAGACGGTGCTCATGAATTGACAGTCACCCAGAGAACACCGGATCCGGACCCAAATCCCACTGCGCCGCAGGATAGCCACGTTTGTCTGTCAAATCCTTTATATAAACGGTTGCCTTGAAGCCCCCTTCCACAAATCCTTTCTCCGGGACGTATACAAACTCGTCAGTCATAGTTCGGTTAAGTCTTCGTCAGTTTGATCGTGATCTTCGTGAGTTTGATGGTGATCTTCGTCAGTCTTGATAGCCGCGTTCAATCCTCGTCACTCAGTGAAGCTGACAGACTGCAGTTCAAGCTTTTTTTCGTTCAATGTCAGGCCAGAAGGGTTTTTTATTCTAGACACCTTACCCTAACTCTAACTGCTAACTTCAATCTCTAACCTCTAACTCTAACTGCTAACCTCTAACCGCTAACTGCTAACTGCTAACCTCTAACCTCTAACCATCTACTAACCCAAACCCCTAACCATCTAACTTGAACCTCAGCACGCCAAGGCCAGTGAGAATCATGGACCTGTCACCTGAGCAGATTGCCGACAACATCTTGACAGAATGACGAAGCTCGCCATCAAACTGACAAAGAAGAATGCCATCACTGAATTACGAGTTTGAATATGTCCCCCTTTCTCCTCCACCCGTAGCTACTGTGTAGGCCATACTTTGCTTTTGCTCCAGGCCCAATGCTCAAGCTCCCAATCTCAGATCCATCCTTTCTGACACCTGGTGCAACCTCTCAAACTTCAATATCTTCTTCACTTTGGTCTCAAATATTTCTGGGTCTCCCTGAACGACGCATAGCTTCTGGATCTCTATGGCTATTTTGCATCATTTCCTTCGCTTCCTTTGCCCCTCAAGATTGTATTATTCCCCAGTGCAAATCCCCCAACGCGCTATTTCTCAACTAAGTATTCCAGCATCTCGTAACGCATCGCAACCGGACTCTCAGGGTGCTGTGGCTATCGTTATTTCTTCTTCATTTCTGGCCTATATTTTCTTCCCCTATCAATAATTGCTTCAGCATCATTTACAGCTAATTGCAGTACCGAAGGCGCGGATCGAAAAAATGCTGTTTTGGGCATTTTTTGATTCTCGCGACCGATTTGCCCATATCTCGATGAGTTCTGCACAGATTCAGCTGAAACATAGCTAGATAATTCGTACTAATTCATATGCAATTAGTGATAGAGACAGATTTTCAAAAATATTATATTTTGTATCTCCTGGCACTTGAGGCTTGTTTCGGCACAAATTGGTGCTAGTTGGTTCACTTCTTGTCGGAACGAGCTTATTTTTTGATACGAAGTACTTCAATATGTAATAAGCAATGTGATAGAGCCAGAAGTATCAATATTTCCTACCTGCCTTGTCCCTACCCCGTTTGACAGTATTCTGTACTACCAAGACAGAATTTGCTATAATCACCGGATTTCTTGCGGAGACAGCGAGTCCAAGTGTTGTATGGAACCCTTCAAACATTTATCCCTCATTCAGTTCGAAAAAATGCGTTATACGAGGTAATCGGGTCGCGTCGCGTCTATTTGCAGTTGCCATCGTGGCATGACTTCCCGTGATTTCATCAGTCCTGACTCAACGTGCATCGTCAGTGACACTCAGCCCTGGTGATGCCCACCAAGAAATCTCTGCAGGCAGCTCGCCGGCGCAGAAAGGAACTTGATACCAGCAGTACCCAACCTCAAACTCCTTCAGAAGCCACTGCACTTTCCTCTCCTCGCTCCGACGTGCCTGTTCTTGAATTTCCCGTCTCTCCGACACCTATGGAGCCTCCTTCGGATGAGGAGGAGTTCCCTGCCTCTGTTGCTGTCCCTGTTCGGATCAGGCAGTCAACCAAGCGGAAATCAGCGGTGACTTCAGACATCTCTGATGCCGAGCTCGCTCGACCTGCCAAAAAAAAAGCCGGGACCGAAACCAAAGGTCCGGACTGTCGATCCAAACTCGGCAGTCGACTCTAGCGAGCCAGAGAGTAAGCCCATGCCTTCTAGGAAGAAACCATAATTACCTAATCACCCAGCGCGTCCGTTCTCTAAGACCGCTGGGGCTGCAATATCTACAAAAAATGTATGGAGCCCATGTCAAGGCAAAAGCCAAGAATCCAGGCAGCTAATCAATCCCTACACCCATGGCATGCAAGATTGCAATGGCTCAGTCGGAAAAAATGCAACATAAGCAAGGAAACTGCCCGCCAACAGTTCCAGTGTTGGCCCCAACAACACCCTTGTGTGCACGACCTACGAACCATGGGTTTCGGAACTGACTTCGCCATCTGAATTCCTGTCAAAGAAAGGATAGGTAAATCATATGTACGAAAATGCACATCACCACAACCAAAAATCCAACTTGTTATAAAAGACGTCCCAGCACGCAGCTCGGAGATGTTGAATAAAATATAGGAAGTGGATGCCCAAAACTCATTCGGGGCTTGTCTTGAAAGGCGAAACAAACAGTTGATCTTGCACCGCACCGATGGACTTGTGTCAAGTGATCGTGGGAAGGGTGGCCGTACACCAAATCCAAATGCTTTGTCAGCATAGTGGATTTGAATCTGCGAAAATATAAGAAAGAATAAATGTAGTTAGTAGCCCAAAAAATCCGAAGAATGAAAAGTATCAATGTAACCCTGGTATTTGCACCAGAAGAGGCTGCAAGAAATAAAAATGCCGAAATAATGCAGCTGATGGAGTAGCCGTCCAACCATCCGTGTGAACGATTTCCACACTTCGGCCATCCGGCTCTGCCATAACGCGTTTTTTCGAACTGAATGAGGGATAAATGTTTGAAGGGTTCCATGCAACACTTGGACTCGCTGTCTCCGCAAGAAATCTGGTGATTATAGCAAATTCTGTCTTGGTAGTACAGAATACTGTCAAACGGGGGTAGGGACAAGGCAGGTAGGAAATATTGATACTTCTGGCTCTATCACATTGCTTATTACATATTGAAGTACTTCGTATCAAAAAATAAGCTCGTTCCGACAAGAAGTGAACCAACTAGCACCAATTTGCGCCGAAACAAGCCTCAAGTGCCAGGAGATACAAAATATAATATTTTTGAAAATCTGTCTCTACCACTAATTGCATATGAATTAGTACGAATTATCTAGCTATGTTTCAGCTGAATCTGTGCAGAACTCATCGAGATATGGGCAAATCGGTCGCGAGAATCAAAAAATGCCCAAAACAGCATTTTTTCGATCCGCGCCTTCGGTACTGCAATTAGCTGTAATTCAAGCCAAACAAGATTTCCTATCCCACTGGACAGCAATTTGTTCCCCTCTTTCCTGCCCTCAAGGTCCATCCACCAGTCCAAAGTTGCTGTGCACTTTCTGGGGTTACTATGGCTCGATTTCGGTCCCCTATGCTGTAGACTATCGCCCCACGCTCTCGGTTTCGACGACGGTTTACATCAGACAACTTAATTTTCTTCCGAGTTTCGATTGCACTCGAATAATCTTTTAATATATTGCAACTTCTCTTTCCAAGTGATTTTCTTTGTCCTCCACTTGGCTCCTCAGATATATACAATTCTTCCTCATCGAGTCATTCCTCTTTCTGAGTTCTCCCTCATTTCCTGTGATTTGTTTTTGTAGTCCAAAAAATTCCCCATCAAACACTTATCCTTGAGTATTCTCTTACCTACCGAAGCGATGTGAGGACCGTCTTGTTCCCATGGAGTCCCTTCCTCCACAGAGTTAATCCGGATCTTGACAGCTTCTTCCAAAATACTTGAGAGGCCTTGGTATGTTTACGGTGTTCTATGGTGGTCCAGATGCACTTCTATTTGGCCGCAAAAGATTACGGTGATTTCAGCCTCCGCGCAGCCTCGTGTTATCAAGTTCTCAACCTCAGATGCAAATTATAGGAAGCAGTTTTTTTGGCTTTCCTCTTGAGCGCCGCCCTCCGTTTTACACAGGGGGGCCGGTGCGCCGGACTCTAGATGTATGCTCTCCCCGCCATCCCCTTCGTCGCAGATACATTGGAGTACGAATTTTACCAGAGCCAGTTATAAACTCTCTAACGTCTGATCATGAAATTGTCATGATATGCGGGAACACATCTTTAGTTCTTCAGCTGTGCCCTATTGCAGGCTGTGTTTCCGATATTTTCGATGACCCCAGACTCCCTCCAATCTGATGATCAGACGTCCATTTCTATACCAGGTACAAGACGCGCCGCCGTTTCGCTCCGGCACAAAAGAGGAAAAAGTAACTGAAAATGACCGCAAGGATTTACTTCACTGGCAGCAGGACATTCCACTGGTTGGCTCTCGCAACTTGGAAGATAGAAAAGAAACTCTATCTAAATTCAGCATGCTACGCGAATGCGATGGTGCGGGAAAGACGCATGAAAGTAATTACCTGGGCTAAAGACGCATGAAAGTAATTACCCGCTCTCATGATAAATAGACCCTCCATCGCCGGGGATCAAGGGATTTTGCCCTCAGTTCAATGTCCGCAAACATTCCTGTGACGGTCTTACATCAATGTCCCACCAGATTTTGGCTGGGTGATATATCATTTGCTCTGATTAGAGATGGGCAGTGATATATCCTGGTCGGTAATTCAGAGACATGCATGATATATCAGCTTAGAGATACATACTAATCCAGTAGCAGGGCTCGGCTAGTGTCCAACCTCTCGTCGCCGCCGTCACGACGATGCTGAGGAGCTGGCGAAGGCGGGCTGATAAATCGCCCGTTTTGCACCAGATCCTCGGGGAGCGATATATCGTGCCCTCTGGCTGAGGCCATTATCCGATTAATCAAATGTTCTCATCGGAGGGCTCGCGATACATCACCTTGGAGCCTTTCCATCCGGAGGTAGGACGGTGTGCAGCCTATTGTATGCGTTGCGCTTGAGCTCGTCGTGTGATCCCACATATCCGCATTTGGGACACAGCGATCAAACGCTCTCAACGCCACCTTCGACGATGAGCTCGCAAAACTCCTATAATATCCACAAGAAAAATATAAATTGTGCAGCGAATGACTAGAATACACGGGTAAGGCAACTAGGGAGAAGGAAGTAATTGGACCCCACAAAACGCGATTTGGTTGGCTTTAGTGAGCCGACAGCCCTGCGGACACTGGACTCCCTGGGGCCAGTACCTGCACCAAACTCCGCAAAAAGTGAGTGAGTTTCCGCAAGTAATAAGTGGGAGAGCAGTGAAAGAGGTATCGACCGTGAAGGCGATACAGTGGCGATAGCGCTCCACACCTCGGCGGACGACCAGTGCAAACTACGCTCTCATTTCCAGCGTGGCGCCGCGAAAACCTTCCCTATTTTTCGCGCAGCTACTTGAAAGCATACTCACGGTGGACTCAGGCCGGCGCGACGTCGCCTATGCAGCGCAACGTCGCCCACGCAGCGCGCGGGCCTGCGTTGTGCGGCTCAGCGCATGCTAGCGCATGCGAGCGGTGCGTGCAGCGGACGTTGCACTCGCTCCCGCGCAGCTTGACGACCGATCTACCGTAAAACTCAGGTCGGCAACATCACCCACCGCCACCCGTGCACGCAGCGGCTCGGGCATGCATGGAACACGTGTGTTGCTCAGCGCACGGATGGGCATGCAACATTCATTCCCTTGCGTGGGTGACTCGTGGCCGCGGCAGCAGCGGTGCGACTCTGGCGCTGACTATGGGGGGACATGGTCACCGTTACATTCCGATTCAGGGTACGGTCGGGGGGATGATAGAGAAACATCACAATAACGGGTTTGCAGCATCCCGAGGAGGCAACTGTAGCGTGTTGCTATGGCACGAAAAGATCGCGGGCGTGTAGATGTTCTTTTGGTGGCGTTCAGCGGGCACATGTGGTGTGAACCTGAGAAATTGCTGCAGATACCGGGAAGAAATGAGCGATAAACCAGACAAGAGAGAACAGAATATGCACCTGAAACATCTCCCCATACTTACACTCTTTTCTGTGCTCGACGGCAACCCGCAGCACGTTTATTTGCGTGCTTGTTGTGTATCGAATCGGGTCGGATGGGGCAACATTGATAAGTCAAAACGAGTCATGAATGGCTTCGAAGCATGGGATGAGCGTCCGCGACAAGAATAGTGCAATTATAAAGTGATTCTCGGTATTTTCACGGAGGACAAAGCGCAATACAAACAACCGAGGTACGAGGTAAGTTGTGTTTGTAGTGTCTGTCTACGAGAGACTACAATCCACCAGATTCAAACTGCAGCTGATTTGAGAGTGACCGAGGGTGATTCCGGCAGTTGAAACAAAATGAGAGCATCGAAGATTAATTGAGACACACAGAGAGAGGATCGGAAGCGTGTGCGGCGAGGCTACAAGGTCGAGTCGTGTGGTGGGAAGAAGGAAAGAGACCGTGTCACGCTGTGACCAGCGCGACTTGCCTTATTCGGCCAACATTACGCGACGAAGGTTCGCGTCGTTCGCGATGCTGAGACACTTTGAAACAAAATGAAAACCCCAATGAATGTCACAATAGCAAACAGAATCAGGCTGAGCAAAGAAACCTCCGAAAATAAGGTAGTCAAAATTCATGAATCACATTTTCCCGGCTGTCCTTCGATCCTTAAACGTGTCTGACGTGTCAAATGCATGTCAAGCAGTTCCTAGAACCCTACCGCGTCATTTTAATCTGGTTGGGACACCAATAACAATTTTTTCATAAAGGATAGAAGCAAAATAGTCGGGTGCTGGAATCCGAGCCGTACGACTACACCGGGTAATTTATCGTTGTAAAGAAACACGCTGGAGACCTTTCGTATAGTAAAGCAAACCTCTCAGTAAGTATCAGCCCAGGAAATCAAGTGGTTCATACCAATGCAGCGATTGGATGCAGAAATGTCATTGCTTATATGACGTCCAATGTTGCAATGAATGGTCTAAGAACTTGGGTTTAGAGTCGTCCATTGTGTCCCAACACTATGTCAAAAGACCAAATCCCAGGGGTGAGTTTTGAGATTTCACGTATTTCACGTATTTTGGAAATTTCGGGGCATACCGCAAGCCCGAGATGGTATTGAGACCTCGGAGATCATGTCTGAGGTTCTATGCACCCTAAATTGCGATTTGAACTGGGGTCCTTAGGTTCTAAAGGAGCATACACGTGAAAGAAACACAAAATGAGCTCAGATGCACAGAGATTTCGTGGCAAAACCACAAATTCAACTTGTTGAAGTGACCTTTTAATGTGTTTCTCCTTCCACCTGCATCTAGGCTGCACAATTTTTTCCCAGTATCGTTCCAACACTTCTTTTGCATCGCTGATGTTTTTCCAGAACTTTATACAGCTCGAGCCATTGCGCTAGTTGTGAAAAAACCAATTTCGAGCTCAAATTTGGCAGACAAATCACTTTGATGACGAATAGCAAATTTGGCTCTGGGCCATTTTCCTTCATTCCGACATATGCTATGTAGTAACATATGTATTATCTAACAAATAATAAGATCAACAGTTGGAAGAAGGAGGACGCTCCCAAATCTCGATCTTTTGTGTATATCGGCACATGCGGAACAAATTCCGAAAGCGGTCCGAGTCTCCCGGGCAATAAGCGCCCAGGGCGCCAATTCTTTAACACGGTCAAGTATGTGCGCAGAGCGAGCTGAGATGGCATGATTGTGGGCAGAGATGTTTCGACATAATCTACAACTTTTGACAATAGTTTCAGGCAGATACGAGCGCTGGAAGCACAAGGGAAGGTGGGGACCGCAGGGGAGCGAAATGCAGCGCGGCAGGCGCACAGAGCAAAAATGACTCAGGCAGAAGCACTCCAAGGTGAGAAAAAAATCGAAGTTTATATATTAAACTATCAGAAATTACATGAATGTATGATTTAGAGAAAGGAAAGTATGGGCTGAGAATGAGAATGATTAGGAAATTGAGTGCCGCAAAGGCAAAGCACAAACAGCAGGGGAAGCAGCAAGGGTGAAATGCAGCACCAGATGGAAGGGGAGATCTTGAACCGTCAATCCGTATCTTCGAAAGCCAGTCCGCAGGTGCTGGTAATGCTGGGGAAAGCAGGGATGCGCAGCATCGAAAGGCAGGCGCACATGGCCGGAATGGTGGCGGTGAAGACAAACTTCTGGACCGAATGCAAGGGGGATATGGGGAACATCGATCCGTATCTCAAAAAGCCAGTCCGGAGGTGGTGGAAGTGCTGGGGAAAGCGGGTGCAAAGCATAGAAAGAGCGCAGTGCTCACGATGAGGGAGGAGGATGTGAATGCAAAATCTTGCACCAGATGAAAGGGAGGATACAGCCGCTGGCCTGGATCACCAAAAGCCAGTACGGGGGTGCTGGAAGCGCTGGGGAAAGCGACAATGCAGAGGATCGAAATAGCGAAATTGAATGAGAACTAGGAGGCTGGGGTGGCTGAGAGGACACGCTGCATATGAGCGGGATAGTCCTCCGTCGTATGCTGCCACGATGGAAGGGCTAGGGGAGCTGGTGGGGGGCAGCAAGAAGCGGGGTGGAGGAACGGGAAGAAGCGGTCAAAAGGTACACGTGACATATCATTGCCATATTAGTCTCTGTAACAGATACCTATATTGATGACGAACAAGTAAGTATCAATATAGGGTCTGTTAGTAAACACGACCATCTTGTTGGCTGACCGATTAATATTTTGCGGCCTTGCTCTCGGACACCCCCAGAGGCAATAATTCTGCAAATATTTGACCATATAGAAAGTGCCCCAATGAGACAGTCCTTCCCTCACAGCTAAGCAATTGGTGTAGCTATCTAGACGATACCGGACGAGTTTGTGAACCATAGATTAGCTAATCATTTTGTAGGTTGATCCTGTTCTGAAGGATTGGCGGGGTAAAAAGCTTAACTCTCGCTGAAGGATATCATCCGGTTGGCCTCACAAACCCGGGAAAATATTTTGAGATATGTTCCAGCTGTATTGCTTGCCTTACGAAGGAAAGGACTCGAATTGGCACAGTCACGCTTTTACGTAATTTGACGGTCTGCCAACAAGCGGACCGTGATTACTATCAGACTATGGCCATATGTATACGGTCGGCGGCATGGTCGCGGTTGCTTTTTAATTTTGATCTCGGACTTCGGACTTACGGCTTGTCACTTACGGAGATAATTAAATAAGCAACTGGTATGCATTAGTTCAACAAATGTACTTCTACCAAATATAGTGGGTGAGCCAACCACACAATGGCTCTAGCATTTCATCCCTTAGGGAGGCGATCTGATTTTTTTTTAGGCACGGTCACATGGTAGACGTGTGTTGTGATTTTGATCAAGATTCAGCGCTGCAGTTACAGTCATGGATACAGAATGTGAAAGTCGAAGTTGCACACACAGGTGAGTCGCAAGGCAAGTGTATTCGGGCGTGGGAACACGAGCACAGGGAATACAAGGGATGTCTCACAGACCATTCTGAGGGATTGTGGCCAAAATATTGACAAGACCATCCCCTCCAAATTTCCAACAGTTTACATTGAGGCCCACATTGATTTGGAAAAGGTGTGGTGAAATCATTGTCTCCCAGCCATTCTCAAATTAACCACATCCAAGTTTTGTGCTCGTACTTCAGTTGCACCGCCCCAATCCCTTTACAAGTCAAAAAAACGAGTCTGGGATGAAAGTAAGAGTATTCCTGGCTGTGCTTCGACATTGAAGCGTACAAGACTAGGTGTGTGAATGAAATCTTTGCCTACAATGTCTTATCAATGTTTTTCAGCTGCCGGTGCACGTTCTCTCAAGTCGTCATTCACTCCCGCAATTACATAATGCAACTGCTGTGACTTTTGTTTTTGGCCAACCAGACAGCCGATTGCACGACAGGTATTCAAACCTTTCCTGGGAGCAGTGAAAATGCAGTTCCAGCGATGCTTCAGGATAAACACATGGGTCGAGGGAAGTCAAAGGTCGTATTCAAGGTGTGCTACTTTCGTTGCTCATTTACAGAGCTGGCCCTTACAAGGGATTGGCCTACGTAGCGAAGTGTTGTTACACCGTTGGCCACGGAACACCTGTCAGTATCCTGGTCAACCGCGATGAACTTGTCAAAGAAGGAACCACTCTTGGTCGTGGTAAATATTTCCTCCACAAATTCAAGGAGGAGTGTCAGGAGGAGGAAATCGATATCTCTGGTGAGCTTATCTTCCTCCGAGGTGCATTGACTCCTGACTTTGTTAAAGATTTCGAAGTCACAGATTTCATTCTTGCTCGAGAGGAGATAATTGGTTCAGAAGAGGGTTCTGAGAAGCCCACGTTTATCCCTTCTCCTGCATCTGGAATTGACAAAATGGAATATATCGGACTTTTGGACGGGGAAAAGGACGAGAGTGTGGTGAAAAATATGGTTATCTCGTCTATTACCTGGCTTCTCGAGCCGGAACGGGGCAATGTTCACCTCTGGAAGTTCTCTGGGACCCTTGAACATCCTCGCTACTCTGACAAGCAGGGTGCAACCATTAATTTGTTCAAACACTTCGCCTACATTTGACTGTCAGTCAAAAAAGACTCTAGTCCTCGCTGATATTCAATGTGAGCCTGTGTTCCAAAATAGTTACCAAAACTTTCTAATAATTTTCTAGCCTCGGAAAGCCATAACACGTCTAGCAAATCATCCATATTATTTTACCTAATGTATCGTACCATTACAAGGGTTTGTCTTTGATTTATTAATGCCATCCTGAATCTGCTCTGACACTGCCGGTGGTGCCGGGGATCATGGAGAAGTGAGGATCAAAACATCTGTTGATCAGCACAAGTGTGGTCAGCGATGCATCCAAATGGGACTTGACCCGCTGAATGACCGATAAGATGATGCTTAAGAGTTTTATTTACTCCTTAGGCTTTTGCAATGCAAACGGTTTCTTGAGAACTTGAACTTCGGTATTTGGGGTCTTTTGATCATTTTCACATGACCAGGTAGCAGAAATAACAGTATTGACTCAAAATTATTTAGAACTACACTAGAAAGAATCTACATCCCATGAGCGACAGTCGCGCGCTCAGAATCGTGACTCTCGTTTACCACGTGACCGTGCCGCATCACTTATCAACTGCCAAAGATGACAAGCCACTACAAGCCTCAAAGTCCGAAGTCCGAGGTCAAAATCAAAAACCAACCGCGACCATGCCGCCGACCGTAATATGTATCCGCTCAACTGTAAGCGAGACCTGCCTGAATCCGACCGGCGACCTATCAACATGAATTAGACCAAAGTATGTACTGGTAAAGCACAGGCCACGAACCCCAGGATATTGGAAGCACCCAAAACAGGAAGGGCGGGGCTGCACAGCATGTGCTGCCTGCCAGCGCCGCTATGATGCTGTCGCTTCCCAGAGGGCTCTAAGCGCGGTGCTTTGCTTAAATAAGATACGTCTCCGAGCTGATATATCATGCATGTCTCTAAGTTACAGTCCGAGATATATCATGACGGATCTCTAATCAGAGTCTTTTGATATATCATATGTACTATATGCACTGAATGTCCCGTGTCAAGCATTCTGACAGCGACGCAGGACGATATCAAGCCTGCAAAAGAAGCAATCGAGCGTTCTAAGGCTGCGGAGATTGCACGATTCGCACCATCGACAGCTTTGTGGTCTCTATACCTCCAGGAAGCCAATGAAAGAGCAAAGGCGAGGTTCGACATGTGGAACGGGAGTCTCGGCGCCTTCCTGCTTTTCGTGAGTGTTTGCTTGTGGTCTCACCCAAAAGAATACTAATCATGATCGGAATTTGCAGGCAGGTCTTTTTGCCGGGGTGGTTTCCTCGTTCGTCATCGATAGCCGCGCGGGACTGCAGCCCAATCCTTCAGTGAGCTTGCCATAAAACAGCTCGAATACCAACAACCCGGGTACAAAAGCGCCCGTATCCACCCTAGCGATCAACTTCCTCTGGTTTACCAGCCTCACATTCACATTAATCAGTGCCCTCGCAGCCGTGTTAGCTCAAACATGGATCGTCAAGTTCAGCTTAGTTCCGACCCAGGGGTTCAAAGGGGCCATGGAGCGGTGGATCCACGATGACAAGGCCGAGGAATGGCATCTTCATACAGCGATAGCGTGGATCACTGTTCTAATTCAGCTGGCTCTCTTCTTGTTTCTGGCCGGATTCGCGGTCCAAGCTGTTGCCGACCACAAAAGTCTCGGATGGACTATCCTGTCTTTCGTTGGTGCGACACTTGTTCTTTATATTACCGCGGTTCTATCCCACAACTCCCTTCCGGACACCATTCTCCGAATTGGGCACTCATAGCCAGAACATGTTCTTCTCAGATGCCTCGAATCTCACTCCGGCGACGAAGGCCAAGAATCGTACTAGGGATATGTGGAAGTTCATTCAATCCATCTGGACGAATCTGGGAAAAACACCTGACGAGGCCGAGGTTCGCTTAGGGATCTGTTGGTCCGTACTGAAGAATTCCTCCAAAATTGTCAGCATCCATGCAGCGGTGCTCGAGCTCTCGAAGAAAAGGATCACCCGGGAGCAGTCCCGGCAGCTCGTCGAACTTGGGCTTCCCGATGAACTCTCGTACCGGCTGGCTCATCTCCCTGCTGGTAAAGAAAAGGCTGTTGTTGAACGCATGAAAGATTACCTCCATGTAGTCATGTGGATGGTGGATGAATGCCACGTGGACGTTGCCCAAGGATTTTCACCTCTCCTAGATTGCGATGATGCCTTGTTACTCACGCTTGACGCATTGCCCCCCGTATGTCGGGCACTGGCTTTTGCCATCCGGGTGCATCTGCTCGTCAACATGTCCAACCATGGAAAAATCCATGGCACGGACTGGACAGCCATGATCGATGGCCTGGCGCCGGATTTCGCACTTGACGTCTTTCGTGCCGCGATTCGGGGCCTCGGAATCGTCAACTCTGACGATGACCACAAGCCAAAGTTAGCACATCTTCGTCAAGACTGCAGGTATGTTGGCAGCCTACATTGGATCTGCCCGCTTCTCGAACAGTTGGTCGCATCCCGAATTACTTACTGGAGACCTTTTGCGTGTTCCTCGAATAAAACAAGAGCCGATGGAGCACATTCCAACATTTTTCTCACAACTGGGTGGGTGCATCATCTTGTCGTCTCTATACATTCGGTCTCAGCACATAAAAATTCAGAGGAGGGCTGGAAGAGGTCGATATGCACCAGAGCCATTTGATTGATGGAGGAAGTCCGTAGTGATCGACAAATTATGGGGTTTCAAGTACTATTGTCGGTGGTAGAGATCGGTTAGTCCTCCAGTCTATCACTTATCGTACAATGCACTTATTGTCAACACTAGAAACCTTCCGGGAGGCGGTGATTGATGTGTTGTCTAAATTGGGAAGCGCATTGCAGAAAGTAGACTGGAAAATTTCTGTGGATTGCCTGGGGATGCTTTCAGAAATTCTTAAACAAGATTCGCGTGGTCTGTGACCTTTTGTTTTTTGTTTTTCAAGGAGAAGTTGACGCACGCTGCCAGGCACATTTCGTCAAGCAATTAAAGCAATTTTCCCAAAAATCATTGGTCTTTGGTCCGATTCTGGGGAAGAAGTACGCACTGCTGTGTATCACTTGGTAGATCAAATGGAGCGAAACTTGCATATCCCACCATCAGTGATTTAATTTCTCTATGCAGAGGCATGGGTAGCCAAAGAAATAGACCGTATCTCGTGTGATCTTATGAAAGACCTATGGAGCACCAGCTGGCACACTCGCGTCGCAAGGCTTCAGAGTCTTGCTGGGCTAATTAAGATAGGTGTGCCTGTATCTCTCACTTACATTTGTGCCTCATCGGTGTGCAGACAAAATCAGCACCGCAATCATCGGAAAAGCGCAGAGTATCATGGACTGTACATCATTCTACGACGAAGGCGTCCGGCTTGCCGCTATTCGAACATTGCAAGAGCTGGCCAAACACGGTTCGTCGACATCGTTCCCATTGGCTGCTACTCAAATAGGAACCATCGGCACCCAGAGAGATTCCAGGTTATCATTCACAACAACATGTCCGAGATTCTCAGACTCGCACCTCAGTAGGCACCGCGGGTATTACGTACCGGTCCTCTTAGGTGGGTTGTTCTGTATGCAAACAACCTACCTAAGAGGTGCGCCTCCGCTCGGTGACGGTGGCGTTCGGTGAGGTAAGAGAAGATCTGATTAGATTGTGGGCCATTTAGATTATGGCGGCGGCAGCTTGGAGGCGCTGGCGTCGCCCGGGGGCGCTCATATTGTTCGGGGTACGCAACGCGGGGACAACCACTTTGTACAACGAGAATGTATTCTCTACCAAGAAGAACAATATACAAAAGATGTAAGCTACATATATATACAATATTCTACGGGGTGTGCGGCACAAATACAGCAAGAAAGAGATATGATACAGTAGGCGACAGCAAGATAAAGCAAGAAGAGAGCACAACAGCAGATCAAGATGATAGGTATAAGTGATACAAGGGGGCTCACGGGCCTCCCGCGGCAAGCATTGAGGTACGATAACAGGGAGGCCCGCAGGCCTCCCGCAACGGGATTCAGTACAATAGCAAAAAAAAAAACTCACGCGCCCGGCTGACGGCTGCCCATCATGAAGGCCTGCAGCGCCGCACTCATCATTTCCGCCGTGACGCCGGGCGGCAGAGCGATGGTGACGGCGGGCTGGGCGGCGACGGCGGGCTGGGCGGCAGCGGCGGGCTGGGCGGGGATGACGGGCTGGGCGGTTGATGGCGGGCTGAGGGGCAGCGGCGGGGCGCGGGGCGGCGGCGGGGCGCGGGGCGGGGGACGGCAGGCTGACGACCAGAACCACCTGCACGCCCCGACGACGACGCGACTGGCGGGGCCGACGAGGACGCGACTGCCGACGAGGACGCGACTGGCGCCTGCAACGCCTTGACGGGCGGCCTCGGCATCGGCATCGGTGTGAGCGGGCTGTTACCGAGGGCAGTAGGATGGGCAGTGGAGCGTCGGGGTGGCGTGGTGATCTCCACGTAGTCGAGCTGCATGCGCACCGGCTCCCACACCGGCTCCTTCTGCGAACGCGCGCGCTGGGACTTGGCGCGTTTTGGGGTGGGCCCACCTTCGCCTTGGAGGTGGCGCGCATGACGCGCGGGGAGGGGGCGGGGGTGTCCTCATCGGAAGAGGAGTAGGTGGAGCGGCGTTGCTTCTTCTGAGGCAAGCCGAGCCAGCGGGAGGTCGTCGAAGTCGTAGTCGGAGGTGACTTCCTCGCCGCTCTCGTCGATGTAGAGCGGGAGGGGTCGGTGGGGCTGCGGGGGTGAGACCACTTTCACCTGCTTCAAGGTGCCGCCACCGCCGCCGGTTGTCCGCAGAATCCCACCACCAACTTGTTCCTCAGCGGCGTCCCGGCGCCTCTTCTTCGGTGCAGGTGTCTCTTCAACCACCTCCCGCGCCCTCCCCTTCCCCTTCCCCGCCTTGAGCGCCCTGGCAGGCACCGTCTCTTCCTCCTCCTCCCGCGCCTCCTCCTCCTGCTCCTCCTCCCGCTCCTCCTCCCGCGCCTTCGGCTTCGCCTTCTTGGACCTTCCATCGCGCGCCGGGGCGCGGCGGCGCTGTGGAATCTCCTCCGATCCAGCATCCTCCTCCGTCTGATAGTCGTCGGCAACGCGGGGCTTTTTCGGAGGCGACGGCGTAGCTACACCTTCGCCAGCGGGGGGGCGCCTACGCTTGTCCTTCTTCCGCTCGCCGTGTGTCGGCGCCACCTCCTTCCCGTCTGACGGCTGCACGGGGCGCGCCAGCGTCGACGGCACGTCGATGTCGTACGTTGTCATCCAACAGGTCGTGTCCCCGGCGCTGCAATGCACCGCCGTATCGCTCGAGCGCCAGAATCGGACAGCCTCCGCGGGGTCGAGCGGCACGGGCTTGGTGTAGTCGTGCGATACGATAACGAAAGCAGCTGGGAAAAAATTAGTACTCAAAGTTACGAGGTATGAATGGACATGCCTTTGTCTCTGAACCGACGGCGCTCGAACCGGATCCCCCCTCCCGGTGACGAACGCGCCAGGAGAGCGGCCCTCAGCGACCGCCTCTCGTGGCGGGTCCAACCGCCGCTGGCTTTTGAGGGGCGCGCCAGCGTCGGTTGTTCGACGTCGTCCGGGAAATTGCGGATCCAGATCCCGTGCGAGTATAGTTCCGCCGCGATGACCGTCCACGAGAAGCCATTCTTGCACCAGTCCCGGAAGATGTCAAGGCCTTCCCCCCCGGCGGCGGCGGTGGTAGCGGGATGTGCTTGAAGCCGACCGAAGAGCGGTACTGCTCGAGCGTCCCGCCGCGGAAGAGTTGAGGCGGGATGGGCTCCGCCCCCAGATGGACGGTGCTTGAGGGGGTGCCTTGGGTGGCGGCGGGTTCAGAGCTGGGGCCAAGCCCGGGGAAGAAGTTCGCACGGCGGCGGCGACAACTGCAGCGCGCGCGGGAGGGGGAGGCGGCGTCGACGCGCGGGCGGTGTCGGGCCTGGGCGGCCAGATGGATTGGTGCCTGAGAGGAAGCCTGGGCGGGCTGGGCGGGCTGGGCGGGCACTGGAGGAGATGTGGCGTCGGTGCGCGAGCGGTGGCGGGCTTAGCGAGCTGGGCGGTCGCGGCAGGAGGATGCGGCGCCGGCGCACGGGCGGTGGCGGGCTTAGCGGGCTGGGCGAGCGCGGGAGGGAGATGTGGCGTCGACGCACGGGCAGGCCGCGCGGGCAGCGGCGGGCTGCTTGGCGGGCGCAGGCCCGAAAGGTGAGACGGTGGGGCCGGGGCCGGGACGGAATCCGTGAAGAGGGGTCGATGGCGTGGACACTGGCGGGGGCGCAGGCGCGGGCGGGGACCTAGGGCCGAGCAGCTTGAATCCGACAGGAAGCCCAACTCCCTTGTTTTTCTTTTTGGTGGCCCTCTTCTTGGATGGGAGGGGTTCGGGGGGAGGGTCCGTCCGGCGTTTCTGCAAGCTGATTGACTCGGGCGGGGCATTGCGAACGGGGGTTATGTTGTGCCTCAGCTCGTAGCCGCCACCAACCTGGTCATCTATGATCTCCCCTTCCTCGAGCTCGGGCTCGGGCTCGGGCTCGAACGCACGCTGGTGTGGGGTGTAAGAGGCGCCGACGAGCCGGTCTTGCAATGGGCGCTTCGGGATGAAGGGCGATGGACTGACACGCGGCTGGCGCAACTGGGGGGAGGCGAGTTCGTCTTCTTCGCTCTCCGAGTCGTAGCGGTGGTTGTTGAGAGTTGCGATACCGGGCATACTCAAGGGCGTCTCGTCCCCCGGCAGTGGCCCCGCGAAGTAGCTGTTGACGAGGTCTGCGCCATCGGGGAACGACGGGGAGTCGTCTGCATCGCCTGGGAGCTGGCCAGCGTGTTGGAAGAGCTGCCCGTGGTTGGCTAAGTCCTGGGACGTATCCAGAATATTTGAGCTGTAACCGGAGAACTCGGGGGAGGAGTCGCCAGCACGACTGCGCGCGGCATCCTCGGGGGTGAACATGAGCTCAGGACGAGCTTTTTGCGCCGGGGTGGAGGGCTCCATAACCTAGAGAACGTTAGTGTTGTAGACCAACCGCAGCACGACCGCAGCACGCGCGCCGACGCACCTGGCGGGGGTTTTTTGGTACAAAGCGAAGGGAACCAACACAGAACAAGTCAGGCTAGAGATTCGTGAGTTTGTGGGCCCGCTGACGCGTCGAGAGCCTCACCAATCTCGTGGGCGCAAGGGGCTTCAGAGGCGGCGGAGGCGACGCAAAGCCGCGTTTTTTGGGGGTACAGATCTGCTAAACTGTCAGCACTATTCGGTCGTACAGCTAAACGACCTACCTAGCAAATACAGAGACACTGGGAGGGAGGAAGAAAAGAGAATGAGGGAGACGAGCGAAATTGAATGGGCGTGACGTGACATAACAGCTCCTTCTTTGCCTACCTCGCGCCTTCTCGCCACCTCCCCGTCGACGATGGACGTAACAGCAACGACCCCGCGGAGGCGCCTGCAACAGCTTACACGTCAAGTGCCGCCGCCACTTACCTGGACAATCAACCAATGAGGTGCCGTATAAACGTAGAACCCTCTCGTTTTTTTTTGCTGAACGTTCCTACCTTTGAAACAAGCGGTTTGGAAGTGGGGTCAAGGTCTACGGTGTTGCCCGCTCCCACCTGTGTTTTTTTTCCATTTAATTTGGCACGTCATATCGTCGTGCACGAAACCGACTCAAAGTCAAGTAGAATTCACTTTACAACTTGCCTCTGACCACCATCTCCAGCATGGGACGACGAGCCAGACACCTCACCGCTGCAGAGAGCATTGCAGGGCGTCAGGAACGGCAGCGCAGATACCATGAGAGCTCCAGGTGCGTCCCAGAAAGCCCACGAATGTCGTTGGAGGTTCTCTAACTTTGACCCCTATTTAGTGCTAAAGAGGTTCGCGCAGCTGCTCGAGAAAAGCGGGGCTCTCGGAAACTCGCCAAACCACCTCGCAATCCACCGCCGCACGCGGCCCTGCCTCCAGGTCCTCTCCCGCCGCAGATTCCGCCCCCAGAGCCGAGAATGAAAGAATTGCACGATGTCCTGCTCCCCGACGACCAGACGCTTTTCCAGGCCGCTCTCACCGAGGCGCGAGGCCACGATTTCAGTCCTTTGGATCCTTGGGAGAAGGAGCCGCCGTTCGCGCACAGTCCCGACCCTAACGAAGAAAAAAATACGCTACCTTATTTCAGTTATACCCGCGCTCTCGGTATCGCGCTTCACGGTCGGCGGCTCCGCAACGAACAAGCCAACGATAGGCGGCATCAGGCGGCATTTGAGGCGGCTCCGGAGGCGGCCGTAGCGGCGCTGCAGGAGGAGACGTCGGAGTTGTGGGAGCGCTGGGCTCGGGTGACGGCGCTGACGATCTACCACCCTTTTGACGATTCGCGCGAGCATGCGATGTGGGCCCACTATATTCAATGGTTGGGCCGTAGTATTTATCATTTATATGAGTTGTACATCCGTTATCGCAAATAGACTCAATGTTTTATTTTTTAATAGTTCCAAGAAATGATGAATTGTTTGTAAGTTAAGATACAGGAGTGAAAGAAATAGGGAGCAAAAGACTGGCGTCAAGACCACGGGAGAGTGAGGATGAGGTCAGCAAGTAGGCTCCTTGCGCGCCTCATGGTCGCCTCCGAGACGCCTGTGGTAAAATGGCCGCGCATGACGGCGGCCATCATGCACAGGACCCATGCGCCGCAGTCGTAGCTATTGGTTTGGAGCGGTACACCCTAAATTCCTGAGTTAGTGGCGAATCCGGGGCGGACGGCGACGTACGTACCACGGTGAAAAGCGGCCGAGCCTCCCAAAGATCCTCCAGTGTGCTGATGTGCAGCGCATGCCCGTGCTTATTCGCAAGTTCCACCATCCGGTGAATGAGGAGCATCACATCCTGCACGACACGGTCTGATTCAAGTCCTCATTCCGAGTAGAACTAGATAGACTCACAATGATATCGCGGCGCCAGCCGCTGTTGGAGGCCAGACTGTCGAAGAAGAAGAGTTTCTGTTCCCGCACGGCGGCGAGGACAAAAACCCAGTGCAGCTCGTCGGGCCGGTGGATCGGTATTAACCACATCGGCTTCTCCCAATACGAAGTGGTTTTGGTGTGCTTCCACACCGCGGCATCAGTGGCGTTGAAGCGGATTCGATGGAGGTCGTATGTGCTGAGGACAGCGCATTGTGTTGCAATGTGACAGGAGGGGGAAAGCGACAGGGAGCAGAAACTCTGCAACGCTGCTGCTACACCGTTGATGATACAGCCGTTGAGGCGTCGCCGATGTGTTGTGAGACGGTCAAGATCGTCCATCTCGATGGTGATGGTCGGTCGGTCTTCCACGCCAACCACAAAACGCCGGAGCCGGTCCCGATAAACCGTCACCGAGTTCTGCTGATAACGCTGAAGATCTTCAAGGAATGACAGATCCGCGGTGATATTATTCTGAAAGGGCGGTTAGCACACGCGGTGACGGAAAACACAGCGGTTACGCACAGGAGGGTCCCAGTAGAGCTCAAAAGTCAAGAGGGCTTTATCGACGCCCGACACCTGCGGCGCCGGCGCATCAAGCACGTCTTGCACGTTGAGGGGCTGGTCGGGATCGGAGAGGAGCCCCGGATCGAGCTCCTCCAAAGCCACCATGTGGTCAGCGGCAGACGCGGCGGGGTCAGGTGGCACGTCGAAATAATCTTCATCATCGTCATCGTCCTCGTATATTGCGTGCTGTTGAGAAAGCGGTACGAGTGGGGCCGTGGGCGTCGTTGCGGCGTCATTACGAGGCGGCGCGCGCACGGCGGTGGTAGGTGGCATGTCGAAATAATCCTCGTCATCGTTCTCGTATGCCGCGTGCTGTCGAGATGGCGGTAAGAGTGGGGCCGTGGGCGCCGTCGGGGGGAACGACGGGGCGGAAACGGGGTTGAAGCCCGTCGATGTTGCAGATGGGCGCGTCGAAGTCGTTGCAGCGCCATTGCCGGCAGAAATGGGGTTGAAGCCCGTCGATGCTGCAGATGGGCGCGTCGAAGTCGTTGCGGCGCCATTGCGAGGCGGCGCGCGCACGGCGGTGGTAGCGGCCGCTGCTGGAGGCTGCCGCGTCGACGTTGTTGCGGCGCCATTTCGAGGCGGCACGCGCACAGCGGTGGTCGCGAGTCTGGGAGGACGAGATTCTGCAATTGCGGCGACGGCTGCGGCGGCGGCGGCGGCGGCGGGAGCTCGCGGCGTGGGCAACTGGCGCCGAGAAAGAGCCGGCGCCCATGATAGTGATAGAAGGTGGAGCTCCTGGAGCCGCTGCGTGAGGGGAAGAAGTAGATGCTCGCCTAAAAGATGATCAGATTGGGACAACACGGAGTACGAATGTGTACCGTTTGCATCAATGGCTCTCCTCACGATAGCAAGCTCTTGCTTCAGCCAGCGCCTCAGATTTTCACGCTCGAGATCCAGCCGCCTCCTCTCTTCGCCGCATCTGTCTACCACATGTAGACTCCGTATGCCGTCGCGGACGTCCGCGTCCTCCAACCAGCGGGGAAGTGGACCCGTGGTGACTTCAGTCCAGATATCCTGGTGGAGGATGGGATCGTCACGGAGCTCGACGAGGTCGGTGGGAAGAGGCATTGGGATCGGGATACGGCATCCCTGGGGACGGAGTTCGGCAAACATTTCGCAATGCTTGTTAAACTTAACGACGTCGCGGAGGAGGGCGGGTCGGCGCCTCGCCATCGCCTTCTTTGTGGCCTGGGTCAATTTGGTCCCTAGCGGAGCGGCTCAGTATGACCAGCCATGGACGGTAGGAGCCATACATACCTTGCGGCCCTTCCCGGGCCGTCATGGTTTTGCCAAGGGCCTCCGCTTCGAACAAAGTGCCGATGGCGCGGTCCCGGATATCTACCTTCAGGGCGCGCATTGTCGTCAGGTGGTGGACGAATTTCAATGGGAGGCCTTTGAGCTCAGGAAAAGATCCTGGGAGATTGAGGGACGTGTACAGCAGTTCAGCTTGTTCGTTGAGGGTTTGGTGAGTCCGCTCGAGGCGGTCAAGGATTTGGCGGCTTTCCCTGGTCTCCTTGCCGGTGGTGGCGATCGTCGTCCTCACCTCTTGGATCGAGAGTTCGATGGCGTCGATCTGGTTCTGAAGGGCCAGTACTTTGCTAAGTCCACGCTTGACGCGGGCGGGGGGCATCTGTGAATAGTATTTGATTTGAGATGCAGAAACAAAAGGCCAAGTGCGCCGTCGACTTACATGAACGGACACTGCTCTGTGCGACCTTCTGCGCGGCCCATTCGCGGCGAAGCTCCGCCTCCGGAACGCGGCATTGGCGGAGGATCCGTTTGGCAGCGGTTAACTTGGGCTCCAGATTCTTCTCCTGCTGTCGTAGTAACCACGGACCGAGTTTGTCGCGACCTTCCTCGTTGACGAAGGCGGCATATTGATCAATGAGCCAGATGCGTCGTGAGTTCTAAAAATGGTTTTGAGTGGAAGTGTCAAAGACGATGGTTGCGAAAGAAACTTACCCATTGGTGCCGGGTCAAAGGAATGAGCTTGCGAATGCGCGACCAGAAGCGCTCGACGCCCTCGCTGTCCGTCAGGCCGCAGCCCGGACGAATCCGAGGGCTATACACGATCTGGCACACCCACTGGTGGCCGAAAGCGTGCATGGCGTTGGTGCAAAACGCCACCCGCGGGCGGAGGCCGGGAGTGAGAATATTAAACTGGAGAATGAATCATGATCAGTACCGATCCAGAATAAGGAATAAAGGGGGAGGCGCATGGACTCACCAAGTTGAGACTATGGTCAATGATGCAGCCGATATCGTAATCCTGGAGAACCGTGGCGACCGGCGGTAGATAGCTTTGGACTTCCTCAACAGCCGCTACGATGTATTGTTGGCTCTCCCCAGGGGTGTCGATATTGCAGAGGAAGAGGACCTGCGAATGGCGGCAGGAAATGACAAAGATTCCAGTTGCGTCGTAGTACTTCGGATCAGCCTTGCGCTTATTTTCATGGGCGGCTTCGAACGACTCCTCACAGGCGTCGAGAATCGCCTGTGGCAGCATGGGCACCGCATTGGCGGACGGCTTCTTCCTGGCCTCGTCGATGCGCGCTCGCACATTGTCGACCTTCTCCTTGGAAATGAAGTACGAGGGGTCGTACGAGATGGGGCCGTCGCCCACAGATTTGAGATGCCGGTAGCTAAAACAGCCATCAGCACCAAGCTGAACGTCGCCGCCTCTACCGAGAATTAGTTAGATTTAAACCAGTGCATTAGATAACCACTTACTCGCTCAATGGCCGGCCCCAAGTTTCCAGTCCAAAGCACGCCGGGCAACGTTCTTGAAGGATACGATGAGCATGCCCAGGGGTCAACGGCGGTGCCGAGGGAGCTGGCGGCGGCGGAACGGCGGGTCTGGGGATCGGCGGAGGCGTCGACGGCGCCGCTGAGGGAGCAGGGGAGGAGCCGGTAGTAGTTGAAGCGGCGGCGGGGGCAGCGAGTCCAGGCATCGGCGGCGGAGGCGCGGCAGTATCATGGAGGGGGTCGTCAGAGGCGGCGGCGGGGGTGGCGGCGGGGTCACCCGAGGGAGTCGATGGAGCCGCTCTGACGGTGGGATCCGCAGCTGCGAGGGCTGCGTCAAACTGCACGCGAATCCGAGTCCGTAGGTTACTTGACCAGAGTACTGCATTACTGAGGGGTGCGCGGAAAGGGTCGATGGCGCGCATGCCGGGATTCTGAGGCCGAATTAAAAATTGGAGGCCCTCTAGCGAGACGAAACCTACATTTTGCGAGTATACACGGAAGCCCCTACGGTCGTACACGGTGTGGAGCGTGGCCGCGATTGCGGTGATAGCGTCGCAGGAGCGCTCAAAGAGGGCGCGGTATAATTCAAGAAAGTCGATGGATACGGCAGTACGCGGTTTTGAGGGCGACACGGGAAATACGCCGCGCTGTACGAGTAGAACGGCGGCAGGCATGCATTCGCAGGTGGTGACCCGCACCATTTGAAAATCTACGGGCCCGGTTAGCAAAGACAGCAGCGAGTGCATGGATACTTACGCGTTGCATAAAGACATTGAACTTTGAGGGTAATAGTTTTCCCGCAGGCAGCGGTGCATTCATGGTGGACCGTGGATGGGATCACCGGAGGCAACTGCATGTGAGTCTCACGCTGGTACTGCAAGAAAGGCCGCTCCAGCAGTGGGAGAAGGTTATCCCAGGCTTTAGTGGGCGAGCCAGGCTTTCGGGTGGGCGCTGGGAAAACCTGGATGGGAGCCGCAACGGGCGGCGGAGCCGGCGGAGGCGAGGGTGGTGGAGGCGCGTCGATCCAGTCCGAGTCGTCGGCGTCGTCCGCCAGCGAAGGTCCGAGAAAGGGAGCCGCCACGGAGGGAACTGGGTTCAGCAGATTCTGAAGGCGCGCGTCCAGGTGGCGCTTTTTCTGGGCACGTCCAATACCGACGAAGGTACGCGTATTGCGCGGATCGCGTGCTTTGAGGGGGCTGGATGAGTGGACACCCGGCCCTGAGCGGGTTGCTGGCTGTTGGAGGCGCCCGCGGCGTGAACTGGCCGACATTCGCAGGGAGTAGGAAGTAGGCGCTGGCAGAGGCGCGACTGCCAAGCTCATCAGACCTGCCACTGATGGTCGATCAATCGAAACTTCCACCTGACGTCAAACGCCCCCGTCACCGGGCGGAGGCGCACCTCTTAGGTAGGTTGTTTGCATACAGAACAACCCACCTAAGAGGACCGGTACGTAATACCCGCGGTGCCTACTGAGGTGCAGACTCGTGTCTGATGAGGATTCCAGCGTCAGTGCAGCTGCGATTGATTTTGTATCGGAACTTGCCGGAAATGGTACAATATGGTCTGAGCGGCCGCTGTCCCGAATATTAACAAAAAACCTCTGCAGCTTCTTTTCAATCCGCAATAAATCGCAACATCCCCGCTTTTATCACCGATAATTTCAAATCGGAGAACTGGTTTATACGTCGTGGTAGGCTGCAGGCGCTGGGGAAAATAATCACATCGGGTCAGTCTGACGTTTCCATCTGTTCCTCTTCCTACACTCGAGTTTCTAGGGCAATCGTATGACAAGGGAATCCAAAACGCGTTCCGCGATCTGTCCAATTGGCTCTCCGACCCAAGATGTTCGTCAGACAGCGGTTCAAATCGTTTCCCTTGCAGCTGGAAAAGGTATATCTCTTGTCTTAGATTTACTGTGCAGCTGAAACCGCTTGACCGAGCCGCGCTCTCGGACACGATAAAAAATACTATCCCCAAAATTGCGAAGATGTTCCAAGATGAAGACGAAGTCGTACGGGTTGCTGCTCTTAACACCTGTTCTGACGTTGTGAAGGTCCGGCAAGGTGAGAACAACGCACTGCCCCTTTTCTAAGTTGAATTGTTCAGTTAATTTCTTTCAGCCCCACTCAAGGAGACAATCAGCCGTGCAATTCCGGATGTTCTGTTGGCGCTGAATAGTAGCTCTCAGACGCAGATTGCCGCGTTGTACACTTTATCCGCTCTTGCAGAAACCGGTGAGTCTTCGTCAGACCCTCTGTGGGGGTTGCTCACCCCCCGGATACGTTCTTAGATGATCTGACCACGGCTATTCCAACCATCGCCGATTTGTTCAAAGCGGAAGGGGAAGATGTCAGGGTTGCGGCTCTTGGAACTTGTTCGGAGATTGCAAAACTTCAACGAGGTCAGCAAGCATGGCATACTTGCTTGTGTATCGAATTAATTCCTTTCAGCCGCGCTTCAAAACACAATAAAAAATATCATACCTGAGATCCTGGCAGCACTAAACAGTTCATCGGGCTGGGAGACACAAATTGCGGCCTTGAAGACCATATCCACTCTCGCAGAAACTAGTTAGTCCAGATTTACCCCTACCGAATGAATCACAGCTGCTCACGCTCATACAGATGGCTTGTGTGAAACATTGAATGATAATGTACTCGACAGGATTTTCGCTGGCCTTTCGGATAACGATAGCAGCGATGTGCGCATTCAGGTTCTGGATACATTGACAGTCCTCGCCTCAAAAGGTTCGAGATTTATTCATATGCCAACAGCATTTGACACACTATGCAGAACGATTACACGACAAGATAAAGACTACTGTTCGGAATATGTTGCCTCTGTTGGAAGACTGGAGATGGACTGTTCGAGAAAAAGCTCTTGACACTTTCGCCGTCTTTGCCCAGCACGGTATGCATGGCTTGCTGAATCTTCCCTTCGTTTTCACACCTGTTCAGGAATCTTTCTGGCTTCGGATGATGAGATCACCTCGCACATCATTTCCACGTTATCCGAGGGCGATAATGATATAAGTACCCGGGTGCTCAATATATTGTCCATTGCTGCAAAGGAAGGTGCGGTTCGTTTGTTTTTGATGCTCGAGACCCAAGCTTATCGGTCTTCATCAGGTGTCGCTCCGGTGATTCATCCCGAAATATCGTTGGTCACAAATTCTTTGAGCCACAAGAATTGGCGTGTTCGTGTTGCTGGGCTTCAGGTCCTGGAAAGCCTCGCAGACAGTGAGCTTCACGGGGCAAGTCAATTTCACACCCTTACACGGAAGGCGTCTAGACAAAAAGTACGGAAAATTCAGTTTTCCCGCACAAGCCACAATCGTGGATTGCCTTTCGGACAAGTTTGAAGAAGTTCAACTGGCTGGACTTCGTACATTGTTTAAATTCATTGACAATGGTTAGTTTCTCTCTGTTCTTTCCGGCTTTTATTCGCTTATATCTCGGCACAGAGATTTTTCGTGCCCGAGTGACCGTTCCGGATACTGCCTGCGGTTATTTCTTCGCTTCTTCACTCAGACTCTGAGGATATTCGGATCTCTGCTATTAACATAATCTCGACCTACATAACCAAAGGTATTGTCCACCCTGTCCTATTAATCGTTTCAGTAGATGACTGGCGCCAAGCGGAGTTTTACTCGGTGATTATTGATGTGATCCCAGCTATCATCAATCTCTTGGATGGCCCGGATGAGGACAGCCGTGTTGTGATGCTTCACACTATTTGCAGTCTGGCCAACACAGGTTTGTTTCGGTTGGGGTCTTGAGAATTGATCCATCACTCATGTCGCCCTCACAGAGAAATTTTGCACGAAGGACGTTTTTGTGAAGGCCATCCGTCATATTCTTCCTTTATTACTATCCAACCGACATGCGGCTGTCCGTATGGCTGCACTTCAAATTGTGCCGGTCATCTCCAAGCATGGCAAGCCCATTCATTGTTGCAAACTCAGAGCACGTCCATGTTGAACCCCTGCCAGATATATTTGATGAAATAATCACCGATTCACTGCAAGTATTGTTGAAGGTGACTGCTCGTAAAGAAGACCTTGCGGGCACTCACTGCGTTCCGAGGCCCCGTCGGCAGGCTGTGCCGACATCGGCTGACGAAGGCTGACGGGAATCAGCACTGCGTGCCGACCTGACGTCGGCCGAATCGGGCCTGACATCGGCTGACGCAGGACTGACAGCCAGCTCCCCAAAATAGGCTCTTGGCATCAAACTGTCAGCTGTCATTGGTTCCTAGGTCTAATAGACGTTCAGTTATCGTCGGGAACCCATAAAAAGAATTTTTTTCAAGACTTACGGACGTCAACAGGGGTTGGAATGGCCGTTCCGAGGGGTTGTCAGCCCAATTCGGCCGACGGGGGTCAGGCCAAATTAGGCCGACGACCCCTCGGAACGCAGTGACTGTCGAGGAAGTTGATGAGATATTCCGCATCGAGGTCCTCGAAACCCTATCTGACCTTGCCAAAAATGGTTCGTCTTTGGGCTAGATAGCATACGCTGACACGACAATCCCTCGCATTTCACATCGTTAGAGACATTCAGAGGCAAAATAGATATCGGGTTGTCGGAAAGTTATGATGCACTAGCGACCAAAGACAGGAGCTGGCCTACACGCGTGGCATTCTTGAAATTGATGTCAGTTCTCGGTGCATCAGCAAAAGGTCTGAACGAGTTGGGATCCTTTGTCTTGCTACTGAATATTACTATCCAGATGCTTTGAAGAGTATGGTGAAACAAATGATGCCTGACATAAATGATACTCTGCATGATAACGAAAATAGCGAAGTTCGAATGGCCGGGGTTAAGCTCCTATCGATGTCCGTCGTTAAAGGTTCGGTTTTATAAGCCGGTACAGGTACACACCCGCTGACACCTTGTCTAAGAAATATCTCCCTCCGAGTTCAACTCTCTTGTGCCCACCCTTGTGACACTGTTATCCGATTCCGAAGAGGAGGTTCGGATTATGGCGCTTCAGACGGTGTCTGACCTCGCTAAACAAGGTCTGTTACTCAACATGCAGCTTTTAGCAGTCTGACCTGTTCCCAGATATGTTCCGTGAGGCAATAAATAGGAAATTACCCGCCCTCCTTGAAGCTTTGAAGCAGGAGGAGCCAAATACGCGAGTTGCAGCTCTAAGAACATGTGTCCCACTTGCACAACATGGTAAGTGAGGCTTGCTCTACCTGCCGAAATTCTCTCAAGTGATTAAAGCCATCTTCTGTGACATTGTCCATCGTGCTGCCCCCCAAATCACTGCCTGCGTAAAGGATGATCTTGATGATGATGTGCAAGTTGCGGCGCCGGAAGGGGCTTGTGCCAAGATGACGAAAAAGGGCAATGTGTTCAAACTGGTCTCCTGCTTCAGGAAGTGCCCTGTTCCCTTTGACCGAAGTTGCTAGTTTGTACATTGGAAGTGCGAAAATGATCCGGCATACTCAGAATGTTCATATGTGTGCTCAGAGTCCCGGAGGATCCGCCGCTATCAAGGCTTGATGTCAAAAATTGAGAAGCTGAATTGCTTCTACCAAACCCACCTCGGGGTGAATTTAAAAAATCTGAGTAGACAGTCCGCTTCATTTCATTTTATTGACCTGGAAACTATGCTCACCCAAGGCAGATAGTGGGTATTATTATGCTGTAGGCCAGGAACATGAGAGGATGTTTACACTGATATCACATTCATACTCAAGATCTTCATTTCACTTAAAAATATTCCCAGGGGCCAGTAGAATCTATCCTGTTCCAAAATCACTCACCGGCCATTTTATTCCGGCTTAACTCTCCAGCTCGAGGCAAGACAAGGTGGATGTCACACCTGTCACGCAGTGTCACACACATCATCAACGGACATAAATATATTTCCTGCGTGAAGAAAGAAGTTTTAGATATAAAGCTTGGTGGAAGACCTTCTGTAAATTGTTCTCCGAGTCCATTGAGCCCATAAAATCAAGAGAATTCCAAATGAAACTTGTTTTGCCTGATGAAAATTGGAAGTGCATTCTCCCGTGCAAAGATCAGATTCATTCCAACAGTGATAGGTCATTGGCTCAATTTGAGTTGCCAGGTCTCTTCTAGGACATATAATAAACATTTTCTCAGGGCAGGACTATGAGGATCCGAGTTGAAATGGTGGAGAAAACCCAGTTTGAACACATCACCCTTTTTTGGCAGTTTGTACCAAGCCTCTCTCCGAGAATCACCGGCTCGCCGGTGCGGAGAGAGGGTTGCTCCGAACCTATAGGCTATACTAACGTACTGTTTGTGAACCAATACGATCACGTGGATTGATGGCGGCATTACACTGATGCGTGGACGCGACGTCGTGTTGGGCCTATTAAAGCACTAGAGTCGAAATGAAAGTGGAAATTACTGGGTGGTTGGGAGACAGTTCACAGGTAGATGCCATGGACCGCGCCCGGAGCATCACAACTTAACGTACAGAGCAGATCGCTGCCCCTGCTCTTCCCATAAAAGATTCAACATGATGCGAGTTTTGAACAGGAGAAAGCGCCGGTGATAGGCATTAAAGGGTAGCTTTTCCAGAGCTGGATCAAATCTTCGGGAAGTGGCCTGCTTTGCTGGAACCAAATTTAAATGTCACCAACGTTCATAGCAGCAATGAGCTGGCAACACGCACAGTTAGCCAGTTCAGGACCATGTCAACAATAACGTCGGAGTCCAGTCCGCTTAAATAAAAGCTCTGGATTAAAAGACCGAAGCAGGGTCAGGAGATTTGAGGAAGGTTCCGAAGAAGCTATGTATTGAAATGCATCCTTCAGGTCGATCCACCTAGAACTAGAGATTCAGTGAAATTCCAACCGAAAGTACTAGTTTCACCCGTCAGCAACTAGATTTAGGGATTGATTATTGTAGGAAAATGCCTTGAGAATATGACGGCACAACTCCGTCCGGTGTTGGTCCCCAACGTGGAAGATTCCGGCCCGTCCTGGGTCTTGAAGGAAATCATAGAAGGATGCGTGATGAACGACTATGCGCGATTGAAAGGACCAATCATCATCGACAGAGCCATTTGGAGAATTCGCGCCAATCACGGATTGTAAGCCGCGTAACGCCAGTCTTACATCACCCGGTTCCAGCTCGAGAAGCCGCTCAATATTGCCGACCGTCAACTTCAATTTGGCGGCAATGCACGTTAGAATTTCAAGAAGTTGAGGTCGAAGAGGAACTTGCGACAGTATTTGCGTGTACAACTGATCGACAGTCGCAAACGGTGATCCAAAATCAGGCTCCTCGATGCCCAAAATCACTTCGAGGCGTTCTGTGGGGCGGAAGTCTTTGTCGTCAACGAATTTTATGACCGTGGACGCATAGATGAAATATCCTGATGATTTCTCGACGAGATTTTCAACGACGTCGAGAGTTGGCCAAGGGAACGGAACGGCGGCCATGGTTTCACGATGGTTTCGATAGATTCGGGAAAATTGATCGAGCAGAAACTTTCGGACGTCTTCAAAGGATTGGTCGATGTTCACTTGGCGATGCATCCCGTGTAGCGCATCCAAAAAGATGTCACGAATGTGAGGCTCGGGCCTACTGGTAACCAAAAAGCGGAGAGGACGGGATCCTTGGTGTATGGCGCTACCGATTGAGCGTAATATTTCCTGCTGAATATTTTGGCTATCACATTCGTCCAGCCCGTCGATGACAATAACCAGCGGGCGACCCGGACAACGAATGATCCGCTGACATGGTTCGATTATCAGCTTCTGCAGCTGACACGGAAGACCTCGATCCACGATGGAAGGGTTCTCTTCCACGACCCGGGAGATAGCCTGTTTCAAATCCGGGAGACAGAGAGCTAGCTGGTAGGCGATGGTAGGGAACAGCTTGTTTCCAGTTCCGCGGGACGGATGCCCACGCTTGAAAAAGAAACTTGCCCCTAGGCAATCTGCGGCCTCTAGTTTCTCGCAGAACGACTGCGCGATCGCTGATTTGCCGGCGCCAGCTGGCCCGTGAAACCAAAGGATATCGCTACTGGAATCAACCTCGGATAACCGCTTCCACAGATCGTCGAGCATCTCCGTCCGCGTATCGGGATGGCATTTTGGCTGCGGGTATCTCTCCGCGGAATCGTGGAAAGCGTCTCCGGCCGAGGCGCGAAGCAGAATGTGAAGACCTGGAGGAATAGTATGATCACTCACAGTCGACAAAACGAATTGATCGAATACCTACCTGGTTCGCCGTAACGTTGAATATGGTTCACGCTTCCGCCAATAAATGTCCCGCGGCTGAGCTGTGTTGGACATTCTTGACACTGATGCCATGGGAAGGACGGACAATCGACAGCGAGATCTGCACTGGAAGGGCTTCGAAGCAGTGGCGAAGGACGATGACTGTTCCCCTCATAGGCTTCAGATCTACCAACCGGGATATCTCCCGGTGTATGTACACGAGAAACGGCAGGTGAAGTAAAATCGGGGGGTTGTCGAGGACACGAAGAGGTGGGAGGATCCGAAGTCGTTGGTAATGGGGCTGTGAGGGCTCTGAGCAAGACTTGTTCGCCCGCGAGGGCCGACGCATACTGTGATCGGTAAGAAGTGTCTTCAATTGGGTCAGAGCCTCATTAACTCCCAACAGGTAACACGTACGGTGAGGTGATATCGCCGCAACCACAGGCTCTAGGTTAGTGGACTGATTCCACCCGATTCCCGACGGGTGGAGATTCGAGTCTTCAGTCAAGCCGAATCCAAGGGCCGCCAGTGGATCGCTGTTTGGCCTTGTCATAGGCTGCATATTATGGAGATTCAAGTCCCCTCAATATCAATAAAACTGCCGCCATAGATTTGGAACCCAGAGGAAGAGGTAAACAGAGGCATGGAGGAGGGAAGAGCGACGTGTGGAGAGTGCGGCAGTGTTCTACACCCGAGGCTACTTTACAGCAGTGGCCTTATTTAGTGTCCAATCTTGATGATTGTCAAAGGTATTGAAATTGCATTGGTCGGGAGAGCACAGGCAGAATATTTGAGGAAGTAGTGCGACGCGCGACTCTTGATATGGGCACGGGTAAGCACAGAGATGGTGTGCCGGAAGTAGTTCACAATCGGAGTGGGAGAATGGCGAGTCCGAGCACACGCATAATTCGGCATAAATGACTTCCAGTTGCCACCGAATCTTCGCAGAATAGTGGCGGCCTTGCCGTCCTGCTGCTCACATCTAGGGACCTGGGATGCACCATCGCCCCTTACGCTCCGTCTGTGAATAACACGGACCCTGCCCGATCTAGCGTCGCAGCGTCGCATGAAACTGGCGGAGCTCAGGATGGCACACAACACTCACTCCTTCGGAGTCCAGTTTTGCCAACATCAACTCCCCAACGTGTTCAGACCTACGGTCGCTCGTAAACGGAAACGGACCCGTCAGCGATTCTGCAGCAAAAGATGTACGGGACAGCAAATTGGACAGCAAATTTGTTGTTGGTTAGTTGTTCGTATGTCAAACCTGGCCCTGGGCCACATCCCGCTCCTTGAAGCGCTTATAAGCACGCCTACTCGCAGATGTATAACTTCCTCGTTGACTATTTCGAAACTCCTCCGGCCGGCAGCGCTCAGAAAAAACATGTTGATGCCTTGTTGGCGTGGTGGACCAAGTGCGTTCTTCATTTTGACTACGACTTATCACTGACTGAATCCTCCTTTAATGTCGGAAAAAAGCCATTCAGCTTGCAATGGCATGGTTCAGCATGTGACCTTGGGACGGCTTTGGAGTGCTTCAAAGGTGTGGCGGAGGGACTTGGAACCATTCTCAAGCTGTTTGAAGGCTTTGTGTGAGTTCCAAGTCATCAGGAAAACTGGATGTAACTATGGCCACTATGCAGTGCTGTCAAGCGCTATCAAGCGCTGCATAGCGCCCATAGTTGCATTCGGTTTTCCTGATGAAGCCATCCCAAGCTGTCACAAGGTACGTGTATATTTTTGGGAGTCAGAAAATACTTTAGGTCAAATCTCCGTGCCTCAGAGGAGTGATTTGACTTGATACACACATCGTGCTTGGTTGTATTTTTTCAACCACTCTTGTTCTCGAGATCTAACAGCTGTGGAGCCCATGTGAAAAGCCTTCAGCAGGGCTCCACCAGGGACCCGGACCCAAGGTACATAACTCTGTTGATGACCCCTGGATATTTTCCTACTCATGTATACATGCTTTACACATGGCTAAACATCAGTTGAAGAGTGACCCCTCACTTACTTCCTACTTACTTACTCCTACAAGTCATTAATTACTTGCTTGCCAACAATGACTACTACAATAACTGTGACTGCAAAGAACCCTCGCACATGGAGAAGAGGGAACATACACATTTTGTTACTTTCCGGGAATCATCTCAGAAGGTGTTAGAACCATTGAAGTGGTTGGAGGATTCTGGACTGTGCGTTGGAAGCCAGCTAAAGCCATTTGGCCATGCAATGGCTTGGAACACATTCAATGCCAATCAAAGCTGAATAGGATTTTTCCGACATAGACAGATCTTCCCTGTGCATGACTCTCATATTGCATCGAGCAAGATGGCAGCTGCCTCAATGGCCAAACTGTAAGTAAACTCAGTCCAACGCGTAGATATTATTGTTTATTGGTCTTTTGAAGCAATTCAATTGATTTTTGAATTCTGGTTATTATGTCTGGTGTCGGATAAGAATGAAACCCCGACTGGCTGTTATCTTGCTAGTGATATGCCCTCCGAGATTGGTGCTGTCGAGCGAACCATCTGCGGTCCCAGTCTCTGATAAGGTGGGGGTCCTATCGGGCAGCATGCTCATTGTCTGGGGGTCCCGTCGGGCAGCATGCTCATTGGTGCGCCACCCGATGTGATAGTTGTCATCCCAGCTGACCGGATTTGGTCGCTGAGATCCATCATTGTACGTTGATGTCAGTTGATGTCAGACTCAAGGGGGAACCGGCATTAAAATTTTGTACGTGGGGTGGGGGGGGAGTCCTGAGGTCGGCTAAAAAAAAAATCTAGGCCAGTTATGCAGGAGCTCAAAACTGCATTTCAGGTAGCAGAAAATGTGCCAGGATGTTGAAAGAGACTGAAATTTATTTCCAGGAACCTGTTCTACCCCTGGACTGCCTCTCAACCCGATAATGGGTCCTTGAGCTCAAGTGCCAGAGGTTGGCTAGGGAATTTGGATGGTGGAAAATCAAAGGTTTAAGGCTTCATAAAGGTATCTGAGTTACCAACATCTATGAAGGAGTCCTCCCTTTCCAGTGACTCATCGGGATCGGGGGAGTGGATCTCGAGCACCTCTATGAGAACATACTTTACATGTAGCAAGGTCAACGGAAAGTTGATGAACCCACATAGGGGGCTACGGCTCAACTCGGAGCAGGCGGCCTGGTGCTAGGGGTGGGAAGCTTCTTCCCTATATGGAAGAGGGGGGGAGGGGGGTCCACTGAAGGTTGAGAAAAACTTTTCAACCCGATATCTGTTTATCAAATGCCAGTTCCCCCTTGATCAGACTCACATCAGCTCATAGTGCTCACATCAACTCACGTTACCATACTGTAGTATTTTGTTCAATTCGGATGGTCACATGTCACACCGCCAAAACTCTACGAAAAATTTTGTAAGTCACCCAGGCACAGAGGGGATTTTGGGCTTAGCCAAGCTAGCCGAGCTTAGCTGAGCATTGCCGGTTGCTGGTAGATCAAATTCCCTAAAGTGGACCGGTTACGAAAGGGTCAATTTGTATGATGGTGTCATACCCCAAACTGCCTTACAAATTGAACGAAATACTACAGTATACAAGCGGTCACCGGTGCTTCGCACCGGCTCCCACTTGCTGCATGTAACTAAAATAAGACTGTTGATCCAAACTGCCAGAATGATAGATTAAAAGCGGAGTTTAAAAAGCTTCAGACAGACAGAATGGCTTAATTTTATAAAGAGGAAGATGGCACTGCCCGGTTTGTGCAAATTTGCTGATGGACAAGCTATGAGGTTTCTCTGCTTGGTTGGTCTCGCTCAATATATAGAGTTGAAGTAGGAAAGAAAACAAGGTAGGTACTCGTGGGCCATAGACATGCTCGGGACTGGATATGACTCAATAGCGTCAAGGCAGTGTGGTGGCAGTATATGCCAGTGTTTGCCAACATCGGCAATCACTGTGATACGCTCAGGCTCAATGTTAAACTCTGTTGCATGCATCAACCAACCTTGGGGCGCCACAGTGGAACTCTGAAGCACTGATCGGGAGTTTTGCTGCACGGCAGTCCCAAAGGCTCATGAATACTGTTCTAACATTCCAGCTGTTCAACTACAGTGTCAAAACCCAGATGCGAAAAAAAAAGTTAACCCAGTATTGTACCAGCATGAGAGCAAATTTGATTATAAGATTGAATCAGGGTAAATTACAGACCTTTAAATTCATGCATAAATATTTTCAAGATTTTTGACACCCTTGTTATGTCACACAGCACCATCACGTATTTGCCTAGTTTCAGGGTTTGACCCAGATCCGAAAATTTTGATCAGAAATGTCCTGTCACTTGCTCTTTCTGCATTCTCTTGCCCTCAGACACCCTCACATGCCCTCAGATACCTCCCACAGGCAATCCTCTGGGCTGTTTTTATGGGACAGATCAACAGAGGGACAGATAGACTGAACAACTCAGATCTATCTGCAATCGCTGGGCCAGAGAAGACATGTGCTCATTCCTGTCACCTACCCCCACTGAGAATGATAAAAAATGTCTGAATATACCCCAACATACAATCCTCACTCTATAAAACATCGTAGTTGTGAATGAGCTACTACCATCCTCAGAATTTACAATTCTCAGTGAGATTTGGCCATTTTTGGCAATTCTTTGATTTTTCGCTTGCACCAAACAGGCCCAATGCTGGTTTTTTGTGCATGACATTACTCATAGGTCTTGTGCTTATTTCGCAAAAAAAGAATCAACCTGAATGCCCTTGGGGTTCCAGCTCAAATGTAATTTTTTCGGATCCAGGCATTTTTTCGGATCTGGGTTTTGACACTGTATATCAGTCTCAAGCTGGCGCCGCAGTATGGACTGGTCTTATAGCAATCACGGCCCCTTTGGGGAGACACCGACTGGTTATGCAATTGTGTGGCTGTGCCACCAGGTGTTCTTTCCTTTGTACCACAGCCAGAAGGCACTGGATAAATCAGAGAATATTTGTGTGCATACAGGAGGCATATATAATCATTTCTTACTGCGACAGTCAGGCCATACGGGGGTCAATACCTCAATACAAGATCAGCCTGAAATTTGATCAAAAATTTTGCCTTGGCAAGTTGATCACATATCGTCGCAAGCACTTGATGACCTGCTTAGAGATGAGTGAAGACCCTGACTATTTTCGAGTTTTCTATGTCTCCAAATATTTCTAGATTTATCGCTGCAAAATATGTGCCGCGACACGGGATGCAAAAATCAGTCCATGTCTTCCTGATGGGGCCGTGATTACTAACAGACCATATACAAATACTTGATTGTTCGTCATCCGTTTCTGGTCTGTAACAGAGACTAGGTATAGATGGGACATTGGTGATATTTTCAGGATCTGTGTGATGCTTTTACGAGTGCCAATGAAAAGACTTCTGGATATCTGGATCCGATCCACTCTCATAGCCAAATACTTATGACTGGATATTGACCGGATACCCACCGGCTACTTGAAATTGTGGAATCTGGACAATGACGAGGGGAAATTTTGTCACCAACATGTTATAGCCAGTGTCGTGGGCACTGACATTGGCATTTTCAGCGTCAGCATTGGATTTCTGGCAACACCAGTGTCAAGATCAGTCTTTGTTGCCGACTTCCTTAGAATATTGGTCAGGCTAGAGCCTTTCATCACCGGTTGAGGCAAATATCCCGACTCTCTCAGACTGCCCAGCTGCAGGTACTGTACTATTTCACTCAATTCATCAGGCCTGTGACCTATGACAGGTTCCAATGAATTTCGGTTTTCGTGGATGGGCCTCAGCGACTGTGACATGGAAAAAAATTCGTTTTTTTACCCTTGGAAACAGGAGGGTTTGGTACTTGTGTGTTGGTGATACTGTGGTTACTTCAATCAATCCAACCTCGGATCCCACCAATGTGTTGAGGAGCCGACTCAGCTGAGGGACCCCTGATCACATCAAATATGGTGGTTATATGTGGGCGCTGCAGGAGCGAGTATGGTGAGGTGCCATGGGAAGAAAAGATGGATTTTTTCCGGTTTTTTCCGGAGACTCAGGTGATTTTGTGACTTTTTTCGCAAGTTCGTGACAGCCCTCAGTGACCTGTGACATCCACGAAAATTTTCGTGGATTTGAGGGCCTGTGATGCGTGACCCGCGAATTGAGCGAAATAGTACAGTATTCTTCCTTGCACTTTGAACTTTGCCTACATTCTGCACGTCTCTATATACCCATTCAGCAACTCCGAAACAGGGCTCCCCATTCTTTGTTCCTTGATGTCTGCTCAATGTTGTGTCTTCGCAGGGCAGATTCCGACTATGGTGGAGGCAGCACCACTGTTATCCAGATAATTGTGGTTCAGGTGGGAGCACAAGTCTCCAGCTGGAAGCCGGAAGGGTTGTCTGTTCGATCTGGGTAGAAGTCACTGTTTTGCTGTCATTCCTGAACATTTTTTAATCCAAAAAGTACCTACAATTCTTCCCATCCTTCCTACGCACAAGTCCAAGATATCAAACACAACCTGCTTTAAGTGAACAGGCCAGCCCAGGCTTGAACATAGCCCTGGCCAAAAAAGCACGGTTTAGCACATTTCTCAACTTAATGTCACTCAAATCACTAGGTCCAAGTGGTAGGATGGACTGCATTGATATATATTCCATGCTATAATTTAGCTCTAAGGAATCCTATCAGTGGTTGTTGAGATACAGGCTAATCCTTGCTGTCAATCAAGTACAGGAAGTTTAATGATCAGATCTTCCTATACATATCTCCTGTCACTGTTTTGCTTGTATTCTGTCCGCTTTTTTGGCTGCAAAACTACCTACAGGGTCGCGGTATGGATGAACAACATCTGCACTTGTAATCAGCAGCACCACCATGGGGTGTTCCCATCGTCTCTCTTCCCCACCACCTGCAGGTCAACAGTGCCACTTGGTGACTGTGGCTGTGAATCAACATTGACTGCTGCTGCTCACAGGAGTTCGCGGAAGTAGAGGAAAGTGACATGAAGGTCATGGATTGAGACAAATCTGCAAAGGAATCGGTATCCTGAGTCTGCAAAGTAGTCAGTGTCCTGGTGTAAAGGTGAATGGAGAGAACACACTTCGGCTCAACGCACACAAAAGATCTAATGTGATAATGAGGATGCTGAGCTGGTTCTCCACCCTGGCCACCCTGCGACACGCCTGCCCCACTTGGTGCCACAGTCGAGTTTGTCTTCTGCAACTCTAGCTTCGCATTTGACAGTACCATCTCATGCTGTGTCGTCCCAAAACACACTGAGATGCCACTCATTCAGCTCATCATGCGTGAGCGCACAAATTACATTGGGCAGATACATCCCCATGGCCCGCTGCTGGAGGTCACTGTGGTCGAACATGTATGAGCTGAACTCGAGTATTCAATGACGAAGCCCATGCTGGCGCGGAACATCTTGTGTTTGTGCATCCAGTGAACCGGCAGGTCGTTTGAGTGTGGAGAGAGGAAGGAGATGGTCTTGTCGACAAATGTGGCACCTGGTCAATCCTTATGCTGATTCAGATCCCCCGTAGTTGTCTTGTCCTGGTCGTGGTCTGGGAAAAGCGACAATGTCGCTGATCACAATATGGGGGTGCACCCACAGAAACGGCACGTCGAAGGCGGTAGCACCAAAGATGCGGCAGGATCTCAGGAGCCCAGAGTTTGCTCAGCAGCTAAGAAACCTGCCATGGAGTGAGCCAGAAAAATGACTGGCCCCACAGTGGAAAGCCTTCACTGGATATCTTGTTTATTGAAAGGAAGAGAAGCAAGAAAAATGCTGACCATGCCAAAATAAATCTGGGTAGTCAGAGCGATGGGATAATATTGACTGATATGTTCTTGGACTAGTAGGTTCATCGGAAAAGTCTGAAAAGAGTTCAAGTCTCGAGCAGCATTGGGCTGAAACCAAAGCAAACCTAGAAGCTCGTGTCATTTCCTGTGGTTCCAATTGAGGATTGTACCGCTGAAATGAGGAGAGTGAACCCTGAAAACCATGGGTGTAGACCGGGTGACTGGGTCCAGTTCTGGGTCGCTATTGATACATGCCACGGTATATGGGGCCAGGTAATGAGCATTTTTGTGGCTCTGGGCCAGCCATGGATGTGCTCATGCATTGCTGGAATCTGGAGCTGCAGCGGGCAAGGTGTTCATCACCTTTATTGCACCTTTGTTTTTGCCTTTGTATCACCCCAAAAAACAAAGGTGCAACAAAGGTGATGGACATCTTTGTCCCGCAATCCTCTGACATGTGAATCATATGTGTCTAAGGTAATGTTGCCGCGACTTGGGCAAAACCGACTCCAAGTCGACTTGGAGATGCCGACTTGAGCCGAGTCGAGTCAAGTCGAACGGCCGACTTTGAGGTCAACTTGAGTGACTCAAGTCGGGTCTCCAGTCAGGTGTTTCTTTTCGTACAAGAATGCGAATGGGGTGATGAAAAAAAAATCTGATTTTTTGTGACGGCATGACATATGACATGACAGTATGTGTCAGGTGAGATCATTTTCACCTTTCGCATTTTTTTGAGCTCCAGAGGTGTCAGAAGCATTTTGGAAAATTGCACCGACCAAGTCGACTTCAAGTGACTAAGTTGGTTCAGAAGTCGACTTACCGAGTCGCGACTCGACTTTCTGAGTCGCGGCAACATTAGTCTAAGGCATATGGGTTTCATATGCCTCGGATTTGCCCCCGGTGTGGGTGGGGTTGTGCCATGGAGTAACTTGAAAGTTTGTTTGAGAGAAAACTGCAAGGCAGAAAATTGAATCCATAAGGCAGCAAGCAAGGTCGACAAGGAAGGAGGAATCAGTGGAAGAATGAATTACAGCTAAAGTCAGAACCGAAGGTGCAACAATTTTTTTGAATGTTTTCAGAGAATTGTAAATATCTCAGTCAGTTCTGCACCAATTTGCATAAAAACTAGATAGATTTACTCAGCCAATTCATGTGCAATTAGTGACAGAGAGGAATTTTTGAAAATATTATGTATTAGATGATCTGTGTTTTGGGGGCATTTTCATGCCAAATACCGTTTTTGAATGCCTAGAACATGTTACAGGGGCCCAATATTTTGTAGGGAACAATGTATGTACCCAGGTAAGGAGGTGACAGAGCCAAAACCACATGACATACTCAGATAAGTGCAATTCTCACAGGTTCTTCAGATGCAAGAAAATGCTGAATGCCTCCAATGCAGCTGGAAGAATGGTGATAAAGTTATGTGTATTTTTGGCTCTGTCACATCCTTTCCTCAGTATGAATATTGCTCCTCACAAAATTTTAGACCCCTGCTACATGTTCTAGGCATGCAAAAACAGTATTTGGCATGAAAATGCCCCCAAAACACAGAGTACCTAATACATATTATTTTCAAAAAATATCTCTCTATCACTAATTGCGCATGAATTGGCTGAGTTATTCTATCTAGTTTTTATGCAAGTGCAGAATTGACTGAGATATATGCAATTCTGAATACATTACAAAACAGAAAAATTTCAGTTGCACCTTCGGTTCCGACTTTAGCTGTAATAAACACAACACTCGAGTTCCTTCAAATTGGATGTGCAGCGTAATCTGCCAGTGGTTGGGCACAGTTGAAAGCAGTTGGCCAAGGAGGATTCTTTTCTGTCGAGGGTTAAGTTTCCAAGTGCTGTGTGTATATTCAGTAACCATCTCGGTCTGCGCTGCAGGAAATTGGGCGTACCAGCATATTTGAGGCGAGTAAAGCATGAATGTCAAGGGTCGGTCCAGGTTACTGAGAGTCCCGAGACTCTGAGTCGAGACGAACTTGCATCGAGGGCTGCCATCAGTGCGTTTATAATTTGGTTATAAATTTTCAATGGTCCTTACAACTTGAAGCTGAGCTTGCTGAACCCAAGTGATAACCGGGTGAGAGGATGACAAGCTCGGTTTGTTTAGACCCTACGCAGTCCGACGACCTTGGATCCGAAGACCAGCTCGGTTTCCTTAAAAGGCGATTTTCATTCCGCATCAAATTTGGCGCTGGAATTTTGGACAGGGTATCGAATCACGCCCGAAGCGACATACTGGGACAGTAATTAATTGGGCGTCGGGCCAAATGCGAATGAAAATGAGGACCCCATTATCAAATCCCGAGGCTAAGTTACAACGAATCATTGCACCGCGCAAGTCCCTCGAAAGTATTCAACGGAATATCATCGACGCTTCTCGAAGTCACGGTGAGGGATCGCTCACGCCCAATTCGGCTGCTCGACCTCCACCCGACTCGAGTTTGACTCGCCCACCCAGCCCGAGGCAGCTAGGTTGTCGCCAGCGGGCCGCAGAAGAGGTGGAATTGGACGCATCAGCGGCGGCGGCGATGCGGCCGGGGCTGGGCACAGTGGGCGCCTCCTCAACCGTCGGCGACGACACTGGCTCGCGGAGCCTGAACTCGAGGTTCATCGTCTCGGTACGGGTCATGCGTTGCTTGGCTACGCTCTTCTTCTCCCCACCACCCAGCTGAAGACGCGGACACTGAGGTGCGGGGGAGCCGGTTTCGGGATCCTCGACGGCTACTGCCCTGCCTTCGCCGCGCTTTCACTGTTGCCTGTACTGGTGGTAGCGGTGGAAGCAGGAAGTGTAGTAGCGTCCTCGGGTGATAAACAAGGTTGCGCCGCCCGGCGTTCACGAACGACGACGGCCGGGTCTGGAGCGGGTGGCGAGACCACGCTGGCGGCCTGAGGAGCGGGTGGACTCGTAACCCCACCTCTTCCCGCGCCCGCATTCGTACCTCTGCCCGCCCTGGTCGGCGACATCGACTGCGGTCGAGCAGAGGACGAAGAAGGGCGTGGCGATGAGGTTGCACGCCGCAATTGAGACGAATCTGCAAGTGCGAGTTAGCATTCGCGTACGCAACAGGCAGGGGTAAGGAACGCGAGGCGGAAGAGGGAAGACGGAAGGAAGGTAAGGACCCACCTGCGGCGCTCAAAGATCCAATCTGGCGGCGTCGCGGCACGGACGAACGACGCCTGCGCCTGCGTTTGGCAACACTACCGCGGGGCGTTCCCACCGTCTCTCTTCGCCCCCGCGCGCAGGTCGACTGCCTCACGCTTGCACCCGCGCCACTTAACGAGCACGGTTACGAGGCCGACATCGACCGCCGCCACCCACAGGAGTTCGCGGAGGTAGGGGAGGAGGAGGGTGAGGCGAGAGTTATGGGCTGAGACGAGCCTGCAAAGGAATCGGCGTCCTGAGTCTGCGAAATAATCAGCATCTTGGTGTAAAGGTGAATGGGGAGAAGCACGCACTTGGGCTCAACGCACGCAAAGATCTAATGCGGTTGCACGATAAGGATGCTGAACTGGTTCTACCCCGGCCGCCCCACTCGGCGCCGCAGCTGAGGAAAATTCGTCCTCGGCATCGAGCTAAAACCTCTGCAACTTCGCATTCGCCAGCACCACCGCATCCTGCGCCGTCCCGAAGCACACCGATATGCGCCACCGTTGCTTCATGCGCTGCGCGGGGGCTCACACCCAAGTTCGTCTGCACAGGCAACGGCGGGCCCTCAAGCCTACTTCGTTTCACAATGCGCGCTCTTCGCCCCGCACGAGGTTGGCTCGCTCTGCCCGACTCCCGGGCAACTTGGTCGCCACCGGCAGTTGCTGCAGTGCGGACCGCGGAAGGGGTGGAGTAGGACGCGTCGGCGGGCGGCGGCTACGTGCATAGGAGCGATGGTGGGGACATTCAGCGTCTCCCCACCGTCGGCGACCCAGAGGGCGAGGGGCGTAGGCGGCACGGCGCCGAGGTTGTATGCTGCAATGGAGACGAATCTGCAAGTCCGAGTCAGAATCCGCATACGCAACAGGCAGGGGTAAGGGAACGCGAGGCACAGAAGGGAAGATGGAAGGAAGGTCCTTGCCCACCTGCGGCCCTCAAAGATTCAATCGCTGACACGAGTTCGATGGCGGCGTCGCGGCATGGACGTGAGCGACGCCAGTGGATGAACGATGCCTGCGTCTCGCCTTGAACCTGTACCTGCGCGGCGTCCTCTCCCCCTTCCTCTTCCCCACCACGTGCGGGTCGACTCCTCACGCTCCCACCCGCGCCACTTGGGGACAACGGCTGTGAGATCGGCATCGACCCGCCGCCACCCACAGGAGTTGGCGGAAGGAGAGGAAGAAAGTGATGCGAAGACCATGGATTGATACGAGTCTGCAAAGGAATCAGCATCCTGGTACTGTAAAGGTGAATGGGTTCGGCTCAACGCACGCAAAGATCCAATGCGGCTGCACGATGGCGATGCTGAGCTGGTTCTCCACCCCGGCCGCCCCGCGACACGCCCGCCCCTCGAGGGTGAAGCGTCGCCTTCGTTGTCCGTAACTCCAGCTTCGCATTCGACAGCACCACCCCGTCCTGCGCAGTCCCGAAGCACACCGAGATGGCGCTCGTTTCGCTCATCGTGGGCGTGAGCACCCGAGTCACATTGAGCGGAGCCGTCCCCGCAGCCCGCCAGGCCACGCGACGAGGCGCGTGTACCGCTGCTTTAGGTCGCTGGGGTCGACGAACCGAACTGGAAGTATTCGACGACGGCTCGTCGGAGTGTTTGCACATCCAACGAATCAGCAGGTCGTTTGAGTGCGCAGAGAGGAACGAGATGGTCTTGTCGACGAACGGGGCGGCGGGGAGACTGGTGCAATTAGGGGATGCAGGTGGTGAAGATTCTTCGAGCGCAGGGGACGGGCGCGGGGAGTGTGGAAGGGAGATGCGACGAGCGATTGGCTGAAGGCTGTTGTTATGATTGAGCCCCGCGCAAGAAGCTGCGCTAACGCACCGTCTAGATTCATCTCAAAGCCATCCCAATCGTCGGTAACCTGGTTGTCCACAGTATGAATGTCCTTGTGGTGATGTAGGTCGCCGTGGTCTGGGAAATACGACGAGATGCCACTGATCACGACGTGTGGGCGCATCCCAAGAAAAGTCCCAGGCTTTGGTGGGCGAGCCAAGCCTTCGAGCGGGTGCAGGGAAAACCTGGATGGGGGCCGCAATGGGCGGCGGAGGCGATGGGAGCACGTCGATCCAGTCCGAATCGTCGAGATCTTGCACCAGCGAGGGTCCAGGTGCGACGGCCGGGGCAGAGGGAGACCCGTCCAGCAGTTGGTCAAGGCGCGCGTCGAGGAGACGCGCCTCCAATACCGACAAAGGAACGCGTATTGCGCGCGTCGCGTGGTTTGAGGTGCATTTAGACTGGGCACCCGGCCCTGAGCGGATTGCTGGCCGTCGGAGGCGCTCGCAGCGTGGATACGTCAACATTCGCAGCCCGTGGGAAGGAGGCGCTGGCGGAGGCGCGGCTACCAAGCAGATCAAAGCTGATCTATCAATCGAAACTTGCACACTTCAAGCGCCCCGTCACTGAGCGGAGGCGGGCCGATTAGGTGGTTAGATTTGATACAAAACAACCTACCTAGTAGGTCCATTACATAACATCCGCGGTGCCTACTGAGGTGAGGCTAACGTCAAGCTAATGTTACGGTTTAAGTAACTCACTGGCAGTTGCATGCATCGACCAAACTTGGGGCGCCGCAGTGGAACTCTGAAGCAATGATCTGGTTTCTCTTCTCCGAAATTGGGAGTCTTGCTGCGCACCGGCCCCAACGGCTCCCGGATACTGCTCTAACATTCCAGCTGTTGAGTCAACTATACCGGTGTCAGGCTGACACCGATTGGTGATATTTTCAGGATCTGTGTAAATGCTTTTACGAGTCAACGAAAAGACTTCTGGGTATCCGGATCCGATCCGCTCTCGCAGCCAAATACTGATGACTGGATACTGACTGGATACACCGGCTGCTCGAAATTGGGGAATCTGGACGACGAGGGGAAATTTTTTCGTCGACATGTCATCGCCAGTGTCGTGGGCGCCGACGTTGGGTTTTCAACGTCGGCATTGAATTTCTGGCGACACTAGTGCCGAGCTCATTCTTTGTCGCCGACTTCCTTGGAATATCGGTCAGACTAGCTGCAGGTATTCTTGCTTACACTTCGAACTTCGCCTACATTCTGCGCATGCACGTCTCTGTATACCCATTCGGCGGCTCGGAAACAGGACTCGCCGGTCTTCGTTCTTCGATGTCTGTCCAATGTTGTGTCTTCGCAGGGCAGATTCCGACTGCGGAGGCGGCACCACTGTTATCCAGAGACAATCGTGGTTCAAGTGGCAGCACGAGTACCTACACGCCTCCAGCTTGCAGCTAGAAGGGTTATCCGTTCGATCCGCAGAGGTCACTGTTTTGCTGTCGTTCCTGAGCATTTTTTAATCCAAAAAGTACCTAGGATTCTTCCCATCCTTCCTACGTACCCACAAGTCCAAGATACTAAACACAACCTCCTTAAGTGAACGGGCCAACCGAGGCTTGAACATAGCCCTGGCCGAAAAAGCACGGTTTGGCATATTTCTCGACCAAATGTCGCCGTCGAAGGCGATAACGCCAAAGATGCGGCGGGATCTCGGGAGCCCGGGGTTTGCTCAGCGGTTAAGAAACCTGCCATGGAGTGAGCCAGAAAAATGACAGGCCCCGGAGGCTGCCACTGGCTGGAAAGCCTTCACCGGATATCTCGTTTATCGAAAGCGAGAGAAGCAAGAAAAATGCTGATCATGCCAAAAAAACTGGGTAGTCAGAGCGATGGGATAATATTGACTGATATGCTCTTGGACTAGTAGGTTCATCGGAAAAGTCTGAAAAGAGGTCAGGTCTCGGGTAGCGTTGGGCTGACACCAAAGCAAACCTGGAGGCTCGTGTCGTTTTCTGTGGTTCCAATTGAGAATCGTACTGCCGAAATGAGGAGAGTGAACCTTGAAAACCATGCGGGTCCACGAGGGTCTGGGTCGCTATCGATACACGCCACGGTATATGGGGCCGGGTAATGAGCATTTTCGCGGCTCTGGGCCGGCCATGGACGTGCTCATGTGTCGCCGGAATCTGGAGCTGCAGCGGGCAAGCAGCGGGCGAGGCAGTGGGCGCCAACGCGATCACGTGGGATTGGTGACGACATCACAAGTAACTGATGCGTGAACGCGACGTTCGTGTTGGGTATTTCTATTAAAGCGCTGATAATTTAGAAAACTAGTTTCGTCCTTAGTGCATTGTGACTTTCCGTTAGCGACAAAGGACTTGGTTTCGGAAATGAATGAGTTTTGAGTGCCGAGCGCTGAGCACGTTGACCTGTAATTAATCGTAATTTAGGTTACACCAATTTAGACACTGGTACAGGAGGCATGTATGTCAAAATTGCCGCCTGCGATGTCGTGTTGGGTATTTTTCCTATTCAATCATTGACATGAGTAATTTTGTTTGGGCTCTCCTCGGACATTTTACGGCGCAGCCCCGACGGTTTCCGGATACTGCTTCTAACATTCCAACTGTTCTCTGACCACCGGTATAGACGGAACATTGGTGACGTTTTCAGGATCTGCATCATCCGCGTGGTACTTTCTGAGTGCCAACGAAGACTTCTGGATTTTCGGATCAATCAGCCGATCCGCTTTCGCGGCCGAATATAACTGGATATTAATGTAACTGGATATTGACTGCGTATACACCGGTTGTGTGGAATTGTGGAGTCTGGAAAGTGACGAGGGGACATTTTGTCGCCGACATGTCATCGCCAGTGTCGTGGGCGCTAATTTTGGCATTTTCAACCTTAGCGTTGAATTTTTGGCGACTCGCCAGTATCGAACTCATTCTTTATCGCCGAATCGCTTGAAATATGGGTGGGGTTAGAGCCTTTCACCGCCGATTACTACGGTTGAGGCGCATATTCCGAGTCTCAAACTGCCCAATTGCGGGTCCTCCCTGCTTGCACTTCGAACTTCGCCCACATTCTGCACGTCTCTGTATACCCATTCGGCAACTCGGAGACAGTGCTAGCCGGCCTTGGTTCCTAGATGTCTGTTTAATGTTATGTCTTCGCAGGCCAGATTCTGGCGACGGCGGAGGCGGCACCGCTGTTATCCAGACAAGCGTGGTTCGAGTGGGAGCACAAGTTCATGAATCAATTGAAATCTGGTGAAGTTCTCCATGGCGCCCATAACCGGCTACATCCGAGTGGTCCGCTATGGCAGGAAGAGGCGGTTCCTGCAGATAAGAGACGGCCGTATATAAAGGAAAGGTATAGTTTGAGTATCAACACACCCAGCTTTAGTTCCCCCCTCATCTAGAAACAATGGTCGCGACGATGAAGCACACCAGTTCGAGTTAAAATTTCTTGAATTCGTCATCGCTGACTTGTCTGCATTTCCAGAAGATACGCAGAAACTTCAACTAGCAACCGACGATATCGTCGACAACAGTATACTCGGGTTCTCGTATATTTCCGACGCGATTGAGCACGAGCTGCGTGTGTTCTGGGAATTCACCTGGCGAGACTGGTCCGCGAGCCTCATCCCCGGGGCGATGCACACCATCGCTGCCCTCCGCTCCCTGGACTCCGCCCCGAGCGACCTCGTCTTCCGGAGCCTCACGCGCTCTCTCATCTACTTCCTCCTCTACATCTACTCCTTCGACATCGCCAACCAGATCAACGGCGTCGCCGAGGACCGCATCAACAAGCCCGACCGCCCCCTCGCCTCCGGGCGCGTCACGCTCCAAGGCGCATACGTCCGCTGGTACGCCACGACCGCCCTGTACCTCGCCCTCGGCGCCGCATGGGGCGTCCTCCCGTGGAGCGCGCTCTGGGTGCTCAACACGACCTACAACAGCTTCTTCGGCGGCGACAAGCACTGGTCACGAAGAACCTCGGCTTCATGACCATCGGCGCGTTCTGCCTCATCCAGCCCTCCTGGGCGCTTGTCGCGCCACTCACCCCCCACAAGTGGCGCTGGGGCGCTCATGTTGAGCGCCGCGTTTGGCATCGTCGCGAGCGTGCAGGATATGCGCGACGTGGAGGGGGACAAGATTTCGGGCCGGCGTACGTTGCCGATTGTGCTTGGGAGCAGCTTTCGCTGGGTTATGGCAGCGATTATCTGTGCGACGCCGGCGGTCTGCTGGCAGCTCGAGTTCCTTCAGTACTCACATTGGTTGGTGGGGTACTGCGGTGTCCTTTTGACGCTCGCGATGTTCTACATGGCGTATCGCGTCCTTCATGGGGGCTCGAGGGCATACGATCACAAAACGTATATGGTGTGTCATGTCTCGGTTTGAACTCGATCATAGCGGCTGAAGTGACTCCAGGTCTTCACGTATATCTACTGTGGCTGCATCGCTGTTCCGATGCTATTTCCATGAGCGGGTAGTTTCGGCTGTGGGATATTCGAGAAAAAATATAACGACCGATATATACATACAATCTATCTAGAACTTCGAATCCATGTGTTCATGCAAAAAGATCTTCCCAGCTGGGAAATTGATTTCATGATACAAGGTCGGACTCAACCGTGGGAAATGCTGGAGATTGCCATCAACCGGCGTTCAATAGCTTCGTTGCTTTAAGTCCTCCAGGGCATTGGCCCAACATTACTGTTGCATCTAAATTTCATCAGCGGGGGGACAAAAAGTAATGTACTTTGTGCCGCCCAACAGGTTTTTTAGTGTACATAAATATTGGACACATCTCAGAGCGGATCACCCCGTCTTTCTGTCTCGAGCTCTTCCAATAAATACCACTGCAACCATCACAGCTCTTGTTCGACGGAAGATGGCTGGCACCACAAACCTCCCGCGCCACTCCGGCGTCTCGTTTCCCGCAATCGTTCTGGCTGCATCCTTAAAGGAATCTAGGGCCTACTCCGGCTCATCAGCGGCCCCTGACAAAAATTATGGATTGTCGAATGTAGATCGAGCCTGCCAATGTACAAACGACCAGCCAAATCAAGGGCCCGTCGTAATGATACGTGGTGTTGGTACCAGGCGAAGGCAATAAAAATAGATTCGTGGCCGCGAGAGCTGAATCGTTTGTATCATCAATTGGATACGGTGGATGGCAGAGTACTGGAGATAGAACTTGGTCGTTCCATCGTAGATAAACCGCAATAACTCTGTACGGTTATCGGACCGCATTGGGGCCCAGACCCTCACGACAGTTCCCAGAATGGGATGTCGCGAGGGACTGATAGCCGAGACTATGTGGCAGGCCTTGATTGTCCCTTGGCATTCACGGAACCAGCTTACATCGGTACCGACATGGGAAAAGACGAGGAAATGGAAGACGTAATTTTTGGTGATTTCCGAGCCTGTAACCACGGCCGTGGCGAGATGTGACACTGCTCAGTTGGCAAGTAGTGTTGTGCCGGGTCGGGCTTCAAGCCCAAGCCCGACCCAAGCCCGCCCCGACCCGACCCTGGGTCTCGGGTCGGTCGGAGCTGAGGTCAAGCCCGCGACCCGGGCTTGGGCCCGTTGTTACCCCCACTGGTGTTGTTAAACCCCGCGAATTTCACGCACCCGGGTAGTGAATTTAACAATTTACTATCTAGGGGCATGAAATTAGTTTCATGTACTTGTTAATTCATGGACTTATCCACTTGTCATCCACCCCCACAGAGGTCACTTTTCGAACATGAAATTCACAATTTTTTTCAATGACCGCCGGCAAAAAATGTGCGAAGTCTCAGAATTACTATACTTACATTGGAAGGAAACCTATGCATTTTTGGCGTCCCCAATCCCATTGTGTTGGGACGTTCGCAAAGCGGCCAGTGGCCAGGGCCCGTTTGGCGTTTGATGCCTCGGAGCCAGGCATCTGTTACGACACATCAACGCACATCGGAACTTGATCGGAAGTAAGGTTGCCTCGACTCCAGACTTGAGCCGACAAAGTCGACTTGGAGTCGCCAATTTAAACCGAGTCGAGTCGAGTCACTTTATCGACTCAAGTTGACTTGAGTCGACTTCGAGTCGGTACAGCCTAGTTGCACGGTTCGTCAAAAAAATGCGATTGGGGACAAATTGGGGACATTGTCGAATTTTGTGACAGGAGTGACAAATTCACGCTTGGTGACATCGCCGTGACATAGCCCTGACAGCCGATTTTTTTTTTTTTTTCCTTTTTGCGTTTTTTCAACCTGCAGAGTACTTAGAACGAGTTTCTGAAAATTTGTTCAAGAAAAGTCGACTCAAGTCGACTTACTCAACTCGACTTGATTCGAAATCGACTTAGGCCGACTTGACTTGCAACGACTCGACTTTCCGAGTCGTGGCAACATTAATCGGAAGACCTTCCGACCTGGCTTCGTCTGTGGCCGAGCAAGACATGGACGGTGTTTCCAGCCAAGCGAGGAAGCGGAAGACGAAGGGGTGGAGGCTGATGCCAGGATGTCAGCAACATACAGCGACCGAGCGGGGCGGGAAGAACCCGAAGCAGGCGTGGCGCACCAACCAGTAGTTACTGCATCGTACTTTTCACGAAAATTGTATTACATTTCATGCCCTTACTGTGTGATTATCTGTTTAATAGCCAGTGAAAGAATGTGCCAACCATGCTCTTGTCTTGTACAATTCACGTCAAAAGATAGTACTTTTTTAAACCTTTCATTTTCTACGCGAAGTTCGCGTTCTTTTGTGGCGTGAATTTCATCAAGGGTACAGGAATTTCACCAACTTTGATAGGGAAATACTATGAAATATCATAAACAGTTCTCTACCATCTCCGCCTGTCAAAGAGAGAACACGTGTTTATGGTCTGACTAGGGAGACTAATGAAATATGGTGATTATGCTACGTGAATTTCGCGGCACTTGACGACCCCAGTGCCGGTATACCTAATCTTTCCTATCTTACTTACATTCATCCCGTCATGCCAATACACTACTTTACAGCTTGGCCAAACACCTTTATATGTGCTTCAATGCCAGCAAGTATAACACAACTATAACGTGAACTTTCCAGTACGAATTATTATCGTGTCTGTCTAAGTACGAGAGACCGTGACTACACTAGCTACCAGTCTCACAGTATCTCGCGAGCAGGTCTCTCTGCAGGCGGTTTTCTCGGGGGTCGGCCTCTCTCTTGGGTTACCGATTGGGATCAGCTGGGAGAGAGGGTTCAGGACCCATGTGGACGCCCACGCTCCCCTGCGGTCTGGGCTCCCCGTTGGCGTCGCTATGGGCCTCAGCATCTTTTTTTCATTCCTCTTCGAATATTCGATTTTCCCTGGCGCAGCGGGATAAGTGTGGGAGCGTTCAAACTTGGTTCAAGCCAGAAATGCCAAGGCGATGCCTTGTCTATAAAATATCAGCAGGAGCCGCCGAGTTTTGTGACCAACGGCAGCGTTCAAGTTTTCCCCCACGTTGGCAGCACGTCCTCATCACAAGCGGAAGTGTCTCGGGCATATCACCGATCGAGGTACTTACTCGATGCAGTTCACACCATCGCATTGGACTCATCGCACAAAAGTACGACCCGACATTCTCTTCCAGCGTACATGTATGATATCCTAGTCGTATCAGACCCCTCCACGACGCGCTGGAGGGAGCTCTGGAAGATGGCCGACGGGGATGTTCCCGAGGTCGAAGACCGGCATGGGCTGGGGCTGGCTTGCCAGCTTGTCGTCGATGATCGCGCCCTGTCAGTGCGGCAAGACGAATGTCAAGGCCCAAGGAAATAGACAACACCATAGACGACGTACAAATAGACGCCGCGCGGGGGCGGTCGTCGGCGGAGCAGTGGGCACGGCGGCGGCGTTGTCTGGCACCGATACAGGTGGTGTAGGAGGATTCACCACCTCGAGGAATTAATTCAAGTCAAGGTCGGTGCGCACGCAAGAGCCGGATGTACGCACAGCATTGGGATCGAAGGGATTGCCATTTGGCGGGAGCCCAGGCAGATGGCCGATGGGGATGTTCGCGAGGTCCGATGAAACAGCCGTTGGTTGTGGCTGGTTCGCCAGGAGTGAGTCGATGGTACCCTGCAAGAAGGGACTCTGGAGCAACGTAGCTGAGTATCAATTCGGTCCTAGTAGAGTCGAAAGCGATTTGAGCAATGTTCTTGCTGCGAACCGGAACGACCTCGTTCAGAATTGGACGCGTAACACCACATCGATGGCGCCCTGAAGGACAGGGCCTTAAATTAGTACGCAACATTGAAGTGAGTACGACTAAACTCAATTAGGGCATCGCGGATAGACATACGAAAAGGCCACGGCCCTCAGCCTCTGAACGCTTGAGATACGAAAAAGAAATATAAGTCAGTCGTGGATGGTCTGGCCGAGATGTACTTTGCTCATATATGTGACATTGGGATTGGTCTCAGGAGTCTAATGATGGGTGATCATCAGTGTGAATCTAAGAGCATTGAGACGGCGTACGACAAGACTTCGGCGCGCAATTGGGGCCGCGGAGGCGCGCATTGCCATTGAAACAGCGAGGACAATTGTCGTGGAGAATTTCATGGCGAGTTTAAACTGGTGTGTCTGATGAAGTAACAAAACTTTGTTTGAACAAAAAAACGGAGACAGATAAAGGCAATCACAGATCGCCGCTGTTGAAGTAGAAAAGAAAGAAAATAAAGACAGCGGCGCCGTGGGGAGGAGAATGAATTAACGCGACGCTCGAGGGCCCGTTGAATAGCTTTAGATTCCGCGGAAGCCTCAAGTTCCCGGGGGCGGCGCAGTTGGTCGGGTAGGGTTCACCGTTCAGGAATCGGGGATCAGTAGGGTCCGTTTCAGTTGAGCGCTGGTGCTGGGAAAGAATCGCCGACAACGTCGTTGTATACCGTCTAGTGTCACGGCCCTGTTGACGTGTCTGAGATGGGGCGGTCAAGGCGCGGGCATGAAGCTCTCTCAAACCGGGGATTGTGGAATTGAGGATCAAGGGCGCCGCGAGGAATTGGTGACAATGAACAGCGTCAGAGACTGCTCGCAAGACAGAAGCTAGAGTGGCAGTGCGGACAAATAACGCGCCACCAACAAGGCCAAACAGTTGTCCACATCACGCTCTTGTCTTTATCAACACTCACCTACTTGTTTCAGGCTCCTCATCTTCTCTTATTTCGGCGTGAAGAGCAAAAATTCTCCAATTACCTCGGGATATCGCCTCGAGCTCCCTCTACTATGAAATGCACGCCGGCCTTTCTCAGCCATCCCGTCCTTCCCAGACACGGACGGTCCGCCCCGTGCCCTTCGGAAAGAAAGGCTGGCCTGGAAGACCGACACATCGCCCCAGGCGCCTCAACTCCTCGCATATTTTCTGCAGCGTAAATACCCACGGGACGGGTTCGGCGCTCACCTGACCTCTGTCTCGTGAATGTGGCTCAGCCAGATCGCGCTGGCGGAGGCCGTCGATTCGGGGGGTTTGATTTCATTGCCGAGCTCGAGGAGCCGGAGAATGAGTATGAATATGAGCTGCCGACGGCAGACATGCCGCACGTGCGTCGCCTTCTGATTTATTTCTTCATAAAGTAAAGGCTGATTGAGACTACTATGAACGCAAAAAATCCGGATCGAGGAAAGTGGGTTGCGTCCTTCTTTTATGTGAAGTTGACGATGATTTCTGAGGTGTCCCAGGGTCCTGCATACCGCCGTGGACTCTTCCTCCTCTGACCGATACGCGAGGATTCGAAGAGCGCGCTGGACGGCTCTGGAGGATAAGCATAATGAGAGTCGTGTGAAGAGAGGAGACTTAGGCAGCCGATGACAGGCAGACTGCCAGAATACCGAATTTTGCCCGAATTTTGAACCAAATATATCCAGTGCTTTGCTCTGATGGATCGCTCAGGCTTCAACCTAACGAGATACGAGTCCACACATGTCGAGGCGGCCGCTATGCTCGGGAATCCTCAATTTTTTGGAGTGTATATATTGATATGCACCGCCTTGAATGGCCCAAAGAGTGAGCACATCGAGCAGAAGTTTGAATCCGCTGGGAGGTAGACTCTACGTGGAATTTCGGGTGGGATCGTCGCTAATCAACGTTTTCGCCAGTGAAGCGCAAATTAGCGAGGTTCCGCGCAAGTTCCGCGTCGAAGTTCGGGCGGTGTCATGGGACACCCGTGTTTGTCAAGTGTGGACCAAAGCCAGGTTGGTTCAGAAATAGATGCTGCCAGAAGCTCCAGAATAGCAGGCTGCAGGAAGTCGGGTGGACGTCTTCGATCTTCCTGCTGGAACTCGATTAGGGGCCCTGCCAAGCACGCCATTCGCAAGAAGGAGGTCAAGCCATGAAGATTGACAGCAGAGAGGGATGGGTGTTGTTGCTGAGCAGAGACAAGTTTCATTGCACACTGGAAAAGCTTCTTGGTTGACGACGGACGCGTCACTGACGCGCCCTTGCTAACCGGTTCGGCCGCATATGCGATGACTGGGTGGGAACATCTGCCAAACTATCTACCCGAACTCTATCATCTTTCCCGCATCATTCCACCGGTTTTCTACGGTTTCCCTCTCGCATCAATTCTACCCGACATTCTACGCGGACTCTACGGTGGAATTGTTCCCAACGGATCCAATGCTCTCGCATCGAGATTAAACAAAATTCAACTTGTCCTCAACCTCGGTTCAAGTTTACCGATTCGAGGTCCGGTGAGAAGCGGGTGCCTATCGCTCAGCTGCCAGCGTTAATCCGGCGAACTGCGGGGAAACATTCCAGGTGTCTGATTGAGCAGTCATGTTCGGATTTATTTTCAAACTTCTTTCTGACCCGGAAAGATCGGAGACACCGAGTTCTGTGCTTGGCCAGCGGTACGAGATATATTCCTTTCTCTGTCATCGGAGCGGGTGGGCTTCGAAAGTGCCTGGATTCTTATGTTGATCCCAACATCCTCGGTTCGATATTTGCTGCAAAAATCCACACCATGTGACAACCTTGTGATCTATCCACGTATCGCCAACCAATGAACGTAGGCACTCACACGACCATTCAACATAAATAGCTTGTGTGTCAGGAACTGCGCGCACCCAAAATGCCCCCCAAACTCACGGCTAATGACATCACAGCTTGTTTCGCTGTGACTCTGAAAACCTTGGAAGTCCTTGCCGATAATCTAAACACTCCATTCTTGGGAGTGATCTCAACAACAATTCAGTCTCTCTTGGACAATATCGGGGTCGGTCCTCCGAAACAACATGTCATCACAGTGGATCTTACTTTTCATACTAGGCCGTCAAACAAAACAAAGATGAATGTACCCTGTTAATGGAGAAAACTCACAACTTGCTCAATGCAATCATTGTTGCCCACATGAAGTCGGATACAGGTGGAGAGTTGCCGGTGAATGTTTTGAACCATATTGGAAGATTCAGCGAGTATGTTGGCTTTCGTGGAATCTCGCTGGCATAGTAACCACATGAATTTAGGACCCTCCATAAGATCCATACTTTTGTTGAGGCCCAGCAGAGCAGCAGCAAAATCAAGAGGTTTTTCCGTCAGGGCGAAATGAATACTCTGCTCAGGGATTGCAAGACAGAATTGCAGCAAGGACTTGAATTTTTCCAGGTATGCACCACAGTTGTCAAGAGTTCAGTTCCCTCTGAAAAATCTTGTACAGATCAAGAGTGTCAATGTCATGAAAGACATTGCAGAGCTGCATGAAGAGTCACAGAAGAGATATCAGGAAGTACTCAATATGATTGAAACCCTCTCTGACACAAGCTCAGATCGAGCATCTACAGTATGGACCTGTCTTATATAGGATTCAAGCACTGACTTTTACAACTTGTATACAGATTGGTGGAGTCTATTCTCGCTCACACAACAGGTCAGAGTTTTAAATTAGGTTTCAATACCTTGCTCATATTTCTTGCTGTTTCCAGCTCCAACTCAATCTCAATGCTGCCATCGGAGCCCAAAATATTCCATGGCCGAGACTCAGAACTGTCTGAGATTCTCAAACTATTCCACCAAACAACACCTCGTATTGCAATCTTGGGTGCAGGTGGAATGGGAAAAACAAGTTTGGCACAAGCTGCTGTCCACCACCCGGAAATTGTGGCAAGATACCACCAGTTTCGCTTCTTTGTTGCTTGTGATTCAGCATCGACTAAAGCTGAGCTTGCGGCTCTTATTGGGGCTCATTTGGAACTGAAGCCTGGGAAAGATCTCGCTCGAATGGTTGTCAATCATTTCTCTGGAAGTCCACCTACATTGTTGATTCTGGACAACTTTGAAACATTATGGGAGCCAGTGGAGTCTCGAAAAGACATTGAAGAGTTTCTGTCCTTGCTCACAGATGTAAAGCATCTTGCATTAATGGTAGGTACAGGTTGTGTCTGAAGTATTCTGTGTCCTCATTTTATCACAGATTACACTGCGAGGAGCTGAGAGGCCAGCAAAAATTTCTTGGAGTCGACCATTCTTGCCGCCATTGCTGCCATTGGAACATGATGCTGCTCTACACACATTTCTGGATATCACTGATTACAATGGTGACCAGAGGGAAATTGACCAAGTCTTGTCCCTGACTGGCAACATGCCACTTGCTATCAATCTGCTTGCACATCTTGCTGACTCAGAAGGCTGTACACATGTCCTATCTCGCTGGGAGCTAGAGAAAACCACTCTGATCTCAGACGGTCACGATAGGAGAACGAATCTTGACTTATCCATTTCCTTATCTCTGTCAAGCCCAAGGATCAATGCAGTCCCTGGTGCACAAGAGCTTTTGAGCCTTTTGTCCATACTGCCTGATGGACTTTCGGATGTAGAGCTGGTGCAGAGCAAGCTTCCAATTGTCAATATACGTAGCTGCAAAGCAGCATTGATTGGGACTGCTCTTGCCTATATTGATAAACAGAAACGAATCAAGGTATTGGTGCCCATTCGAGAATATGTGTGCAGTGTCCTGCCTCCCAGAGACCCCCTCACTCGGCCACTTCTTATACACTTCCAGGAATTGCTCGAGTTGTACAATGAGTTTCGTGGAACTCATTCAAATTCTGGAATAGTTGCTCAAATCTCATCCAATTATGCAAATATACAAAATGTGGCTGTGACTGGGATACAAGAGGGACACCAAGACCTGACAAATAGCATTTATTGCTTTTGTTATTTACATAGTTTCAGTGTAGACACTGGTCGGGAGGCAGTCCAAGCTTTTCTGAAAATTCCCCAAATCCTTCCGCACACTAAGAATGCTCGATTGCAGGCTTACTTTGTTGCCGAACTACTCCAGTCATGGGAGGAATATCTGGTCCCCAATTTCCAGATTCTGATTGCTGAGGTTTTGGAACACTTCAAAGACTTTGATGATGACGATCTTAAATGTATGCTCAATAATGGCTCTCTACCTTGTTTTAATGACTATACAGGCAGATTCTATCTCAATGTGTCATTTTATTATAGGAGAAAGGAACATGAACCTCTCCATGCACTGGAGTATGCTCAAAATGCTCTCTCTTTGGCAACTGCTACCGGAAACAAGAAGGGACAGGCTGAATCACTGCGAACCCTCGGATGGATGAGGTTTCTTGCTGGTGACTATGTCATGGCCCGTCTGCATCTATCTGAATCCCTGAGGCTTGCCAGAGCTTCTGCAGATTTTTACCGACAAGCAGAAGCACTGCACCTGGAAGCAATTTGCACTATGGAGCTTGGTTACTATGAGACCAGCATCTTAGCTTGTAACGATGCAAGAAAGCTTCTCAGCCTTTGTGGCCTGTCTAAGGGTTATATAGACCATGGAATCATGTCTATTCAGGCACAGGTTCACAGATACAAATCAGAATACATTGAGGCTCATAATATCAATACTCTAATTCTTGAAGAAACTTCAGTGGAGCAGGATGCTATCAATCATGGTTTTGCCTTGTTGCTTGATGCATTGATTGATACATTTCTTGGTGTTTCCACGGCAGGCATCCAAAAAAAAGTTGACATGGCTGCAGGAATATTCAGCCCTACAGGGTTTCACCTCGGAGCAGCAACATGTGATATCCTTTCTGCTATTCTCCTTTTGAACCAAGGAAATACAGTGGCAGCAAAACTGCTTTTGGAAAAATGCCTTGAATCATTTTATGGAAACCATCCTCCTACGGCATCACGTTGTCTGGAATTACTCAGTGATATGAGTTGCTGGCATAATGCTTCCAACTGGCAGCCTAGCTGGCCAACCGTATTCCTAGCCCATTCACTCAAATCAAATCAGAAGCTAGGAATCTACCAAGCCCTGCAGTTTATTGGAGATGTTGCCCTTGTTCACAATGATGAAAAGACAGCTGTCAGCCTGTTCACAACAGCACTGGAAGGATTTACACATATGGATGTCCATCGCAGCAGAGCAGAGTGCATGCTCCGACTGGGAGACATCTGCAAGCAAAACAATGACCTTACTGAGGCAACAGAACATTGGACCACAGCAAGGCCACTTTTTGAACGGTCATCGCAGGGAAAACAGGTTGAAAACATTGATAAAAGATTGGCTTCTGCTGGCAAAGATGTTCTCAAGCAACACAGAAACAATCTGGCCTGGCTTGCAATTGCTGATATACCAGCTGTGTCCCTGGATGATCTATCTGTTGCAGTGGGTGGAGGCAAGGACCAACCAGACATGGGAGATGAAGTGAAGCTGTGAGTGAGGAGGTGCAGATAGAGTTTGTGCAATGCAAGGTTCCAAGTAAAAAAGACAAAAGAATCAGTAAACAGAGTCGTATGGTCACCCATCTTCTGTACATATTTAAGTAATACCTTGGCTTGTACACGAATAGTCAATGGTTATTCATATGTTCCCAGGCCCCTGTGAGATCTCAGTCCAATTGATCAGCATATAACAGTTAAAGTGGAAGGTCTACTCATACAGCTTGACCCTGTTGGAATACACAATTGTCAGACACAGGATAGGTAAGGGTTCCATGGTAGTGTCACCAACCAGTGATGAACTAATGGACATGTGATTGTCTACATTGATGATATTTTAATTTATACAGAAACCCTGGAGCCACACTGACGAATTGTACGACGTGTCCTGGAGACGCTAGAAAAACATAAACTATTCCTCAAACCGGAGAAATGCGACTTTGAGAAGATCAAGATCAAGTGTCTTGGTGTCATTATTTCCCACAACTCCATGCAGATGGACCCGGTGAAAATCCAAGGGATAATGGAGTGGCCTGTGCCAAAGAATATCAAACAAGTACAGGTGTTCTTAGGCTTTGTAAATTTTTATAGGTGATTTGTCTGCGGTTTTAGCAACATTGCTCGGCCTTTAACTAAGTTAACGGAGAATGTTTCATGGTCCTGGGGACAGGAGCAGGATTTGGTGTTCCAGAAGCACAGGAAATTATATTTGGAGGCCGACACATTGGATGGAGCGACTGGAGCTGTGCTCAGTCAGGAGCAGGATGGGGTCTGGAGACCTGTTGTGCTTATGTTGCATGGACTAAACAATGATTGATGTGCACCCTTGCCATGGCACCTGCCATGGCACTTGCCACAGCATTGCACACGCACTGCGTGTTTTCGGACTTTCGGATTTATCTCACATCATGGCAAATGTGTGATGCAATTGATCTCCCACTCTTTGTCTGCACTGTGGACAGCTTGCAACATTCATAAGTACCGGGAATTCAGACGATGGATGGGAGCTGTGGTTCCTTCTGTGTACTTGTTTTATGTGTATTATTCACCAGGATTTAGTGCCCGCAGTATGGTTGATTGTCACTAGTTGGGAGATTCAAATTTTTCAGCACAATTTACGGTGAAAAATGTCGATTGTTTTTCAGACATTTTTCACTGAAAAAAATGGTGAAATTTTCAAACCTTTTTCACCCCTTTTCAACTTTCTTTCAAATTTTTCACCTCAAACTGGAAAAGTGGTGAAAAAGCTTTGAAAATTTCACCATTTTTTCACTGAAAAATGTCTGAAAAACAAACAACATTTTTCACTGTAAATTGTGCTGAAAATTTTGAATCTCCCAACCAGTGTGTGTGATGTTTTCTTGAACATGTGGGTATCAGAAATTCCAACCAAAGTGGTTTGTCAAAGGTTAGAGCCAGCTCAGGCCTAGGGCTTTTCTAGTTCAAAATTGGGGGTTCTGACTGATTTCCAGTGCAGATATGACTTGTGTTGGAGATATCAAAGAGTGTGTGTTTTGCAGCTTGAATTGAGGAACTACAAACTCTCACAAAGATAATCAACAACCTTAATACTGAGCCAAGTTCATATTGAAAAGGTCTTTGACTGTGAGTGGAATTAGCGACAGAAATTTGGCGGCAGCAATGCATTCGGTATTTGTCGGTGTAGCCAGGATCATTTCGGGCCCGGATATAACCGGCCGGTTTCATTAAAATGATCCCTTTCACGACAAAGAAATTGACTGGTGCTTGACTGGTGCCATGGCAAGTGCCATGGCCAGTGTCGCTGCAGGGCCAGTCCAGTGCCATGAACCTTCTCCCACAGGCTGTGCCTCCAGTGAGAATCAATCAAAACCCAGAATCGGTCAGAATTGGTGTTCCTCCAGAGGAGGAACTCCTTCAGAATTGGTGCAGAATCACCTTGAGAATCGGTGCCTGCTTCAAACCTTAACTTATCCCTGCCATTATGTGGTCATTCCACAGTCCCACACTCAGTGTGATTCAAGATGCAACTATCCAACAAATCATGTGGATTGAATTTCCAGCAAGCAAGGTAAAACTTTAATTATTCACATACAAGGGTGCCATTGCATTGGCAATTAATCAGTCCTTGGTTCACCAGTAGGATCAATGAGTCATTCAGATCGCATTTTTATTACTGTAACAACTACGGAAAACATGGAAACATTTTGCGCACCAAAGGAGTGCTTTGATTTCTGGGCCTCAGTACTGATTGAGAGAAATCCATCATACATGTATAAAAACAGAACTGGAAGCTTCAGAGACTTGTATATCAGACTTTTACCCGACTTTCTGGTGAGCACTGACTCAAGTTGGACTCAAGGGCCACCAGATCTAGTCTCTTGTAGAGGGATGTCATGAATCGCCCGGGTTCTACTTTTTCGCGCGACGCGTCCGTATGGATACAGACGCGTCTTAGCGGCACGGGACTCTCATGACGCCACCACGTGACCTTCTCACGGTTGAAAACCCGGCCTTGGATTCTACAAGCCGCAGACTCAGGGAGTCTGCGCCACGGAATACAGAAGACGTTAGGGACTAGGAACCCGTACAGACGGATTCTAGTCCCCGGACGCACCGAGGGCTGACACAGGAGAGTACACGGAGTACAGGAGTGGTTGCAAACCCGATCGGGGTTTTGAACCACTGGAGACGGTGACACTTAGGACTAGGAAACCCGAACGTCGGGTCTCCTATGTCCACCGACGCCACGGAAACCAACATAGAGGAGTCCAGGAGCATCAACATTAATGCTCCTTAACGCTGCGTTGCAGGAACTGATCGCGATTGACCGCGATCGCTTTAATTTATTAGAAGCCTATATAAGCACGGTAGAATCTCCATGTACAGTAGATTCTACCTCGTCTAATCTCAGGCTTCTACCTTGGCTTGACATAGGCATTGTCTCCACTCTGTCCCGCTTCCCTCGCACCGTACTACGGGTTGTATCCACACCTCGGGTTTTGTACCTGAGTGGATATCACACCCTCTTCGACTCGTTCCGGGTTCCGCCTCGCATCCCGACCTACGACATACGGCCTCCTAGGGAGGACGCCGTACGACTGGTCCTACTGCTCGGGGAACACACGAGCTATTAGCGTCTATCGGGTTTCTCCTGGTTGGGGTTCTCGCCGGGTTACTCGCTGTTTAGCCGACCCAGAGGCCGTTGCTGACAGAAGGTAGAATCTCTTCTGCCAGCCCCGACAAACCGATACACGCTTGGAACGAGAAGATGGCACCTACCAATATTATGGCTGCGGGAAGCACGCCTGGACAGGGTGTTGAAGAGTGGGTTGGAACCCTACTCTGGTGGGGAGGATTGGTCGCAGGAATGGCTGCTCTGTGTGTCGCCCTGGTATGGGCAACCCAGGAAGAACGGGTTGCTCTACCTTCGGGCGGCTACAGACGGGTTCCAAGGCGCGGACCACACTCCCCTTGGATGAGAAAACTCCGGCGATTGACGGAACGTGTTGGAGCCTGGTTGGTGAAGATTACGGGACCTTCGACTGGGCGCAGTCGAGAGGAAGGAAGAAGGAGGGCTCACCCCACAGGGGGCCGAGACGGACCCAGGAGAGGAGACACTCAGAGGACAGGACATCTGAATCGGAACCCAGGAGTATCGATTTACACCGACAGGGGGCGACTATACCCTACGGTAACCAACCTGGATAGTGGGGCCAATATCTCCGTATACATGGATGATATCCTCCTTACGGGGTTGGCGCAACCCCGCAGGGACAGGAATCGCCCCGCTCCTCCTCCCGGTACTCCAGGTCTTCCAGGACGGATAGTGGAGGACGAGTCGGGGTCTATCCCACCTTACGAAGCAAGGCCGGGTTCCAACTCTAGAACCCGAACCACCAATACTTGGGTAGAGGTGGTGCGGGGGCGGCCCTAGAGGAGGAGGAACAACGAAGAACCCGTGGAACGGGTTATACCCACACTCATACCCCTCTCCTCTACTTGTCAAAAAACTCTTGGCGAAGATCCTTAAATGAAAACTTAATCTTGGCACGCCAAAAACGAACAACACTACGCTTTTCGCTGGATTCGGTAAAAAAACGAAAAATACAAAAAAAATGAATATGCTACTGAGCGCGCTCCTTCCCCTTTCCCTTACCACCGCGACGCTGCTTGCTCAGAAGTCGCCCCGCCTCGTCGAAAACCTCGGACATGAACCGCAGAGCGTTCTCCACCTGCTCTATATCGCCCTCCGCCTCCACGGAGTGTTGCACGATTTCCTCCACGAAGGAGTGGCGAGAGTCCGGCGTAACCTCCTCGATTGGGCGGAGACGGAACCCGAGGAAGCGGGCATCCTGAGGTGTTGGATCGTCCAACGTCATGCGGGATGATGACGCTTGCTGTTCCACGGGGACAGCAGCCGGCGCGGGTTCCAGCTCAGGATCGTAGTTCCGGGGGTCGGCGGCGATGGGTGGCTCCGGGGACGACATTCGCACGTCCTCATCCTCGTAGTCGAAGTTCCGAGGGTCATCGGCGGCCGCTGGCGCTTCGTCCTCGTCAGTCACTTCGACAACTTCGGGGCGAGACGTGTGTCGAGGATTCCGAGGACGCGACGTTCGACGCCTCTTGGGGGCCGGGGTTCCATTCTCGGAAGATTCGGGCTCTGCACTAGAGGATTGTGACGAAGAGCGATGATACCCCGAAGAACCCGACGCGCGAGGCTCGGGGCGAAGGAGAAGGAACTCTCGATAAGTGGTCGAGAGCCCTAGGAAGGAGAAGAAACGTTAGTGGATGTGGGAAAGGACCCAGGAAAATTAAAAAGATACGCACGGGTCTGCGTCAAGTCCGACCACCGAGGGTCGGGGGGCAGGGGTGAGAAAGAACCATCTCCGAGGTGCTCCCAGAGCAGCACCAGGAAACCGCCCAAGATCTCGTCATTCCCATCCTCGTACGCGTTGGAAAACCGGGTCCAGCTAGGACAAGTGATGTGTGCCGCCTTACAAGGCGAGCAACATCGAGGTGTCTTGGCGGCCAACGGGCGTCCCGCCTCCAGGGTGCACAGTCGCCCGTTGTTGTTGCAATGTTTGCACGGCGGGAACAAGGTGCGAACCACCGCTCCTGTGGAGCGGAACCTCTCCGACGGAAACGACCGGAGGTGTTGCGAAGGAGCCTGCCCGGCAGAAGAACGTGCGCGGGCCGAAGGAATTCGTATAGTCGGCGGCTTTCGACCTTCGGGTTGCGTTGCGCCGTCCTTGTACGATTTTGGGCTGCGCGCCCGTTTGCTCCGCGCCTTGGTCCGCTTCCTCGTGGAAGGCGCAGGGGGCGGGGAAGGAGTGGGCACCAGAGGGGATTCCTCCGCCTCCAATACTGTGATCGGAGGTGGGGAGGGGGAGTGGACGACGGGAGGAGGGGGGCGACGGCGTAGGCAATGGGGGTGGAGGCGGCGGGGGTAGGGACGCGTTGATAAAGTCGCCGGGATGCAGACCGGCTGCGATTATCTCCAGATCCAACTCGTCGCCCACCAAGATGCGCCCCGGAGAGGCAGTCTCCTCGGGATGCAAACATTGCCCGTCAGAAGAGGCGAGTCCTGTGGGGAAACATTGGGAATCCGGATGATTTCTGCTTAACCGGGTTACGCACCATCGAGGAATTCGAGGATTCCGTCCGTCGCAAACCGAACTGCTTCGCCACGCGCCGAGTGGACCGACGAACCCGGAGAAGGTTGGAACCCGGAACGAACATCGGGTTCCCTTGTCGGGATGAGCCGAATGCGTGCGATACCCGGGGGGCGCCTCGAAAGGCGCAGGGCCGTGGCGAGGACCTTCCTCGGGGCGACTGAATCCGATAAGCCGCGACCGGAGACCAGCCAAGCTTGACCTTCGGTTGGCCTCGAGTGTGTCCGGGTACACCCCGGGAAACAGCCTAACCAGGAGCTGGTCGTACCGCTCGGACCACGACACCCCGAACCCCATGCGGCTTAACCAGAAAAGAACCCGTTCCATGTGCAACTATTCGACGAAGTCGTCAACAAAATGCTGAACGTTCAAGAGGATGGGGACGACCTACCACAACCCGGAATAGGTGATTACGAAGGCGGTCCTCGTGAACATGGTCGCGCCGAGACTGGCAGTATTGGTCGAACGAGAGCTCGAATGACAGCGCCATTCGGTCCAACAGTTCGTCGAAGATGGGAGGCATGGTGAGGTGCTCTGCTTGCCGGAGCCAGAAAACCCGAATAGGCCAATCCGCGGGGCCGCGCTCCTCGACACACCAGAAGGACAGCCAGGCGCACGCAAGGAAGTGCTGATGCGCAATCTCGTCCAAGGACCAGATTCGAGGATAGTCCACAATCCGGGAGCGGAAATCGGAGACGGGTAGTCGATGAGCGGGGCGGTAGCGAGCCGGAGGAAGGACAGACTCCAAGAAAATGCGAAAGCCCGCCCTGGCAGCGAAAGTCGCCAACCAGAGGCGGAGGAACCCGTCGGTTTGAGGAGCGGGTTCTGGGCCGGGCACACCACCACCCACAGCGTCGAATCCGAAGGCCAGCATAACCGACGCGCCGTCGGAACGTTCATGGAAAAACCGATGAGGGCGGCGGAAGCCCTCCGCGCCATATCCCAGGGGAAGGGGAGTGCCGTCCGCGTTTTGACTATCCCAGTCAAGGCGGCGACGAGGCGACGTCCTGAGATCGAGAAAGAAGCGGAGCCCGAGGCTCCAGAGTAACGCGAAGTCACGCAGAGGGGAGGACATGGTGGTGGAAAAAAGAAAGTGGCGTGCTGCGGAAAAACGGGAACGGAAGGGCTCAAGGTCCTGATTAAGTTCAGAACCCAGAGCCCATGTTTCAAGGAGGAAAGCTTAAAGTGCTTCGAGAAGAAGCACTAAGCGAGCTCTACTTTTGGAAGTAGATCAAAGAAGCCTCCCCGGGCGCCATAACGACGAAAACATGTCACGGCCATCAAAACTTCGGCAAAACTTAGCCGGGGTAGCGGATAGGGGGTACGGCGGGTTGCATAACCCGGGCACCTCGACAGGGTCGAACCACGGAGGAGAAGAAAATACCACAACATGGGGAGTCGAGCACCGAAGACAAAGGGGACGCCGGCGCGACAATAACCGATAGGCAGTAACAATAAGCCCTACGACCATGGTGTGGTGTTTACAATCCGGATAACGGGACCACCACGAAGGGAGAACGCTGGAGATTTTGGATTGCGGGTTCCCGAACGGAGAAGACTGGAGGACGCCTTCGCGGGTAATAATCGATGGGCAGTGACAATAAGCCCCACGACGCAGGAAATTTTTGAAGGATAAAACTCGCCTTGCAGGAATTATTGGGAAAATGGGGACGGGGTACCTACGGGTCGTTGAGGACAACGACCTTGAAGGGGGGGGGTGATGTCATGAATCGCCCGGGTTCTACTTTTTCGCGCGACGCGTCCGTATGGATACAGACGCGTCTTAGCGGCACGGGACTCTCATGACGCCACCACGTGACCTTCTCACGGTTGAAACCCGGCCTTGGATTCTACAAGCCGCAGACTCAGGGAGTCTGCGCCACGGAATACAGAAGACGTTAGGGACTAGGAACCCGTACAGACGGATTCTAGTCCCCGGACGCACCGAGGGCTGACACAGGAGAGTACACGGAGTACAGGAGTGGTTGCAAACCCGATCGGGGTTTTGAACCACTGGAGACGGTGACACTTAGGACTAGGAAACCCGAACGTCGGGTCTCCTATGTCCACCGACGCCACGGAAACCAACATAGAGGAGTCCAGGAGCATCAACATTAATGCTCCTTAACGCTGCGTTGCAGGAACTGATCGCGATTGACCGCGATCGCTTTAATTTATTAGAAGCCTATATAAGCACGGTAGAATCTCCATGTACAGTAGATTCTACCTCGTCTAATCTCAGGCTTCTACCTTGGCTTGACATAGGCATTGTCTCCACTCTGTCCCGCTTCCCTCGCACCGTACTACGGGTTGTATCCACACCTCGGGTTTTGTACCTGAGTGGATATCACACCCTCTTCGACTCGTTCCGGGTTCCGCCTCGCATCCCGACCTACGACAGACGGCCTCCTAGGGAGGACGCCGTACGACTGGTCCTACTGCTCGGGGAACACACGAGCTATTAGCGTCTATCGGGTTTCTCCTGGTTGGGGTTCTCGCCGGGTTACTCGCTGTTTAGCCGACCCAGAGGCCGTTGCTGACAAGGGACATTACAAACAGTTGAACCTTGGTAGTTTGTACACCAGATCCCATCTCAAGTCCGCTGGCATCCACTGGCAGTGGAAATCACCGGCTTGGCAGGCATAAATTACAGGTTGATTCAATGCTATATTTATGTTTATCTGAATGAAATACACTATTTCAATCCCCTCCCCTACTATATCAGACATTAAAGACCATGCCTGCAAGGAAAAATGCCTCTCCACCTGCATCCAAAGCTCCTGCCCTTAAAATGGAACCCAACTGTGAAGGCAAGAGCTCGGGGGGGAAAGAAGAAAGGGGCCAATGCCTTGGACAGCAGTGAGGACAGTGCCGACAAGGTGCTGGAGCCTGCTTCTGCCAAGACAGTGAGTTAGGAACACAATACATGGCACTCGAACCATTGAGAAACGGAGCTCAGAATTGGGTTCAGAATCAGGGTGGTCAAATTTGACATCGATTCTTGATCGATTTTGTTTGAAGAATCGGCCAAGAATTGAAACAGAATTGGTGTCAGAATTGGTCCCCTCTGACCGCTTTGACTTCCCCAAATATTGGCCGGGGAACATGGAAATAATGTGTTGTGCTGTGGCATTTCATTCAATTCGCAGGGCCTGTGATGCGTGACACCCATTCACGAACTTGGGTTTTCACGAATTCGCTTGGGAGACCGTGACACAGAAAAAAAATCGTGTTTTCGCCTGGAGCACCGAGACTTACTACCAAGACCCAGCTAGGCAGAGCTCATTTCTCACTCAAATAGACACATGCAAACAACAAAGATGAGGACCTTGTTGTAACCAGGTTCTAATACTAGTGCTTGTAGTTCTCACTTCATAAATGAATCCAGTCCGGATCACAATGGTGCGAGCAATGAGCATTGAGGTAGGGCTTCAACCCGTCCGTTAAACGGGACGGCTGTCAAAAAAACAGCTGTTTTTCTCGACGGGACGGGTATACCCGTCCCGTCAGAGGGTAGCTGAGGGCCCCGAGACGGGCGGGTCCCACCCGTCCCGTCCCATCCGTAACGGCTGTTTTGACGGGTGCTGGAGGACTATTTGTGTGAGTAAGTTTAATAAATTATAGACAGTCTGAGACCAAACTGGGAACTTACTAGGACCTTTAAAGTATCATAAAATATCTCAAGTGCCCTGATATAAGACCAGACAGGTGTTTGTGAACGGCCAATCGCTCGGTTAATCGGAATTTGATCGCAGATCAAATATCGGCAAGTCCCGGCAATGTGCTTGTGACGGGCAGGAATTGATGTTTCAGTAAAGGAGTTTCCATGTATGGGTAAGTTTCACCTCAATTCCCGGAAATTGGACGAAATTCATCTAAATTTGATGCATATTTCCATCTAGGAAAGGTGACCCGTCAAACCCGTTAAACAGGCGGGAACAGGTACCCTGTCGACGGGTCAACCCGTACCCGTCCTGTCCTGGCGCTGGCTCGAGGGCCCACATGGTGGGTCTTTACCCGTCCGTCCCCTCCATCGACCCGTCAAAAACGGCGATGGGTTGAAGCCCTACATTGAGGGAGAGAGAGAGAAGGAGCCAGCTTGCTGTCAAATGTGGCAGTCATGTGGGAAGAAGTCTCAAGTAGCTCCTGATCACGTCAGTGGTGTGTGTACTGCAGCAAATCAAACACCGAGGTACTTGGGAGGAAAAATCGCATTTTTCACGTTTTTTTTTGGTGATTTTGTGACTTCTTTCGCAAGTTCGCGGCTGGCCTCGGTGACCTGTGACATTCGCATTTTTTTTCACGGATTTGGGGGCTTGAGGCTAGACAAGAACAGTGTCGTTGCGCGCATACAACGGAGGTATTGAGGATTTAAGGGAGGCGGGCACTGCGGCCACAGGGCTTGAAAGGCGGAATGAAAAAATAAGCTGCTCATGAGTGGTCCGCGGCTTTCCGTAGTTGCGTGTTGAGAAACCATCGAGACAGAGGGCACACTGGAGCGAAAGAGCAGCAATAAATACAAATAGACAGGTTGTGCAAAGCCGCGTGTGGCTCTGTGCAGCTTTTGTTTTCCCATCCATTATGTACACAAGCCTTACATATAGTGCCTTGAATGCCATCAGCGTTGATTCTCGGATCAGGCAGCAGAAAGAAAGTGGAGCTAAGTGGAGTAAATGGCCATTTCGGCAGCATCACTGTCATAGCTGCACAGGAGCTATGCCAGAAACCAAATAATGACGTGAAAAATGACGCACATTACGTCGGGTAAGTGGTTCAATGTACTGTATACCACCCAATTGACCCGTATCTCTCCAAAATGAACCTAGTTTCCCTCACAAATCTGTTGGTTTGCTGTGCGGCTTTGCACAATGCACAAAAGCCGCATGCGGCTCTGTGCGGCTTTGCACAACCTGTCTAATGTTGCTGGCCTACTTGTGCGAACTTAAGGGGAGGAAAATTCAGCCATTTGGACATGCATGCAAGTACAATTTTCTATCATTGAACCTATCAAATGGCTATATTACCGAAGAAGGACCACCAAATCCTGGAGCATAATTTATACAGGTCTGCCAGGTGCAGGTAAGTAAATAAGCAGGCTCATCAAAGGCAACTGCACGCAAAGATGGTGGGCCCAACTGAGAACAGCGCATTATGTTTCCTATACAACTTTTTCCAGATGTGCAGCGCGGGCTTCCGTTTCTAAATGAATACATCCATTTCAAATTGTCGTATACAGAAAATAACGAGAACTGAACAAACACGATAGAATGTTGGTGGTGCATCAGTATGAGCTACGTGAGTGTTCCATCTTGTCCTCTTCACTCTATTGTCCCTGCACATCGCTCGCGACTGTGCCTGAACGCGATATTGCGCACTCGACTCCCAAGCATAAGAATTATACAGTCCTAGTGGAAGTTGGAGCGAAGGGGAAGACCGATAAAGCGAGCGCGGCAGAGGAGGGGCATGAGGAGAGGGGGGGGGGGGGGGGGGGGGGGCAGAGAAGGTACAAGCACGAGGTAGGTGTGTAGTAGTTCCCCAGGTAGCGTGGTATCGATGTGAAACACAGTAGGATCGATGACGATAAGACCATTCAATGGGAAAGATGCTCGGGAGCACGAGCGTGGGTGTGGGAAAGGGAAGGTGTAGGCGCCGTCGGAATCGTAGTCTTCCAATCGTTCAGTGGCACTAACAGCGCCTGCGTCGCTGGGGTCGGTGTCACCAGCAATCCACCCAAGTTGCCGCAATTTAGCCGTTGAGTTGCCCAGCAGCAAGACCAGCACCCATCATAGTACCCAAGCCGAGATTCCGAAATCGCACAACCTAACGCCGGATGGGAAATATCAAGTTGTAGGTGGGAGGGCGGAGGTGACGTCATAATAGAGTTACCGAAAAAGAAAATCGTCGAAGGTCGAGCCAAGTCGAAAGAAAGAGATTCAGAGAGGAGGGCGGGGGGGAGGGAGTAGGAGAAATGGAGTTGATTGGGTTCGAATGGAATCGGAACACCAGCAATAGACGAGCGAAGAAAATGTATATAAGGAGCGGAAATAGTTAGTAACGTCGAAACTCGAGAGAGTGATGCTGATGGATAAAACTGAGGTGCGATGGAGGAGTGTAGGGAGGGGGAGGTTCGTATGAAGACCCGCATGCGTAAAGCGGTCGGAGGAGGAAGACGAGGTGTATGTGTGGGCAGATGGGGTGTACTGGGGTAATTCGTCGAGCTCGCACTATAGTTCGACTGAGACCCGCTCGACCCGCCGTAATTGGAAATCCCCAGACGGCCCTGCATAACCCGCGCCGCTCGACAGCGCACCCAACTGGCGCAGGCACGGCAGGACCGTTAGCAATGCTCCACAATACGCCGCCCTACGCACCATTTTCCACCATGCGAGTAATATTGCAAGCACCCTGCGCCGCACCACGCACACCGTCGCGAGGACACCATGCCCCCACGCCGCTCGACAGCCCACCCAACTGACGCACACACGGCGAAACCACCGGCGATCCTCCGCCACACGCCGCTCGTACACCGCGCTCTCCCCTGCGCTCGTTATTGCAAGCGGTATCGCAAGCATGACGCCGACCAGTGTCCCATGGACCATTGAAAACACAGCCCCCAATTCCCAGCGCCGCTCGACAGCACTCCCGACTGGTGCGGGTACAGCGGTGTGGAGGGGGCGGATGGCCGACGTGTGGAAACGTAGTGTTAGGGCACCTAGACCCCTACACTGCGACGTCGTCGTTTCCAGCATTTTTCTTGAAATAAACACGCATACCAAACATATATCCTGTTTTATATTCTCCTTTATTTTTCATTGGTTTTATAGCTTACTGACGAATTTGTTTTACGAAGATTTCTTGCAGGACTTTACCTTGCGAACCGCGGGCGCTTACACGGCGCTAATCGGACTTTGGGTCCGATTACCCTCGTCATATGACTTACCCGCTCGGTCACGAACGCGCTATCGCCAGCGCGAACACAAGGCAAGCCCCGAGAAATATTCGGGCACTTTTCCATCTATTCCCCGTCCAGCATCCCCGGTGACGTTCCCGGGCGTCTTCAATTTAGTCCGGCTTCGGGGGTATTTTTACATTGTTTTATCTTACTTACCGCATGTACCTTTTTCTGACAGGTGATTGAGCGTGCGGACGCGACCGAAACCAAAGGGATGTAGGTCCAGCGGAGGAGGGTGCTGTTGCGGGGCAGCACCGGGGCCGTTGGCGGGCGGCCCCCTCGCTTCTTTTGCGGAATTCGGACCGAGTCATTGCGAATACTCGCATACCCTGGGGTGTAGGAAGCGGATGTTCGTAAGGTCACCTGGACCTTTGCCTTGACATGGGCCATAGATAGTATTTTTATTTTTGTAGCGCAGCCCCGACGGCCTTTGAGTACGGGCGCGTCGGGTGTCAAAACGTTATGTACATTATTTACGGATCATTATGTCACCTTCTTGCTTGCCTCCTACCACCATCTCGGGTGCCACGACACATCCAAGTCGCGTCAACGGAACGTATTACGTCTCGTTAACCTTCAACACTTCAATTACGGACCTCAACGCACCTCTTACGAACGCTTCTTCGGTCGGATCGGCCCCGGCTGTCAGCGATTCATATAGTCGTGCTTAGCGCAGACTTTCGCTCGTGCTTTGCGCAGAATAACCGACGCTTTTCAACGCTACCAAACGATTTGACGACGAACCGTAGAACTGGTATAGAACGCTTACGTTCTAGACCATTCACGAGTATTCTCCTCGCGTCCGGATTTTGCCTACGAAATCCTGGACCCATACTGTTACCTTGCTCAGGCAAAATCAGCCTAACACGTATTTTCTACGATACGTACAGCTACCCGTCCCCCTTACGATTATCTTGCTTTCTCATCCTACGCCCCCAATTTTCTCTTCCCACTTTTATCCCCACATCGAACCACCAGTAGGGTATTTCCCTCTTCTTCAGCGGCAGCGCTGGCAATCCTTCGTCACATCCCCTCGCACGCCTCGCTGTCCACTGCGCTCGTTATCGCAAGCGACATCACAAGCTCGAGCGACCCACCGCAAGTGATACCACTGCGAGTGCTATCGCGAGTCAGGCGCGCGACACCAGTACTGTGTCTCCAACTTCAATCCCCCGCCGAATGCTTCGACCTCACTTGCTGCACCAAGGCCGTCCACCACCACCGCGCGCGCAACGGCTACATCCATGATCCTGCGCATGATCTCCTCACGCACCTACTTACGCATGCCTCCCTTCCATACATCCATCCATGTCGCTTATGAACGGCGCAAGGACGGCTCGAAGGCAAACACAGAGTCAGAGCGGCATGGTATTTTGTCTGGGAGCGAGGGAGTCAGTCAGTAAGAACGAGGAGTATTCGGGAAAGGGAGCAGCGGGAGGGTGTGACGTACATGTAAATGTCTCGTCGCCCACAAGTACCAGCGAGCAGCGCGCCGGATGTCTTATGTATTGAGGGGCGAATGGCTGGCGCGATGTCAATGACGAGGAAGAAAGGCGAAGGAACGGAAGGGGAGGAAAGGGAAATCGACGTACCTGGGACGAACAAGTAGCATTGGATACAGTGGGAGGACGAGAGCGTCGCCCATGCGGAAGGCGGCATCGTGCACAAGAGCTAGGCGAGGCAACGACCGCGACGATGTGTTCTCCGACGTCCGGCACCGGACGAGTCGAGCGATAGGGTGCAGGTAACGGTAACGGTGATGCAGCGGATGAGGGACAGCGCACTGATAAGAATCAGAGGTATTGCGATTGCGTGGCGCAGGGCAGAGAGCTCGAGGGGGGAACAGACGGCGGAGCGCTATTTGCTCTTGAGTGAATGAGCGAGGGACACATGGAGCGGACAGGGCGTACCCTTGATCGCGTACGAGCAGCAGACTGGTGATATTCGCAAAGGCGCAGGTACAGCTAACGATTGAAATTAAGAGATGGCACCGGATGAAAAAAAGTGGGAAGGCGAGCGTACGTCGCACGAAAAGTTCGTTGTAGGCGAAGAGAACGCGGACGTCGTGGGCCGGTCGACAACGTATGAGCTGTGGCTCCGGTCATCGCTGACAACGTGTGCGTGACGATGACTAGGCACGCATAGCTGCCGGTGGAGGGCGCGGAAGGGCTCCAGTAGCGGCAGCGGTCGAGTGTACTTGGATGCTGTGGGTCCAGACGCGCTGGAAAGGAAGACCTACGTGAAGAGCATATTGCGAGGCAGAAGACACACCTGAATGGTGATCATACCCCTAACGCAGACCGATATGCCAACCAGTTCCAGCTGCGGTGTATGAGGGTAGAGGACGCTGCACATGTCACATCAGAATGGGCGAAAACTCGGAAGGCGAAGCGCACGCTGCAAAGCGGCGATGAGATGGGGATGAAGAGGCTAGGGTAGGCCAGGCTGCCGAGGAGCAGTCCCGGTGTCAACGCCAGCGGTCAACGAGCACGAACCAGGGAAGCAAGGAGATAATGGGCGGTCTGTCCTCGCCGAAGATGAGGGGGAAATCAATGCCCGGATGTGAGACGTAACGGCCGAGGTGCAAGCGAGGGGAAAGGTGTGCCTCTGCTTTTAATCTTCAACTTTGCGGTGGTGGCAGGCAGGGACAAGTGTTTGGAACAAAAACGAGGCTCAGAGTCAGGGCAAGTGATTGAGAACAAGACGTGTCGATGTTTCTGACTCTTCTCGCAATTCGACTGCTCGTGTATATCCAAACGAGATGGCGGGCGAAAACGAGACTCGAGCGAAGGATAAAGGCGAGACGTAGGCCGATCCTTCCTTTTTGGGACTGACACCGCCACTTCACTCCTTCTCACCCAAAGACAATCGCGTGAGAGGTAACGACCAACAACGCCGTTGTTCGAGGACCGCTGCTGTTTGGGGCTCTAAATTCTCGGCTATTCGATACAACCCGCGGGTGCCGGGCATCCAGCCCGTACTCGTACCCGTCTACTGTATGTACGAATATCATGCGTCGTATAATTATTTTCTGCCACCGGGCGCGACGACGGGCTCGATAGTGAACATCGCGGTACACCAGAATTATGCGGAGGAGAAAAGGCGCGATACTGCGTTTTGGGCGCTGTAGGACGAGATTTTGTACGAGTTTGGCGTACGCTCACCTGAGACGCCGAAGTCGCAGGTGTGTCCGCCATACCCTGTATTTGACTTGTTCTATTCATGTTATTTATGGTATCCTAACGCTAAGTGCCTACCTGCTCTCCTTACCCTCCTTGCCTTCCCTTTCCCTGCACTCACATTCTCTTCTTCCTCTCCCTTGCCCTTGCCGTCCCGCTCTCGCTCCCACTCCCGTCCCTGTTTTTCCATCGCTTGTCTTGCATGCCCTCCCTCCCATCTCTTCGCTCCGCTGCCCTTCCTACCCGTCCCCTCCCCTTGCCGCTTCCCGCTTTCCCTGCCTTCCCCGCTTTCCCTCCCTCTCTTCCGTTCCCTTCCGCTGCCTTCCCTTCCCTCCCTTTCGTCCCCTCTTTTTCGCGTTGCTTCCCCTTCCTTCGCCCCTCCCTCCCTTGCCTTTCCCCTCCCTCCTTCGGTTCCCTCCACTTCCCTCTCCTCCTTGCTCCTCCGTTTCGTTTCCCTCTCGCCCTGTCTCTCTTACCCTCACTCTCTATCTTGCTCTTTAATTCGCCTGCCCTCCCCCTTCGTCTGCTCCCTGCCCTCCATTCCGTTTCCTTTTTCCTTGCTTTCCCTCTCCCGTCCCTCCCTTTCGTTTCTCTTTTTTTTCGTGCCGCCTCCGCCTTTCATTCCCACCTAAACCCGAAGCTAACGAGCACACAACCTCGTCTCAATCGCCGCCTACGGCCCTCGGTGCCACCCCGCTCACCTCCGCCCTCTCCACGCGCCCGCAGTCCATGTCCGCTGCCCCCTCGTCGCGCTCCCCAACGACGAATGCGGCCGGTGCGGGTGCGGGTGTGCACCAGTCGATGTCCTCGCCTGCGCGCGGTGCCGTGGCGTCGCCCAAGCACAAGCACAAACGTCGTCGTTGTCGTTCGTGAACACCCCGACGCCACCGCCTTTGTCCCCCGCACCGGAACACCCCGCCGCGGAGGTGGCTATTACGCCGGCTGCGGCGGACGATCCAGATGCGGAAGACGTGCAGCTGGGCCGCGCGTCTACTATGTCGTCGTCTTCGGGCGCAAGGGAGAGGGTGGTTGCCCGTCGTCGCCGACACGCCGAATTCTAATACTGCTGCTGGGGAGGAGATGGCGGGTGAGGGTGAAAGGATCCACCGCGTGGTGACGCCGAGCACGATTGAGGTGCCGCCGCCGCCGCCGGTGGAGAAGGAGCTGGGGGTGAGCCCGTCGCGGAGTCGGGGCGGGAGCGATGATGGGGATGATGGGGATTTGGGGGAGACGGTGGAGATTGGGCAGAACACTAAATTTTCTCCGAATCTGGAACCAACTATGAATGGCCCAAAGAGTGAGCAAAGCGAGATTAAGCAAAATGCAACCTATCATCAAGTTCGCCGATTCGAGCTCCGGTGAGTTAGTAAGAGGAGCGGACGCCTGACTCTCTTGCCGGCGCCAATCCGCTTGTAACGGTGCGGGATGCTCCGTTAATTTAAGCGAGGTCAGGAGCAAGGAGAGCACGGGGAGCGGGGCACGAAACGGGCGTTGGAAAGACAAGGTACGGAAAATACAGGCTGTTCATTAAATACACTAATAATCCCCTGGAGGTGAATCCACTTGAGCTCCGTCGTTTCACATACCTCCAGGAAGGCGAAAGCCGAACTGGAGGGTTACGACAGCGATCAGGGACAGCGCCGCTACATTATCCCCCTTCTAGCGCTGGAGGAACGACAAGCGCGGAATTTTTTGGAGGGCGGCGAGGTTTAGGAATGTGGACGGGGTCGAGACGATCGGGTGGACGTGAGACGCGTCCAGAGTGTGTGGTTGTGACCGTGGGTGGAACGAAGTTGGAGCGAAGGTTTTGGCGGAGTGGTGGAGGTGTTGGGGTGCGACGAGTCGCAGGAGGGATGGCGGTAGAAGTCGTGGGTGGCGGATCGGTGGTAAGAATGCCAGGGGGCGACGAATCTGAAGAAGGAACAGTAGAAGGAGTAGAATCAGAATCAGGTTCATTCACCGGGTAGGTTTTTTCCAATACAACGCGTTGCGGACGAGGAGCACGAGGATGACGACGGTGGAATCGTTCGAGCATCTCGTCAGCGGTATGAGGGATGTCGGAGAGGGGAACCCAAGCATCTTCGTCTTCCGATGTGTCGCGGAAGTGCACAAGGTACTCGTAACGGTGACCAGTCTTGCGAGCATCACGAATAGCCGCAATGTGAGTTGCGGGATCATCGTCTGGAGCTAACTCGAAGCGGTGAGGGTCAGCGTGCGGGTGAAACTCGGAGGGATCATTGTAGGGTTCAAGGAGGGAGACATGGAAGACAGGATGAAGACGAGAAAGGTAAGAAGGAAGACGCAGCTTAAAGGCCCGGGTTCCAACAGCGCGTTCTACCGGATAAGGACCAAGGCGGCGATGATCGAGCTTAATGGATGGTCGGGTAGTCTTGATGTTGCGCCGGAGGAGCCACACAAGACGGCCAGGCTGGAGGTCTGGCATGGGATTGTGGTGGCGGTCATAAGCGCGAGCCTGAACTTCTTGGGCATGTTCCAGCTCGGCCCGAAGTTCCGCGTGGATGCGTTCGAGTCGAGTCGCAAGGTCGGCGGCAGCAGGAACAGCGGAAGGAGTGTTCTCCGTCAGTCGAGGTTCGAAGGTGGGGTGGAACCCGATGTTGGCGAAAAACGGAGATTGTTTGGTGGACGAGTTCTCGGAGTTGTTGAACGCGAACTCGGCGAGAGGGAGGTAGTCGACCCAGTCGTCCTGTTGATAGGAGACGTAGGCACGAAGGTAGGTCTCGAGCGTCTGGTTGGTACGCTCGGTGAGTCCGTCGGTTTGCGGGTGATATGCCGTGGAGGTGCGCGCATCAACTTGCAAAAGACGTGTGAGCTCTGACCAAAATTGGGAAATGAAGACTCCACCGCAGTCAGAGATCATAGACTCAGGGAGTCCATGATAGCGGAAAATCCGGTCGAGGAAAAGCCAGGCGAGCTCGGGAGCCTTGATCGACTCGTTGCAAGGGATGAAGTGAGCGGCGCGGGTGAGGCGATCGCAAACCACGTAGATCGAGTCGTAGCCGTGCGAAACCGGAAGTTTGACGATGAAGTCCATCGAAATCGAGAGCCAAGGACGGGTCGGGATATCGAGGGGTTGTAAAGGCCCATAGGGACGGTGTCGGACGGCCTGGATCCGAGGGCAAATGTCGCACGCCTTCACATAGCTTCGGACGCGCGTGTACAATCCCGGCCACGAATAATCCCGTTGAACATTTTGAAGGGTACGTGTGCGGCCGGGATGTCCTGCAATGACGGAGTCATGACGTGAGCGCAGAACATCTGTACGGAGGGGTTCAGGAACAAAGAGACGCCCCTTGTGAAATACCATCCCGCGTTCGGTGACAAAGTCGGGATCGCCTTGCGCAAGAGCTTCGCGCCACTCTGGGTCGACCTCCCACGCATCTTGGAAGCGTTTGAGGAGTTCGGAAGAGTCGATCGAGAGTGTGGTGAGGGCAGAAAGGGTGGCGGATGGAGGAGGAAGCGAGGAAGGAGAAGGATGGAGGGTGTGATCAGGGAATAAAGGCTCGGTGTGATAGGGCTTGAGAAGCGTTTTGAACTGCGCTTCAAGAGCCTCATCCCCCTTCTGAGGGACGAAGTCCGGGGCGTCGGGACGGAGCATCTGCGACGTTCTTGAGACCGGGACCCCATTCGAGCTTGAAATTAAACTCTGAAAGGAACATAGACCAGCGCGCCTGACGGCGATTTAAAACACGAGTAGACATGAAATACTCAAGGTTTTTATGGTCCGAAATTACCGAGACTGGAGTTGAAGTCCCAATAAGCCAGGCGCGCATGTCGCGGAAGGAATCCACAACAGCAAGGAGCTCCTTGTCATACACCTCGTAGTTGATTTCGGCGGGAGAGAAACTTGCGGGAAAAATACGCGACTGGGTGAAGTTGGCCGTCGTCATCTGGCTGCTGAAGTACACCAGCGAGCGCAAAGTCGGACGCGTCAGTAGCGAGGGTGCAAGGCCGAGTCGGGTCGAAGTGTCGGAGCACGGGTTGGGAGAGGAGCGCGGACTTGAGTTTATCGAAGCATCGCGCGCCGAGTCAGAGAACGCAAAGAGGACATCCTTTTTACAAAGGGAAGTCAGTGGAATCGCAATGGAAGAATAATGGTCAACGAAGCGGCGGTAAAAATTCGTAAAGCCCAAAAAGGACTGAACGTCTTTGACAGAGCGAGGCTCGGGCCAGGAGCGGATCGAGTCGAGCTTCTTGGGGTCCATCTTGATACCGTCCACACCGATTACATAACCGAGGTAGGTAACCTCAGACCGGTCAAACTCGCACTTCTCCGGGTTAGCAAAGAGGCGAGCTTCTTGAAGCCGGTCGAGCACTTTCTTGACATGCCCGTCATGTTCTTCCTGGGAACGAGAGAAGATCAGAATATCGTCAAGATAAACAACACAAAAGATATCAAGGTAATCGCGCAGCGTATCCATGATGAAGGCTTGGAAAGTCGATGGCGAATTCGAAAGGCCAAAATTCATGACAAGAGTTTCAAACAAGCCAAGCGGGGTACGAAAGGCTGTCTTCCACTCATCGCCTTCCTTGATTCGGACGAGGTTGAAGGCGTTCTTGAGGTCGATGACCGAAAAAAACCTTGCAACCTTGCGTCCTGTCAAGAAGGTCGTCAATAAGAGGTAAAGGATAACGGTTCTTTTTAGTAATTGAATTTAAACCGCGATAATCAACACAGAGTCGAAGGTCGCCAGATTTTTTCCGGGCAAAAAGGATCGGCGCAGCCGCAGGAGATGTCGAACGTCGAATGAAGCCCTTCTTGAGGTTTTCATCGAGGTATTTGGCCAAGGCATCACGTTCTTCCTGAGAAAGTCGATACATCGGACCAAAAGGAGGAGTTTTGCCATCTTCGATTTCAATCGAGAGGTCGTAAGGCCGGTGCGGAGGGAGAGCATCTACTTCGATGTCAGAAAAGACGGTCGAAGCCCAGGGCATATATTTAGCAGGGAGCGCGCGCAGCGCAGAAGGGTCGTGAGGTTCGTCGGGGAAGTCTGGGCCGAGATCTGGGTCATGAGTCGAAGGTGTTGAGCCCATCGCAGAGAGTTTGTAGTAAGAAGAATCTGCGGAATGGAAACGAATCAGTGAAATATTACAGTTCTTGGTTTGTTTACGAAAACGGTGGGGGTTCAAAACACGAATTTTGGGAGTGGGAGCAGGAACAGGGTGTGTGCGATCAAGGATAGAACGACCGAAGCCGTTAAGTCCTGTCAACGCCGAGAGGAAGGAACCAGGAGTAGGGTTGGGAACAGGAGCAGGATCAGGGGAGGATGTGCACATCAGAGGAGTAGGCGCGCTGTCCGCGGACGAGCGCAAGGACGAGTCGTGGGCCAAACGCTCATCATCAAAAGGTGTATCTATAGTAGGTACAGGGGTGGAGGAAGGAACAGGAGAGGATTTCGGAGCAGGAGCAAAGGAGACAGAGCGACGGAAAAAAGGAAGTAACTCGCCGTTAAGACCGAAGCCCAGGCCGACAGAGGTTACTGAGGTTGAGTTGAGGGAGGAAGAGCCCGGGGCGAGTTGAGGAAGACCGAAGCCTTGCGCAACCACGCGTACGGGCCTAGAGCGGACAAGATTGCAGCAGGAGAGGGTGAGGTCCATGTTGGCCCAGTCGAGAGTGGGGTTGTGACGGCGCAGCCAGTCCAAACCGAGAATGACCGGGTAGCCAACAGACACAACGCCGAGTCGGATAACCTCAGAATGAGAGTCAACCGAGAGTTGAGTAACAACGTCGTGAGTGACCAAGCCGCCAGCGATGGGTCGATCGTCGACAGCAGTGATTGGAACCGGAATGTTCTTAGCTGCTCGCGGGAGCGAGTGCCTTTGGGCGAACCGATCAGAGATGCAGGAGGCGGAGGCGCCGCAGTCGACCAGAGCAAAGGTTTGGACCGGAGGACGCCCAGGAAAGAAGAGAGAGACATTGATGAAGAAATGGTCTGGAGAATTCAAGTGAGAGAAGGCAGCAAAAGCGAAACGAGGAGAAATATAATTTTGGGGTATGAAACGTCCATTCGTCGCACGAACGAGCGCGGGCTTCGCGGCGAGAACAGGACGCGCCCTAACGTCAGATCCCGAGAGCCCTAGGGCAGGAGATGAACTCTCGGTTAGGCTTTTCCCGCTGAGGCGGAAGCAGCCTTGCGCGCAGCATCGCGCTTTTTCGCCTTATCGGACTTGTTGGCACAGTGGTCCGCATTGTGACCAGCACCTCCGCAGTACAAGCAGAGGTTTGCCTGGCGACGGCGATCTTTCTCAGCCTGGGTCAAGGGGCCGCGAACCGTGATAGCATCAACCTCCATCGGAACGACTTCAGAAGAGCTGGTTGCGGTAGACACGGTAGACGCCTGGGGAGTAGATGCCGTCTGGCGAGGGGCAGAACGAGAATTGGAAGCAGAGCCAGATCCAGAACCCGAGCCTTTAGCACGAGCATTCTGGGCACGTTCACGATCAGCGAGTTCGCTCTCATGAAGGTCATTATCAATCTCGATAGCGAGAGCCACGTAGTCGTCGAACGACGCGGGCTTAGGGCGAACGAGCACAATGGCATCTCGAATGGAGGGCTTAAGGCCCTCCTTGAACTGGTCAAGCTTCGTCTGGTCTGAGAAGCTGACATGGCAGGAACATCTGTACCTTTAATGCAATGTACCTTGGCCATGACCGGGGGGTACATTGCATGGTGGACACTGCCTAGCTGGCCCACCAATAGCCGCCCACAATGCAATGTACCTGCCCCTCACCCCATTTGGGTTGCAGCCGAAAAATCCCATATTTCGGCCGTTCCCGCGCCTTTTCAGCACCCGAAAACGGGTATTATTCGCGATAAATCAGAATATTGCACCGGCCCCTCGCTAGCACATTATTTGGGCCACTATGATTCCCCATCACCGCATATTTTTGTTCCATCACTCCGGCTGCCCGGCATGGCTTACTCTTCTCGTGGTGTCATCCATTGAATCCCCGAACACACCCGTGTCGTCCCCGATCCTTCCGTTCTTCAAGAACTTCAAGTCCGACGTGTACACCCCACCTAATCTTATCTTGATAATCTCAGAGTTTCCCAAAACAAACCTCACGCTGGCTGTACATCTCTTTTATAAATATTTTTTCTCATTCTGGCGCAACAAGAACAAGTGATACCAAATTCTACTTAATGACGACCACCACCGCAACGCACAAGATGATGGGATTTTACCTCCTGGCTCCACGGCGTTTCCTATTCGGGTGTTATCAAGATGATTTCCAAATTGGGCCTTTGACATACTTGGGCGGCCCCTCATTCTCTTTGTCATCCCCTCCATTTTCAGGCCTCTTGCGTTTTGTGCGGGTGGATGGCTCAACCGCCGCCTCGTTCTCCTCCTCTGTATCCAAGTTGGTCCCACTATCATGCGAAAATCAGCTTCTCGTTCTCACGTCAAGTCAACGACACACCTTTTCTTTGCCGCAACTGCAACTCTGAGAACACACGACATGTCAAGCACGGCAACCCGCCAATCTTCCAGCAGTGTTGAGTCTGGTGCGGCAGCTGCTGCTTCTCCCCACCACAACAAACCACCCATGTACAGCAGAAGGCCGTTCTTGCCGGCCATTTCGAAATATTCACCCACTCTTCCACCGGGATAGCGTCAGCGGGGCCGAGCTTCCTGTTCGTTTGCAGACGAGCTGCAGGCTGTGCCCTCATCCACCACGCCCACCACCGATCTGCGAATGAGCCTTGTGCACTCGCCGGTCCAATCCCCGAGCTCAGCGTCACTTGCTTCTCCCACTTCCGTCGGCGCTGCATGAATGTCGGGATCTCTTCTGGTCGCACGTTCTTTTCCCCTTGTGGCGCGAGAACATCTCCCTTGACAGGGTAGCCAGATGCTCGCTCGAGCGCGATGAAGTCCGCCACACATGATTTCCATTCTGGGCCACCCCAAGTCTTGCCCCGCTCAAAGGCCCTAACCGCGTTTGTCAGCTCCTGCGGCCAGCCCGACTCGTTGTGGTTCTTCCACACACTCTTCCACCCACCCTCCCCATTTCCCTGTCCCTCGTTCTCTTCCTCACCGTGTGTGTCAGGTCGCTCTAAAGCCATGTCAACACTCGACTGGGCTCGACGCCAGGCTGGTTTGGGTTTGGGTCGTGCACGCTCCACCACCACCGCTGCCTCCGCTGCCGCCTTATCGGGTGCGTGCTCCGCTGCCGCCTTATCGGGCGCATGCTCTGCTGCTGCCATATCGGGCACGTGCTCCGCTGCCACCGCCCCATTGCTCGCACGCTCTGCTGCTGCCGCCGCTGCCTCATTGCTCGCACGCTCCACTCTGCGCCGAGCCTCTGCCCTTTCATTGGCCATACTCAGCATCTCCGGCGACATGCGCGCCAATTGCCCCATATATTCCATGCACTCCGCCGGCGACATCAGCGTCATCTCCCATCTTAGTGCGGCACCCACCACAGGTCCAGTGTACCCTGCATCTTGCACGTCCATCTCCCACATCGGGAACAGGGTGTTCCCATCCTCCTCGCTCATCTCATAGCTCGGGTTCCGGAAGCTTGGGATTGGGAATAGGATAGCGTCGGGGTCGGCATTGTGGGTGGGGGTACGAGTATGGGGGGCAGCAGCAGCAGCAGTGGGATTCGGGGTGGGGGTGGGGGTGGGAGTCCCGGGCATGGCAGCAAGATCAAGGGTGAGGGTGGGGGTGGGGAGTACCGGGTGTAGCAACGGCAGCGGGTATGGGATTGGGGGAGTGGGAGTGAGCGGGGGTACCGGGAGTGTCGACATCAACACTGTCGCCTGCGGCTCTGGCTCCGCTATCGTAGGCCAATGCTGACGGGATCGCCTTCAAAGCTCTTGCGCGACACTCCTCTTCCGCTAAGTACAAACATGTTATCGCTCATCCTGACTGAATAAATATCACTTACTGAAACAATGATGTGCAAAATTCACAAAGCTGCGCTGTACAGCGTCAAAGCCTCCACGGTCGAAATCACTCCAGATCCTGGGCACAAGGCCATTCGAGAATCCGGCATGCACACTGCATTCATTTTTGAGATCCCTTATCACCGATTCACGCGTCAGAACACACCTCCTCACTTCAATCCTCCCCCCACGATCGGGAACTGGGCCGCAGAGCAAGATACTGACGTTCATCCCAAATTGCTGTTGAGCGGCCTCCGCAAACGGTGTAAGGTAAAAGGCCGCGTTATTCAAAGCACTAATGCGAAAATTAACGTCGTCACTCAGATCATTGCCAAATTAATCTCTCACATGCTATATTCCTCGGCTGTCGATGGGGTGTCGTTTGCGAGCGCTACTTTGTACGTCTCAATCGCCGCCTCGTGTATCTTGTCGATGGTCTTAGAAATCTCTGCCCGGAATGCTGGTGTCTCCGCCGACCACATCTCCTTCGTCACTTGCTGGCGCACGGCGACCTCTGCCGGGGGCTTTTCTCCCCGTTCTGCTGCCGCTCGAGTGACCGCAGCCCACCGTGTGATGAACCGCGGCTTGATTCTCTCGGCGTAAAAATTTGTCGAGTAATAGTGGAGCTCGCGCTTTCTCGTAGGCTCCGACGGCTCCAGCTCGGCCTTATCAAACAGCTGCTTGAAGGTCTTGGGCACCTGTTTCTGCCGTACGTTCCCCCCATACTGTGCATGATACCAGACTGCGATCTTGTTGCGCAGCTTTGTGTAGTACGCGGACCGTGCCTCGGCAACCTCTGGCAGAAGAGTATCGACGTCCTCGTCCTCGTCGATATCGTCTGCAGTGTCTTGGCCCTCCTCCAGATCCTCGTCCCAGGCCGTGTTGTAGCCGTATTTCTTCAAATACAGTTTTGCAATGCGCGTGTAAAACGCGCCAGTTTCCTTGATCTCCGCTGCGGCAATGAAGTCCTCCTTGTACGCAGTGAAGAAGGCCAGTTTGGTGCTGTAGACCCAGCTCGGCTTCCCAGGTTTCACAGGCGGCTTGCCCTCTCGCGCCCGTTTTCTGGCTGCTGTACCTTGGCGAGGCATGTAACTGGTAAGCGCTGTCCTCAGTTTTTCTACGACCACACGTAAACAAACAGCATCCTTACAGAGTACACTAAAGGAGCGGCCGCTCCAGCGACTCATTTACTTTAGTTCTCCCTCAAGTATATTTATTCAGAGCGTCCAAAACAACTACAAAAGGAAGCCGTCCAATAAACAGCCTAAATTAATTCGGGCTCCTCGAGCGCAAAGCTTGCGGCTGCCTCCAAGCTCCGTGTGACCAAGAGCTCAGGTTCCTCGCCCCGGAGGCGCATTTCGCGGTAACGTTGTTCCGTGCGCGCCCTTGTTTGTAAATGATGAGTTAATGATTAGCTAGACAAGAATATCACATACGCGCTGCTGGAAACGACACCTGCCCCCCGAATTGCGAAATTCACAAAGTCGTCCTCCTCGTGCCGTGCGGCCTTCTGTGGACGAGGTGCGCGCGGTGGCGTACATGGCTCCTCCTCGTGCCGAGCGGCCTTCTGTGGACGAGGTGCGCGCGGTGGCGTACATAGCGCTTTCCTGCCGGACACATTAAGTATTCTCAGGCAGGCATAAAAAAAAAACTCACAACTGATCTCCTTTTTCGTCCGGTGCGGCAGAGGCTTTCCCATGCTTCCGCGGTGAGGTGTTCACTCCGTGCGCAGGATCCACGGGATGGGGATGTATACCCCACCGGCATAGTGCCTGCCAGCCGTCGATGCACTCCTCCACGGAGTTGTAGCCTCGGTAGCTGTTGTCCGGGAAGCCGGAAATACTGGCTTTGGCCTCGAGCCTGCGAAAAAAAAAGGTCTTCATCCAAAGGTACGGTACGATGCTGCGACGAGTTACCAGTTGTCGAAGATCCCCACAACGTGGCCCTGCGAGACCAGGTAGAATGGAAACCCGCGTCCAGTCTTCTCCACGCTATCTGTGCCCCCGCGGAAAGGAGGCAAGCAGTAATAACGGTGGTCCCGCCCTCCCCCACGGATGTCCATGATTAGGTCTTCAGCGCGGAGGTTGGTGAGTACAAGCTGCGACATGGTGGCAAGGAAAGGAAGACGATCCTTGATTGATCCATGTGGTGAGTGCGCCACGTAACAGATAATATATGGGGTGAGTGCGCCACGTGTCTGCTAACCCTTCATTTTAACACGCCATGGTCGCCTGGCCAATTCTGGATGGCTCCAGCGAGGCAGGTGAGTATTTCTACCGTCATTCCATGAGTCTCGATTAAAAATTTAAAAATTCAAATTACCAGCATGGGATTCCGAGGACGAGTGTCAGGTTACTCTCAACCGCGTTTTGGCGGCGGAGGGAGAACGTCAAGTCATACTACGAGTTCCTCAACGTGAGATTATGGAAGGACGGTAGTATCGGTCAGCAGTTCCTCTGTCAATTTACGAGAACTTAATTTGGCCAGCAGCTTGTTCAAAGGCCATTGCGAGTCGACGTGCTGCAATCCACCGGCCCCAGCTGTTTCGGGTATGGCTCCAGACACGGATAGCGCCCCATCCGATAACGGCGCCAATGGCCGCGGCAGCTGGCTGGGGAAATACCGATGGCACCGGGTGGGCCACTGGCAGAGGGTGGGGCAACAGCCATGGCCACGGATGGGGCAACAGCAGTGGATGGAGCGACACTACTTCGGAAGAGGCACCCACCTGGGACGGCGTCACCAGGTTTCCCAAAACCCGGGGTAAGAAAAGACGTCAGTGCCGATGCAGGCACATGCGACGGTTAGCGGCCGAGGCCGAGGCCAAGGCGGGGGCAGTGGCAGCGGTAGCGGCTGCCGATTCATACCAGCAATGGGGGATGGCATGCACATAGGTACATAGATCACATGTACTGTACTTGTGTGCTACCCGGAATCACCATTCCCCGTCCTCCTCCTCCTCGTCTGATGAAACCAGATCCAAATCCGACCAGTACTGCCGTGCCTTCGGTCGAGGCTTGGTTGTGCGCCCTGCCTCAGCATTTTTCTGGATTGTGGCACGCCTTGCGCGGTGGGGCAATTGTCTCGCGATACCTGTACACACACATTGTCGGCCAGATGTAGCAAACAAAAAGCTGGAAGATTTACCGCTCCCGATAGCGCCGCTGAGCCTCACGGTGCTTTTCCCGCTGCTCCTCCGTCAGAGCGGCACGGACTCGCGCCATTCTTTCTCGGTTTCTTTTTCGGCTTTCTGTGAGATGTCTGCGAGAATATGGATAGAGCAATGCACAAGAAGAAAAAAACGAACGTTTGCCGGTACTTGCGATAGGTAGCCAGGCGCCGGAGGCGGCGCTCCTCGTCATCACCACATTGTTGGAGGGCGGAGGGAGGCATTTTGATTGGAATGATGTGATGGACATCTTATCTGACCAGCGCTTGTGGTTATCGCCGATAGACGCTGGCTTTATTGGGCCTAATGAGGTAACGTAAGTACTCACATTCTCATTTCTTTTAGCTTTGTGGGCAATGTGGGCCCTGTGGACGGCGTACAAGTATCTGGGAGTGGTCAAATATAAGTGTCCCACCCAATTTTGATCTCGATAGAAATTTGGTTTGGTTGAACTGAGATTCATGTTGCGACCCAATATTGGTTGCAAGAGTGTACTGTATTTCGAAGGTGGACTAAGCTGAGATATCAGGATGAATGGTGGGTTGTTGTCTAAAGTTGTCCACACTCACTAGAAAACCCCTCCTGCAGTCAGAACTGACCAACCGTTGAGCCCCAATTTATAAACTTCGAAATATATGTCGTGAAACTGACCGAGGAGTGCGCCACTCCATTGTGAGTGCGCCACTTTGTCGACATATCAGTCAAAATCCGTGCCGCCTCAGCCTGAGGCATAATTTTAGTAATTAATAAAGACAGAAAATATCCTCACAGATGATTTTAAGCCTTGGCAAAGAGCTATGGAGGACGTCGTAATATATTTTTGGCCAGTTCAACCATGAAGTTGAACTGCCCGAACATGGTCACCCCCGAGCCAAGATCGTCGCCGAAACCTTTCCCCATCCTTTGGACAGTGGTTTAACTCAATCCCTGACCTGGGAAAAGCGGCAGAAGTTCCAGCGTGAGGGAGTAGGGTCCGAATTGGTATGTGTAAACGAGTGCAAAGAAACCCACAATGACGTTCATTAGGGCAGATAGAGAGAGGTACGCACTGAAAATCCAAATCCAAATCAACCCGAGCATGGCACAAAGACCATCTCTGTAAACCAAATACTATCCCAAATCCATTCAATAAATAGCATGTATATAGTTGAGCCCAAAAAAAAAATGCGGGATAAACTTATATAATGAATGATATTCATTAGAGCAGATCAAGGGAGGTGCACACTGAAAATCCAAATCCAAATTACCCCAGGCTTACGTCTCGATGAAGCTGAAGGACAGGGCACTTACTTACCATGACGCACTGCATCAAAATTTGGGCGGAACTCCCGGAGATTTAGCCGAGGCGTGCGTCATCGTTCTCATCACGTGCACTTCTTTGCTCTTCCGAGCAACTCATATTGAACGGACTGCACCCACTTGACTCGGGTACGTGATGCGGCAGACTTAGTTACCCTCTGAGCCGGCGCAAGAACTAATGCTTTTCAGCGACTCCCTGTACACACTGCTCACGTCGGTGTCGTCCTCTTATGAATGAGTTTTGCGGCTCTTCTCCAGTCCGACCTTTGAGGCGGATGGGGCGCTGGATTTACAAGGGGCACCGGATTTACAAGGGGCACCGGATTACAAGGTATGTGGCCCATTGGACACTTTGTGAACATTAGGTTGACTTTTTCTATGCAGAGGGCACCAGGGACGTTTGCCGGCAATGCTCGGGTGAGGAACCAAAAAGCGGCAGGTGCGTGTGCGCACACCTCGCATCACCTTTTCATTAACAATGTTATCAGCCATCCGACCTGATCTCCCCTGCCTGGCCGTGCCAGCCTCTGTCCAGACCCAACCCAATGTACAGAAAACACCGCCGATGTCACACATTCTTCGTAGTGGGCGCAAGCAAAACATCCGCTCCACGCGCAAGAAGATCACCACGTCGCCTCGCTGCCGCAAGGAGATCGCCACCACGCCTCGGTGCCACCTGTCGGTCGATGACGAGAACAAGTTGCAACGTGGAAGGTCTTGGCTCCACGGGGGAAATGGACGCCCGTTGACTTTATTACGGTTGGTTCGCCGCTCTGCTTCCCAGAAGGCACGTAGAGATGGCGATCTCTAGTGTATGCACCAGTAAAAAAAGTTTGATCCACTGCTATATAATAACATTGCTTTGACTGTCGCAGATTCGAAATTCAGGGCCGTATCACGTATTCGCATTGTCGAATCACACGTCCGCATTCCCATTTTCCAGCTTTGTCTTCAAATTTCTACAACGTTGAATTGACCGACCTCTACCTACCTCTTCGATGTCGCATAAACGCAAGATCAAAGAGCACTCACTGGTAATTGCGGGTACGGCAGCATCAGTGTCGTATCGCACCCAGGACAACCGGAGACAGCGCACAAGGATGAGTGTGGTTGAGCAAGGGGCCGGAGTCGCTGATGCGACAGCACCGGACCATTTCTGGGCGGACGATTTGGTGACAAATATGGCGAGGAGTTCTGAGACCTTCTCATACCAGCTTGGGGACACGTCTCTGGAATCGCAGCCGGATGAGCCCGCAGACGACGGGATTAATGTCGTCGTCATCCAGTCAGCCGGGAGGAACACAAAGTCGGTAAGTATTTATTTATCCTTACCAGAAGAAATGCTAACAGAGATTTATCCAGGACCGTCCGCTGAAAAATTGGCTTCCACATAGAGACGAATATCTGTTGGAGAACTTACGCCGCGAGGGACGAGGGTCCCCGAGAAACTATGCTCGGTGCGCTGGTGGCCCATGTGTGGATCCCCGACGACAATGTCCGATTCGTCAATGCGATGGGCCAGCAGTTTGGCGTTGTACGGATCAAGCGTGCTTCGGGGAATGCATGTATTGCTCACGGTGTATCGTAGCTGCGCACGTTCAGCACCCCACACATTTCTTGGAAGTGCGTTGTTCGGTTCGGAGCTGCCACCGGGTTGTGACTGCTAACCCATTGATTCAGATGTGGAATGGGACAAATTTTGTTCGTGGGCGAAGGTGGCTTCAGAAACTCGGTCTCCGCGTACAGCTCGGACATCCCCCTGGCGTCGTCTGCCCTTACCGGCAGGCGGCCGCCCATGATTTTGTTCTCTACGATCTCACCGGTGTCCACGAGATGAATGTGGACTTCTGTGGATGTCCGAGGGATGCACAGCCCGACAGTCCTCCGGAGGAACGGCGGACCCAATTATTGCGCGCTTGTTGGTGGCCAGCAACGATCACAGCGCCGAACACATGCGCAACATTCCGTGCACTGCGACATTTCCAGATCATAAACTGTCTGGGAAAACTCTCTGCTTACGACTTCCTTCGGGGACTCGAAATGTGCACAAATCATGATGGGCTTGATAAACCTCCAGTGAGTACTTTCCAGCACATCTCTGAATGTGGGCTAATAAATCGCTAGGATCGTCGACGACCCTTCATGCACATCGTACGTCAGTGGCGGGAGGTGAAACGCCACAAGAGAGCCAAACGGGGACACGATGAAGGGGGTATAGCAGCAACGAAGCAGGGCGAGTTGGCGATACCGTGTCGGGCATGCCCCCAGCCAGGCTGGAACCTGCCTCCAAATTGGGAGAAAATTGATCCTTTCTACCGGTACGTGCACTACGCAATGTCGATGAGCCAATACCTAAATTGTTTATAGCTTCATATACATAGTGTTTTTGGCGGCGGATGCGAATTTTCGGTTGGGAAACCGTTGTGTATCCTCGGAAGCATCGGACCCGATCCTCGGGGATGGGTTCGGCTACTTCTGTCGCCGACACGGCGAGGATGGATACTATGCTCATATCGCAAAGCATGTTGACGAGGAGGAGATCTCCAACTGCTCTGGATTTCGAGCAATGTTCCTGGCAAACTCGAAGCGTGTGCGGGGATTGCGGACGACGGGAGTCGGGGGTGTAACATGCTCAAGACATAACATGTGGCGTGCCAATGGCATTGGCGACTTGCAAGTGGGCGAGCGGTAAGTCATTTCAGAAAACAATGGATACAAATATTAATTTAATGACAGTCAATGCAATATAGACTTCGTTGTTTTGTCGGCCCTCATGACATTTGCCATGGCCTGGCTAGTCTTGTCGTACGACATTGCGTGTCAGTACGCAGTCAAGTTCTGGGAGCGCATGGCGAAGATGCCAGAAGCCATGCATCTCAAACTTCCGCCGGCGGATGTTTGGTGGATGGTCCCCAACTTTCACCTCCCCGATCACCTCACCAAATGCCGCTCCCCCTTCTCTTTTCATTGGATGCGGGGTGCCGGGATGACGAACGGGGAGGGAATAGAACAGAACTGGGCATTTTCCAATGGTGCCGCACCCTCGACCAGGTTGATGGGCCCTGGGTCACGTCAGGCGACACTCGAGGATGTATTTGGGTTTCATAATTATGACAGGCTGCTGGCAATGCGTAAGTGGACTGCCGAGAGTTTCGGATGGCCATTGACAGTGTCCATGTAGATCGCATACTCCCAAAGCGGCTGGCGGTTGCCATCAAGGATGGAAACCAGCACCGAGTCGCGTTTGAAGCGTTTTCAAAGGGATTGGAAGAGGCGCGCCCGGAGCAGATCAAGGAATGGAGGGCGTGGGTGGAGAGATGGGAGTCCACGCAGCATACAACTCCAGAGGACTCTCCGTTCGACATGCCAGAGGAAGGTTCGTGGATTTGAAAAAGATTTATGGGGATGCAAATTGATATCGCCACAGTGACCAGTCTTCGGCAGATCCAACTTGAGATTGCGATGGAAGAATTTGTCTGTACTTCCGAGGGCGTCGAGATCGAACGCGAGCACACCCCAAGCACCTTCATCATCATGGGCCTTCACATCGAAGAGAGCCAGTGCATTTGTTTTTTCTATCCCAAAAATCGGGTAGCTAACGACATTTTTTATGTATCAAATAGGCGGCGCCTAGAGGTTGCCGTGCGGGCCCTGCGGAATCCCTCTCCGACCCAGAAGCTGGACTTCACCAAACGTCGCACTGCCCTCCTCAAGCGTATCCACAAATTTCGCGAGTTGCAAACAGTGTACATGCCATCGGTCCGTGCGGTGCTCACCAACATCCAAAAGCAGATGTACGATGGAAGTGGGGAAGAATTACCCGAGGTGACACGGCTCTTCATGCCGTCAGAGATTGCGGACCCGAGAAGCCGGGAGAGGGTGTGCGCCATGGGCCTTCCCACACTGGAGGCACGCCTACGCGAGGCGGAGGCAGCGGAGGCCCTGGAAAGTGTTCGTGTAGGCCTCCGCACGCGCACCATGACCAACAGATACAAGTTGCGCAACTATACTGGCCAGGGGCTGATGACGAAAGGCCAGGGAATCCTGCGCCAGATCAATATCCGCATCCACATCGCCAAATTGCGCTACCGATACTCCCGGGCGGCGCTGGTAGCACTTCGGGGACATGGAGACTGGGAGGAGCGTCTGCGTATGCTCGACGATGACGACATCCGGGGCTTGAACGAGCGCGCACTCACTGCCGAGGAAAAAGCTCAAAACAAGCAATGGGCTGATATCGGGGGTGCTATAATTGAGGGTGGGATCGCGCGCGCAGCAGGTGTGGCAAGCGGAGAGGGCTCGCACACCCTGTCCTGGATCTGGTACCAGGTAGGAGCCGGCGAGGGCGAGAACGACGAGCGTCTGGAGGAAGGTGCATCATTCTATCCATTTATCTATCTACAAACAGAATTGCTAATTTTTGCGTCTATAGCACTGCGGGTTGAGTGGTGCAAAGCCCTGGCCCGATCCTCCCGATACACGGAAGAGGTGATGTTGCTCCAGGAAGAAATGCGCTGCACGATTGCGTATGGGCAAACTGCAGCAAATCAGTGGGATACTTTGGCGGCAGCAGAGCTGCCTGGTGCTTCGGCGGAGGTCACCGAGGGCCGGCGCGCATACGCTGCAGAGCAGGCTGCAACTGAACGTGCACGGTGCATTGATCTCGAACGACGCTGGACGGGCCTTTTGGTGAGAGCGGACGCATACCTGGAGGGGCGTGCACTGGTGGATCTTTCAGCACCGGTGACGGTTGAGGTCGATATTGCAGATGAGATGGATGCCGAGGAGGAGGAGGCGAGACTGGAGGGTGAGGAGGAGGAGGAGGAGGAGGAGGGCGCACTGCCCGAGGGCCAGTAGACAGGGGCATGTATTTTAATAGGTGTAAATACATCATTCCTCCTGCTTTTTCCACGGGCTGCAGAATGTTTTGTTGTATGCCGGGGTGCCGACAGTATTAATATTGAGCGGTACGGGAGGGTGCACTGCTCGAGGGCCAGTACACAGGGGCAATGGCATGTATTTTTAATAGGCGTAAATACATCATTCCTCCTGCTTTTTCCACGGGCTGCAGAATGTTTTGTTGTATGCCGGGGTGCCGACTGATTAATATTGAGCGGTACGGAGCAGTTGCGCCGAATGTCAAAGGGTGCAGGGAAAATACCCTAAATAGAGAGCTATACAGCCAAAATGTCCGGCTATACCGGTTTTAATGCCCCGGCTGTCCTGTGAGGCCTGATCTCTCGGATCAGGGTACAATGCATTGTGGGCGACCATCGGTTGTGCACTCTAGCAATGCCCACCATGCATTGTACCCCCCAGCCACGGCTGGGTACAATGCATTGTGGCTACAACCAAGGCTGGTGGACTTACCGGCGGGGGAGCGCGCGATTGATGGTATGTGGGTGTACGATTTGAAAGTCGATGGCGAGGGAAACGTGGTGAAGCGGAAGGCCAGATACGTGGCGCGTGGGGACGAGATGGTGGAGGGGCGAGACTTTGAGGTGAAGTGGGCCATGGTCGCAAGGATGGAGTCAGTTCGGATGGTGTTTGCGGTGGCGGCGGTGAATGGCCTGCGTGTGCGTCAGTGGGATTTTTCGGGCGCGTATTTGAACGGGGTGATGGACCGACCCGTTTATATGCGGCAGCCGAGAGGTTTCGCGAAGCAGGGGGAGGAACAGAAAGTATGCTTGCTTTTGCGACCGCTCTACGGGCTGGTGCAAGCGGGGCACATATGGTACAAGCTTCTTGCCTCGGGTTACGCTGACCTGGGTTACAAGGAGAGCTTAGCCGACCCATGCATCCGCACACGCAAACGAGGCGCAGAGTACACACTTACCTCGACCCATACGGACGACGTACTCGGAGTGTCTTCATCCGACGAGGAGAGCAAGCGCGTTGTGGAGGAATTTGCCGCCAAATGGGACTTGAAGGAGGTTGACGTGGCGCTGTTGCTCGGGTTGACCGTCGAGAAATTACCTGACGGATCAATTTCGGTCAGCCAAAAGCAGTACTTCGAGAAGGTCTTGGCCCATTTCGGATTCCAAGATCTTCCTCCGCTGTCAACGCCTTTCCCACCCGGGTATCAGATCCGCGCCTCTACTTCCCCGCTCTCCGCCGAAGACGCCGCGTTCATGCTCGACAAACCATTCCGGCCCATCCTCGGCACACTCGTCTGGGGGAGCAGCGGTACTCCGGCCTGACATTTCGTATTCGTGCTGTGCGCTCGGCCATGTGCAGACGAACCCCAACCCGGAGCACTGGTCACTCCTGATCGGTGTCTTGCGGTACGTGAAGGGGACGCTGGACTACGGCATTCGATACTCGCCGTGCGCCGCTGGAAACGTTCGTGGAGGCCTGGGGCTGAAGCCGGAGGGATACGTCGACTCCGACTGGGCAGGATGCGTGGATACTCGGAGGTCGACATCCGGGTACGTCTTCTTCATGGGAGGTGCTCCGGTGTGTTGGTCCGCAAAACGGCAGCCGATCGTGGCGCTTTCAACTACGGAAGCCGAGTATATTGCGATCGCCCGGGGCGCCCAGCAAGCGATGTGGATGAAGAGCTGGCTTTCGGAAGTATTCTTGCCCCAAGAGCTCCCATTCCAGCTGCGCGGAGATAACCTTGGATCCATCAGCCTCACGGAGACGAACAAAGAACATGGGTTGTCGAAGCACCTCGATATCCGTTGGCATTACATCCGCGAGCGTGTGAAGGAGGGGGAGATTGCGGTGTCGTCGATTCCGGGGAAGGAGAATATCGCCGACATTCTTACGAAGGCGCTTCCACGTATCACGCACGAGCGCATTGTGGGTGAGATGGGGCTGGACTGGAGGAGGAAGGGTGCTCGACGCCAGGGGGAGTGTTGAGGCGCGAGGCTGCCTCTTTGGGAAGATGGCGTCTCGCGTCTGCATTTGGTTACTTGGTATGATCGGTTACTCTTTATATTTCTTTTACTATGTTATGACGCCGATCGTATCCGCACCATATTTAAGGTGCGGATACGTGACAACGACCCTCAGTCTCTACCACGACATCGGGTACGACTGAGGGTACGTTTCCTTTCCTACTTATCGTACCGGACATATACTTACATATATATTACCTATAGACTTACTATTGTATCGTCGACAGGTAATTAACAGGAGTCTCTACCACGACATCGGGTACGACTGAGGACTTACTATTGTATCGTCGACATTTCCCATCGAGGAACTTCCCCTTGAGGACGTGATGCCAACTAGGAACAGTCAGCACTTGAAAACAAATTAATACGCCACGGAAAAGAATTGACTGACCCCTTTATCAGCATATTGGTATCACACGCCTCAAAGATGTTGCGCATCGTCCGGAACACTCCCGACCACATCCACACGATGTCTTGTGGCATCCAGTATGTGGGCAGGTATTCAATGAAGGACTCTGGGGCGATAGACTGAATTTTGATCCATGCAGCATCGAAATCTGTTCTGTTCGTCATGCGAATCCACCGCTTCAGGAGTTCCCAGAGTTCTGGATGGTCCGAAATCTTGAAGTGTTGTTGCCAAGCATGCAGGACATGCCACCAGCATAAGAGGATCCACGTGGTGGCGTAGACGGCGGCGCAAGTGTTAATCTGTGCCCTATCAAAGTCGGACATGATATAATGTGGGATTGTCAGTGGGTTTTGAGCGTGGTGGACCCAGAGGAAGTATTCAATTGTTCGTTGGGTCCCGTTCAGCGCTAACATCCAAGAGATAGGTATTCCTGGTAATGTGTCATTTGGCGGACAATGACAAAACGGAAAACTCGCACCATGCCCGTGTTTATTACGCACTAGCAACGTCGTGAGATTGAGATTCTTGTACATTGTTGTGTTGTGCGTGCCGTCAATGCAAAGCAGGTTCTCGCCATGCTTAGCGAACATTTTCTGTTGCCATCGAGTTTGAACCATCAGCAGAAATAGATTGCGGGCTAGTCCAGAACCAGGAGGCGGAGGGTCCGTTTTGGATTTGAAACCGAGCAAATGACCTTTGGCACGAAGATTTTCGACCCACCGCAGTGTCGAGAGACCATTGTCAGGTGCCAATCGAATGTCCTCGGCTTCGATTTCCTTCTGAATTCGTCTGATGTTGCGTAGCTGGAGAAATTCCGTTCGCATCGCCATAGAATCACCATCTAATTCGTCTTCGAATATAGTATCCTCGTCATAGATTCCCTGATGGATCAACTGGAGCTGCACCATGCCATTGAGAAAATTCCAGCTATGTCAGTGAACTTGAATTGCATCCGGCTCGACCTTCAGCCATAGAAGTCCCGCGATGTGCTCCCGAGTTTCCCTTGGTATTTGGGTGAAAGGAAGATTTGCATTTCCAAGAGGGTGGTCGTGATCACGGCAATAATCACCCAGTATGGTCAGGATTCCCGGGTATTGCTTTACAATGAGGCGACACTTGCAATCAGTCTGTTTGTTCTCAATCTTGCGTTCACGGTCGGGGTGTAGCTTGGTATATGCCTTGAGCCTGCCAGTACCTCCACGAGAACACACATATTGTAGTTTCCATTTGAACTCCGGTAAGCCCAGGTAGGTGTTGACAAGAAGTAATTCAATCCCGTTTGCGCGCTGTTCCTCCTTGAGCCAGCTCTCGAATTCCAACCATGATTCCCAGTGTTCTTGATATGTTGGCGATGCAAGATCGTGTTCGAACGAGCCTGCCAATGGACCAGCAGGAGTTGGATCGTTGTGAGCACGAAACACAGAGCAGCCGGCCGAGGAAGATCTTGGACTGAGTCTGGCCAGATATTGCTGTGTTTTGAACGGAACGGTCGAGACGAAAGCACGACTGGTACCCCTTCATCGTTTGACAAAAGGCGGGTGAGTAGATAGTGAGAAATACGCAAGGTGGTAGAAGCAGGACACAAGTGCAGATCGGTCATGAGTGGCTTTGCAGACGCTGCCAGTGCCAAGAGTCTTGGATGTCTGCATGCAATAGGAACTTATTTTATTGCATCACAGACTACAATACTATAACGGAAGTACAAAACTATAAGTGAGGGAATACCGCCGTTGAGGACACCAATGCGCCGCACCAGGAACAGCTGGTCCGTGCAGACAATCTGTACGTATGCGGATAGGGGTACAAATCCAGGTCCTGTACTCAGCAGAATAGAATTTGTACATGGCATCTGAGGGCGACAAGTGCTGCATGAAGTCGTCGAGCTTGATCCCAGCCTCAGGCCAAGTGCGCTCCCATGCAGCACAGTCCCTGCTCGGTGTGTGCTCAGTAGATCAACAGGATGCTGCAAGGCGGGATCAGCTATCACCAGCGAGAATCAGGTACCACGCACACCTAAAAAGCACTGGATCCTGCTAAAATCTGGAGCTTGACGAGGTACATGCATTTCGGGCATCTGAATGTTCGTGGGTCGTTGATATTGACACCAGGTCCGAAGGGCATTGTAACGCATAGGCAGAAGGCAGAGAGAAAGAAGGAGGATGACGGCGGGAGGAAAGAGGTGTTGCTTGGTGCTTGTTTGCCACAGAAGCGCTCGAGCCTCAGGATCTCGGCAAATATCAGTGAGCTGCCGAGGCGGCCGAAAATAGTTTCCTCATTGGGAATTCACGTGGAGGCGGAAATGCAAAAGTGTAAGGCGCGGATCAAAATTTTATCAAAAACAATGATTTTGACTGTTTTCCCTATATCTCTTTCGTTTCTTTAGTAAATAGCATAGAGAATTCAATTTCTATCAATTTGAGAATTCAACTTCTCAACTTCATCATCCAAACTGAATTCAACTTCTACTTTACCTTGTTCATAGGCCTCTATTCAATGATTATACTTGTCAATTGTCAAAACATTTTCAACGTGGAAATTAGATGTTGGCGAAAAAGGTGTTATACCCTTTGGGGGACATGGCACTGAGGAATGGGAGGTATTTTTCTACATTGATTCCACATCCTCCCTCACCTCTTCAGCTACACCATGGGCCGCACTGTTTAACGCAACCGCTATTCTTCAACTATCATGTTCATGTGACCGTGTTGCACTCAATTTAACCCACCGCACGCGCAAATCTTGTTTTTTTGAATTCCTTATTGGGTCCGAGTCTCTGGACTTCGACTTTTCCGGATGAGAGAATGAGTAAAATAGAATATAGTAGAGCAATAGGAACGCAGGCCTGCAAGCTTTGCGGTTCGTGGATCAACTGGGCAATCACTTCGGATAAGGAGTGCCAGTGCCGAGTAGTGCCGATGATTGACGTGTTACAGTGACAGTTGAAGCGAGTCGCACTCTTGATGGCACCCTCAGTACGAACTCGCTTGCCAAGAGTGTGACTGGATGAGTTGCACTCGCACTCTTTTCGTATATACTCATGATAGAGGCTTTGCGGCAACCACCGGAAGCCACCCGGTGGCTGATCGGGCATACGGTAACAGGTGGCGGTGGCTGTTGTGGTCAAGTTGTGGTGGCTAGATGTATGATATCACACACCAGGGAAAGCAAACTTTTGACCCAAGTCGAAAGGGTAACCAATATTAGTTGTTTCAGTAGACAAAAAAAATAAGGATATACTTGATGTCTTGATGTAGTACAAAACCAACCCTGAAATAGCAAGTGGCAAACACCCTATTGGGGATGACTTTTACTCTTAGTTTTGACAAAGTACAAAAGGACTGCCAAGAGGTGAACTCTCAGGAGCCCAGTCAGAGAGAAAGAGACATTGTGTATTTGAAACTGCTGAAAGACATGCTGAAACGACTTGTTTCAGCAACACTTTCAGCTGTTTTGAAACAAAGAATTTCATAAATTTTCCTTTGTCTTTAAGAGTTAACTCTTTGTTTCAAAACAGCTGAAAGCATCACTGAAACAAGTTGTTTCAGCATGTCTTTCAGCAGTTTCAAATACACAATGTCTCTTTCTCTCTGGCTGGGCTCCTGAGAGTTCACCTGTTGGCAGTCCTTTCATACTTTGTCAAAACTAAGAGTAAAAATCATCCCCAATAGGGTGTTTGCCATTTGCTCTTTTGGGGTCGGTTTTGTACTACATCAAGACATCAAGTATATTTATTTTTTTCGTCTACTGAAACAACTAATATTGATTACCCTTTTGACCTAGGTCAAAAGTTTGCTTTCCCCAGTGTGTCGCATAACTCTGCCTTTGTTCTTTAACACACTCACTAACATACACCTGCACAAGAATGGCAAAACAAGACGATACTGTTTGAGAATAGAACGTCCTCCTCTCATTCCTCTGCAATGAGTTTGAGGAGTGCTGTAAAGCACATTCTGGACTCCGGGGTGGCTCTCTCCATGGTGAACAGGTGCAAGAAGGTACGCACGGCAGCAGCATCGCAGCCACCAGATCAGCCACAGCCACTGATTACCGCATGCCCGATCAGCCACCGGGTGGCTTCTGGTGGCTGCCGCGAAGCCTCTAATATTGCGAAAAACGACGCCCATGGAACCTACGGTGGAGAGATTTGGGTTGTTTCACCCTCGCTTCTTTCTCCCGAATTTCTAAAGAATACCGATCTAGACAAAGAAATAATTACGACAGGGGCACTACACCGCCAATTGGTCGACAGGTGGCGGGCATGTGGGCGTGAGTTGTGTGTGACATGGCCCGGGAGACTGGCAGACAGCTGCCGATTAGAGTTATGCAACGTTCAATAGTGAATGGCACCACCATGGGGCCAGGTTAGGCTGGAGGCCAGCTGTGCAGTAAGCCTGTGATTCAGCTGTTGTACCACATCCAATAATTATATGTTCTCCGCCGTTCCCTATGCTGTTACTCAAATATATTGTAAATCATTCAAACTGTTAGCATTCTAAGTACATCGTACATGTTCTACACAGACCCTCCTTGAACCAATGTCGCCGTGTTGATGACCGCAATGTCGATGAGGTCGTCGACCCCTTGTTGGAATTCACCGACGGCTGTCTCGTCGATGGGGTCATGTGTTTTGCCATCCAGAAGCTTGCAGAACGCTCTGAAGAGTTGCAAATCAGGATGAATAAAACAGATCTGAATGAGGCACACACCTGGTGATCTTCTTCGTGTCTGCCTCCCTCCGATTTTTGCGAGACGCTTGTCCAGTTTGTCCCAGTAGTCCGCGCCCGGGAACTTGAGATAGACCTTGCGCTATCACCAACTTGAGACCGTTAACAAGCGAGATTTTTTTTTGGAAACTCACCATGAGGGTCACGCGAGCGCAGAGTGTGATGCTCGCATTGGGTCCCCTTGACGATGGCCTGCGCACGTGAAGTATATTTTGATGTGCGGCATCGGAGGCATGGTCCTTGTCCTTGTGAGTCTTGACGCTTGCGTCGAGCTTGAGACATCCAATTAGAAAGTGATTAGGTCATCGATGTACTTCGTAAAACTTCTTCGGTCGCCGTCGGCCTTCCTTGTGAATTTTGGCGAGGCGTACATCAAGTTGAGGAAGAATCGAAAAGAATACAAAAAAAGACATTGGCTTGAGGACGAGAAACAGAACTTGGAAGAGACGGGATGTTCTGGCGGCAATGTGGTGCGGTTGCTGGCACCAAGGCTGACAAGACGACTAGAGTGGTTGGCCCTTGAGCAACTTTGCTGTATTTGAAATTGCAGCGAGAAGCTGCAGAGGGATGGTGCATTTGGGCTTATTGGTGAGACAGAGCAGAGAACGGTCGGTTGAGGACAACAAAACAATTGCAGCACTCCAGATTGGCTCTCTGGTGGTCAACGGTCCCTCAGAGTTCTTGAAGCGTTGACGACAGCGAGCTCCAATGGGCTTCGACGGTCTTGTTGTTGCCAAGCGCAAGAGTGAGCTGGTAGTGGAAGAGGAAGAAAAGAGCGAAGTGACTCGGTGCAAACCAACATGCACGTGAGGATGACAGCTGTCAAAACTGAAAACGGCATACGCTTGGCATACGGACCTTTCGATGCTCGAAGTGAAGTTGCCAAATTCATCGTTGATGAACAATCAATAGATGCCTCGATTTCAAAGCATATAAGTTGGAAGAAATTCAGTGGCCCGGAGGACTGGCAACTAAATTGTGATCCCAAATTGATCTGCGGCCGGGGCAGAGCGGCAGATAGCTGAGATTACGCGTGTTCCGAAAGGGCAGCAGAGGTTGGGAGGAGGGAGGGAAAGCTTCAAAAGAACCGTGGAAGTAGGTGAAAATGGTTCAAAGGGTAATTGTTCGAATTAACGGTGCATTATATATAATATAATAATATTTGCAGCGACCTGAGATCCAGCCCGGTTGATAGGATGGAGGAGGCCTGACGACCAGCTGCAGCTCAGCTGTATAATTATCTGGCGATTTCAGCTGTCGACCAGACGTGTACCACATGAAATACAGATTCCAGTACAGGTGACTACCACATGGCCGAACCAGCTGCCGCTGATGTGGGGGCACTTTGGCGGTGTATCGGACCTTGCGACATCTCTTTCCCATTCGTTGGCCTGTGCTTGAACAACTCCGCAGACATAGACCTCGTAGTGTCCGAATGGTCTATTGGTACACTCGAAACCTGTTTGAAAGTTGCTGCTTAGCTGTTATCATGTTCAATATCCTCCTGTTAAATGGATCAAACGATAAACTTGAACATGGTTCTTGTATGGTTCTTTTCCGCTGGGCGAGTCTTAGTTTATTTGAGCGGGCTCCGTGGGCTGCCCCTCACCTTCTCTGCTTCCTTTGGTCACAGGGCGCTTCTTGAGCCAAACGACCCCCACCACTAAAGTCTGCACGAACAGCACCTCAAGCCCACGCGAGTCCACCAGCACCATCCACAGATTGGTGCGCAGCGGGCAGTCGAAAGAGGCGATACCCTTGGTGGTGAGGTCGCGGGAAAAGAAGGAGGTGGAAGACAGCAATGAGACGAGTTTCAGGGTGAGGGCGGATGTGCCGGTGGCAGGGACTTGGAGGGAATGGACAGCGGGTAAGCGACCTGCGCGCATCACACGCGAGTATTCTGAGCATGCTGATAGCCAGAACCAGCATTTACGCAGTGGAAGTGCGCCCGGTGGCGTCTGCGACCCAGAGGGAGACGGCAGCCCAGGGAATGGCGGCGGGGTAGTAATGGTCGGTGAGGAGCGGCAGGAGGAAGGCGCAGAGGATGAAAAAGGTTCCAGAGAGGATGCTGTAGGGTGTGAGGGCGGCTGGGGATAGCTGAGACATCGTGGATTGCAGATGAGAGAGTAGGGTGATACCGATCCCGCAATCATGATGCTGTAGCACCGCTCCCTTGAAGTGAATGTGTTTGTGAGATGGATGGGAGACTCTTGATTGAGTGGGACGGCCAATAAGCTCACGGATTGCTCGATGAATACACAGCCGCTGTGAAACCACAGCATGATATAATAAATTGTCCATACGCGCAGTATTCAACTCGACCTCTAGAATTCTGTCACTGCACATCGACTTGGCCTCGCTTCCAACCCCGTTACTTTAGTTCTCTGCCTGCCCTTTCTCGAGGGGCGTCTTGAGCTCCTCCTCTCCTTGTGTGCTGTCGAAGAGCACCTCAGTAGGTGCCCCACTGTCCGCGTCTGCGAGGCGCACTGCCCCCTCGCCGGATCCGGATCCGCAGTTCGCCCATACCCACCCCACCGCCAGCGAAAACACGGCGAAAGCGAACACGACCTCCCACCCGCGCAGGAAGTATAGCAGCACAGCGCCGAGTGCGCCGGGGCTAGCACCCGAGCGCGCACGCGGAAGAGGAGGTCCCACGCTATGAACGCGGCAGAAACAACGAGCAAGAAGAGGGTGCCGCAGGTGGCGGAAGCCGAAGAGGTGGTGAGAGCTGCAGGCGAGGCATCTTCGGGAGCTACAATGCCTTCCTCGAGCTGCGCAGGTGTGGGAGTGGGGGTGGCGGCGGGCGCGGGCGTGGGTGTGGGAACATGGGCACCGATGAGCCACCGATATGGAGCTGAGACCAGAGAGCAGGCCAAAAGCATGCAAATGAGCAGTAACAGAGATGAGAGGCCCTGCGTGATCTTGTCCCCGGCCCACTCGAATCCGTCCGCCAGCGGAGCGCTATACGGTAGCGCAGGGTAGAGCCGTAAAATGGTGGGGGCAAGAAGAGGAAGCTGGCCATATATATGGAAAGTCGTCTTATAACGACACGAACGGTGTCCATAGTGAAGACTGAGCTGGGTTACAAAATGAGGATGAGAGCAGGAAGAAAGAGGGAGTGTGAGCTGTTGCTGTTAAGTATCTCTGAAGGTTTTAAGCGCCGCACCGCTTTTCGTTGATCCCAATCGGCAATGGGGATTGTCGGTTAGGAAGTCGAGAAAAGAGGTGATTTCTCGAGACCTTCAAGTCTGGTGGAGTCTTCGTGAGCTAAATGCACGAATTGAGCACCAGTCACGTGCAGCATCGCGCGCAGATTTTGAACCAAACATCTGTCCACACGTCATAGCTTGTGATACAGCTTCGTTATACTCAACTTGAACCTCACGGAATTGCATCTCCCCCTCACCAGAGGTGGTTCCCATCTGCCAATGGCTGGTATCCTCCTTCTACACATATGAGCCATGAAGGATGCCCACAAGAAATCAAGAATCCCACATGCTACGCAGCTTAAAATATTTCAACTTCCAAATTACTGTGCTTTGCCTCTATATCGGGACGGGAATTGCGCGAGCTCAGGATACTCAGCGGAGTGTTCTGGTGGAACACTATTTGGGAAGTGATTCTCCTTCGCGGATCGTCGTGATGCTCATGCTCGGAACCGTCGCCACCGACGCACACGATGATGAGGGCGGGGGCGATGTTCTAAGGAGGGGGTTGTTTCAGGGGTTGTGTAACGTCTGAGTGAGCCTATGAGACTCACCACCACCTGCTGTCCGAATCTAGTAGACAAGCCGAGGAAGATCATCGACTGGGCGGTATTTCAACGGCTTGAATTGAATCGGAATATTAATGTACGCACCGCGTTGGAAGGCACAAGGAACTGGGCGACGACTTAGAGGATGAGGCAGAAGCAGTAGATTGAGCCGGACTGCCGGTCATCCATTACAATTGAAGGCAGGGTCAATGACGTCCAACGCGATAGGATATGGGGGCATACATACATCATCACAATGGCAGTCGCGTATCGTGCTGGGCGCGGTGTCCCGGCCCCAAGTAGCCCCCGCGCCCGACGTTCCACCCACCATATTCGGCCCGCTGCAGAATCAGAAATGAATGAGGTCAGAGGAGGACTCCTCGAACGAGGATGAAGTAGGGTGATAACCTGTGAGCCAAACAAGAAGCGCATTCGTGGCGACATTCATGAAGAAGGGGGCTCTGCGTTCGATGTAGTGTAGACAGTACGCACAGTGCGGGTGCAGAAATGACCGCTCATCGGGATCTCCAGATGATGTAGCAGCGATATAACTGTGAACAAAAATCAGCTCGACCTGGACTCAACGAAAAGCAAATCCGTGACGCAGCTAACGTACGAGACGTCAGCATTAGCAGTCTTCACATACCACTCGTAGGAGAGATATACTGACTTGTTGACCACGAATACGATATTCTGCGCGACATCGATGCTGAAGTATACCCGCCACAGGCGCACCAGGGCATCCACCCCGTCCTGTTCAACGAGAGCTTGCATCATGCGCACGGAGACTCCGATCGTGTAGAGCGAGAGGACCATCTGTGTTGTCCCAAGGACGAACATGGCGTATGTTGTGCCGACGAATGCAACGCGTTTTTCGCACGGGTTCCGCCGTCGAAGCAAAGATCGGAGGGACAATATGAACAGCACCATGTACAGACCTGCTCACGAGTGGTGAGTGATCAGAATTGCCGCGTCGTATGGAGGTACTCACCATAGAATAAAAGCGTAGTCTGTCTCGGAGACATTGCTGACGTGAATGCCGTTCGCGCGATTTACGGACGTCGCGTACAAGGCAAACAGCATGTTCTGCCGGTAGGCCGCAAAGTCAGAGGCATCTAATGTACTTCACGTCCGAGGGGATCATCGTGGCCGGAAAGAAAGAGAGGTGGACATCAAGCCTCACCGTCAATCATGATGCAGCCGCATATCATCGGAGAATGGTCGAGACCAAGGTCTGTGGGAAGAGAACATGCCGTGGGATGTTCGCTGCTCGCTGAATTCGAGTTGGTTTGATGGTGAACTGGCTGGCTTTGGGTTCAGAACGAGGTTACGAGTGGGAAGTCAGTGAAAGAGGCTACTTTGGGGCCTCATAATCTGTTGAATTGCTAGCTCGAGCTTCACCATACGTCGTCCCAGAGCCACGGAGCTCAATGTTCAGCGCGTTCAGCGTTGGTTCAGCGCTCAGCGCTCGGAAGTCGGTGGTGATGGTTATCGTCACACCGCTGGTTCCTCAATTTAGCAGGCATTTAAGTTAGCTACGATTTCCTCAAGTATCTTAAAACACATAATGTGACGAGAAACTCGATTTTATATATTGGATTTAGGACTCGACCAAATCTAATCACTAATCTAATCTATCAAAGTCGAAATAAGCGTCCACAAAATTTCAAGTATCACCGCACCTTTCGCCAGCCATGAAATGCAATATAAAAAATGAGGAATAAATGGTCTTGAAACGAGTGCCAAAACTACAGGTATCAGGCCGGTCGATATGCCTGTCGATACTTTAGGTTTTGAATTAAGTTTAGAGGAAGATTAAATGAGAAGTATGGATTCTCGTTTAAAGGAGCCTTAAACTGGATACAATACTTGGGGTTTCGGACACCATTAAACCCATCTGCAGATCATCGTCGTCACTCTCGTCTTTTCGAAACAAAACTCTGTTGCAAATACACGATATATGAACACTGTACAATACTGTTCCTAGTGCAAGCGCGCGGCGAGATACTGGGCAGAGAGCTCATCGTTCTTCAAAGACACCTTGCGGGCGGCATTACTGAACCTGATCTTGTTTTTCCATTCCGCATATGTGTTAAGCTTCGCCGACTTTGTCTCAATCTCCTTCACTCTTTTCACGAACCACCGGTCACAGTTGGCGTTCCACCATCCCGTGTTAAGCCCGGACGACCAAAAGGCGGTGGGGGTTGGCCACCAGGAGATAAACTTCAATTGCTGTCCGTCTTCTGCCTTGCTGCTCCTTTGTCCTGGAATGAAGTTAGCGTACATCAGCAAAAAGTTAAATAAACGTGCCCGTTTCAACTGAGTAGACCCCGCAAATGAGATTGATCTCATCTGGCGTCAGGGCTTCATGCCACAGCGCTTCTTCCCGATTCCCGCTCAACACGCGCGCTCCAGTCTTGAGGATGTCCTCGGAGGGATCAAGACAAGCTATATCCGCAAAATCTGGAATAGCCGAGCGAGCGAGTCGACCGACGATGCCCCCATAGAAGAGAGCCGCGCGACCACGTGGCGAGCGGAGGAATGCGTCCCGCCACTGAATGTAGACCCCAAAATCAACGAAAGTCGGTTTGTAGCCGGCAGGGCGGTGACCCAGAGTGTTGATAGATGGGGGAGCGAGAGGCGCATGATTAGCCGGTCTCTCCCAGCTGGGGTGAAACTCCACGCCCAATTCCACAAGTTCGCGGATGAGATGCGCGAAATCATGCCCCCAGCCCAACCTAATGATTTGAAGGACAGTGGCAGTGCTCTCCAGTAAAATCGAGGGACCGGGAGCTTCAGAACCGCGGGGACGAATCAAATAGAGTTTCTTGTCCTGCTGACTGATGATCTCGACGTCGACATTCCACTCGAGGGCCAAGTCAGAATCAGGCAAGGTCAAATCACAAAGTTCGGCTTGAAAACCTCTCAGATCGCCCTCGAGAAGGTGCTGAAGGAAGGTCGGGAGTACCGAGGCGTCGGGGACAGTGTAGCTTTCGTCGCCAATGGCCCACGCACATGCTTTACGTTCCATCTCCCGGGAGGAACTAATGGGAGCTACAGGCTCTTCGAAGCTGAAATGGTGAAGGATGGTGGACAAAACGTCTTGCATTCGCCACCCCGGTAGGTTGTCCACATCTCCGTATGGATTCTCGCGATCCAAATCATATGCTCGCTCAAGGACTTGCGTAGCCCTCTCACCCGTCTCCTCCTCCATTTTTTGATGCCCGGGGACATCAGGAATCAAGGGAATGATATCCGCAGGTAAAGCGGGCTGGTGGAATTGGACATAGCTGTCGTCGTAGTCATCGTCATCGTCGTACATTTCATCCGGCTCAGCCTCTTCGTTTGGAGCCAGCGCAGTGCAGAGATCCCACTGATTCGAAAAAGAATCGTAGATGCGCTGGTTGGACGTAAACTCGTCCCAACGCTCAGCCGCATCAGTGTGATTGCATGCGCGCTGGACGAAAAACCTGCCCTCCTCTTCCTCCCATATGAATACGCGAGCCCCTTTCTTGCCCGGTGGCCCTCCCTTGACTGCATGGTTTTCTTGGGCGAGACGCCGGCCTTTTGCCTCGGAAATCTCATGTTGGGCCCGCTTTTCGTTATGTAGCCTGCGGCGCTTCATGAAAGCATGGATATCTTCTCCATGTTTCTGACCGCTGTCGCGTTCGACAGGAGGGAAGGATATAGCAGGGGGGAGTGGAGTCGGCTGGCATTTCTGAGTGCCGGTATGTCAGCAGGGCATGTGAGGAAGGGGGCGCGGACAGCGGTGCGCCATCTCTGTGACTTTTGCAGACTGATCTGGTGACCGACCATGGGCTAAAAGCGACCTCGCCGGGAAGGCTTTGTAGATAGTCAACTTTGCCGACATCAGGCACGAAACCTATCTTAACAAGAGGCTCGGGGATGGGCTCGTTGAGAGGAAAACCCTGGCCGTAAAAAAAGTAGAGGGGGACGCGGTGTTTGCCGAGGAGGTAAGGTAAGAGCCAGCGAGCATGGCGAGGGATATGTTCATCGGGATGCGATTTGGACCGAGTGAGGTCGAAGATGCCCCCCATACAGTCGATGGTGAAATCTCCGACCGCGGAATCCTCCAAGTCGATGAGCCATTGGTGGTGAAGCTTTGTTGTTTGCGACATCTGAGCCCTCCAGTCGCCGGAGTAGCGCGCGTCAAGAAGAATAAACATGAGGGTGATCTTCGCCATCAGGGGTAGAAACACATCGCGTGAGCACAGAGCGATGTCTCTGGCGGTTGAGCGCGACTGAGCATTCCTCTCGGTGTAGCGGTAGGAGATGGGGTTTAGGAATGTGTACACCCCTACAGCAACAGGACCACCATAAAGATTTGACATGTTGCGCAGAGTCAGGAGGAGAAGGCTCTCCAGGTGCAGCCAACGGTCAATGAGCGTCTGCTCGAGGCCCCATCGAATCTGGGGAAGTGTTTCGCCGAGCGGGAGGGTTTTTACTTGCTCTATGGGGAGGTTCTTCCTGTTGACATTGAGGCAGGAAAAGAGTGGCCTGTAAAACGGGTTGAAGCGCGGCAGAAGGACAAGGTAGGGGTACTTGGGGTTGACCCACAGTGGACGCCTGAAGTCATCAAGCTGAAACTTGTACCCGTCGGGGGCAACTGCCTCCTCTTGACTAGGGATGCGAAGCAAAAAGTGGGGGTCACCAAAGTGGACCCCAAAGACGCCCATGCGATTCTGGATGTGGCCGTCAAAGTGCCGGACGTCCTAGGCTAATTAAGCAGGAATATAGGGAAGAAGGGAAGGTTCGTACATGAGGAAATGTGGGTGAGTCCGAAGGGGAGGATTCCATTTCAAAGACCTAAAATGTTCATGGGTCCGATGCTTTATAAGTAGAGTAGAGGACTGTCTCACTAGAAACGATGGGATGGGATTGAAGGAACGATGCCACAGATCTCAAAGCGGATGCGACAAACCACCCAGAAGCGCATTCACAATTGCGAGTTGATTGAACGCGGTGCTACGCACTGAACGTTCACTCAAGACGGATGGGCGCGGTGCAAAGCACTGTACGTTCACCCGATATCGTTCGAACGCGGTGCTACGCACTGTACGTTCGCTCGTGGTGGTCAAGTCGAAGCAAATTGTGATCATCACTCATGTGACGATCGTGACGATCCGGTGATCGTCAGTCGAGATAAGATCTCGGCACTCATCCTAAGCGCACCCGATGTTGGCTGTTGTACAGCTACATCGACTCAACACTGTCAACGCACACCGCTGCCTGAATTCTCGATGTTCGCTGTTGTACAGCGACATCGCCTCAACTCTGTCATCGCACAACGCCACCTGGATTCGCGTGTGGCGCGACAAGGCCGAAGCTTGAATCCCTCGCATGCACAAATTTTTTAACCAAAATCCAGCTGCTCGTGTATTGACTTGACTATGGGATATTTACAGAACTGGACATAGCTACTGGTCTGTCTCGTGTATTTGACAATCTGACATACATATTCCATTCAACTCAAAGCGCCATCCTGTCGGTCGCCGCGACGAAGAGCCCGAACACTTCCTTTGATACCTTCAGTTCCTTGAGGTAAGCCGGCGACGCTTTCTTGAGCCATTCACCGTTGTAGAGGCTCTTCGGAAGGCCACATGGAGCTTCAGAAGTCCCTGGGGTGCCACTTCGGATTCTCGAAGTGGGGGTGGGACCTCGTTGGTGCTTCTTGAACAACCCCATCTGCGCATCCATGAAGCGCAAGTACTCGACAACGCGGGGCTCGCGCCAGATGCAAACCTTGACCTTGTAAATGAGTACTTTTGCGTCGTCTGGACCTCATCTTCTTCCTCGGACGACATTCCCTGTTGTCCGAGATGCTGGACCATCTCCAGCAGCCTCCGCCAAGGCGCGACGTCGCCTGTGTTTCCCTCGCCTGTCTTGATCTCAATGGTGGCAATGATTGTTTGAACACAGTCTTCGAATTTCTGAGATACGCTTCAGCATTCTTTCTGAGCATCACCGAGAAGGACTTACGCGATGTTTGGAAGTAGTGCTTCGGCAAGCAAGCTGGTGCTGCTCAGCGGCCTGCGTTCCACGATCTCTTGCCTCTCGCATCGTCTCCAGGCGGCCTAGGTGTTCATTGAAGCGCGGCTGGAATCCCTTCCAAGCCCCTCAAAACCTCCCCAATTTCTCCCTCATCAGCGCCTCCAAAAAATCGGGCTCAACACCGCCCTCGGCAATTTCTCCATCCTCACTGTCAGCTTCCAAGACTGCGTCGACGACCTTCGCAATCATTAGGTCGTTCCAACGACATTTAGTGTATCCGGGACTAAAATCCCACTGGAAGAGGTCATCTGCTGGATCGGCGAGGCCATCCTCACACGCAGCAACCTTCGCTGGCTCGGCTGGGTTGTAGATATGGAAGTCGGCTGCTTGCTCTACGCAAAACTTATTGTATGTGCTGCGGCGTAGAGCACTCTGTGGGCCAGCTTTGTTCAGGTTTGTACTACATGAAGATTGACATCACTAACATTGATATGGTTCACTAGGGCTGTGCTCGCTGGGGACTTTGGCTTGTTCCGTTTCTTCGGCGTTGCTTTCTTGACGTCCACCGTCACCTCGTCGCCAACAAGGAGCTGCTCGAGCTTGCCAATCAAGCCAGACAACGTGGCGACATCCGTGCCGAGCAGATCCGCGAATGCGGGGGTGGCAGCCAATTTCACTTTAGACTTCGGTTTCGACTTGCCGCTCGGCGCTTGAGTGACTAGGATGGGGTCAAGTGGGATTTTGATAGTGCGGGTGCCAGAGTTGCGGACAGGATCCAGACTAGCGCGCGTCCCGCGACGAGGAGGTGGCGTGCGCTGAGGCGTCTTCTTGCTTTGGAGGTAGCTGTAGGCACGCATCTGAATGGTCTCATCTGTTTTCTGAACCTGAATCGAGCTCAGTGTACAATCAATATGAATGCAGCTTGTTACTAACCAAAAGACGGTTGAGCCATTCGACGTCTTCATTGCGCTGCATGAGCAACTTCTGCAACTCGAGTAATTGAGGAACTATGGTATTGCATTGATCATACTTTTATAGCGTCAATAAGATTTTGGAGATGTGGGATATTGATATCTTACCAGTGCCTGGAGCTTCTCCTGGTCCCCAAGGAACTGGGCCTCCATTTGGCCTTTGTGCTGCTGCAGCTCCGCGATGGCCTGGGATTTTCTAGCGAGTTCTTCATTCATAGAGTTCAGAAAAGCGATGTGTTCGGCTTTTGTCCTCTCTGCCTCTTCAAGTTGTGCGAGAAGCTGTTGGTTCTCAAGAGTGAGCTTGTGGCTCTTCTGCTTGGCGACTAGAACCTGGTCCTTATGGAAAGCCTGCTTGTTGCGTGCCTGCAATAAATTGAAAAGGCTGGTGGTTTATTCAACTGAAAGCACAACTTACTTTATCATATTCTTCACGCTGCGGGCCAGGAACCATGCGTACTTTAGCTGCCTCGTGCTTTCATAACGACGCTTCAGAGGGGAGGGGGGAACAGGGGGTGTAAATAAAGAGGGACTCTGAGAGCGGGGTGCGTCCATACCTTTCCACCACTGTACGGGCTTCTGAATCCTCGCTTTGGAGGTATCGCAGATTGAGCAAGACTTGCAGTGGATTTTAATCGCTATCTTCCATGTTCTGGGTATCGACGTCCATTGGTCTCAAACTAGATCAACCTGTTCGCTCCTCACGTACAACGTTTGGATGCACGCAAGCGGTCAGATGAGTCGCGACGTGTGAACTGGTATTTAAGCCATTCGGGTATTGTTGTTTTCAGGCCGAGACGCGTTATTGTTATCTGCACTTTATTGTATTTAGCCGATGGATAATGGTAGCACAGCGCGGCCAAAGGCGGTTGCGGTGAGAAAGTAATCACCCAATTGTCAGACGCGTTGAGGAGCGAGAACCCTGCAGGCGTACAACACCTTGCAGTGATGGTGGTCGATCACCCGTCGTGACGCATCGCGTTGTCACTGATATGTGACGATGTGCGACGCGGTCAGATGATCTTGGACTTAGGCCGTTCAAAGCGTCCTGCGTCCGGTTTTGTCGACGCGACGTAGTCATTGAATGAAATAATTTTTGAAAAAAATTGCGCAGCTTCTCAGCATTTCCCTAAAAATTCCGCAAAGTAAGTGCAATCCGAGTTCAAGAGTTCACTCACCTCTGACCAACCACCAACGCTGCAAGACGTTGTACGCCTGGAGGATTGGTCTTCCTCGGAATAATTTTTGAAAACCATTGCGCAGCTTCTCAGAATTCACTCACCTCTGACCAACCACCAACACTGCAAGACGTTGTACGCCTGCAGGATTGGTCTTCCTCGGAATAATTTCTGAAAACGATTGCGCAGCTTCTCAGTATTTCCCTCCAGCTTCCACAAGGTAAGTGCAGTCCGAGTTCAAGAATTCACTCACCTCTGACCAACCACCAACACTGCAAGACATTGTACGCCTGCAGGGTTGCTGTTCCTCTCTCAACCGTCTTCCCTACAACTTCCACCCAGTAAACACGATCCGGAAAGTTCACGAATTTTACTCACCTCTTTCCACCCACCAATACTGCAAGGTGTTGTACACCTGCAGGGTTGTCTTACCAGCATGGCTCGCTCCCGATGTTCCTGCCTTGCCGCGTTTTTTCTGCCCGCAGCGCGCTTGGGCCTCATCCCGCCTTCGGGGCGCTTTCCCACCTGTGAGTGATTCCCTATTATATTGTTTTTTTCCCCTACGGCGCGAATCAGAATTTGTTAGGACAAATCTGTATGCACACGACGCACCCGGGGACGTATATTTTCTGCGGCGCAACAGTCGCAAAGTCTGGCGCCGCTACAAAAGAGGAAAAATATAGAGATCCTCCTACCTTGTGGCCTCTGAGGTCAAGGCCGGGCATTCCAAAGAGTTCGAGCGACGCCGGCGAGCGTACAAAAAATGCGAGAAGGATTGGAAGCTACGATGGAAATTCAGGGTGTATACGCCTTCGCGTATGTTAATCGGTACGTCGTTCTGAATTTGCGCTTTGAGTATCTTGAGTTCACCAAATGCAGAGGCCCTCGTCCACGAGGAGTTTGTCGAATGCAAGGCTCCGGCAGTCCGATGTTCGTGCATCCACTGTCATTGCGAGTTTTATGATTTTGAAGGCGTCGGGGGTGTCAGCGGAATGGTGGACTCGGCAGTATCTTGGATGAATTTGCTGGGGCAAGTCGCAGTACTTAAACGAATCGACTGAGCTTGTAATATCTTGAATTTGTAATATCTTGGAGCTTGTAATATCTTGGGGTCGCAGTGCAAAACAAATTGAATTTTTTGTACAAGTTGGCAATGTCTCCCGCTCGCATTCAGAGCTCGGTCAGACTCACGGCCGAAAATTTCTTATCTTCTCATTGCAAGTGGTACCGCAGATTCTCTGTATTCGGTCCACGTACATTGATAAAAAAAGATTATCGATACCTGGGAGTCTTTGTGTGCACTGTATATATCCTACACAACCTGTGGTCAGCTAAACGACCAATTAGAAATTCAGTAGACCGCCTACCATTCCATCCATCGACTTGGAGATCTCAATCCGCCACACGTCGATGTCTTTACAAGAATACGATAAGAGTTTCTGATCGAACGCGGTGCTACGCACTGGACGTTCGCCCAAAATTGGGGTGGTTGGTGGACTTAATGAGGCGAATTGTTATCGTCACTCATGTGACGATCATGGTGATCCAGTGATCGTCAATCAAGATAAGATAGTACTCACCTCAGAATCAATGCTTTTGGGCACCCTCGATGTTGGCTGTTGTACAGCAACATCGGCTGATATCCAACGCATCCAGAGGCCATCAAAACACATCGGCGCCCGGATCCGTGCGCGGCGCAGACGCCCCAGACAAGGCTGAAGCTTGAATCACTGGCGTGCATATTTATTTTGTCCGAAATCCACTCTCATATTTGACAATTGACATGGTTTGTAGACTTCTACTTGTTGGATTTGGAACGGGTGCGCCGTCCCATCTGAATAACATCTGTTACAACTTCCTTGGGCGCTTTGTTCGAGGCATTGGGAGGAGGTGGCCTTCAAGCGCGCTTGAACAATGCAACACGTCGCCCAATTATTCTCGTACTTGCGCAGGTCTGGATGCATCTGGGCGGCCTGTACAACAGTGAGAATTGAACGATAACAGGCCATGCTCAAGTACGTTGCTCACCTGCTGAAAAACCTCTTGCACGAGCTCTGGGTCCTGATCAGTGAGCGACTTGGTCGTGTCCAGCAGCTTGTCCACCAGTGCGTGAACAGTTGTCTGACATGGTATATTCAGTAAGTAAAAAGTAAGATAGAAAAAACGCACCTTGATTATAATTCTCTCGCGTTCTCCGCCTTCCCATGCCTCGTGATGCTCGATAATTTTCCGAGTTAGCATCGTAGGAGTTGGGATCGTGGCCTCGAAGATCATCGGAGGAGGACACATATGTTCGAAGACTGGAGCGAACACGACCTTCTTTTTGGCTGTCGGCACGGGATGCTCCAAATCCTCGTAAATCACAAGACCCGTAGAGGTGGGCGCGTTGAGATCGGTTTGTAGAAGGAGCAGCACAACAGGAGGAGGAGGCTTTTCTGTTTCCGCAAAAGGAGAGGCATGGCGCACAACAGAAGCCATGGTAGTCGCCACTCGCCGCAGGAGAATTTAGAGGACCGAGCGCTTTCCCAATCACCCGAAAAAACAAGGTCGTCAAGCGCTCCGTCTCGTGATGACTCCGATTAATCAGACGGTATCCCCAAGTAAAAATACAATAGCAGCGTCCCAGTGGAGCCCAGTGGCCAGCACTTTCCCACCCGAAAGAACAATTGTCGTCAATATCACTCCAATGGGAATCATCACGCGTACGATAACCCCGAGTCGAATATAATAACAGCGCCTTGGCACCCGCCTTCGAACTCCGGGGGGCCACATGATGGTGATCAGCGCTAGCCGAGATCGCGCTTGGCGCTGCGCCTGTGCTGGATTTGCGACTCCAATGTCCCCCGAGAAACAATTGTTGACCGAAAATCGTTGTATTGCTCCCTACAATTGGGCCATATCCCCAAGTGAAACAAGGTAATTGTTCAAGTCTGAAATCGCAAAAAGTTAAGTACCATGCCGAGGAATATGACATGAGTTACTCACCTACTATCAACAATGTCTTTCTTGCTACGTCGCACTTCGAAGCATAACAGTTACATTCTGCAAAGCAAGCTCTGTGGTCACTCGGGTGGAATCGTCCAGCTGCGTGCAACGGAAGACGGGAGACTTCTCGCCAGCGCAGGTAAGCGGAGGAGTTTCTCACAACACTGCAACTTATGTTCTATGTTTAGGCACGGACGGCACCAAGATCTGGGACCTCAGCACCATGCGCGAGCTAGGAAGCCCGAAATCCCCAGAAGCTCGTGGGGCCAGCACGGCTCTCGTTTGGATTAAACGCGAGGACGATTTGGGCGAAGCCTTGTTCTATGGGACACAGAATGGTCAGCTGGTCTGCTGGAGGGAAGGGAAACAAGATGCACGTACAATTATTCAACGGTTTGTTTTGGTGCTGATACAATGTACCCAAGGACTGGCGGTATTTGAGGAGATCTCTTGTGTGTGCATCGTCAATCCCGCCGAAATTACCGGCTTAGCCTTCGACCCTCCCTCGAATCGCCTTGCAGTTTGCCATCGAGGCGGCATGGTTCAAATTTACACACTCAGCAGCACCATGTCCCTAAAAGAGGTCTTCTCGCTCGAGCTGCAGAATGTTGCACCACGAGCGATAGTGTTCGGTCAAATGTACTTCAATGACAGGGACATCATGGTCTTTGGGCTCTACGGAGGGGATATGTGAGTCTTCGTTGCAAAAATTTTAACCGTTGACTCACCGGTACAAAGATACACATTCCGAGGCAATAATGGAAAGGCGGTGGGCGAGCCATGGAACATTGGGGCACTCATGTGAGTCTTCACCTCCGCTTTGGTGCATTCGCTAACGGCATCTTAGCGGCGATATTGCTCTAGACGTTCGCAAAGGCATCTTGATCATGGATGAGCCATCGTCGGGCACAAACCTCTATCGCTTGGAGGACCACACGCGCATGAAAACCTTTCCCGTCGCCGTCACGAAACAAAAGAGATTGCGCCAAGTGGACTTTTTGGAAGAGTGCCAGTTCATTGTCAGCGGAAGCGACCACGGCATTGTCTATGTTGATCGTCGCAGCGGGGACATTGTAGACGAGTTGAGAGTCAACCCACGCGAGTGGGTTCAGACAATTGCCGTAAGCGACTCGTTTAAGAATGCATGTCTTGCTGAACGAAGAGTTCCAGGCTGCTGACTGTGCTGGAGTTTCCACTATTTTCGCGGCTAGATCGCGCGACCTGGTAGGGTCAAACAAGATTTTTGTTTGGCGTAAAAAGAGCAAGAAACGGTTTGGTGTGGTGGGCATTGCGTGCGGTATGTTTATCTTCCTTCAACTGTTCTTTGTGGTGGCGGCAGTAGTAGTAGCATTTGGATACCAGAACGCAGTTAAAATCCCAATGTACAACATCTAGGATAAGTAGTTGAACAATTGCAACCACGAGTGTCGACTCTGTCGAGGTCGAGGGAACTTGTGTGATCGGCTTGACTTTCGGAGGGGCTGCCGATGTACAACATCAGCAAGCGCGTCTGACGGAACGGGGCTTCGGATCTTCTATGGGCGTACAACGCGCCACAGCACCGCGAACGCTAGCACCAGCCCTGCCGACTGTACAACGTCATGCAGTGCTAAGTGGACTTAGCGGATTGAGACGATCATGATGTAATGATGGTGACGATCGTGACCATCGTCACATCACGATCACCAAGTCCTTCCACCACTGCCGACGTTGTACGTCGGCAGGGGCAGGTATGTCGCTCACGATGCTGTGGTGCGTTGTACGCCCACAGACCCCGAGCTTGACCCATGCTGAAGCTCTCGCCTGAGCTGCGGCCCGCCCTTATCCCCGTCGGCGCCCACTGTGTACATCACAATCGATGATCATCAACGCCAAGTCCCTTCCCCACTTGCCCGACGCTGTGCGCCGGCAGGGGTAGATAGGTTGCTCACGGTTGCTCACGGTGCTGTGGCGTGTTGTACGGCGTGCAGACCCCGAGCTTAGCCCATGCTGGAGCTCTCGCTGAGCTGCGGCCCATGCCTATCCCCATCGGCGCGCTGTACATGTGCGTAGCTTTTTGTTATCCGCGCTAATTGTTCGCTAATTGTTCACCAAGTAATTGTTCTCCAGGGTTTTAAAAGACTCTTCTACTTGCCTGCTTCTAGCAAATGAGTTCCCATTCTTACCATTCTGCGTCGCGCAGGCTCGCGCACTTCCAGGACCTCCCACCAGCCACCTACACATCTCTGTGAGTATTCCATTCTGACTCTTGATATCTTCGCTAATATCTTCGATAGACCACGGCTTTTGTCACCGGTGCGACATCATGCCCCACTTGTGGCTCATCCCCGTCGACGGCACGTATGGCCACCTCAGCCGCTGCGCCTCCTGCACCTGCTTCTGCGCATGGGCCCGTGCCCGCAACCTCCTATACTCCTCCCGGCAGGCTCGCAAGCTCCAGTCGTACCTATGAATGGTATGTGTGTCGTCCAAGGTGTCTATTGATTACTGACTTTCGGCTTTCAGAGCGCATTCTGCCACAAATCCCCATCCAATTCCTCTTCACGCTGTTCCTTCTTGAGCACCAGCTTACCGGAGATTGGTGTTTGATCCTACCTTACGCAGCATGTTCTATTATATTCTATCTCTAGATAGCATGCAAATATTTTATGCACATGCACAACAAGTCAATGTTATTGTTCCTAAGTCATCCATCTCCGGGCACTTTCCCCTTTTGTCACAAAGCAGCGACAGTTTAAAATGTCGCTATTTCCCTTTCCTATCCTCATCTGTTCTCTGCTGAAGCTGTCTGACGTTGTACGTCGGTAGATTCAAGCAGCGAACATCGCTATTTCCGTTACCTCTCTTCCCTGCAGAAGCTGTCTGACGTTGTACGTCGGCAGATTTAGTCAGTATGACGCAGACGTGGCAGTGTGTGGATTGTCCTCTGCACGGAGACACCAACCACTGTATCCCAGTCACTCAGCGGGCCAAGCATCTAGCAGAAGTTCAGGAATTCCGCGACTGCTCAGGAGGCCACTGCCAAGGACTTAGACGATCCTCACCAATGTCTTTACAAGGCTGGGCTGTGACCGACGATGGTCCCATCGATCACCTAGCCAATGTCTTCACGGGGCTGGTCGTCACTGACGATGGTCCAGACGTCAGAGGACAGCAGCACTCCAAGCTTTTTAGCTCCCGCTGACGACTTTCAGGACTCCCTCCCCGGTGTCCCACTTGGCTTCCAGCCGCTTTCGCCCTCAGAGGCTATCTCGAGCATTCAATCATTTGTCAACTCCGTTCCGAAGCGCACAGCCTTGCCCACTAGGAAGGAGCGGCACGCAAGCACCCTCAGCCGACATTTTGGGGCGTATTCGCACTGCACAGCAGTCCCTGGATCTTGTATATGAGTTATATGCGACGAACTCCGACCACGACTCTGTTCGTCTTTCGCTTGATGCCGCCTGCCTGCAACAGTTGTCGCCGCAGGCAAGCTCTTGAGAAGCGTTAAAGCTTCCAAAAACGATAAGGAGCTGGCGAAAATGTGGGATGAAGTCCACGCCGAAGCTTTAGCGCTCGATAAGCTCGTGGACTGTGTTGGGGCCATCGTACCGAAAGCAGATGTCGAGATGAATGAAGCGGAAGTGGAGTACAATACAGGTAAGCCACCACTCCCCACGCCTGCTACCGATACGAGTCTCATGTCGATTTAGAGCACCACTTCGAGGATCCTATCGGAGATCATGACACCGTCTCCCAAATTGTGATCTTATTCGCAATAATCTCCAACGTTGTCATCAGGGTTGGCCACTGACCCGTGTAACTTCCTCATCGACACGGTTACCCTGATCATCAAGCTCACCATGTCCTTGTGCTCCCCTCCCGGCGCGGAGTACAATGCCAAACAGCGCGACTGTTCTTTCCCAGCTTCCGACGACCTTAGAGGACAGCCTTGAAAACGTTTAAACTTGAGCCAAAAACCAGGATCCTCGCGACTTGCCCGTCTTGTCATTACACGCATGAACCTCGGGTGAACCGACTCACCCAGGAGCCCAGCTATCCCTCCCACTGCGAAAACTTTATCTTCCGCGACAAACATAGCCCTGCAGTACCGTGTTTGGAGCCTTTACTTGAACAGCACCAGTCCAAACTGCGCCCGATTAAGCCTTTTGTATATCCCGATTTCACGACCACTTGGCATCTGTTCTGTCCGATCCCGAGATTGCGGCCCTGTGTAATAGCGCTTGTGATAAAGCCTGGGAAGCCGTACAGGCGACATTGTTGATGGGTGGACCGGTGTCACCCGAAGAAGTGAACAACGTCTTCGAGGCGGAGTTCCTTCGCAGCTTCGACGGGCCCGTTCCTGATCAGCTCTTCATCAACAGAGGGGGTCGGATGAGACTTGTGTTCCAAATCTTGTTGGACTTTTTTAACCGCACGGGATGAGAAAACGCAGTAATCATGACTCTGTTGGAATTTTGGCCGTCGTGAACCTCAATCTCCCTGAGGATATTCGCTACAAGCCCGAGTTCATGTGGCTCAGCATCATTCTAGGTCCACATGAACCCAACCATGACCAAATCGGCTACTACCTCCGTCCCCTCATTGACCAGTTCACCGCCGGCTGGAGGCCCGGAATTCGCCTCTCCCACACCGGATTGTCTGACACTGGATGCTCGGTCGATATCGCTATCGCAATAAACGTGAACGACCTTCCAGCTACTCGTAAGATACTCGGTCTCGCTGGCGTCGGCTCCCATCACATCTGCACAGTCTGCAAATGCAAGGGTGTGGAGACAACACATCGCACTGACCTGGATGATCCCGCTTGGGCGCGAAGGGATGTTCGGGAGCTGCGGCGTTGGGTGTATGCTTGGAGGGACGCTCAGACACAGGCTGAGCGTGATACGATCTTCAAAGAACATGGTGTGCAGTTGGTCCGAAGCTCTGGCGGTTGCCGTACTGGGATCCAACCCGGATGGGCGTTGTCGACTCGATGCACTGTGTTCTAGAGGGCCTGGTACACTACCACTGTTGTAGAGTCCTCAGAATAGATGCTGAAGTCGCCAAAAAGAAGGAGATGGCCGGTATCGCTTTTGACCAGGAATGGGTCGAGTATGATCCTCACGAGTGTCCCTCCGACTATCTGCTAAAGAATCCGGAGAAGGACCTACCTCAGATCCGCCAGATCCAAGCTAAACTTGTCCACTCTCTTCGCGACGACGACGGCGATGTTTCCGAGGACGAGGAAATGCCTGATATACCTGAAGGCAATTATATCCCTGCGATCAGCGAGGCAACTATGTGGAGCGCACTGCACCGTAACAACCTTGCTGCTCTTCGTTTCGTCGCATATTCCCTTGATCTTTCCATGGACGGTGCGAAAACGAAGGCACACTTCTGTGATAAACTTATGACCTGGGTGAGTAAATCTTTCTCATCGGGACGCTCGTGCTGACATATGACATATGCTCCAGCGCTGAACCAAACCTCTCAACAGCGACGGCAACGACTTCGTTCCGAAAGCAATCAACTTGAATCAAATCAAGTTCATCCAACGCGTGATTGCGCAGACCGTCACACCGTCCTGGATCAATAGCGTGCCTCGCAACTACGGGGAGAGCAACGCAGGCAGTATCAAAGCGGATGAGTGGCGAACTCTTGCCACCCTGTATCTACCGATTGCGCTTGTCCTGCTGTGGGCAGATCGTCCCGCGGACGAGCATTCAGCACGCCTCCTCAGGATGCTAGACCACAGCATGGCATTATTCCAGGCTGTAATTCTTGTCTGCCGCTACACCATGACGGTTGAGCGTGCCAACACATACCGTCATCTTCTCAAAACATGGGTCGAAGGACTTACTGTTCATCACCCTCATACCCAGAGCCATGCGAAACGGCCAATTATTCACTGTCGCATTCCATATCTACGATTTTCTTCTACTTTTCGGCCCTGTGATCTCGTGGTGGTGTTTCCCTTTCGAGCGGGCCATCGGCTACCTTCAAAAGATCAACACCACCGACCGCGTTGGAGGAGAACTAGAGGGCATCCTGACCAAATCCTTCCTACGAGGTGCGACTTTGCGGCGCTGGCTTCGACACCCGGATTGTCCGGATATCATCAAACAATTCAAAGCAATTTTTGACCGCGCTTTCGGGCAGCGGAGCGAGGTCGTGGGCACCTCTCCTCCTCTCGTCAAAGATGGGGACCGTGCACAGTACATGTTCAACGGCACCAGCTTCTCCCGTGCCTCGACGCACCTAGGCAACAGTCTCGTTTTATATTATCCTTCATCTTCGGCGAGCATGCCGATAGCTGGCAGCATCGAACGAATCCTCTCCCGCGGAGAGAAGACCTCTTTCATCATCCGTCGCCAGGCTCCCTTACCTCCAGGGCAGTCAGACCCGTTTCTTCGGTATTACCCTTACTTCCCTGCTCAGACTTACTCTTCCGAAATGCAAAATACCATTGATACAGTCCCACCCTCTCTGATATTATCCCATTGTGCGCGGTTTGAGTTCTCGGAAGACCGCGCTGTAGTCCTTAACCTATCTAGAAGCTAGTCTACGTTCAATATATAACAGTTTCCCTTATATTGGCGCTGACTGATGATCTGCAGACGACCATCTGCCGACCATCTGCCGACCATCTGCCGACCATCTGCAGACCATCTGCAGATGGGTTTAATGGTGTTCGAAATCTCAAGTATCGTATCCAGTTTAAGGCACCTTTGAACGAGAATCCACACTTCTCATTTAATCTTCCTCTAAACTTAATTCAAAATCTAAAGTATCGACAGGCATATCAACCAGCTTGATACCTGTAGTTTTGGCACTCGTTTCAAGACCATTTATTCCTCATTTTTATATTGCATTTCATAGCTGGCGAAAGGTGCGGCGATACTTGAAATTTTGTGGACGCTTATTTCGACTTTGATAGATTAGATTAGTGATTAGATTTGGTCGAGTCCTAAATCCAATATATAAAATCGAGTTTCTCGTCACATTATGTGTTTTAAGATACTTGAGGAAATCATAGCTAACTTAAATGCCTGCTAAATTGAGGAACCAGCGGTGTGAGTCTGACAGCCTTCTGCTCCCGAGTAACACGCCTTTTCTCCTCCCTCTCTCCACGTGTTGTCTGTGTCTTGTACCCACCCTTCAGCGGCAGACGGACACATTGACGCTTCGCCTGACTCGGACGCGCCATGATTTTCATCCTCTTTCTTGTACACTTGCTCTCCAGGGGGTTGAAGTGGAACAAGATTATATCCTCGGTTCTCGAGCCCAACCGACTCCTGCGACGACATCAATAACTGTAGGAGACTTTTTGATATCGTCTGGGGCTGCGCCACTACCATTTTCGCTGCAACTTGGGTCTCGGTGCATCCGAACGTGCCACCCGCTGAACCAGAACTGGCTAGCGCTGCTCTGGCGAAGGCTAAAGATGATGCTTGTTGCGGTCATCGCACCAGAGGTGATGGTTGGGTTTGCCACTCGGCAGTTTGTTATGGCTCGTTACGGGTCCAATGGTGAGTTGGGCTTCCCTAAGTTCCAGCCTTATGTTGAATGACCAATCAATGCGTACAGAATTCGAGATCTCGAAAACGCACGGGTTCTTTGTTTGCATGGGTGCTTTGTCACTCATGGTAAACATCCCCTATTGTAGAGCGAAGCCAACTTCGCATATACGCTTCCGCTATAAAGGAGATCCAAGTGGGGGCCATCAAGGACAAGAGCAAAGGCGATGCTCTCTCCAAAGCTGTGGCTCTGTTCCAAGGACTGTGGTTCATCACCCAGTGTATAGCTCGGGCAACGCAACACCTTCCTGTGATGGAACTCGAAGTTGCAACACTTGCGTTTGCAGTAGTCAACATCTTCATTTGGTTGCTCTGGTGGGGGAAAACCCCTTGATGTCCAGGACCCCGATCATCCTTGGTACATCTGAGGAAGGGTTTGCAGCTCAAGATTCATATTGTCCTGGTGTTCATGCATCGGGCAACCCAACCGCACTTACGAAATTTATATTTAGACTCCGGAGCATGCTGGGTGACCCTACTAGCGACTACCCCTGTCCATCCAACTCAGTACATTATTTTTTTCCGTATCCGTTTGGGACATCAATTACAAAGAACACGTCAGGATCCCTTCTGTTGTGGCATCCTTTGTTGGTGCCATTTTCGGTGCCATCCACTGTGCCGCCTGGAACTCACACTTCCCGTCTGCCAATGAAAAGTGGATGTGGTGGTTGGGTGCTCTACTTGTTACTTGCCATTCCTCTGATTGCAGTGCTAGAAATCCTTGTACTGTCCATCTTTGATGAGAGAACCTACTTCATCCAAACAAAGTCAAGATTCTTCAAAGCTGCATTTGCTGCCTTCATCCCACTTTACATCATTGCCCGCCTCTTCCTCCTTATTATTCCTTTCACCAGCCTGCGAACCTTGACTCCAGACACATTTGTCGATGTAAACTGGAGTGTTTACATCCCCCACCTCTAGGCCTGGAAAATCCTTTCGTGAGGTATATGCTATCATTATACTGCTTGTATATTGTTACTGACCTTTAATAGATTTTTCCGGCTTCAATGTGTTATTGATGCCGGAGTTTAGGATTGATGTTATATGGAAGGCTCCACCCTTTCCAATCACTTTCACTGGTGGAGTCACAAATCATTGGAAGGATTTTCAACAATTGAACCATACTAGTGCAACCGGAACATTTGATGATCTTGAATCCATAGTAAATATATTGCTGCAGTATTTTGGCCCAGTGTTACTTGGGGTAAGGCCGTCGCAGGGTGTGACAGGTACTCATAAGTATGTAATGGGAATTTTCATGGGTACTCAAGTGAATGAATTTCCCTGCAACTAAAAAAAAATGATGTTGGATAAGGCCGCAAGTGGCAGATTTCAAACCTTTAGCCAGTAGGATTCTGGGCGCCTTGAATTTCAGAGTATAAAATTGCATGTTAATGGTCACAGCAATTGGCAGCATCTAAGGTGCAGATTGAAAAAGTTATATTTTGGGATGTTTTGGAAGAATTCTTGATATCTCAACGAGTTCTGCACTGATTCACATGAAACCTGGATAGAAATACTCAGCTCATTCATGCCGAATTAGTGATAGAAAGAAATTTCCAAAATGATGTATGTTCAGCAACATTGGTTTAGTGGGCCATTTTGTTGATAATGCAGTTTACAGGCATCTAGACACATCCAAATGATGTCGACCTTTGTCAGGTAAGGCTCTGATACATTCTGCAAGTTGTAATCGTACTTACAGTGCTAGGCTGACAATTTTTCTTTCCAGGTTACACAATGCGCAGGAAGATGGAGAAGGTAGTGCCAGAGATGGTCACCACGCACATGGTGCTGGTGGACATGATCACATCGTTGTTGCCAGAAGTGGTGAAGGAATGGACTGAGATGGCAGAGAAGTGGGAAGCCAATGCTAGGGCCCCCAACCCATTTGAGACAATACACAAGGATCAGCATGTAGCAAGCATGCGTGCTGAGCTGGCAGTGGAGGCAGCAGCAGTGTGAGAGCTGGCAGGCCAGGGGGATGCGAACACCGTTAGGGAAGACATGCATATCACAGAGTTGATTGCAATGGGGCTGCAGCTCGAGCAGCACAGTATGTCCTTGTAGCAAGTGTGCATGCTGAGCTGGCGGCAGAGGCAGCAGTGTGAGAGCTGGCAGGCCAGGAGGATACAGATGCCATTAGGGGAGACATGCATATCACAGAGTTGATTGTGATGGGGCTGCAGCTCGAGCAACACAGTATGTTCTTCTGGTCCTTCTGTAGCTGACCGTTTACTTACATTGCTCTCAGGCGAGTGCTGGGCTCCGCACAAGCTCTTCCCAGGGCTGGCAAACATCAGGGCACATGAAGACAAGGTGTGCATGCACACTGCAGAGGCCCAGCCCATTCCGGGAGTGATGGTGTCCAGCATTAAGCTGTGGCTACTATCAGATGTGGCGAGGGCCCCTGCGGCTGACGCCACCAAGGTTGCTGTCAAAGACACTGTTTTCCTGCACAAGTATCAACTGCAGGTGGGAATCATGGCTGAGGCTCTGCACGATGTGCGTAGACCTGTACCAACTGAAGGATGCCTATTCACAAGGCGTGCAAGACAACATGCAGTCCGCAGACAAGCTGCACAATCTTGTCCCAGTCCCAACCTCAAGCTTACCTTACCCTGATCCAGGTTGCTAATATCGACCTCGACCCTGGTGAAGTTGTCTGCAAGGACCATGTCTAGGTCTCTTGCCAATGGTAGAACCTTCAGGTCCAGGCAAACCAGTGCCATGATGTCAGGTGCTATATGAAGATGCAGGACAGCAAAGTGGCCAAGAAGATGAAGGGTGGTGTCCCTGATCTCTTGACACCCGAGGCCTGCTCTGGGATGGCCAAGAAGCACACCCAGGGTGATGCTGACACAGAGCATCGTTCTAACAAGAGGTGCAGCGGTGAGACCCAGACCCAGGAGGGACCCCTGTCTCAGTGTGTGGCACTTCGTCGGAGCATGGTGGAACCAAGACTCTGATCTTCCCCTTCACTTTCTCCTTGTCCTTTGGCAGTTCCGTTGCTGGGGACAAGACACCCCACTACACCCCCGAGGGGGGGGAACATCCTCGCTGACATCAACAAGCAGATGGATGTCAAAGTTGAGAAGGAGCACAGGGAGGAGCTCAAGGAAAAGGAGTCCTCCAAGATGAATGTTGATGAGTGAGGTCGCTGTTTGCATCAACCTGGAGGGTGTATGTAACAGGTACACCTTTGCATCTATCTTTTGCAACCACATCACCCCCGATATGGCAATCCCATCATTTCCTTGTCCCTCCCTATCCTCACCCTTACTTTATCCCTTCTACTCAATTACTCCCTCAATCCCTTTGTCCTTGATGTCACACCCGTACTCGATTTATTAGTCACTCTATTCATTCCCTTACCTACCCCATTCATATCTATTCTTACCTCAATCCATCTCCATTCCATTCCTATCCTCTAGTTACTTATAAACACAGCATGTATATCAAATACTTCAGTCAATCAACTATCTACCCCAGTTACTTTTTGTCCGAACTCAAAACTCTTTGTGTGCTGGTGAAATGGTGCACTAGGGTGCAGTCATGTACTCTAACAAAATCAACTAGAGAGTGAAGTAAACTAGTTACTAATCACAATCCAACCAAAAACAAAACAAAACACTAATCCAATCCTAATACTTGTGTGTGTTGGGCTGTTTTGTCAAGTCTATTTAACTCTTCTTAATTGGTTTGTTACACTGACTTTCAGCCATCAATAGTGTAGCCTACCACCCCAGGGAGGGTGTATGCTCATAAACTAATGCCTCACTTCAGCCCACTAATAGGTTCAAAACGAAATAAAAACTGGTGTTTTCATGCGTGAATTTGTACACACCCTATCAATGGGATCCAGCTGTCTGCTCCCCATCACACGTGTCACAAAAATGTGTGCTATAAGGTCCATTGAAGTATGTCTGCCATGCTTTTCTCTTGCTTTCCCTTGTTCATGTGTTATATGGGACACAGTTACAAATACCAATGTGTCCTATTCCTGCCAGTAAATTTTAAGAACCAGGGGTGTCTTATTTGATGGATAGCTGTTCCCCTCCGGTGCTCTTCTACTGAAATGATAGTTCGAAAGGTTCATAATCCAAGAGAAGTCGTAAGGTCAGGACACCAGCCAATTAAACAATGAAAAGAAAAAATAGAGGCATATAGTATTCAAAACAGTGCACAATTCCTCTATACAAGCACTGATCGCCGACGGGCAATCAGGCCAAGGAATTTCAAAACGTGCTGCGGCAGGTTGCGTTGGAGGACCTGCTTTTTGGCTGGATTTTCTTCTGCATAAGTCATATCAGTTATGTATGGGCCTGTGAAAGGATGAAGGTCATGAGCTTACCCATAGTCCTCTGGCTGGGCATAGTCCTCTGGCTGAGCATAGCCCGAAGGGCCATACCGCAACAGTAGGCAGTTTCTTCATCATGGCTCCTCATTTGTGCGAGGAGGACATCCACGATGCCGAGCTCGCAAAGCTTGGGTAGAATGGTATATTCTATTTCCGCAATGAGTGCATACGGCAAAGAGACACAACAGGAACATACGAGTCCGCCTTGCAAAGTGTCACCAGAAACATAGCCGCACAGCTTGCTTTCTCATACGGGCTCCAATTTTTCTCTGAGAGAGAATTGTAAGCATTATTATTATTATTTTGCAGGGGTGTGGCGTCATTCTTGATTATTGCTGCGAGGTCTTTAAGGGTATTTTCACCTAGAGAAACTCGTTAAGGTGTAAAGAGGATTTGAGATGTGTGTCATCATACCCAGCTGCCTCTTGAGCGCAGGCAAGCCCATCGGTGGCAAATCTGAGATGTTGTGTTGCAGAATAGTACTGTCCATATTCGTGAGACTCACCGTGAACAGACGAGGCTCCAAGAATTCGACAAGCTACAGCTCCAAATGGGTCTTTGGACCCGATCATCTGCAGGATTACTCTGAGGAGACCTGCATTCAACAACTTTGGCATTGCGTCGGCTGAATGGTGATGAACAGACAATTCTGCACAGGACTCCAGGGCAATGTCACCATATTTAACCAGTACTTTCACGAGGATCACAGCATTCAGAAACGTGGGAGAAAGGTACTCCAGGTCTTCGATGTCTGTATTGGTTGTCATAAGATGCACACATGAAAATGCACACATACATACCCTCATCATCCTTGGCTAGAAGCTTTTCGAGGCCGACATGTTGATTGAGCATCTCTTTGATCTTGTGATTGTCATTCCCTTCTAAATCTGCCAATACTCTTTGTCGCAATGTTGCTGAAGAGCATGAGTAGGAGGACACATGGACATAAGAAGCCACAGACCGGATTCCATCGCATTCGACATAATACGGGCATGATGATGAACCAGAGTGTCCATTTTCAGGATGTAGCTTATCACTTCTCCAATAGATCTCTCAAATTCGACTTGGTCCGGTATTTCACCGGGCGGAATTTGACCAACATGTACTTATATATATTTGACTGATCAGACAACAAATGGAGAATCGAATTAAGAAACTCGCCATTGAGTAGATGCATGCAGAGGAGACATTGGTAGCGATCGAGAATCGCGACCTGAGTATCCACAAAGCAGTTTAAAAGACCGGACAAAACCTCGTCTTTATGTACTGCGAGTGTTTGAGTCAGGAGTGTCCCTTGCGTTGATCTTTCAAGTGGTTACCTCCATATTCATCAGGCGCTCGCAAACGATATGTCTTGGTTTCATCTTCAGCAGTAATGATCAATCCGATTTTCATTTCTGACGAGAGGCCTCGAACCTGTTTGGATCAATGTTCTGTAAATGCATCGAAGTGCGCTGATCCGAATGTTGCTAGTTTGCTTAAGAAGTTCTCCCAATGCTCTCATGGACCCTGCGGCATCGAAAAGTTCCCCGAAAATGTCATCTATCATATGATCAGACAACGGGATATAAAATGTGAGATGGAAACTTGCGGGTTGTGGACAATTGAACAAGACAGTCGGCGCATCGTGCCATGATTCCGGGGTCTAATAAACTTTCAACCAGCAGTGCTACGAGTTTGGGGATTCCGTCGCATTTTTTGATCTCTTGAGCTCCCTCACCTGGAAACATACCAGGAGGTAGCGGTAGCTTGTAATGGGAGAAAATGGAGACTTACTTGATTGTGCCGTAAAGTACAAATAGTTCAAGCTGTCCATGGGAGAATGGCCATTTTCCAGCAATTTGACATGTCTCTCCACTTGAGTCATATCAAATATATCAAGTTCAAGCGATATTTGGTGACTTTCGTTCCAGGTGCGCACCCAGCGGTATTCTGCGTCTTTTTCGATGTCGGCCAAGGATTCGAGGCTGTCTGGATTCACAGCATCAAACTTGTAGTCCGAAGGCAAGAAGGCCAGCGAGACATGGAATTTTTGACCCTCAACGATGACCCTCTTTTGGTAGCCTGCTTTTCTAGATAATAAGGTGGACATTAACATCGGGAAACACGCGCTCTGACAGCACCATATACTTTGTTTTTCCATCCATTGATGTGTAGCTCAAATGTGAGAAGCGCATCCACTGAATCCAGGACCAACGGAAGAACAAGAAGAAGTGGAGACGCAAGGATTTCTCTACCTCTGCTTTACCCAAGGTTTGGAAATTCCCGGTAAACATTTGGTACCCTCGGGGACTCAAGACCAGTCCCGCTGTCGAGGCTTCGTGTTCCACCCAAATGAGCGGAGGTGTTCCGAGGTTGGCCTCGAATTTCCCTTTCTCTCGGTTCCCACCACCTCTGCCAGGAAAAACGATTTTAACAAATTACTGCGACTCTTTTAAACATACATACACATCAGAATGGCTTCCCGCAAACCAAACTTCTTTTATATGTTCCTGTTGCTCCATGGGTGAACTCGGCTGTGAAAGACCACCGTTGACATAGAATGGAAGGAATTTAATCCTATGTTCATCGAGAGCCAGAGCGTGGCGGAAGAAGCAGATATGATCAGCTGAGGTCATGTTGGGAAGAGGTTCTCTCCAGCGAAACCCAATTGACGTGACAGTCTCCCTGGTCACTGTGTTATCGCAGCACACCAGTCAATATGTGGTATATTACCAAGTACCCAAGAAGTGAACACCAATCCTTCTTGAAAATGTTTTCTTGAATTCCTCTGCCTGACGGACAACGGTATGTTATGAAGGGAAGTGGCTTTGTCAGAATTTGCCAATGACCTGGCTTTTGTTCGCAAAGTAAAGCTCATATGCACTAAAACAGAAATCATTTTAGTTTCGGAGAGCTGCGGCAACCAATGGCCGTGAACACACAAAGGGATTTGGCTGATATTTCCACTGTACATGAGCCCCACCTAAGGGTTATATATATGAAAATGGCATTGATACAGTGTTTGCTGGCTCACCTTGCTGATCATCCCGGCCAGAACACGAATTTGATGAGCACCACGAGAGAAACCTGTGGGAAGTAGCAGTATATATTCCTTTGGAACACAACAAACCTGCCGAAGAGATAAATCTTGTCACCGGGCTGGTAGTGATCGGATAACCAGCGGTAGGCCCCTTGGACAATTTTCTCAAATTTTCTGGATGTCAAGAGAAGAGTGTGAATGAGACTGAGGCACAAAATTCATCCCACTCATACATACAATGCAAATGCAAGATCAAGGCTGCTGCCGAAAGCTTTCCAAACATCCAGACCCGGATAAAATGATGGGCGTGCATATGTCCCAATTCCGCTATTGTAGTAAGTGAGCTGTGGATTGGAGGAGCTATTTTTGACGACTCGATTGCAAATTTCGACGACGTTTGTGTTCTACCAAGACACCAATGAAGTGGTCGGAGAGTGAGAAAGGACGGGCGTCTCACGTTGTCGCCGAACTTATTTTGAGTCCCGTCAATGCAGACAACGAGATTCCGGGAGCGAGCAATATACGAATCTTCACAGTGACCTTTACACGCATCCAAACATTGGCAATTGCATTTGCAATCACAAATACAGCCGCAGAAGGATGTGCATTTGCAGAAGCATTTTCGATCTGGAAAATTGTTGGATACCAATTCTTGCGGGGTATGATATCGGAAATGACTTACCCGCAGGAAGCTGGATGGACAGAGTGAGGACCACACATAAATTTAAAAGAAATCACACCTTGAATTCATTGATAAATTCCTTTATCGTTCCGTGAAATTTACGCAGGGCATCGGCGTCGCTTCCTTTACGCCGGCAGGTGCTCCCTGGATGCGGCAGGATTCCGTTTTAGACTCGCGGGGGGTATTTTTGAAGCATTATTGGCTGGTTTCAGGCATGTTGGGCATTTCGGTGTATCAGATGTTTTGTAATTATCACCATAATAGAACATTTTTAATTATCAAATAATAAATGTGCCGTTCCCTAAAAGGGTGTGGATTTGGCCAAACCAGACTCCAGTCAGATATATGGCCTGATTTGGACCTGGTGCTGGCGAACACTATATCAGCCTTGTCTATCGTAGCCTATCAGGGACATAATAAGTGCTAACAGGTGGGCTTGCAAAATTCACCACACTAACTGTTGTGAACCTTGCAAAGCAGCTACTGGGTCTAGTGTAAATTAGAAGAAGTATTTTGAGTTTAAGCTCGAGGATGAAGGATTCAACAGAAAAAAGGCATACGTTCCAGCGAAGGGGGATGAAAGAACATAGATAATTTGAGACTACAGTAGGGGACAGTCAAAGGCCGCTTATTTTGTAGAGCTGTAACCAGCCTTTTCCCGATAAATCTGAGCCCAGAATCAGATCCGGCACCTCAAAAGAAGCCTAAAAACACACCTCCAAAGTTTTCCCACGAGCCATTGGTTTTCTCAATATTTTGGACCCTTTGAACGGAATTGTGTGTACCCCTTTTGGGTCTCCGGAGGTCCACTTACATTCAAATTTCACAAAAATTCTCAAGCACCGTCTCTAGAGCCATTTACGGTCCAACTGAGGCAAGAATTTTGATGAATTTATGTTTTCCCACTGATTTCTAGCCGAAATTAGTGCCATCACCACCAGATCAATTCATTTTTTGCACCCGAACGGCTCGGTAGAATTCTCTGACTTTCCAGGATCATGATCGGCTTATCAAAAGGAGTCGATTGGCGATTTTTCCATATTTTTAGCGATTTTTTCTGGAATTCTCAATATTTTCGGGTAAGTTTTGATAAAATCATGGATTTCGGGAATTTTGCTCGTGTCAATCTCTTCATTTGCCTCTTAATTCACATAGAAACTGGTTTCCAAGTCCCTGGATGGCATGTCCCGAGCGGCCCATACCACTTTCCCACGCTTCCCAAATAGGCGGACTTTGACTGTCCCCTACTGTAAACGCAGTGCCAGTTAAAGACGGTTCCAAGCGGCTCTGAGGTTGTGAAGTCTTGGAGGTTATTGTAATTGTACTCAGATATAGCAGTTCATGCTGTTGCAGGGCAGAAGATCTTGTATTATTGCAGAGCATAGCAGTAAACAACGCAAAAAAACCGCAGGAGCGAGGTGGGAGATACGTGAGGTGGGGAAGATAGGAAGACAGCATGCAGAACAGATGGCATAGAGGAGGGAAGCACTGCAGGAGACAAAGTAGCAGCTGCATGGGAGCTTGCGCGGTGGGGCGCAGGCAAGACACACAGGAGAGGAAGGTGGAGTGAGACTGCTCTCAGTGAAGAGTGGGGGGGAGAGAGTATCCAGGAGATTCTGAGACACTGTAAGAGTCGACAGGTCATACTTCATCCGCCAGATTCCACCATGACAGGACCCGGGTGGAATAAAATCCGACAAATGATCTCAGAATACCAAGTCAGTAATGCTTTATTTAATAAAAGAAAAGCCCACCTTGAACTGGGTTTGCCCAATAAGCGACGTGAAATAACGGCGACAGAAAGTGCAATGTAAACATTGAGCAGTATTCAAGGTGTTGGAGGAGATCTTGAGGACGATCGCGGTGTTATCCGAGCCACGGGCACGAGGGGCATGGGATTTTGTCTGAAGGTGAGGGAAAGTCTGGAATTCTTTGTGAGTGGTAAGGAGGCAGAGGAGAGGAAAAGGGAACTTAATTCACCAAATGTCGCGACTTCAGGGGAGTACAATGTCAATAGGAAGCAAAGAAGCTGATGGAATGAAAGACATACATACTTTCAGTGCAGAGGCCTGAAATGAATTTTGTTGAGTGTTTGTGCTAAGAAAAAATGGAACTCACCTCGGGGTTGTAGAGCGCGGGCGGAGTAGGGTGTGCTGGTGGGGCGGAAATCACATCATTAACAAGTGAGGGTCGGTAATGAATCAGCTTCGGATAGAGGGGGGGTGGAGCATCATTCAATATGCATAGATAAGGGTTAGCGCCCAGTAGATAGATGGTTAGAATAGGGGCAGCGTACACATTGCTCCAGAGTAACGGCCTGTTAAAATGGCAAGGCTGGAGGGAATAAATCAAGGGATAGAGTCGAATCAGTACAACGAATTTATGACAATTGAGCAACACACCTTGATTCAGGAGTGAGGGTTCAGCCTCAGACAGTCTAGTTGAGAAATATTGTGTAATTAGACCAGTCAGTAAGTGAAAGGAAACGGACTAATATTCACGCACGTGGTAGTGAGAGTTGTAATGCAATCTGCCATCCTATCGGCGTTCGAACCAGGGTAGGGTATCACAACAAAGCTTGCCGTTGAGGTGCAGGCCTTATTGATGCAGATCTTTGAGGCTGAAAAAAGGCGTCAAGGCAGGATGCTTTAATTGGAACATACCTGAGGTACGGTTGCGCCAGAAATTGAGAAAGCGTAGGCTTGAAGGTCAAGTTGGATGGGAGTGCATGGTGTGGAAGGGATGGTTGACCGGCACGTAGGTATTCCAACACTTCCCATTCCCCCTTTGCTACATTATTGCTCCTAGTCGTGTACAGTTTATTACTGTGTACATACATAGGGGCGATCGGGCAATCTTAACCCGAAACCACCACCATCGCGACGAGTGTAGGGCTCATGCCCAGAGTCCCAACGAGCGGATTCGACCCATCCTCCTGGAACGTCACAAGTGGGCTATCAAGCCTCCCGAGTACGAATAATACGAGATACATTCATCGACTAGCTACGACATAAATACTCCCCTCTTTTACTCCAATTCTCACCACCTTTCTTACTCCACCCCTCGAGCGACGCCCCCGGCCTTCTCCCTCTTTGCCTGCTTCAGGCCTCCGACCCGTATTCAGATCACCGACCCGGTCCCACGAACCCCGCTAGGGTTAACTAGCACTTCAACAATGGGTGCTTGAATAAGGAGGAAAGAATAAGCACGACTGAGATTGTAACACGCGGGTTAGAGTCCGGAATTTGCGGCGGCTCGAGGTGCGGATTTAGAAACCTGTTCGAATGTTAGTGTAAGGGCGATGCTTAGATCAGACAGAGAGAAGAGAAGTGGAAGGCAAAGGGAGGGGATTGAGAAGGGACGATTGAAATATATATATCAACACGAGGAAGAAACGAACTTGCAGGGAGAGGGGGCGCTCGACAAAGGTGAAAGCACGAGATGAAAGCATGATAGGTTCGACGCCGGGCATAGGCCATGAAAATCGGGTGAAGATCTCGCACAGGCCGGATCTACCCTAAATCGACATGAATGTGCATGAAAATGGCCCAGGCAGATCAAACGTGGGTTTGTGGAGGAAGTAATGACTGTGCGGCATTCTCTCAGAGTCGTCACTATTCACAGCAGTGGTAAGGGCAAAAGCTAGTTCTATTGTTTTGTACTGGGTAAGCAAGGAATAAAAGTACAGCGACGGCGACGTAGCGTAAAGAGATAGGTGGGTAAGGTATGTGGGTGGAGAGAAGGGTCGAGGACGCGGTGGAGAAGTGAAGACGGAGGGAATGGGAGACGGCGCAAGGGCGGGGTGGGGGGTCTGCACACGGTGGGAATGGAGAGATGGGCGGGCGAGGGGGACGATGCGGTAGTGAGAACACCAGCGGGTGGATCCGATTGACCAGGGCAGTGCCGTGGTGGATCCGAGCGCGGGGCTGCAGGCGGCATAGGGGAGGGGAGATGCGCGGCAACTACGGCGCGTGGAGGAGGGAGAACGGACGGAGCGGCGTTGGCTACGATCCGGAAGCGCATGCAGGGAGACGGCGTCGAGGGGACGTGGCGTGCGGGGAACGGGGTTGCGTAGATGTCCACCAGATGCGCGGGGACGGGACAGCGGCGAGGCGAGACGGAGGCGAGGTGGTGCGCGCGCAGCAGCAGGGGCGGGTAGGGCTGCAGGAGAGGGACGCAGACATCGTGTTGGTCGCGGTCGACGTGACCACGGGTGCGGACAGACGGCGCAGAAGTGGAGTCGGGGACTCGCGTGTCGCCGCGGAAGGGACGCAGGTGTGGATGCTGCGGCGCCGTGCTCCTGAAGCAGAACTGGCACCTGTGCCGACGCAGAAGTGGGGCACGAGTAGTGGGTGCGGGAGAGGGGCTCGGCCGCGGGGCGAATGCGGAGCGGGATGGGTGTGCCCACACGCAGGCAGGTGCGCAGAGGCGGGCGCAGCTGGAGGCGAGACGGAATGGGGGGGCAATGCACAGGAGGGTGGCGCGGCAGCGGTGCGTACGCAGGACTGGACTGGCGTGCCGGTACAGAGACAGGTGCGCGGAGGGGCAGTGCGGGGATCGGGCGCGGGCGTGCACGGAGGGATGGCGGGGAGTACACGGGCGAGAGGTGCAGGTGTGGACGCGGATCGGGACGGGCGTTGTGGAGACGAAGAGCGCGGAGCATGCGCGGGTGGCGGCGGGACAGAACGGGCGTGGCAGCGCATGGGGAGCGGTGTGGACGCGGAGCGAGACGGGCGTGCGGGGAGGGCGCGGGGGCGAGGTGGATGCGGGACGGGACGGGCGTGGCAGCACACGGGACGGGCGAGGCAGCAGTGTGGACGTGGAGCAGTACGGGTGGAGGGTCAGCGGCGGAGCGGACGGCGGACGCGTGGGGCGGGATGACAGTCAGCGGGGCCGCGGCGGATGGGAGCGGATGGCCGCCGAGGTTGGGGTCAAGCTCGTGTTTGGGCGTGGGCGGGGGAGGCGCGACGAGTGGTTCGTGTTTGTGTTATCGCATCCAAACGAATCAGAGTTCAACCGCAGGACGAAAGGGCTGCACGCACCATGACCTGGTGCCACACTGACACCTCCCTACCCGCACCCCCGTCCAAATAACGACGATGGAGAGGGCGGCATGACGACGTAGCCTGCGTCACGGTGGTGAGTACAAGTTACACGGGTGGCATGTGAAGGAGGAAGGGAAGGATGCATGAGTATGGTAGTAGGACGTCGTTGAGGCTCAAGCTTCGAGCGATTAGTCCCGTCCAAAGAACACTGAGCACAGGGGCACGCGTCAGCCAGGCCTCACAGCGAAGAAGGACGTCGTCGAACTAGCGCAAGTGTTCACTGGGGTGTTAATTCAAGTTCTGAGTGCAGAACGATCGAGTCCGTTGCACGAGCTCGGATCAAGCCTCCTCCGGCCATCTCCGGACTCATCTCGGGCGGGCCTCCTCTCCTTCAAGCAGCGTCCCTCCAAACGGGTGACGGCAAATCGGTTGGGAGCCCTAAAGAACCAAATGCGCCGACGGAAAAACGCTGGGTGGGCAATCTGTGGCCGTTTCCGACAAATCCGATCAATAATATTCTAAGCAAGGATCTAGGAGGCGGGGAAGACGGGAATTGACACGATTTGGAGGGAACAGAAACCACATACGAGCACCAAGAAACGTCAGGTAGCCATTGCTGTCAGTGATCCGCGTTTCGTTGGGAGCGACGGCTCCACGATGAGCGCTGGAGGAGGAGGAGGATATATTATACTGGCGCGGTCCCACAACTGGAACAACCAGTTTACTACGAAGACTTAGGTAACTCCTTGTAGGCTAAAAAAGCTACCATACGCTGGTAGTAAGCAATTACCGCGTCATCCGAGGGCAAATTGATTGCCGACTTACCCGTAGCGTAAACGCAGTGCCGTATTACGCAGCTTGACTCCGCGCGCCTAGCCAGCGCTTCACGGTGTTTTTCACCCTCTTTTAAAATTACGGGTGTCCGAAGCTTTTTTAAACTCCGCCATCAGCTCTAACCTTTTCCGTCGAGCTCTCTGTTTTACTCATGCCGCGCCTGCCGCGGCCGCGTACAATCCTATCATCACTCAACGTATACAGCCTCGGCAAGTCCAGTAAAATGGGTCGTCTTGAATGCTCAGTCCCTGAGTTGAATTTATTTTGATGAGATTTTGCAGGCACAATCCATCTCTATTACAGTTCCAGTTCACACCAGAGGAAGGGGATGCGAGGCCGCAAAGCGGCCGAGCAGCCGCTTGTAAAGTTCATAGAAGCGAACCATAGAATGGTGTGCTTGTCCGTTTTGGCGCTGTGTTGTCACGTACGATGCGTGCCAACAAGACAATCAAAAGTCTGACAGCCTTCTGCTCCCGAGTAACACACCTTTTCTCCTCGCTCTCTTGTGTCTTGTACCCACCTTTCAGCGGCAGACGGATCCATCCACCGAATCGGCAGACATTAACGCTTCGCCCGACTCGGATGCGCCATGATTTTCATCCTCTTTCTTATACACTTGCTCTCCAGGGGGGTCAGAGCGGAACAAGATTATATTCTCAGCTCTCGAGCCCCAACTGACTCCTGCGACGACATCAATAACTGTAGGAGACTTTTCGATATCGTCTGGGGCTGTGCCACTACCATTTTCGCTGCAACTTGGGTCTCGGTGCTGATGGAGTTACGCCGCATCAGTGATGCGTGATCACAGACATTACTTACATAAATATTTGCTTCTACTCCCGAAGTGCGTCCGCCCGGATCTTACTTACATCTTACTTCTAAGATGCCATCTTTTGGCTCCCTTACTTATAGTGCCTTCCGCACTTTCCCCCCTCCTCTAGGGCTCCGAGCCGTCGCCGTCAGCGACGGCGACAGGTCCCGTCTGACGGGGATGGGACCCGTCCGACAAGCGATAAGGCATCCCTTCGTGACGGACGGGTACGGGACGGGTAGACCCGTCAACGGCAACACCCGTCCCCGGCCGTCGACGGGTTGACGGGTCCAACTGACATGTGTCAGTGCTTTCGGGGACCTTGTCTCGCCACACGGCGGTGTGTGGTGATTTCAGGGAAGAAGGAAATTAACTTCGGTCAACTCGGAGTTTTTTTTTTCCTTTTAGTCCCTCCACACAGCGGCGTGTAGTACATACGCGCAGGGAAGACGGAAATTAACTAGACGTTCAACTCGTAGTTTTTTTCTTGTTCCTTTGAGTTATATCAAGGTACTCATAGCTTCCTTTTGGTTATACTCAGGCACTCATGTCTGGTATATATTCTCTGCAGCTCTGCAGTTGAATCACCTATCAGATTTCCGCTATTCTGTGCGCCAAGATAAGGTGAGTGACTCATTCTTACTTATTTACTTCATTCTGACTCGTACTATCTGGTGTTCTATTAGACAGGTTGCGCAAAAGCCGCACAGGCTGCATGCGGCTTTTGTGCATTGCGCAAAGCCACAGAGAAAATGACACATCTGGGGGCCCAGAACCGTATAATTTCTCTTAGAATACATACAATCCAAGTGTTTCGAAGCCTCTGAGGTATGCAGAGTCGGCAAGGAATCGGCAAACAGCGCATCAAAGCATCGCTTGTCAACCGCTTGTCGCCACCGCGTATTTGACGTCATACATTTTGGCCATAAAAGTGCGGCTCTCCCACTCTCTGCCCACCGAAATCAAACAATATTGTGGATACAGAAGTGCCAGGTACTGACTGTGAGGTTGTAAGTCAGATAGTCTACTCATCTCACTCGAAACAGAAAAAAGCCGTGTGGCTTTGCGCGCAAGTGCCAAAAGCCGCATGCGGCTGTGCACAACCTGTCTATTATCTAGAACTCTCACACTTTACTTCCGAGCACGCCAGCCATCGCAGTTCTAGTGAGATGCCACAATATATGGTGAAATCTGATTATCGTCCCCCGGGCAAGCTCCTGCCAGGTTCGTGACATTATACTACCTCTCCCATGAGACTGAGTAAGACATGGCCAGCCCGGGGTACCATTTTTCTCTCCCGACCAGAAACGGTTGGCGCATATGCCCAGAAAGCCATAATCCTGAATCTCACACTCTTCACACTGCCCTTCTTTGCGCTCGGTCTCGGCATATTGACTCTCGGTGATCGTCTCGGAATATATACTCACGAATCTCCGTTCGCTCTGTGGTACACTATGATATACTTCGCTTTTTGTGGAGGGTTGTCACTCCTTTCTATCGGTAATTGGCTCAAAGCATCTGATCATGAATTCGGTTTCATACTTAAAGTTTAGGCTGGATGTTGTTTCCCCACATTTTTCGCTTTCATCAATTCATGCCATTGATTTTTGGTGTGCGGCGCCATCGATCCCATTTCACGTTCATGTCCCAACGTCGGCTCAATCAACTCTTTCGGAGATCGAAACCCACTTTCACCATTTTTGTGATGGGTTTCCGCTCTCGTTCATTGCCTATCTGTAAGTTATCAGTTGATTTTCACTCTGGGCAGAGAAATATAAAGTGCAACAGCTGTCACCGGCGATACCACCATTGCGCAAATATATGGACATGTAGAGTCCAAGCTCGGCGTTGTTCTGACCACTGTCCATAATTATTATTATTTCACGTACATGGGTCATCGCATCGATTGAGAGCACATAGTGGAGTCCCTGGGCATCGGAGCTTTGTCCCATTTACAGATGAGGCTGCGAGTTTGGGGTGGTGCACATACAGGTCTCATCTCTTGATCATTTTTCAGGGAACCTAACTAACTATGTCTAAGGATCTGCTCCCCAGGCATCGACATCGCGATCAGGGCGCAAGGCAAATCAGACACGGATGGCCGAAGCAATTGCCGAGGATCTTGCTGTTCCAAGCCCTCCCAAACGGCGTAAGCGTAAGTCAAAGCCAAAGCCGCAAAATTCCGACCCAGAAGATTCGGACTTCTCTGGTAGTGAAAGTAATGAGAGCGACACTGACATCGAAGAGGTAATCCCAAATGAAGAGGTAAGGTTTCTTCTTGGGTTTCATCACTCCACTCACGCTCTATAGCTGGCATCGACACTTCCTACTAAAACAGTGCCGGAGAAATCAAGACGGAAGACTGGAGAGTCAACCAACAAAGCGACGCAAAACAACACACAAAGATGGGGGTGATGACGCCGCACCAGTGAGTTTTGCAGATAAATGACTGATTTCGTTGTTCAAGTATTTCTAGACTTCTGCACCCGACGATGCCACTGCCATGCCGGACACCGCGCCAGTGAGTTTTCCAGATAAAGGAGCGATTTCGTTGTTCAAGTATTTCTAGACTTCTGCACCCGACGATGCCACTGCCATGCCGGAAGCTGGTCCCTCCAGTTCAGCGACCAAAGACAAGGGAAAGGCCAAACTAGGCGTGGGTGTGGGCTCTGGAGTGGGTTTTTACGAATCCAATAAAGCCATTCTGACAGCCGAACCAACAGAAGCAAGGCAACACTACCAACCCGATCTATCTCTTTTATGAGAGCGTGACAACTGATGCGCAAGGAAAATACACACCAGGCTCAAAGTACTGGAAATCATATTTTGGGGAGCGGGAGATCGTCGAGATCACGGAGGGAGCGAACTGGAACACCCGCAGTAAGTGGTTCGAGCGTACAAGTGTTGAGTATGATCAACTTTTTCAGAGCTCCGGGTCCATCTCAATGCCGTTTCTCTCCCGCATTTCCAACTCTTCCAGATCCTTCAGGCGCGTTCCAGCCCCCCAACTGACCATGAACGGTCATTGGCTTGTGGCGCTACGGAGTTAACGGCCGAGATTGCAGCGAATTATGTCGAGATGGGCAAGAAATTGAATCGAAACATCAAGGAAATGTTCGAAAAGCAGCAGGCAGCAGCCAAGGTACGTCTTTGTTCGTTGTCGGGGAATTAAATTTCATTTCTTCAGGTCCCATGGGACCAGGATCATTTTGAAACCCTTGTGGCTAAATGGGTCGCCGCCTGCAATCAACCATTCATCGCTGTCATGCGGGAGGAGTTCTGTGAAATGCTTGAATACGCTCATCACCATTCACCAAACCCACTCAAAATCCCCAGCCCCGACTCCGTGAAGGGAAAGATCGTGAAGATGAGTGACGAAATGGTCAAAGAATTGAAGACAATTTTCAAGGTGTGTTGTGGACCCCCGCTTGTATCGATGAACTCACAAATCTCCCAGGAAAATAAATCGAACTTCGTTTTATCATTGGTTGCATGGACGTCGAGTAACGGCTATGCTTTTCTGGCCATTGTTATTCATTACATCGGAAATGATGGGAAATTGGGTTTGTCTCTCGCTAACTCACTGTCAATCAGTATAGTTACCACACGTAGAGGAATGCTTGATCGACTTCCGGGAGCTGGTTGGTCAACATTCAGGTGAGAATATGGCTGCAGCTGTTTGGGAGACAGTTGAGAAATTCGGACTGATTGGACGCGTGAGATAATTCACCTTTTGTGTGTCTCAACTTCAATGATTTTCACAGATCACTGCTTTCGTTATGGATAATGCGACAAACAATGATACCATGGTAGACACATTTTCTAGACGCTGTCGCAAGGAAGGTGTCAGATTTTCAGCTACCGATGGTCGAATGCGATGCATGCCGCATACTATTCACTTATCTGCACTCAAGGTATTTGTTCAGTCAACATTCTCTTACTTCGGTTTGAAAATTTGAATTGCTAGTTGCTTGAGGCCATTGGTGCTCTTACCACGGAGGAGAAGAGGGCGGCAAAATCCAAGTCCTCGGCCTATCAGGACACGGCTACGGAATCTCTTGACCGGGAAGCCGACGAAGAGGCGGGGCTCACAGAGGATCCTTCTGACAGTGGTTATCTCACACCCGACAGTCTCATTGGTGCCGCCATTTTCAAGGCACTTAATTTACAACAAACATCGAAAACAGTGCTCACAGACATTGCCCTTTTATTCACCAAGCTCCGAAAAATTATTCGACATGCCCGATCCAGTCCACAACGACGGAAGCGATGGCAGGAGGCAGTTAAAACAGCTCTGCCCGACAGTAAATTTCTCATGCTGATTCTCGACGTTAAAACCCGGTGGTCCTCGACTCATCAAATGTTTCGTGCGCCCTCTATCTTGGTGTTATTCTTATTGAACTTATAAAGTCACAGGTCGTTCCTTAGACTTCCGCAAACCCATCCTCAACTACGTCACTGAGAATGAAGATTTGGCCGAGCATTCTCTCTCACCAACTGAGTGGGCCGCATTGACCCAGGTTACCAAATGGCTCAAGTCCTATCGCTTTGCAACCACTAAAATGTCAATGACGAAGCAGCCAATGTTGTCCACGACGCATGCCATCTTCCGTTGGCTGCAAGATGAGCTGAAGACAAATATTGCAGAATTACCACAGACCACTGACCCCGCTCTTCTCGAGGGACTTATCGCCGCTCATCGCAAATTGAGCGATTATTTCACCAAATTTGATGAATCACGATATTATTCATGGGCGACGTGTTGGTTTTTTTGCATTACTTGATTGTGTGCCGACTTCTCATCCCATTTTTTTAGTACTGGATCCACGGCTCTCATACAATGGGTTACGGGAAGACTATGCTGACGACGCAGACCTTCACGCAGGACTCGATAAATCGAAGGCTGCACTGGAGGCACATTTCAAGGCCCATTATTCCAATTCGCCACAAACCTCTGTCCCGGAATCCCGAGTACGTGAATCGCCATCTGGTTCACCGGTGAAGTTCAATGTTTTTAAACGTTACGGGGGGCCAACAACCTCTACTGCCATCTCGAAAAATGAGCTAGAGGATTACTTTAGACTCACAAGTATTCCCGAGCCATTCGAAGATACGGACCCGCTGCAGTGGTGGTACGCCCGGCGCCACAGATTTCCAAATCTGTATCTGCTCGCCCGGGATGTATTGTGTATCCCAGGTCTGTGTTCTTATTTTGTGTGAGAGACGATGCTCATTTATTCCCATAGGCTCTGCGGTCGCGGTTGAAAGGGTTTTTTCCGGCGGAAGGGACACGATTGGCCTTCGTCGTGCAAGCTTGAAGGCCGAGACTATTGAATTTCTCATGTTTGTGAAGGCACGGTTACGTGTGGCTCGGGAGGCGTCCAAAAAGAAAGAGAAGGCGAAGGCGAAGGCATTTGAAGACTCGTTGTAGCATACCTCTGTGCATTGAAATTATTCAATCATGTTTGTGATGCATACGGGGTGTAAATGCCATTTTATTCACCAAATTTCCCCGTCAGACGGCCGTAACGGGTGGAACGGACGAGACCCGTCCGTCGGCCGCTCATGGCTGAACCCTTGACGGACGGGTGACCTCCGTTGGTTGAGATGACGGCCGTTTTCCGACCCGTCCCGTCGACGGGCCGTGCGGCTCGGAGCCCTACCCTCCTCAGTCTCTACCCTACGGTGACTGAGGAGGTATGTCCGTCATTGTATTTCTCACTTCCTTTACTCACTGTACCATAGTTCTTGTTCTATTAGGTATCTAATACATTGAGTCTCTACCCTACGGTGACTGAGGAGTTCTTGTTCTATTAGGTTATGGGCCCCGTGTCCAACACTTCTAACTGAACAAACCTCCACCGTGCACATAAGTGCTTATTGGCTCACAGACTATACTGGTCGACCTACTATCATCGATAACGATGAATTCTATTCCTACACAGTTCCTTCTGCCGGAATCCAATCGCTTTGAGGGTCGCTCGGACCAGTCTTTTACAGCCTTTGAGGGCCAAATTATAGATGCTTGCACTGCTCGGGGAATACTTGGTTATCTTACAGGGACTACTTCGAAGCCTATGTCGAATCCAATCCAGCCGATCTATGTGCCTACACCTTGGTTCTCTCCTCTACCTTTTGACGAGGAATTTGCTCAGCGTGAGGCATTCACTCACGGCCTTCTGTTCGGGAATGTAATCAATCCTGTTGCACTTGGGCTTGACTGTGCAGAGACCACAGCGGAGTCTTGGGCGAAGCTCAAGGCGACATTTGGCAAAACCACAAGCTTGGGAGACTGGTTGATGCACAGCGCAAACTCCGTACCACATTCTATGATGGTACCAGCCACATTGAGGAGCATGTCAAGTCCATGCGCACACTGTGGGCATCCGTCAATGAGCACGGAGGTAGCATTGATGACAAAATGTTCATGGAACTCTTCATCACTTCGCTTCCACACTCCTGGGATGACCTTCTCCCTATCCTCGACACACTGACTGGCTCTATCGCTGTCATTGCACACTGCAATCGCCATTACACTCAGAAAAATGCACCGAAAGGAGATGTCTCTTCACCATCGACCGGAGTACAGGCACTTGTTGCGAAGCCTAGCCTCCACTGCACCAATTGCCTGAAACCAGGTCATCTTATCCAGAACTGCTTCCGTCCTGGTGGTGGAAAACCTGGTGAATATCCTACTTGGTGGAAAGGGAAGCGTGTTGGTGTTGCACCAGCACCGCCTCTGGTTGCAGCCATTGCACACAATGCGGCATTCGTTGCTGCTGCTTCCTCCATTGTTGCAGATGACACCGCTGGAGAATGGTTGGATGTTAGCGGTGGATCAGACCAGTTCGACTTCCTTGCCTTGATGGCTACTGGAGGAACTGAGCCTCCAACTGTGGGCATCCCTGCTGAAAACCCTGCCACATCATTCCATGCTCGCCACGAGAAGCCCTACTTCATCGATTCTGGTGCTAGCGAACACTTCATTGTTGACCGCGCTGATTTTGTTACATATGAACCTCTCAAGAACATGACAGGGCAGGCAGCAGAAGCTGGATCCAGATTCCGTATCCTGGGGAAAGGGACAGTCTATAAGAAAGTCGAGATGAACAGAAAGGCTACTATCTTGGAGCTCACAGCATACCATGCTCCTGACTTTGCTGCTAACCTCATTTCGGTCAGCCATCTTACCTCCAAGGGCTGCACTGTTGTTTTCAAAGACAGTGGGGTTCAATTCACATCTCCCACTGGCAGTAAATTCACTTGCAAATGGAACATATGTTGTTCTTATGGAACACTCACCCCTAGCATTCTTCTCACGTTCCCGCTCTCAGACCCGTCCTGCCGATCTCGCAACTTGGCATGGGAGACTTGCACATGTAGGAGATGGTTGGATAAAATCAACGAAGGGATTGGTAGATGGGCTGGATATAACCACTGTGGATACTGCTGGAGCTTGTGAGGACTGTATTTATGGAAAACATGCACGCCGTCCGTTTGACGAAATTGTCTCGCATGAAACTGAAGTTCTTGAGTGGATCCATCTTGATTTGTGGGGTCAAGCTCGCACGAGATCCTGTGGTGGCAAATTCTACATGATACTGTTGACAGACGGTCATACTGGATGTAAAGATGTCTTCTTCTTGAGCAACAAGAAATCAGCAACTACACTTGAGGCATTCAAACAGTATGTGGCCGAAGTTGAACGCCAAACTGGGAAGAAAGTCAAAATTGTGCGGGTTGACAGTGGCGGAGAGTTCATGCAGGACTGGATTGAATATTGTCTTGCAGCTGGAATTGTGATTGAAACCACTCCCTCCTACTCATCATCTGCAAATGGTGTTGCAGAACGTGGAATACGGACTATCATAGGTCAAACACGTTAAATGCTCAAAGCTGCTGACTTACCACCAAAGTACTGGTGTGATGTGGCTGCTGCAGCTGTTTCAATCGGGAACTATGTCCCAACCACGCGTAATCCTGGGATCACTCCTTTTGAAGCATTCTCAAAGCATAAACCTGATATCTCCCACCTACGTGTTTTTGGTTGCATTTCATACATGAAAATTCCCACAAAAAGTGCAGCATGGGGAGGTAAACTGGCATACCAGTCACTTGAAACTCAGCTCATCGGATATTTTGGGCGTGGTGCATATAAATTGCTGGACAGAAAGACTGGGAAAATTCACAAGTCTCGGGATGTTGTATTCGAAGAGGGCATTCCACACAGGACAAAGCTGACCGTGCCAGAGAGGGGAGGTACTGGCTTTGATCCAGAAGATACATTTGACTTCCCTGATGAAGATGTCCTGGCTGAGGGCGCTCCTCCCGGTCCTCCTGCACCTCCTGTAGATCGTCCACCACACCCGAAACCCACTGTCGAGGATGCTCCAGATGAGGATGATAGGGACATACTTTTCCCCGCTGATCCTGAGCCAGATCTGGCTCCTGTCCCTGCTCATGTCCCTGCTCATGCTCCTGTCCCTGCTCCGGCTCCACCTCCGCGTCGTTCTACACGCCCACGTAAACAGACAGCTGCAATGAAAGACTCAGTTGAAAGCGAAGCACGCATCGAAGATGCTGCTGCACAGCCGGGTCTTGCTTGGGCTAATGATGCTGCCTCTGCTGCTGATGACGTGGGTCTGCCCCCAGCTGCTGCTGCATTCCTCACCGATGTAAGCCCAGACGACCTTTGGGTTCCACGGAATTACAAAGAGGCAATGACACGTCCTGATCTGTGGGCTGGGCCAATTCAGATTGAATCAGATCGTCTTCGGGCTCGGAAAGTGTGGCACTTGGTGACCCGTCCTGAGGGGGCAAATATCATGAAGACTATGTGGGTTTTCAATATTAAATTCGACGAGAATGGCAAACTAGTAAAACGGAAAGCTCACCTCGTCGCAAAAGGATACACCCAGATTCCTGGCCTTGATTTCTTTGACACCTATGCCTCTGTTGTGCGCTATGAGTCGCTCCGGATGACACTTGCTATTGCCGCTTCAAAGGGCTGGAAAACCTGGGGCATTGATTTTGTCAGTGCATACCTGAATAGCAAAATGAAGGAACAGGTTTATATGGCTCAACCAGAGGGAATGGATGTTGAGGGGAGTGAAGACTTGATCTGCCAGCTTGACTTCAGCCTCTATGGCACAATGCAGGGTGCCAGCAACTGGTGGGAGGAACTGGATAGAACTTATGGTGACCTTGGTTACCGCCGTTCACATGCAGATGAGTCTGTCCGTGTCCGTCTCGGGGAGGATGGACAGCCCACCACCATTACCAGCACCTACACCGATGATGTCACTGGAATTTCGGAGTCAGATGAGGATGCCGAACAAGCAAAAAGTGAACTTGGGGAACGGTATGACATGACTGACTTGGGAAAATTGAGCTATGTCATTGGCATTAAAGTTGACCATAATCCTGATGGCTCTATTTCCATCTCCCAGCCTGCATATTGCGAGCGTTTACTCAAACGCTATGGCATGGAAAATGTGCCTCTCAAGTGAACTCCTTTGTCACCTAATGTCTCTCTCACCAAGTCAGATTTCCCTTTGTCTCACGAGGACCAGGATTTCATGGCTGACAAGCCATACCGCTCCATCCTTGGTGGCCTGATGTTCTTGATGATTGCTACCCGTCCAGATCTCGGTTTTGCTGTTAACATCTTGAGCAGTTTTGCATCCAACCCTGGTCCAGCTCATTGGAATGAAATGGTACATTGTCTGGGCTATGTGCGGAACACCATGGATTACAAAATCACCTACTACCCTGGTACAGATCTAAAGCCAGTCGGATATGTTGATGCGGACTATGGAGGATTTACCGACACCATGTGTTCCACCTCCAGGGAGCTTTACACCATGGCTGGTGGTCTCGTTGCTTGGGGAGCTCACTGAGAACATGTTGTTGCTCTTTCAACAGCGGAATCCGAGTACATGGCTACTGCACGTGGTGCATGGCAAATGGAATGGATGTATAGCTTTATGGATGAGTTGAAATTGCCTCAACCTCGTCCCACTCTTCTGCGTTGTGACAACACTGCTGCTATTGCTATTGCACAGTCAACAAAAGGCCATAAACGTGGGAAGCACATTGCACTCCGTCATCACTATGTCTGTGAACGTGTTCGTGAGGGTGACTTGGAACTCCGGTATATTTCTTCCAAGGAGAACATTGCAGACATCATGACCAAACCCCTTCCATATCCACGGCACGCTGAACTCATTGGGATGATGGGTTTAAATTCCACTACATCATGGTTCAGGGGAGCTACCGCTGCTTTCTCTTCACTATTTTCTCTTTCTCTGCTGCGTCAAGGGGAGTGATGGAGTTACGCCGCATCAGTGATGCGTGATCACGGACATTACTTACATAAACATTTGCTTCTACTCCCGAAGTGCGTCCGCCCGGATCTTACTTACATCTTACTTCTAAGATGCCATCTTTTGGCTCCCTTAAGGTAGGCGACATCCGCATCCATCGAGTCACGTGAACGTGACTGATGCGTGACAGTAACGTGGGAGAGCGTGAAATTTCAGATTTTGCAAAAATAAATCATGTTTTTCAAGATTCTTGGGCCTGGGGGGTCAGAGCAGCCCAGGATAATTTTTTTTGGAATCTCAGAAGCTCAGGAGATACCAGTGATAGACTCTCTTGCAACATCTAGCAATAGACTCTGAGCAGCACATTTGAACTTTCAATGAAGTCTGATTCTTGAGGAAGTAGAGTGCAGCTCATTTAATCATCTTCCAAATCTTTGCAATGCAGCCTTTAATCAATTAAACCAGCTTTGTTCCCAGCCCATTGGTTGCAGTAGTGCTTTGTGCAACAACAGTCAGCTTTATATTGAAGTTCTAAATCACAGTTGTGGTAATTATATCCAGTGGGGATGTAATTTAAGGGGAACATCCACTAAGCCTGGTATTCAATGCTATAAGCCAAAAATACACCCTCCCAACAGTCCTTTGGCTTCGTGTCACTGATCATCCACGTGACCGTGTTATTTCCTTATATGGAAGCGCGAAATTTTGGGAGAAAAAACATAAAGCCATATGGCCGGAATGGAAACAAGCTTCCGAGCATTTGTTGAAAAATAGGTGAAAAACTTTTGATTGAGACCAGATATTGAAAATCTGGAACCACAGGATTGTTCCTTTGGTTAATCCAAGCCTTTCTGTGGTTTTAGTTTTTGTGTGTGACCTACCATCACCGACTAGTAAGGGCAGGAAGATGCTGTCACACTGCTGATCACGTGATTCGATGGATGCGGATGTCGCCTACCTTACTTATAGTGCCTTCTGCACTTTCCCCCCTCCTCAGTCTCTACCCTACAGTGACTGAGGAGGTATGTCCGTCATTGTATTTCTCACTTCCTTTACCCACTGTACCATAGTTCTTGTTCTATTAGGTATCTAATACATTGAGTCTCTACCCTACGTGCTTGGTACACCTGAGGAAGAGTTTGCGGCTCTATGTTCATATCACCATGCTGCTTATGTGTCAGCCGATCCAATTGCACTTGCGAAATTCTCAGTTAGATTCCGGAGCATGCTGGGTGACCCTTCTAGCAAGTACTGCCCCTTTTCATCCAACTCAGTACCTTCATTTTTTTCCATATCCTATTGGGACCACAGTTACAAAGAAGACGCCCGGATCCCTTCTGTCGTGGCATCCTTTGTTGGCACTATTTTTGGCGCCATCCACTGTGCCGCCTGGAACTCACACTTCCCGTCCACCGATGAAAAGTGGATGTGGTGGTTGGGTGCTCTACTTGTTACTGCTGTCCCTCTGATCACAGTGCTAGAAATCCTCATACTGTCGTTCCTTGAAGAGAGATCCCACGACTTTGAAACAAAATACTTCAAAGTCGCATTTGTTGCCTTCATCCCACTTTACATCATCGCCCGCCTCTTCCTCCTCATTATTCCTTTCACCAGCCTGTGAACCTTGCCCCCAGATGCATTTGTCGATGTAAACTGGAGTGTTTACATCCCCCACCTCTAGGCCCGGAAAATGCTTTCGTGAGGTATATGCTATCATTATTCTGCTTGTATATCATTGTTGACCTTTTATAGATTTTTCTGACTTCAATGTGTTAATGATGCCGGAGTTTAAGATTGATGTTATATGGAATACTCCACCCTTCCCAATCACTTTCACCGGTGGAGTTACAAATCATTGGAAGGATTTTCAACAATTGAACAATACCAGTGCAACCAGAACATTTGATGATCTTGAATCCATAGTAAATATATTCCTGCAGTATTTTGGCCCAGCGTTACTTGGGGTGAAGCTGTTGCAGGGTGTGACAGGTACTTGTAAGTATGTAATGGGAATGTTCATGGGTACTCAAGTGAATGAATTTCCCTGCAACTAAAAAAAGTGAGGTTGGATAAGGCCGCAAGTGGCAGATTCCAAACCTTTAGCCAGTAGGTTTCGGGGGACCTTGAATTGTAGAGTATGAAATTGCATGTTAATGGTCACAGCAATTGGCAGTATCTAAGGCACAGATTGAAAAAGTTATGTTTTGGGATGTTTTGGAAGAATTCCCAATATCTCAACGAGTTCTGCACTGATTCACATGAAACCTGGATAGAAATACTCAGCTAATTCATGCCAAATTAGTGATAGAAAGAAATTTGCAAAATGATGTATATTCAGCAACATTGGTTTAGTGGGCCATTTTGTTGATGAATGCAGTAGCATGACATGCCCACACTCCAGGCAGTGTCGCCGCTGCTCGACGTGGCCCTGGGCATCGACATCTGGGATGTGGGGAACATCTGTCATGGTGGGAACGAAGGGGAGGGAGGACCAGAATGCCACACACCAGCAGGACACTTGTGACCTACCCACGCTGTGTACAAAGTCACTCCTGCTGTGGGTGTGGGTGTCGTGCTGGAGTCGGGAGACATGTGCATGTGGAGGATTGGGAAGGAAGAAACAGAAAATAGCCCAGGACCTGCCTGCGCTGCAGGTGGTGTCTGTCATGAATCACCCAGGTTCTACTTTTTCGCGCGACGTGTCCATATGGATACAGACACGTCTTAGCAGCACGGGACTCTCATGATGCCACCACGTGACCTTCTCACGGTTGAAACCCGGCCTCGGATTCTAAAGCTGCAGACTCAGGGAGTCTGCACCATGGGATACAGAAGACGTTAGGGACTAGGAACCCGTGCAGACGGATCCTAGTCCCCGGATGCACTATGGATGACACAGAAGCGTACACGAAGTACATGAGTGGTTGCAAACTGATCGGGGTTTGAACCACTGGATACGATGACATTCAGGACTAGGAAACCCGAATGTCAGGTCTCCTAGGTCCTCCGACGCCACGGAAACCGACACAGAGGAGTACAGGAGTATCAGTATTAACACTCCTTAATGCTGCGGTACAGGGACTGATCACGATTGACCGTGATCGCTTTAATTTATTAGAAGCCTATATAAGCACGGTAGAATCTCCATGTAGAGTAGATTCTACCTCGTCTAATCTCAGGCTTCTACCTTGGCTTGACATAGGCATTGTCTCCACCCTGCCCCGCTTCCTCCACATTGTACTACGGGTTGTATACCTGAGTGGATGTCACACCCTCTTCGACTTGTTCCGGGTTCCACCTTGCATCCCGACCTACGACATACGGCCTCCTAGGGAGGACACCGTACGACTGGTCCTACTGTGCTCGGAGAACACACGAGCTACCAGTGTCTATCGGGTTTATCCTGGTTGGGGTTCTCGTTGGGTTACTCGCTGTTTAGCCGACCCAGAGGCCGTTGCTGACAGTGTCGCTGCTGCTGGTGCTGGAGGTGGGTGTGGGTGTGGGTGTGGGTGTCGACAAGTACATGCGGGAGGCATGTGCAGCAGGCAATGTCATTGCTGCTGGATGTGGGTGATGGGGTCAGGGAACCCCAGAAAAGAGGGAACACAGGGCATGCCGTGCACCACACACACCTGCCTAAGGCCCAAATGGAGTTGCTGGTGCTGGACATGAGCGCTTAGGGGCCAGGGAACATTAAGTGGGCAGGGATCACAAGGCATTGGATGTACTGCACTTCACGACACTGGAGATCTTCTTACGCTGCGGGCAGTGTCGCTGGGGCTTAACATTGGTGCATGCTTGCAGGAGTCCCTACATTCAGGCCCCTGATCGGGGGTCTGCCGAGAAGCGTCTGCCACATGCTGCCGCCATTGGTCGTGGCAGGGGCAGCCAACCCCCGCCGCCCCAGCCTACCTCCTCCTCCGACCACAGCACCATCGTCGTCCCTTATCTCCATTCAGGCTGCCTGGCCAGCAATAGAGAAATGCCACTATGGTGACCTTGGAGTGCATGGGAATGTATTTAATTTTAGCTCATAGGGAATTGTCTCACCAATTTCTTACTGATTGATTTGCAAGGGCATAACACTGATTTTGATGCCCGAGCTGACCCTGGGTTGTCATAGCGGGGCTGGTAAGATAGGCGTCACCCCGATCCAGCACGTGCTTATATAATCAAAAACATCACGTCACAAAAATCCTTTCTCCTTCCACAACATTTCTGTAATTCTAAGACCACCAAACTGTAGCTATTATGCATAGCTATGATTCCATATAAGGGATTTGGCTAATATTCTCATCTCATGAAGTTATAAGGTGATCTTTCCAAAAAAGGCAACCCATCTTCAAAAGTTTCCAAACAGCTTTTCAGTGTGTTTGGGACGATGTTGCGAAAAATACTTCGAAGATTTGGCGGATGACATACTCATTCACGTGATCAGCTTGCGGCTTCCGACATCCCACGCTATGCTCAAATAGTGCACCTAGCACAATCAAGTGGTGTTTCTGCCTATGTGGTGTATCAGAATATATTTCTGTTAAGCCCTTACTGCATACAATGGGTTTCAAACTTATAATGGGAAGAATAGTATTTGTCCTGATACAACAGCCTGGGTATGGCCGTTCTTGACATTTAAATTGAAAAAATGAAACATATGTGTTGGCATTTGGCTCCTCTTGGTGTTGATATAGCTTTAGCAGCCCATTTAGACAGATCAGGAGTTAGAAAATATTTTTTTCTGGCTTCCCAAGCCCAAATTTACACTTGAAAAATTTTCAACCCTCGAGATTTGGTGGGTGGCTGTGCTGTGCTGTGGCTTACATAAGGGTACTGGATCTGGGTGACACCTATCTTAGCTGGAATGTCGGTGTAGGTACATTGATGTAAGGTGTTGCACAAAAATTGCTCACAAGCACAGTGGAGATCCTGTGAGCAGGCCACGTCGGCCGTATCGTGACAATGATGTCACACGGTCAGCAAAGAAGGATCTGGAGCCTGGTTCCGTTGACGATTTTCAGTTCTGAGTGCCTTAATTATGTGCTTGGCAATTGTACATCAGATAGGCCTAGGGAGGCCACCCGTGGCAGACCACGTCGCCCTCAGGTCTGCCACGCTCGGCCGTGGCGCAGCGGACACACCCTCTGCTGCCTATAGGTCTGAATGCAGTAAGTGGGGGGTACACCAGGCCTGTGGGAATCGGGAAGGACGGGATGCAGTTGCAAGTGCAGGACACAATCGATCTACTCGTGCTGTGCACGCCAGCAGGCATGGAAGAAATGATGAAGGTGCATCTCTTCCTCATCTGGCGCATCTCCCGTGCTGCTGCTGGAGGTCGACGATTTGGTGTCTGCGCCTCCGTTGCAGTCTCCTTGATGCATTCCGTGTGCCGCACAGCGACGTGTGAGGGAGGTGCGAGTGGGGAGATGGATATTATTGTCCCAGTGCTGGTAGTGTTGGGTGAGCTGTGAAGAATAAGGAAGATGCAGACGTGCGACAGTTAGAGGGAGCAGAGCTTGGTCGCTCCTGGGTGCCGCACGTATGTGGAATTCCCGAAGCGGTTGGCACGGGAGCGGGGAAAGATGGTGGAGAAGGAGTAGACACAAGGTGCAGGCATGCATGTGCTAGCAGATGCGAAGCTGAATGTGAGGAGGTGGAGCTGGCGCCGGAGCTGGTCGTGGCTCTCTGCATACCGGCGCTGGGCGGCCTTACGAGGAGAGAACCCAGACATGCAGGACGTGAGGATCTGGGTGTGCAGACGGGATGGAGTCAGGCAGGTGTTGCTTGCGCTGGAACTCAAGGAAGATGCAGACATGCCGCCTGGGCTCCCCCCATCCTAGTGTGGTGTAGTTGGAGGTGGATCCTAGCGCAGCACCTGCACTCGTTCTCAATGGCACACATGGGGGACTGGGATGAGATTGTATCGGTTGTATCCGATTTGAGGTGCACCTCGCTGCTTCGTTCTGTGTATATGTACGTGCCCAGCCGGCAGACATGCTCGGGACGATGCTCGAGCTACTGTTCTGCACCAAAGCATAGCTACGTTGACATTGTGGCCCCGCATCGATGGGCTAGGAGCCCTGGCGTGTCCATCTTCTTCAATGATCGAAATCCCATCATCGAATATTACCTCTTCTGTGCTCACTACGCCTTGTTAGTCTGGCTGCAATCGATGCACTTTCAGAAAATTACCACAAATCTTTCGTGCAAAGTTAAACTGCATGTTGTTCGACAGAGGCCCGAGTGACGCGTGACCTCGACCGAATTTCGTGATCGACAGGGGGTGCGTGACGCGTGACTACCGATTTGAAGGAAAACAAGCAGTCGCCGGCTCCTACTTGTAGACATTGCAACAAAAAGTTTCTGGACAATGAATTACAATAAAAGCTTTTTCCATACAATATTATTAGTAGATGTGGATTCATCGTCCTCATACTTCAAAATAAGCACGTTCTGGGAATCGGGAACGCGGGTCATGGCTGAATAAAGTTGCCCATGTGAAAAGACCGCCCTCCTCAAATCTAATCCTAATTTTTGTACTGGGAGACCTTGACATCCATTGAAAGTTGTTGCATAGCACAAAGCGAGCGGGATTTGCTTTCGGTGAACAACAAAGTTGAAGCCGATGGGTTTGGAAGTGGCAGTCAATCCGTGGCAGGTGTAGGCGGACCTGATGAAGAATCAAGTTCGTGAGTTGCAAGTGAACATGAGAATTAGGCATACTGGTTCCACTGCTCTGCCAGCAACCATAGATAATATTGTTTCTACTTCAACAGTATGTCGCAAGAGATTGCGAACTATGACCCGTGTGTTTTTGGTTAAGCCGCGCGATGCATCAAAGTTCTGCGTGAATCTACAAATAGCACCGACTTTGAGAACCAACTCATGTGGAGGAATTCCTGGTTCCTGTAGTGAGTTGAGAAACTCAGGTTTGTCGTAAACAGCCTCGTTGGACCCCTGTACATCCTCTTCAATCGAGTCCTTACTCAGATAGCAGTGGGAGTTTCCAGGAACATTGTTTAGGATCGGCGTGTTGAACTCATCGACAAAACCATTCTATGGGCTCAGAATTGCACGGGCGATGCAGACTGCTGAATCGGAGACAATGGCGGGTGGGAAGACGAAGTCAATGAGCTCCGTATGTCCTCCAAACCTAACCACGGGAGCAACCTGGGAATTTCATGAATTGTTGTTCAACAATTATAATGATACCAACAAACCTGTCGAAAATCGCCGACGGTTATCAGCATTCGGCCACCCCATATGCGGTCGGTACAGCCTGTTGGCGGTCGGCGCAATCAAACGCCTTGAAATGAAGGCCGCCAATTTCGTTAATAACATGGCATTTTGCAGCCAATAAAAGTCTGGCTCGGTCACTTCTTGCTCCAACAGCTGACTGAAGATGTGGGTTATATTCGTCACCGGAATTCCATACAGGTAGTGTGATGTTCGTCCACCCGGGTAATTCTTTGTGGCGAAGGCTGAGGAGGCAGATAGGAGGATGATTTGACCTTGTTTTCGCAGAGCGCCAATTACTGGGTATAGAACATATGTTTTCCCCCGGCCAGTTCGTCCATCGACATGGACTGGTGGTGGATTTTGGATGGAGGTCAGATACATGATTCGATTATAAATTGTAAGCTGTCAGGATTTGCTTTTAGCAGAATATAGAACTGATAAATACGAAGCCAACTTGTTCAGGGGAAAGGCTGTCTTTGAAGGCACACAGGTTAGTTGGGTCTCCACCCCAGCATAGACGCTCAGCCTCAACTTCTTGTTCATGTTCCGTTGGCTCTGGAAGTCCAATTTCAGCGAGCGATTTCCCTAGGCCCTGCAGGAGGATCTGAAGCGCTAGTAGAAGTTCATTTCTGATTATTTCGGGAGGAGGTGAATCTGTGGTTCGGAGCAGCCTATCACGGATGTCGACGCCAAGAGAGTCTTCGTGAGCTTCCCAAATAACTAAAGCCGGACTTCCTTCGACAGCAAGGAGTGCAAAAATTCACCGCAGCTGGGATGGAGGAGCTCCAAATTCCAATAGCTCCTCAAAGGCCATGATACCCTGGTCCCGATTATCAAAGAGACCCATAGCTCGTGCTGCTTCCTGATAGCTTCCATAGGTTACGCCATCGACAGTCCGAAGGTCAATCCAATTGCGTGCACTTTTGTGAAGAAGAATTGCGCGGAGATAAAAAACATCGCCATGTGGGGGTAACCATCTGAATGTGACATACGCTTATGTGGCCGGGCTGATAGAAACGAATCCGCATACGTGGGCGGTCTGGATACTGGTCTTCAAGGACATCCAATGCATGCATTTCCTTATTCGGATCATGCGTCCCAAGGCGACACTTTGAGCCGAATTCCACATAAGTAAGATTGTCAAGGTCAGGGTGCTTGGGACGCGCCAGATACCGAATGAGCAGAGTAGCGTCGGATTGGGAGCTATTCTTTCGTGCCATCTGGCCATACTGTTTCCCGGGCAAATGAACTGGTAGTCGTTTAACGCCTGGGTCCTTTTGAGCAATATGGAAAGATGTGAGTCGTGTAGCAGCCTCGATACTGGAAAGATATCGGCCCCTCTCTTAGTCACGGATTTCATCAATGGGTCTCCTACCAACAAGTGATCTAGGAACATTCTCTGGAGGGTGCTCGATGGTGACTGTCCAGTTGGGATAATCCAAAGGCTTGAAGAAGTATTTGAAGAGATATTGAAACAGTTGAACACCACTGGAGAATTCGACATTGATATGGCAATCGTACTTCAGGATCAACCAGGGGATGTGGGAAACGATGAAGGAGTCCTCTCCGTTGCGGCGTCTATGCTCAAAGTAGCCTGGAAAGGGAAGCTTAATGCGTGAATGAACAATAAACCAAACTACCAACCACGATCATTAAATGACGATTCAGATTTAGTTGCCTTTGGGAAGTCATACTGGCAGTGCTTGGGCCGGCCGCAACGGTAATAAGCTTTGGAAGTATCATGAATGTGGGTCATGTGTCGTTTGACTGCTTCGTGCAGTGGCCCAGAGTTATGTGGAAGCTCTGCGCTCAGAAATTTGTCAATCTCAGCCGGAGTTTTTGGGACATTCTTGAGTGCAACCGCGATATGTTCGTGGGGCAGTCCCCGTTTCTGAAATTCCGTGACACGATGAAACGGTGCACTTCTTATATGACTAGGAATAGCTAATTGATAGGTATTGCGAACAAACACCCAAAACAACCAACCACAACCAATCTACCTCCAAAGATCCAAGTGCTTCTCTTTGTGAGTTCGGGTCCGGGCCGTAGTATGTGACCAGCAGGCTTGAACAAACACAAGTTTGATTTATAGGCTTCTAACAACACACTCTACAACGTACTAGCAATATGCAACCGCCAACAACAACACTGCTAGGAACCTAGGGATGGTCCGGGGGGTGTGTTTTATATGGGGGGTGGATACAAGGTGGCTGGACGGTTAGGTCGAGAACACCAGGGCAGAGTATGTAGGTTTGTGAAAATCCTCGCTAAGGGCGCACCCGAAGACTACTGAGGCTAACAACAAGGGACTTCAATCCTCAAACGGCAAGGCAAGTTGGGGGCGTCCCAGAAGAGTCCTTGTACCGTCGACCTATTCCTTAACCAAGAACAGGAACCTTTCCGCTTTTATCGGCACTAGCTCACTACAAGCGTCCAGCTAGCGACCCAACACACTACGACAGAGCTTACGTCTATATCGGGGTGAAGGCGAAGTAACTGACAAGTTATAGCCAAACTAGAGGTGGGGGGCACCTAGTCCGTCTTCTTCTTAGTGGGCTCAAGCCAACACACAATCCACCTAGCAAGCGATCCAACACACTACGGCAGAGCTTCTGTCTTGTCGGGGTGAAGGCAAAGTCACTAGCGCAAACTGCAGCTGGGTCTCGAAGAGAACACCCTTATTTTATATGTGGAGGTCTAGGACCAACAACACGAAATCCTCAACTTAGTCACTCGATGTTTCCAGAGTCCACAGTCTACTGATTCCAATATAAAGACTACTACAAGTGAAGTTCGGTATCAACCTCCACTAGCAGCCTGAGAGCACCAGCACCAGCTTCGTCCAAAGTCTGGGGCGTAATGTTCTTAGACCCTAGTCTGCTCTGCGCTCCCTTTTATACTACTAGGTTCAAGATACATGTGAAAAGCGAGCTGAATAATACAATAAGCAATATTAGATGAAGAGAAATACGGTCAGCCAATGAGACGACTGCCATTTGGTTTTTGGGACAGGTTTGGTATACGCCAGGTCAGCCTCGCTGACCGGCTAGTGTTCAACCGTGGGTATATCAACTGATCCTCAGCCCTCCGTCTATGCCGAGCACCACTTCCGGACCAACCGGCGAAGTAACCGGTGGTCTAGGTCATCTCTACTCTGTCAGAGCGTCGATCTATTACATCTAGGCGACGCAGTGTTGCGACCGACATCAAATGGTCATAGTTCGTTTGTCAGGACGTCGATCAACCCTCCGGTCATCGGTACAGGCTGTACGATCGTCCCTAGCTCCGTTCCAATAGCCTGCTTGCTATTCCGTTCGTCCTAGCTGCCCAGATCGGGCACTAGCCTCGTGTTGTCTCATCTCTGGTGTCGTGTTATGTCTTTGTCAAAGCCCTAGCCGGTCGCTAGTCGGGTCATTCCGCCTATCGCCGTCTAGTCGCTTATCTAGAGATTAGATAGTACCACCGGATCTCGCACCGAGCTTCCTAGCTCAAGTCGCGGCTCCTAGTTGCACCTCCATCGTAGATATCCGTCTGCTAGATCATCGCTAGCTCCTTCGCAAGCCATCTCTGGACTACTAGAGTCTCCTAGGTCATGTCTCATGAATGTATAGGCGGTGGTTTAATCCCTGGTTGTTTATACACTCGACTAGCAGCTAGCGCGTCACACTAGTGTAGCCTCGTGCTACAGTCAGCAGTTAGGGCTCGCTCTGACTCTCCTTTATATCACCTAACAAGTGGTCTGTGTACTAGCTAGGATGCTAGTAACAACAGAAGTGCTAGTTGCTTCCCGTTGTATAAATACTGGTCATAGGAAATCGCAAAAATAGCCCTAGATGCCGCGCATTTATGTTACGCCGTTTCAACGAATGTAGTAAAGAATGGGACCGAAAACCTCGCGGATATCCTTCATGAGTTGTGAAAGGTACTGTTGGAAAACTCGAACAATGAGATCGGGCCGGTCATTTGCCGTCTGGCCAGGTTTTAATTTGCTTGTGATTTCTGGCCATCGAGGGTTGGTAGTGAACGTGATAAAAAGTGTTACGGGCCCGAACACTTTGCGTAGTGCAAGACAGTCCGAGATATTTGTGGCTGGCCAGGCAGGTGAGTGGACGAATGTGGGTAGCCATACATCATCAACAGGTTCCTCATCTCCTGTTCCAACAAATTCTTCTTCATCGGCATCCGAATGCTGATTGTTGTGGATGTAAGTAAGACGGGCTTCTTCTACAGCACTCCAGGCATCAACCAACCATTCACCTGGAAGTGCTTAGAATTAATATAATATAGCAGGAATCACTGTGTTCCCATCCCCTGTAGACACACGTAAACACACGTGTGTCGACCTTATCTGATATGTGTCGACATGCGGCGATTTTCGGCTACGTTCGGCTACCTCCGTCTATGTCATGATCTACGGGCCCGAACGTAGCCGACACACCGAATAAAGTAAAATTTCAGTCTGGACTGAAACGGGGTGTGATTTGTTACGAATCTAGATCCAAATCAGTCCCACCGGAAATGCGCAAAATCAGTAACAGCTGATTCTCACAAAGAAACTCAAAGAATTGTGGTGCATATCAGCCGCGCTGAAATCCTTGAGCTATTTATGCTACTGGCCTTCTATTTATATCAGCAAATGGCAAAAATGTCTCAGGAATTTCAGCCCGAATTTCAGCGCAGCTGAAGTCTTTGAGTTTCTCCATGAGAATCTGCCATCACTGATTTCCCCTGTGACTGATTTGGATCTAGATTCTTGGCAAATCAAAGGTGGTTTCAGTCCAGACTGAAATTTTACTTTATTTGGTGTGCGAAGATCGCCGCATGTCGACACATATCGGATAAGGTCGACACACGTGTGTTTACGTGTGTCTACAGGGGGTGGGAACGCAGTGAATGAATTTACCTGTCAAGCGGGAGAATGTTGGCATCTGCTCTGCATTCATAAAGAATCAGGTCCGGTACCATCTCGCTTGGCTGAACTTATTGTCTTCCCATCAGACGCGACGGTGACCAACCAAGTGTGCCTTCAGTTGGCCTTCAGGCAAAAGCAAGAGATAGTGCAATGGTTCTACAAATGGGGAAAGTAGATCGAGGTAGATTGGTTTATCATTCCCCTTCCGCTGAATCACCAGTTTTCGACGCGATGGCGGGGAGGCTGGTGCGAGGGAAATATGGCAGCGATTTCCCGGGTGTTTGTGTCTGACTGTTCGATGTGTAATGCTATGTCACGGTCTGTATTGGATGCCTTGAGATGCTGGAGTTTCTTGATGAAGGGATTGACCCGATTGAGGCCTGCTAGGGTAGCATCAATCCAAGGCCTAGGAATCTCAAATTTTCCGCCCTGTTCAAAGAAAGCGGAAGGATCATGAATGAACCAGTGGATTGCAGGTTGACCTTTGCGTGCAGTCAGTATTTGATGATAGGTTCGCCCGCCATTTAACGTCACAGCCGAGATTCCAGGCCCGAATTTCACGAAGTCCCCATCATGAACTGCAATAGCAGTCAACGTGAACAGGTTGTTCAATTCCCGTGACAGATTAGCGGTTTTTCTATTGTTGATGAAGATGTTCCATTCGTCGGGATACATGGGAAGTGGGGGTAGCAAGTGATTGCCATTTGGACCACAAACGAAGCATTTTTCATGCACTCTTTCGTTGGTTAGTCCCTGTAATCCTCGGGTAAGTAGTAGTATTTTTCTTTTGGATATAAGTACTCACCTCAGTGCCGCAATGCTTGCATCGTCGGTTCCAATGGAGACCGAGTGATTGGGGTACTTCCGAGGAGTTCAGCACAGCGACTCGGTTCCACCAGGGCTCTGCTGTTGGATAGGCTGGGACCGCGCGACTTCGGTGAGCCTGGGCATCGTTTTGCAGATTTGGGACCGCTGCGGCTCATCCAGATCCCTTTGAGTGTCTCTCCGAGCAGTAGTATCACGATTATGAAGGGATTGTTGTCAATTGTCATCCAGCAAACCCCGAGCAACTTTTCTCGCACCGCTGTTCTTCTTGTGTCGAAGTTCCTGCATACTTTCATCTTCACTCGCGCGACAGAGCCGTTGCAGCATGCGTCGACGCCGATGTTCATTCTCGGCATCAAATCTGACGGCATGATTATTAGTACAGTTGTCGATCAGCACAGAATAACAAACACACTGAATGTTGAAAGAAGGCTCGTCACGATCATTTGATGTTGATTCTACATTGTTACAGCTTTCCCCTTCTTTGCGCTCTGATTTCTACAGCCTGATACAGCTGTTCTACAGCTTCAATTTCATCCCCTGCTGCCCTATATATATGCTTTACAGCTTTTCCTTCCCTATAAATACTGGTCTTATTATTTGTATTCTTTATCTTGAACATGGCTTGTTCGCCCCAAACCTTGTTGTGATCGTCACTTTCCAACACTGAATGGAGCCGTCTTCAGCCTGCATAAAGGATATTGGAGTAAGGGTAAAGACGCGACAATGGAGGAGGAAGCAGAGCTAAAGAGGGTGACGCAATCCACAGCTAAAGCACGGTCTTGAGGCATGCAGAATAAACACCGCATAGCATTAAGCCGGTTCAGAGCTTATGGCAGTACACTGGACAGAAGTGGCATAGACCTGAGCTTATTGAACAGGGACTATGATTGGCATGGCACTCCGGAGTAGCGGTCCACAAGAACAAAACAGCTGATCAATCTTAGCGCCTACAGAAAGCACCCCATTTTGCAAAAAGGCAAAGGTATTTCGGAACTTGGTAAAAAGCTGTTCGAATGTATGGTAAAGGATGTGAATGGAACAGATTGAATTAAGAAAGCAGAAGCAGGCCGGGAGTATAATTTTTGAAGATGGAAATCCCGGGGCAAGGGAACAGAAGGACCAAAATCCACAAAAGTCAAATGAAATGAGGTAACCCGGGCCGGCCATGCGCGCTGATGCACGCCCTAATCAGGCGCAGTCTACTGAAGGACCAAATTGACAAAAGAAGTGAGGTCGGGCCGGCGATGCGCACGGATCCAGTGTTTGATCCTAGCGATCGGAAAGTACGGAGAAAAACAACAAAAGAGGTCAAATGAAGTGAGATAACCCGGGCCGGCCGTGCGCGCTAAAAGTACATATGGAGATATGGCTTCGGACAGACAGAGAGGCTTAATTTTATAAAGAGGGTGAGGTGAGGTGAAGTACATGATGTACTTCAGAGTCACTGTCCACCCACTGGGCACCAAACAAAGTCAACCTCAAAGCATAGTCTCTGTTACAGACCAGAAACGGATGACGAACAAGTAAGTATCTGTATATGATCTGTTAGTAATCACGACCCCATCAGGAAGACACCAACTGATTTTTGAACACCCCGTCGTCGCACGTAACCTCCAGCTATAAATCTAGAAATATTTGGAGACATGGAAAACCTGAAAATAGTCAGGGTCTTCACTCATCTCTAAGCAGCTCATCGAGTGCCTGCGACGATATATGATCAACTTGCCAAGACAATATTTTTGATCAGGCTGATCTCATATTGAGATACTGGCTCTCTGTATCACTTGACTTTCGCTATAAGAAATGATTCTATATGCCTCCTGTATGTGTATGAATATTTTCTGATTTATTCAGTGCTTTCCGGCTGCGGTACAAAGGAAAGAACACCTGGCGACACAGCCACACAATTGCGTAATCAGTCGGTGTCATTCTAAGAGGGGCATAATTGCTACAAGACGTGCCTGCGCTTCGCTCCGGCGATAAGAAGTAAGCCGCACGACAAATATAGCAGACCTGCGAGACTGTGTTGAGCAATGTAACAGGGCAATCAAGAAGCAGCAACCATACCAAATGAATTTGAGCCAAGGCTGATGAACAGCCTGGACAGTAGATCGAACGAGGAACCAAGCTCCGCCGATGAATTGGAAGTAAACTTTAAATTAACAGCTTAGTTGTCATTGGAACTTTGATGGTTGAGCTGTGGGACGAGACCGGAGAGGGACAGAAAGTGATGATCTGAGGAGCGCGCAATAAAGACACAGATTTTTCCCCACAGCTGAAGGCAAGAATGGTGATGAGGTGCGAATTGATTCAGCCAAAATTGATCCAGTTTCGAGAGCAAAGGTTGTGCTTGACAGGCTGGTTCAAGAGAGAAAACGAGGGAAATTATCGAAAAATATGTCCCGACAGTTGCGAGAGCGGGAATTGTCATGGGGAGAGAAAGGGTAAGAACGGGGGAATAGCGAAAACAACGCCGTTTATATGGACAAAAACGGGACGTGGGCACAGTGCGGTGGACGTGGCGTCCTGGGGAGTGTTAAGCATCGATGAGGCATTGTCCTCGAGGCTGTGGACACCCGTGACTCGTCAGTTCACCTTGACCATTCCGAATCGGATTGAATTCAACAGCTTTGCCGCAGCTCGCAGTTGTTGCACAGCTTCGCAGCATCGGACGTCAAGGGAAGAGTTGGAGAAGCTACGGCGTATGAGGATGACTGTCAACTCAAAGGCTGTGTTTGTCAGCTCTAGTTTGGGTCAGACCGCGGCGATGGAAGAGGACAAAGAGAGAGAGGCGTGGAAGGGGATACGCTCGATGGGGATGAACCAAAGCCGTACAAATGAAACCTCGTCATTTCGTTAAAGAAACGGTAGATAAGACTATCAAGATTCAAAAGCAACAGAACAGCTGGTGTACAGCAGTGAGTGAAATCTGAACCCTCCTCTTTCCTTTTCCTTTCTCTTTCCTTTTTGGGCGCATTTTTTGTAATTCTTTTTGGGAGCAACAAACACCGTAACCGAGCCCAGTATTGGAGCCTTAAGACGCGTTGTCGTGTGTTTGGCGATCACCGTGATGTCGGCGGAGTTTGAATCCTCTCTTTGCTCTGCCCACCATCAATACCAAGTCGACGCAATTCAACACCTGCTTTCTCTGTCCTTGGCTAACTCCGAACGGAATCGGCTTTTCCTTTCAGACAACGACAATTATTTTTACTCCCTCGAGGACGCGGAAAACCGACTTGACTCGGTTCCTCGGTCATGTCAGAGACTACAGGCGTATGTCCACCGGTGTAAGTGGCATTTACGACGACGAGTGAGCGTTTTGATATCTAGATTTTGTTTGTCTGCCTGAGAACAATCATCGAGTGTTGAAGGTATGTACCCAAATTACAGCAGCGAATTGATATCTGCCCGATTGATCTTCATCTACGCGCCGTACTGCCCCGTCGTTGTGTTTCGCGGACCGTCATGGGTTCAAAATGCCGCCCTCCGTATCCCTATGCCGAAGCCTGCTCTCTGTCTCAGGTGAGAGAGTCTGCTCAAGCCGAGTCGTGACTGCACCGAGCGACGTTGTCTGATTTGCCTTCGTTCACCTCGGCCTAATACCGAACTGTTCAGCGGGCAAGTTTCCAGTCTCTTGTTCCATCTGTCCATTCAGTGCGTACTTGGCATTCGAAGGCAATCCATTTCATTCCAATCTTTTATAGCTGTGCTTCTCGCCTTCTACATCTGCCTTCGACTTCTCCATGCCTCCAATTGGGCATAGCTGTTGGCATTCCGTTGCAAATGCTGTCAATAGATAAGCGCCCATCGAAACGAGGCAGACCTGTGACCACTCTTAAGCGTCCAAGGGCGCTGGATTCGGCGTTTATTCAGCTCTGCATCCCCCATGTCGTCTGGCCCGCACGTTCTGGTTTCTGGAGCTTTGAACTTACTCCAAGACCTATCCAATGGATCCAACATCCCTGCCCTTCAACCTCTCGTAAACGTTGCTGTGCGAATATACACCTCTGCAGAAGTAAGCGCCGTCTGCGTCCCGTGGTGTTATTATCTTGCTGAGATACTTGCAGGGGGCGAAGACCAACAAACGGAAGGCGAAAAAGTTGGCGGAGGAGGTCTGCAATTCTGTCAACCAGATATCGAAAGTCTATCCGCGGGTGCCGAACTCGGTGACGGCTGATCTGTACGCCGAAGGGGTCATAGCATTCCAGAGGTAATAGCCTTTTTCCTCTTCAATGACGGCAATTATTCATTTTACGCAGAGCTTTGGAGGACGTCGCTGCCTTCGTGGAGAAGATTGGTAAACGAGGTCTATTTTGGCGTTTCGTCTATCAGAAAGAAGACGGGGAGGAACTAGGAGAATATCGAACAAAGATCACCACCGCCCAGCTTCAGTTTCTGGTGAGTACATCTTCCCTGTCATTCTATCTTACGTACCGACCATCTGCAGGTCACCATGGAACTGGCGAAAACGCAGACACGGCAGCGGAGGAGCAATATCCAGTGTTTAAACTCGCTGATGTAGACCCTGAACAAATGTTGAACCCAAGGAAATCGAGCCACACGAGAGAGATTGCAAGACTCAGAGTTGATCAAAAGCGAGTCCTGGTGCGACGTTACATGAATGTATCTGTAAGTGACCAGTCTCGATGATTATCGAAAACTAAGCCCTGGTTCAGGAATTCTTCGAGGAAATTGACCGACTGGCGCCCTTGAGGTACGATGCCCTCAGGGTACGGATATTCATTATTGACAATGCTACAGGCATCCGAACTTGCCGTTTCTCGGCGCATCACCGCTGATGGCGCCGGTGCCCTTTATTGTGATGGAACTACGTTGAGTACCAACCTGAATTTGCAAATCCTATATTTTTTTCCTGACAAATCTCAGCCTTCCACAGTCCGGCCCACGATGTAATCCAGGGCCTGTACGGTCAATCACGCATGGTGCTTCAGAGAACATCAATACAAATTGTACGCCTCCTGGTGCTCCTCACTTACTCAAACTCATTTCCGTAATTGCTAGATTTCGGGTGTGCTTGTGAGTTTGGCATCTCTCACGATAATGAATCTCACTCAACGCACTTCAGGAAGGCATGAATCATTTGCGAGAGAACAATTTTGCGTTGTCGAACCTGAAGGTGCGTTGCCAACAGGGAAATATGTATCCCCCATCTTCCGCTCAATTTCTTGTTGCTTAGAACGAGATGTTCAGCATACAGTACAATGGTGACAAGGTCATTTTGAATGTCGACCTTCCCAAGCGTAAACCTCGACCAAAAGAGGAACCTACTCGCGCTTCTTTCTCAGTACCATGCGAACCTGCGTCGGAACATTGGGATGGCACTGATATCTCGGCCTTCATGGCTGCAATCAAGTATGTTCCCCTTCTTGAGCCTTCTCACTCACGCGAGCCATTGGGTTCCACAGTGCTTTTGACGTCAGCTCCATTCTGGAAAGTATCGACATCGAAGGGCTTGTCGATATTCATGAACAGGAGAACGAAGTACTTCAGGTGTGAAAAAAATCTTCGCCTAAAGTCCCATCAGCTAACTTCTCTCGAGACTTTATTCGGTCTTCGTGCCGGCTTCGGTAAGTGTTCAATATGTTTTGAAATGTAAAGAGTGACGCCGACTGTAGCCATACCGTCTGCACTCCGTCCTCTCTGGCATCACTTCATAGAAAATGATCCCGAGGACAGGCTATCTGACCTTAGAAGCGTCCGCGAGGAACTGTACAAAAGTGGCGACCGCATACAAGATATCTCCCCGGCACTTACAGCCACAGGAAATCTTCCGTACCTTGACGTCGGAACAGAACATACCGTTGAATTGGGAACTGTGGCCTGTGTAACCGAATCGGCAGGACTGGTGATCGTGTGCAACGTCCTGAGCGAACTTCGAGCGAGGAAAATCGTCGATATGAATCCATTTACTTCAACCGAAATCGATGATGGGCCCTTGCGAGAGGGCCCATGGGAAGAATTTATTCGTAGCGGTGATGGTATTTTCCCAGATGTCGTGGGAGACTATGTACGGTATGCCGAGGAGTTATTCCTTAGGTTTTACCCTCACCTCGTTCAAGGTATGAATGTTGGGGAGACGGATATCACGCTATTGAGGTCAGCCGGACGACCACGGTTTCGCTTCACGATCCAGCGGCGAAAGAAACTCGCCGGAGTATCCAGGAGTATTTCTACCAACGTCTGCCGTCGCTTCTCGAGGAACATTCATGGGATTATCAACTTCCAACTGACGGGTTCATTTTAGGTCTGTGGGCCTCATGAATTTGTTCTCAGTGGGTCGCTTACATGAGATGCAGTCACTTCAGTACGAAGTCGGAGGACAACAAAGTTGAAGCATAATCACGACACAGAATTGGAGGAATGCTCAGATCGGTGTCTTCACTGCAGAATATGGAATAAAACGCCTATCAGAAGGACAGTAAATCCGGAAACAGAGGGGAAAGCCACCAATTATTTCCACGCTTTGCCGGAGGCAGTGGTGGAACAATTGATTGGCACCGGAGGGCATTTTTGGGGCATCTGGACGTTATCAATTCAGGAGGCAGACGGCGGCAAGCGCGAGTTCCAGTTTGACCCTGCACAATTCTCTAACTCCTATGAGTAAGTGGTTTGTTTCATTCTCACGTCCATTGTGATTGACCTTCTCTCGGAATTCGACAGCCCACACAGCGGCTGCGCAGGTGCTTTCGTCCAATTATCTTCCGACTGAGCTGTCGCCCTGGTGTCATTCGCGTCTTATCTATAATAGGAGAACTGTTCTCTTTGCTTCGGATGGTCATTCCTGAGTCCTGCGAAGCGGGCGAGAAAAATTAATCGAGAGTCAGCGAAGAAATAATGAGGCCTCTGTCTCGGTGTAACACATACACAAACTGGGGAAGGAAAAGTGTACATCCCATCAGTACAATCGAGGCTCTTTACCGAACTAGCATTATTCCGCCTTTTTTGTTTGTTTAACGTTTACTCTCTCTGTAATCTCAGAATGCATCAGTGATTTGACAAGTTTCTTGTCTCCCTTTGGGCACTTTTCCGCTTGCATCCGCTTGTCGACAAGAGCCCAAGATCAACAAGGTGCACAAGAAGGACAAGTAGATCAGAATGGTGTATATATATTATAATGCTGCTACGAGTCATACAGAAGTTCGTGTGAATGATGATCTGCGAAGCGATTTACAAAGAAGGCCCGAAACACATCAAGTGAATATGAGAAGTCTTCGCCAGGAACGCAGAGCCGTAGACGGGGAGAAGGTGAGCTGCACGCGCGCTGCAGTCAAGATGAATGACGGCGAGGCTTTTGCAGCCGTTCCTCTCCAATTCGGGTGTGACAGCCCACATCTTTGTATCGTCGTCAGGTCCATCCCCGGCGGGGCTGTGCCAATGGACGAGCGCGCAAGGGTGATACGTGTCCCGGTACGTGAATGAGAAAAAGAGGTGGACTCGAGCGACAACCATCCCCTGCATGCCAGGGAGGTCGGCGTCGGTGACGCTTCCGCTATAAAGGAGATCCAAGTGGGGGCCATCAAGGACAAGAGCAAAGGCGACACTCTCTCCAAAGCCATGGCTCTGTTCCAAGGACTGTGGTTCATCACCCAGTGTATAGCCCGCGCAACGCAACACCTTCCTGTGACGGAACTCGAAGTTGCAACACTTGCGTTTGCAGTAGTCTGACCGGAAAAACCTTGTTTCGCTTACAAAGGATTGACCGGACTTGAGACCTTACGAGGGCTTGAGGTGGCTTAAGAGCCGCTCAGTGTGTGGCCCGTAATCCCCATCAAGCAGTGGTAATTAAGCGAATGGCTTGAGGCGGATTTAGATGTATTACAAGCTATGTATTTTGCTATCGAACGCTAATCTATCCCATTTATCCTAGTCTCTCGTAGACAGACGCTACAAACGAAAGAACCTCGTACCTCGGTAGTTTGTACTATTTCGACCAAATGTTCAGGTGACGGGTGACAGGGGGTCATGAACTGAAAAAATTTGGTATATGTAACGGTGACGGTCGGGTATTGAACACCTTAACTTTTCACACCGCTAGAGAGCGCAAAATTGAATTTTGAGCTACGCTAAATTGACAGAAGAAAATTGTGAAATATGGGCAAAAAAACCTAAGGCTCCCAAGCTGGGCCTTGATAGCGCCGTGCCGCGATTCTCTTGCGCTGTCCACCCGAGAGGCACAGTCACATCATCAGACTCATCCTTGGCCTCTGACGCCTCCACATTTCTCAATCCAGCAATTCCTCCATCATCGCCGAGAATGAAATTGTCTGCCACAGAAGGCCCGCCCGCCGCAAAGGAGATGGTCAGAGACAAGGTGTGAAAACTCCGCTTCCGAAAATCATATGCCATCTCTACTCTGTTTCTATGCACATTCACACTGTAGTATGATTATTATGCTCAATATCTCTTCGGTTGATTGGGCAAGGACACAACTCGACAGTAAGCGAGTGCAAAGTTGTCCATGGCGGCCTGATCCCTTTGCTGTAGGTATTTTTATAGCCTTCTCGAGCCTCGTTCGGATGCCTGGGCAGCGTGGGTGGTCTTGGCGGGTCTGGGGAAGTTGTCCAACAAAATGAACATTTCCCAGGTAGGTGACGCGGTTGGACCGATTTTGAACACCAATTCCAGTGAACATCTTAGGTGACAGGTGACACCCTGTGAACATTTGGTCGAAATAGTACAGTACATTTATCCGCAAAAACATGTCCTCATCAATACAATCGATCACATAGAATGCTTCTCGCGAAGCCCCGAAGATGGGACACAATAAAGCACCACGTACAACATGTTCCAAGGCAACGAACATGGTGCTGGACTTCCTTTCACGTACGGGGCAGTCGGTGCGCGTCCTGGGCTGCCAGGATGAATTGCGAAACGGCCGTATCATAGCCAAGTCAACTTTGACTCCATGCGGAAGGAAACACCGAAATATCAGAGCAAGTTGCCCCATCGCTAATGGGTCATCTTCTGCGGTGTAGATAATGGAGTCGTATCGGGACTTGTCGTGGAAATTCGGGTTGCAGCGCAATATATCCCGTTCACTCCTCCACGTTACTGCCGACTGGAACTCAATGTAGAGAGCCTTGCACGGAAGAATCTGGATTATTGGCGTAAGCGCAAAGTGTGAACTGCGAAAGTCCCAAAAATACCTCGAGATATTCTTCTAGGCGGACGGGGTAGGATGGATGATGGCGTGCAAGATACTCCCGGAGTTGCATGTTGAAGTTCGGAACAGCGGGTTGTCATTCTTTGTCCGTTCGAGGCGGGTCGGGGAAACACGTGAATCAGGCGAGCCAAGGGTCCAATGAGCACTGAGCTGAGGATCGGCAGAGGGAATGAGCTCATCCTCCTGCTTCTCCTGGCTCTTCTGCCACATCTCCACTCGCATATCCAGTCGTGCCATCGTTTCCTCGTTTTCATCTATGATAGTCATCTTTCACTCCATATTAAGAAGACCGTCAAATGAAGGGACATTGGACATACCTGGTGCTCCGCGTTCTTGCCATTAGTTATTTTATACATTGCACTGACCTCTTGCTGGAACCCCTCCCCAACACGAGTGTTCTGGTTTCGACTGGTGCCTTTGTTCACAAAATTCTGCACTGCATGACTGAGGAAGTGTTGCTTCAGAAAGTTCAAGGACTTGTCATGTTTCTCTGAAACCCGCTGCTCCGAAATGTTAGCATTGAATGACTTGTAAATAAAATGCTTCAACCTTGCAACACTTTTCATATTCAACGATTAACCGCCCGAGATATTCAAGGCGAGTTTTTGTGGTCACGTCGAGCCCGAGCATGGTTCGCACCTTCTGCATGACACGAATAAGTTGAACCAACCCCGAGTCCGACGGTACAAGTTGAACGAGACATGGAAGCGCACACTACAGCTGAGGTCAAGTCTGGAAATCAATTCTCTGAGAAGGTAATTTACCTTGAGAATGTCGAGAAAAGTTTGACCCTCGGAATAATCGATGGTGGTCGCTGAAGAAAGGTGCTTCAAATTGCGCCCATCGCGGGAATTGGTCCATTCTATAGGTATTTCATGAGAAATTCGGGCTTTAAAGACGTAGACAAGCGCACCGCTCATTGAACGTAGAAGCAAGTTGATTTTCCTGGAGATATTCCTTGATAACAACCCACATATGATGTCCAAACACCCCGCCGTCCCAGAAATGGAGGGCGTCGTACCCAACCGCCTTGTATGGGTCCGAGTTTGCAAACTCCCAGAGGAAAGGCCGGTAGAACAAAGAATTCAAACAACGGAATGCAGCATAGACAAAAGTCTTACCGGGAAATCATGAAGCCCATATTTTTTTAAATGTTCCTCCCGAGCTGTTTTCGGACCATCTGGTGCATCTCTGAGTGCTCGTGCCTTAGACGCGGTTGTACGGTCAGGATATGTGCAGGTAAGCCGATGAAGATCATCTCGGTGAACCAGGCACTGGGGGACAGGGATGTAACGCCTTTGAGTTACGAAGAGCCAGCCAAGCAGCAATCTCCTCGAAGTCCATGGACTCAATGAGAACATCCGGAATATGCGGTACGAATAAGACCATCCCCAAATTTAAAGGCTTCCCCACTGTGTGAGCGCTCTCGCAAGGATGATAACACCAGACGGCAAACATCGTGATAGATTCTACGCTTCACCTGGTCATACTCTGTACACATAGAGCTACTCAGAGTCTTGGGATCAATTTGGCGTAGCTCGGGAGGCTGGAACAATTACTTCAGCTCATGATGTCCCCTACTGCGCTCGAGTAAGGGAGCGTACCATTACAACGAAACCAGCCAATGTGCCGCCCCCATTTCCAGAACCGTTCCGTGTCGCAGATTCGATCCAGCATCCTCGAAAAAGAATGGGGTGCATCTTAACCTTCGTAGACACCATTCCCTTATCCAACCAGACGTGCAGTCCAACAAAGCAAGCCGGATATCTCGCCTTATCCGGCAGCTTGTTCTAGGTTCAGAAACATTAGCTTGAACTCGTTTGTGCCAACTTGACCACTCACAACAATTTCGCGCCATGTTTTTCCGCTCCAGGGTTCATCATACAAAGGAGTGGAGAAATCGATCTCCCCGTTCAAGCACAGGTACTTTTCCTGTGAGTACCAGGTGCTAACTGGAGCAAGAGTTTCGTCGCAAATCCAGCGCTTCATGATCTTCCATGGATCGCGGAACTCAACGTCTATTTTGTAGCGGTTCGCAAAATGGGAGCCCTTGAAGTCAACAAAAAATGATTCTGAATGGAACTGGTGCCAAGTCAACAGATGAACATGCTGGGAGTATTGCTTGAGTAACTAACCGGAACATTGCTGACTCGCGCGGCGGCGAGAGACTGGTTGAGGTCGCGATGGTCGCGAAATGTGACGAAGCAGTCACTAGAATAGACCCTGTCGCGCATGTCGCGCAGATCTTCGTCAATGTCGGTATTTGGCATGCGACGTTTGACACAGCGAGATGCAAATTTGTAGTCGGCGGAAGGTGCGAAAAGGGGCATATGGGCGATGTTCCGGGCACGTATTAGACGCCCCAGGGTCCGATACAGGGTGGTTTTTGTGATGGTGAGCTCTCGAGAGGAATAATCTCGTTCGGTTTCTCAGCGATGGATGATGTTTGATGAAAATGAATCGCGGAGGCAGAAGAACCGTGGATTCAGTGTGAGCAGTTTCCTGTGTGGACTCTGGCAAGTCCAGCTCCCTGCGACTCAGAGCCCCGTAATCATCGTCAACGTCCATTGGCGACTCGCAGGTAGGCAGTACGGGTCGGCCTTCAAGAGGCTATGAATTCCCCCTGTCAAGCCAAGGGTTCCGCGGTATCGAGTGAATTACACGCACCACAGTTGGAGCTACGGTCGTAGCAGCCTTTCACCGCCTCCGCTCTCGAGTGAAATATTCTATTGCCTGCTTCCGGTTAGCGGTATTGATCCTGCTGATCTGCTCATGCTGAAGCAGATTGGCGACATGGTCCTCGCAAAACTGGCACTTTTTGAGTGTGAGTTGAGACTGAGTCAGATGCCGTTTGGCCCGTCTATTTCTGGGTGCTTGTTCTTGTTCGCGAGCCATTTGATTGTGGGTGAGAAAGGGAAGCAGCGCGCGCAACGAATAAATGCACGGGGTCGCGAACAGGCGTGATGTCATGGACTCTACACTCGACAGTGCTCCACAATTGCTCCACAACTTACAAGTTTCTTGTCGATTACAAAATGCCCTTACCCAGAATTCGCCGACAGAGCTCAGATACAACTAAACATCGGGAATGGAATAAATCATTTTTCGACAATAGACACGTTTGGGGAGGATTTTCGTAGAAGCGAAGCTCGGTGTAAGTAGAGTACTTAGAACCGTGTTGTCACCCAGTTGGCACGAATAACACTGTAACTTGCTTTTGACCGCCATTCCCCGACTGGAGTATATACAACTTTAGTGGGAGTGGGACTCATCCAGTCCCACTCACCACTGTTAGTCCCACTCCAATGTGTGTGCCGTGTGGGAGTCATTTTAACCGAGTGGAACTGGCCGTTTGATCGTAACACGGCATGGTACTCACCAATTGATGTCACTCAGCACGGCTCTGGTGACACCGGTGACCGGATCCTATACTTTGGGCACCGGCAATGGACGGGTTGATCGTGTGCTGTTTGTTCTTGTTTGTCCCCACCAAACCGACGGTTTTCACGACTTTCAAGGTCTCCCGTGCTGTTGTGCCAGATCTGCCTCAAAGCTAAGAAGCCAAATTGATTTTAATGTACATTAGTTCAGTTCTATGCATTAATATATTTTCAACAGCCCTATTCCATGTTCATGTTGCTGCTCTGCATTTCTAGTGTCCACCTCGGGCCTGTGCCAGGTGCATTTTCTGTGCCTATTCTTCTTTCCAAAGGTCTCCTGAGTCATTGTAAATAGTTTTCCCGAGGTTTAACGCGTCTTGACGCGCAATTGGGACTACACGACGTAGTAATTAAGTCACGTGTTTAGATCAATTGCCTCGGCTTCAGGACCAAATTTGAGCCAATCCGCCGACATTAAGCCTGAAATGAGTATGCAGTTCCCATTTTAGCAGGAAAACGGGGTAAATGTCCAGGCTGAATTTATTATATATTGAGTCTACTACATGTTTTCTTGGCCTACCTCGCCCCCTTGAGTAGTGAAAAAAAAAAAATCCTGGACATTCCTCTCTAACATGGATAATAAGTACTTTCCCCCAATTATGTCTGACCTTATTCTTTGTTGTTGAGCTCAAATATCGTCCAAGATATGGAAACCATCTGGACAGGCCCGATCAGGCTCTGATCGGAGTTTGAAATAGCACTGGATTGCCGGTGCCCATATACTTGAAAAGACAATTGACAGATTATCACGTGGAGCACGTGATAAAGTCGCGCACATTGCACGTGTTTGTCCCACGGCTCGGGGTGGCCGCGCCCGAGAGCAGGGAGCGGAGGCGACCAAAACGAGGGGTGCGGCCAATGAATAAAGCCTCAAATCTGTGTATAAGCCGTCTGTAGTTGTGTAATGATTATTATTGTTTTAATTGTAAACACGTCCCCGCACCGAAGGCACGGGTCATAAACTTGTAGTGTACGAAAGCATCCTAGACACGGTCACGTGCAATACTTGACAAGTGGAACAACCGTGAACAGCGCGAATATCCAATTGTGTTGACATATATACAAGCTCTGAGGTATCTATTGCTCCCCAAGAGCTCGGCGTGATCTGGTTCGTGGCCGAGAACCCTCAATGATAAGAGCTTCATTGACTTCGGGTGCTCTCGGCCGCTTCTTCTTCGAAGCTCGGATTTCAGTATCTGCGGAAATGGCAGGTGACTCGTGTGGGAACGGTGAAGACGGTATAGGCAGTGTGGGTAGATTCCCAAGGTCATCATCATCTACTGCTGGGCCAAATTGAGTGCCATTTATGTTGGCATCCTCCGGAACTCAGGCACATCTGGTGAGGTGCCGAAAATGCGAGTGTTGTAGGTTGGGTAGGTTGGGCTCGAGAAATTCGGGTCATCTGTTTGTGCCTTAGAGGTTGAAGTGACTCCGAAATGAATCAAACAAACCAAGATATCCGGTACTGTCCAAGAGGTAAGGTGGGAATGTAAGAGTTGAATCATAATTGGCTGTGGGCTCGGTTCACTTCAGATGACCATTGTTGGATCGAGTAGCTCACCAGGAAGAGTGTTATCCCAGCTGGATATCGAAGATTCCAGTCCTCCAATCGAATCATAGAAACCACTGGCCAGCCCTGGTCATAGGTCAATGTTTGTTTTCTGTCTCAATAACTTTATCTAACCTTGGTATTCTGGGGCATAGGTTAGATTGAAATCCGCCGCTCCAAAGTTCGCTTCAAGTCCTTGATATGAATCATGGGAATCGATGGAAAGTACTGTTCCCAGTCAACTCTTGACCCGCTCAAAAATTAACAAATGTTACCATTATTGACTGTTGGAACCGTGAACAAGCCGAAATTTGGAGCCGTGAATGCTTCGTCCTGAATATTACCTAGTATATTTCAGAACAAAGTGGTTATTTCCTGGGAGCCCAACTGACAATTGTTGGAGGACATGTCTTGAAGTGCAACTGAAATTTGAGGCGGTTCGATGGCAGGTTCAGATGCAGCTATCTGGTGAGAAATTAGCAGCGTCTCCGGAAGCCGACAAAAAGGAATACCAAGGGCAGGTTCCTCCTCGAGCGGGCGCTCGGCAGGACGTCTTCCGTTGATCCTCACACCAGCCAATGGTCCCTTCCGAATACTCTCCAGCTCTGAGTCAATTTCGGTCTGACGCAACCTCCATGCCCGCCGTGCATCCTTCTCCTCCTCAATCTCTCGGTGCAGTATATTTATCTGCTCTCGAAGATCGGAGCGATGACTGTCGAGCTTCATGTCGTCTTGCAGTGATTTTATCTCGGATTGAAAGATCTTCTCTCGTTGAAGAGAAGCCTTGTTCTCCTCAGCACCTGCGGTTCGTTCTGCTTTAAGAGACTCAAAGCTTGTCAACTGGTCCGTTCGAACTGCGGACTTCCGCATCCTCCAAACCTTGCGCTGGGCTGAAAGCTTCTCACATTCTCCAACACCATTCCATCGCTTCCGCATTACACCCTTCTGCTCGATTTGCAGCAGTTCAGCGGCCTTTGCATTATCGCGCACTTGTGATCTGAGAAGGATCAGATATCAGAAATCCGTAGTGTGGAGATATTGATCCACGGGGAGGAGTGAGGCTTCATTCGTGAAGTGGTGAACTACACCTGTTGACAGTTAACTCGGCAGGAAATCAGGATTGAGACTGAAATACCTGCCCAACCCATTCCCTGAGGATGGTCCTTCTTCTTTTTGTCGTTGATGAGGTCCATGACTTTCCGGCTGTTCATATATGCAGGACTGCTGGTAGATACACGCTCTCCGCCGTAGATGAGAGTTGTCGAAGGGGCTATATAGAATCTCAGCACCTTGAAGTGAGAACAGTAGATGAGCCCACCATTCAACAATTTGTTAACTGTCAACCCAAGACTACCAGCTGCAGCGATGGCCTCCCCAAGTCGATGCTGATCACTTGTGCTAGGCTTTGTTTTCGGGTGAGCTGGATGGTTATGCGGTTCTCGCACAATTACAAGTGCTTTGTGACGGGAAGCGAGGGGTGGGTTAATTGGAGTAAAAATGATCATCATGGCTTCGCATTTGCGCTGAACAAGTTGACTAGACTTTATTTGACCATCGATAATATGCGTGTAGGCTGTAAATTTACAGGTCTCAGTTTGATTATAAAAGATAATCAGTCCACCTACGGCACGTTTTCAGGCGCTTTCCGATTCGCGGGTGAACCGTGAGAGCACACAGTTCATTCACTGTTGGTGTAGTGGGCAACCGGCCATTGTTCTCCATAGCAGTCCGTAAAATGTCTTCGTCCACATTATTGGGAATGGGGAGATAGCGATGCTCAAATTTCAGAGTGTGAGTCCATTTGGAACAGCCGATAAAAAACTGCTTTCCATATGCGGCTCCCTGCATGGGTTTGATCAATGAATGAAGTTGAATAGAGGAAGAAAAACCCGTACACCTGACAAGCGTTTGAATACTGGGACCCCCATCACACTGGACTTTGCATTTAGACGTCATGATTTGATTGTAGAAACTTGACCAGGGAGTAAGCTGAAGGTCCAAAGAACAAGTTGAACAATCAGCTCACCGTGATATTATCCCGGGGACCGAGGCTGCTTCACTTTCATTTGCATCGAGTTCATGCTTCCAAAGTGCCTGTGTGGCTGCGGGATCTGGCTCATAACGCTTGCAACCCGCAAAGAGACTCGGATCGATGAATTCACAGGTGTAGACTCCCTTGCACTTCAAATGAGCCCGACGACATTTAATGGCCGTGGTCAGATCGGGCAGGAAGCCAGCAGCCTCTGAATCGCCGGCCGAATGGCCACTCGAGCCCCCCACGAATCCTGGTCCCGTAACTCCGCCAGCTCAGGTTCGACCCAATGAGCATGAGAATACAATTCACCTCTGTTCGGATAAACCGATCAATTGTCAATGTTCGATTGCCGACTTTGAGTGAGTCCAAGGCATTGGACAAATCGACCAGATATGCAGCGGGGATACGGGGTACAGTCCAGGTTGAAGGAATTGACGATATTTGAATGATTTCGTCAACTGCTTCTTGGCAGGTGAGTTGAATCTTACTCGTGGCTGCTTTCTCTTTCCCCTTGCGCCCGTTTCTATGTGAAGGTTCCGTCGGATAAATTGAGAGGGCTGAAGCTGGACCTGGTTCGATTTTTGGGACAATAGAAGCAGTAGAAACAGTGGCCGGAAAGTTGTCGGAGTCCGAATCAGAAATAACAATTACGCTGCTATCGAATGGACTCGGAGCCCGCGAAGATGGGGCACGGGATGCAGGGACAAATGAGGCACGGCTACTGGGACGCGATCCGACAGGAGAGAACATAGAGTCGCCTCTGGACGGGGCATGAGAGCTTACAGAAGATCCAGCACGAGATGGAGCACGAGAGCTGAACGGAGTCGAGTTTTGAGTGTGGTACTCGTCGAAAGAGCCATAAACCGTGTTCATATAGGCCTGGAATGCGATGGGGTTGATCCAAGCATCGGTGTTGTCAAGATCGAAGAAAAAATGACCGAGAAAATTGTCGCCAAGCATCTTCACTGTAATATGAGCATCTGACACCCCGAACGAAGAGTTCAACACACATAATTTCGATACGCCCGAATTTGATTTACTGTGGCTTTGTCGGGGTCCCAAAAGCTGGGGGACTCGTCGGAGTCGTTGTGCTGAAGATAGAGCTGGTATCCGTGGGATGTGATCCAAGCACTTGCATTTTCCATCAAGAAAAAGGGAGTATGGGTGGGATCCCCGAGAGCGGGTGTAAAGGCCTAAGAGATGAATTGACTGCATTGTAACCCGATGTGAAAGAAATACCAACAAAGTCTCTATATGCCTTGATTTCTCCGCTAGGAATGGTTTCAGCCGCCTCAAACATGTCGAAAACTCTATGCTTGGGGAATAAGTTCACAAAGGGAAATAATAAAGATACCATTATACCTGGATGGAAATTGAAGTCGAGAATTGATTCTGCTATGGGAAGGGAGTCAGTGAAGAGAATGAACAACTGGAAAGGTCACACCGATGGGATAGCAGATAACGATTTGTTTCTGACAATGAAAGGTTGGGAAGGAAATGGAAAAGAGTGCAGAGGTACAGAAGACAAAATCTTCGTGAGCACTAACGGCTGTACTCACAGGTATTTATACTGCATCCTAGACAGTGCGGTCCACCTTCCGAGAAGGAAATGACAGGTGTTAAACATGCAGTACCCAGCACATTTTTTATGATATTGAAAATACTGACCCATTTAGATTGCAAGTACTTGAAAGATGGCGCTGTTACAACACTGCAGGGGAAGGAATATGATAATGCCGACATGCATGTAAGACATGTTGGACGGCGGATGTTGAGATTACTGAGATAGTGATACAGCCGGATGTGATTCATGGTTGGAATTAATTAGATATTAACACAGCATGGTGGCAGCAAGGATATTTGAAAGGGCGCACGGTGGTGCTATATGTAAGACATGTTGGACGGCGGATGTTGAGATTACTGAGATAGTAATGCAGCCGGATGTGATTCATGGTTGAAATTAATTATTAGATATTAATGCAGCATGGTGGCAGCAAGGATATTTGAAAGGGCGCACGGCAGTGCTATGCCACGATTGGTGGATTGGAAGTCCGAGCAAGTGATCAAAAGATACATGCGGCCAACATACGGCACGCGCCGGCCCTGAGCTCCGAACAGATATTGATTGCCAATCAAAGTGTCTGCCGATCCATTTGCCATCAGTCCCACTCGGAATGCCATCAGTCCCACTCCAATAATCATTGAGTCCTACTAATTTGCACCAGTCCCACTAATTTAAGCACTGGAGTGGGGCTGGATGAGTCCCACTCCCACTAAAGTTGTTATCCCTCTCCCGACTGCAACACTCTTCCAGAGCCGACGTATCCCCAGATGCTGGGCTCCCCGTTGACGACCCTTTTCAGTCGTTGCTGCGGAAATTATGAGGATGATGTCATTACGGGGATTGTACCATAACCGTTCTTTAAGATTTTGCTCATTCGGCAGTGCTCATCAGTTTGCACATGTTGGTTACTTTCTCCATAAGGCTTAATTACTTTTTGTTCTCTCTCCTGCCGGCTGCTTGTGCAATCCATAAATTCACGGTGTTTCTAAGCGAGACCTTCTCCTTTTGCTTTCTCTCTGCTCTTCCTCTTGGACTAACCCTTTCCGCTGCTGACTTTCCGTGCTTCTCAGCCCGGCTGTAACATTTTGAGCGGAACAGCTGTGGTTCATTTTTGACAGGACGCAGCAGATCACAGCTGCTGCTGCCTATGGCATAGTGTGAACTTACTCATCTGGCCATGAGGCCACATAGTTCTCCCGGCACATTCTTGAATAAAAGTGCCCCTGTTGTCAACCAGAAGAATGACATTCCTTCGCCCACTTTTCGCGTCCTCAAGTGCTTCTGTCTGATACTGGGAGCTCAACTCAAATCTCTTGGCTGGCTCTGGTTGTCTGCGTCCCTGATTGGGTCTCATTGATGCCACTCTGTAAAGTCTGGCTTTCACTCCAAAACTCCTTTTCTGTGGCTGGGATCGGTCAGCCGCTGGTAATAGGGGTGCTCAATTTCGGAGCAGACAGAATACTTCCCCACAAGCGTCGCCTTCCTTTCTAGCCCCTCCATCCGCACATCTCACTGGGAGGCATGCAGCCTCACTTGCCATCACATCGCCCGTGACAATCTACAGAAGGTGCCGATGAGAGCGCCACTTGAGACCAGCCACAAGATCTTGACTGAAATGAAATTTATGGGGGTTTGTGATGCGTGCATGGAAGTGGCCAGTGCTCGGTGCCAAACCGACAGGCAGGGTTTTTGGGATGGGCTGCCGCAGATGTTTGGGCTCCCGCCGTGGGCCGAGCTGGAGGAACTGCGACGAGTTGCGCTGTCGACATTGTGACACAGTATTGTTGAACTCTGGTGTTTGGGTCGGACGATCTACTGCTATGCATATTCCTATATACACAGCCTTACTACTATGCTGATCCTATGTACACAGCCCTGCTATGTGCATAGCCAATTCCTGTGCCCACAGCCTTCACAGCCTTATTGCTGTTACATATAGCTTTACTCCTGTGCGCATAGCCTTACTGCTGTGCACCTCAGACATATATATGTAGCTACTCTGCAATGGATCCAGGCTTTTCGCCTCCTATCTGAGTCCATCTGAGAATCCTGCTCTATCAGCACCCTATCTGAGATCTAGTGTTTAACAAGTATTCCCCTTGAATTTTTTGTAGTGCAGTGCACATTGTACATGTTTCCTTGCACCACGATCAATAAACCAACCATTCTATCCTCAGCCTGCAACCCGGCCTAATACACCTTCACGCCCATTTCAAACCTGAAGCGCGTGACTTGTATGTGTTTCTAAATGAGAATATCCAGGTATATGCCCTCGCACTCCCACGTATCCTGGCCAAAAAGAAATGACTCCTGCAGCAGAAGCTCTATGGTGCTATTCCGAGCGTGATCCTGTCGGCAAACACGTCATTGCGGCAATAACCCATGTCTTTCTTGTATCTGTAAAGCTCCCGCCTTGTTGGCCATCTTGTCATCTTGCGCCCCTTCCGTATAGTACTGGTTTCCAGTCAACTGAATGAGTTGAGTTGGTAGTAGTTAAATTTGAGCACTGGAACTTTGCACTTGCATAAATTTTACTCAGATTCTCTCCAGTGGTGCGGCCTGTGTTGGGAGGTCCACAAGTGGATTTTAGGTCAGTTCAATTCCATTTGTGGGCCCTGTTGGGGGGTATATTATACTCATGCGGTCCACAGGCTGATGGTTTGGAGAGAAGGTATACGATGTCAAGTCAGATGTTTGTGGACCAGAGGATCAGTGGCACTGCAGACAGCCTGTGTACTCTAAATTAGTATATGCCTATCCCTGAAAATTAGTGCGCGGACATACTAGATATTAGTATGCACCTATTGGAATGTAGTATCTCAATGTACTAATATATAGTGCATGTGCTCATTTTTGTACTGATATGCAGTGCTTTCCACTGCATTCTAGTGTCTCAAGGTACTATTTTTCGGAGGTGGAAAAGTACTGAATTGCAGTGGTTCTAGGGTACTGATTTCGGGCACTGGGGGTATTTCGCATAAATAGTATATTCGTACATATGGTACAGGCGTACATGACAGAAACAAAATACAGTCAAGCACTCACCATATCGACGCGTTCGGCGGACAGCCGAGTTGCGGAGCTATTCATATTGTCCAATTTGAAACTTAAAGTCAGCCTGAGGACGTAATCGGCGAAAGTGCGAGCTTACCCGGGAAGATGTGGAACCTCGTGCGGGTAAGCTGACGATTGGGAGGTCCCCAGGCGCCAGGAAAATATACCGATTCCGGCAGAGGCTACTGGTGTGGAGGTTGTAGAAGTACTGATCTTGTCGGTGGTCTCATTGAGATCTTGCCACTGTAGAGCTGCCGACACTTGAGTATGACTGATGACGAGCGGAAGAGAGGATGTACCGCTTCTTGGAAATGCTAGATGCAATCGTTCTCCCAAAGTTCTGTTGTCGCACGTTAGTTAATGAAACAGGCAGAACAGAGAGCACACGTACATCCTCCCTGTTGAAATGCTTCCCATTCACGAACCCATGCCCCGTTGGAGATGCAGCCAGACCGGTGCCGAGTCGCTCGACACAGCTGCAGCCCCTCTCCAGTGTTAGCGGATGGGGAGAGCGCAGGCCGGGGAGCGACAAGAACACATACCGCCTTCAAGAACTCCATCGTCCGTCTCTTCCCATAGTTCCGCATCGAGTGGTAGAACAGCTTCGCCATCTTTGCGCCTGTGCTCGAACACCCAATCAGCGCTCACTCGTCCAGTGACTGCACATGTATATGCCGAAAGAAGACACACCCTCCTCGGTCTCCTCCAGCGGCACGACCCCAAGGCGGAACGGCAGCCCCTGCGCGACGATGTTGGCGTCGGCGCCCGTGAGGGTATACAGCGCTGCGGGGCACGAGAGGTCGAGTACGAGCACGGCGTTGAAGACGTTGAGGCGGATGTTGTGGAATTGGCCGGCGTGGAGCGGGCGGAGGATCTGCACGTGCCGCTGCATATCGGCGAGGAGAAGGAGGGGAGGATGAAGAATGCACCAGTGGATCGAGGGCGACCACTGCGTGGACCTGCACCACCCATTCGCATCAGCGCCGCCCACAAGAGAAGAAGAAGCAGGCAAGCCAGCACACACCGACTATCCTTCTCATATTGTTCCACCACACCAGCACCTCCCTCGTTCTGATCGCTCGCGTCGAATATCCCGTCCAGTGCCCCGCCCCACCTTCCTCCAGCGTGCCGCTCACGCGCTCGTGGGTCAGCACCGCCAGAGCCTCGCCCCGCCCCAGCCCCATCTCGCTGCGCATCGCAGAAACAAAGAACCAAAGAAAACAAACAGAGTAGAGCAAAAAAACGGGACGCACCGGCGGCGCCGACACCAGACTCCTCCCCGTATTCTTCACGAGCATGCGAAACACCGCCTCTAAAGTCGACCTGTGCCTGGTTCAGCGCATGCGCGGTCGGCGGCGGGGGCGCGACGAAGCCGAGGCGGAGCTGGATCGTGCCTTGCACGGGCGTTCCTGGGCAGCTCGAGACCAGCGGGATTGTGAATGGCTGTGCGGATGCATAGGTGTCCGCGTGGATTGGGGCGTGCGTGCGGCGTATGACAGGGACGATGGGCGTCAGCGGGCTGCCGAATCATTGATTTGTGCGGGCAGGGAAAGATGGCCGTGTGGGGGTGAGGGGAAGGTGGGGGGAAAGGGGGAGCGAGGTCAACTGGGTGGGGGAGGCGGGAGGAGGAGCGGGAGGGATGTACGACATTTCCCGGGGCGTCCCATGCTCTGCCGGTGTATCGCAGAAAGAGTGAGAGACGAATTAACGGTGAGAGTGGGAAACGTACATGGACATCACAAAAGCATGTGGCGGCGTGCCCGTCATCGCAAAGGGGAATGAAGCTGCTTAGGTTAGTGGACGGTGGAAACCTGTGGGGGCTGTAACGTACTTTGTGAGTGCGTAGTGACCCATACTTCGCAAACGTACCTACGGTAAGGCTGGGAGAGAATATAGGGGTATCAGGTAGAGTTCCGAAAACAAAATACTCCACGCATGGTCCATCTCCATACCCACGCGCCGGTGGCCCGGGTTCGAGCCATACAGCGACAGACGGGCATAGGGATGGACCTGGAGGGCATGTAGGGGTTGCTTACCATCGCCTAAACGTGTTCCGAGAAGATCTGTGGCACGCAACGCGCCCAAATGCGCCCTTGTTGGTAGAAAAGCCAAAAAGCCATTACTTCGGCTCTGGGTCTCCGATCAAGAGCTTAAAGGTCTCAAATGGTTGGGCGGAGCGTGTAGTCAGGCATCCGGAACACTTTGGAGAGGTTTTGAGTGGCGGAAATGGGTGGGACGTCCGCAGGGAGGCAAGACGATCGTGGTGTAAAGCAAGACGCGTCAGGTCACGTTGTGACTGTCACACTGTGATGAAAGCACCGAGACCAAACTTTTCGCCCAACTATTAACCAAGTGTCGCGCAGATATTCAAAAAATTTCGTGGCCATTTGAGACCAAACCCCGGGCACTTTAACATCTAGAATATTCCCCTTCACAAACACCAAAACAAATTTGAAGGGCATAATTCAACTTCAACTGCGTTCAATTGTCATCCCAGAACTTGGTAGCAACATTACAGAATAGAAACTCAAAGGACAGCATCTCTACGCAAATTGGCGTTATTTAGACTATGAGGATGAACGTAACAAGAACAAGAAATAAAGAGGTGAGTTGAGGTTGAAACTATTGTTGGGTTGGGCGGCGATTGCGTAGACTGTAGACGTGTTTGATTGGAGAGGTTGCTTTCTTTTTGGTCACAGTAGCCTGTGATGTGTCGGCTTGAGCAGTGCTTGGTTCATTCTGGATACCTACCTTCACCGACTTCGGCTTCTGAACTGTCTTCGCAGGGGGTTTCTTGGCTTTCTTCTCATGTTTTCGCTGGGAGCAATTGAGGCGATGGTGAAAGTGAGATTTGGATCACTCACAACAGGGAAATCGTCGAGCGTAAGTTCAACTTCCTTCTGCGGGCTTCTAGAGACCTGAACGCCGGAATGAGAGCAGGAACAGGAAAGAACTAGAGCTCTACCCTGGTCGCAACAATTGATTTGTCGATATTCTGATGCGATCAAATTGATAGGGGACGTTGATGTCTCTCAATTTCATACACCTCTTGCCGGCTCTTTCACTACTTAGTTCAAGTGTCATACCCAATCCTACCGCCATTTTAGAACCCCTGATGGAGCCTAAATGTCTGGAAAGCACTGAGAAAAAGCACTGAGAACTCAACAGTCCCTATTTCTCATTTCAGACCAGTCCAACACTGACAGTGGTCCACACTACACAAGAAGCTGCGTCATAAATATATACACCTTATATTTTATGAACACACGGCTCCCAAAGACTGGAATATTATCCTGTGTTGCATTATAGCATCCATCACCCAAAGTGAGACTTCAATTTCTGGGCCACTTCAACTTGCTTTTTTAAAAGTCCGGCAACGTAGGGACCATGGTTCATGCCTATTCAGTGTGCTTCTCATTTCTCAGGACATTCCAATAAGTGGAGCTTGAGATTAGACTGTAACACTTTTGGACGCCCCAAATAGCTGAATTCATTGATTGTGGACTGAATTTGATGGTCTGATTGATTATTTGCATGCCTGAATTGCTTTCAAACGATTTCCGCATTTTTTCACGGAGTTTCGGATGAGATCTGAACCAAGGAGAGAGAATGAATGCAAGACATTGGGCACGTGACATTGTCAACCGTGGCTGAGTTGACAATCAATGCCGCGGCAAAGTCATGTGAGTCCTCCTTCTTGCGTCTCTTTTCCAACTTACGGTTCATACAAAGGTATTGCCAAGCTTAAAAGCAATTATATTACAGAATTTAACTCATCTGGTCCTTCGTCCTCTGTCTCATCTGACGGTATGAACTCTGGCTGCATCATTCCCCCAGTTCTATCGATGATATACCACTTTCCGCCGCTCTGAATACGTCCAACAACAGCCATGATGCTCTGGATGTCAGCAACAATTGGAGCAGTGGACTGGTAGTGGGGGACAATGTTGAGTGCAGCATCTCTTCCACCGGTTCTGTAGGGTGTCAAGACTGCTAGCAATCTTACCTTGCCGGCCAAATTGCCCCAGAAGTTGCGGTCAGGAGGCAACTGACAGACAAGGATTTGATCCAGCCGCCCATATGAGATCCTGGAGACCCATGAGCCAGGGTGCCCTTGATCCTTGACCTCAATCTCAAACTACAGAGTGTTCAGCCAAATACAACGACACCTAAATTCGACTCTTACCCGGACAAATGACATGCCACGGCCCTTGTGTCCGATCCAAGAACAAGATATTGAATCTCCGTCAACTATGCGTACTTTGCCCCACCGGGACATAACCTGCGGCAGTTGGTGTGCAATTTGCTTCATAGGTTTACCGACATAAGGGGAAAAGCATCGGCCAATTGTGTCTTGCAGTTCGCTATCTGGTGTGTAGGTCTTCTGGCAAGGCACTCGGAGAACCGTCTGAGGATCTGAGCTGGGTAAGATATGTGGAGAACAAGCGATATAGAATAAAACCTACAGAGATCAAATCGTTGCTCGGTTGAGGATAGCCCATTGACTCGATACAAAGGAGATGCCAACTCCTTTTCGACATCAAACTGTGCTGAAAGTTGCTCAAGGTATGCACCGTGAAGAATGTTGTTGTTCAAGTTAGCCCAAGGTGATTGCTTGGACCGGAGCGCGCCTTTGAGGAACCCACAGTACCGTTCCATGAAGAAAGTCCAGGTTGTCCATCCCGGACCGCAGAACAAGAGATCATCGGGAACATGGATCAGGCCATGGACAGTCAGTGTGCAGGTAGAGAGTCGATCTTCCTGGTATTGATAATAATAGCTAGATAAAGTTAGTGGAGATCGAGATATGGATCAGAACAGTAAACCTTACCATTCATAGGTCCGCATCCAAGCAATGATTCTTCTCCTGAGATCCGCAATTTCTGCGTGTGTGATGGTGAAGGCGATACAGGTCTTGATTATGTATGTCAATTCGCAGAGATGGTCGTGATATTTTGAGTGGTTGAAACGGCCCTTCAGCAGAATAGGCGCCAGATAAACAAACCAGAAGCACCACGCCTCAGCCGTGAAGTTACGCGGTGCATGGGCCATGGAACGCACAAACTGGGCAGGGATATGTTCCACTGCATCGACCGTCTCCACCCAAATCTCGTCCCAAACATCGGAATCAATCTCGTAGTCCTCTGACCCGACATCGAGATGTTTGAATTTGCCGCTCCAGAGTTTTACCAAATTTGGTACGATGTTCTCAAAGAACAAATGCATGATATCCCAGGGATAAGAGCGTGCAAAGTCCAGTGAGCCAACACGTCGCAGAGTTGGAAGACCATTGATGCCTTCATGGAATGTGAGCTGTTTCCGATCCTTCACCAGTTTCAGCGTCTGTAGGTGATTCGTAATGTCGATAAAATCATCGTGATTGCGCAAGGGGAGATTCATTGGATTCCAAGAACGACGAGGTTCGCCAGGAAGATCTGGATGGGTGAGTGGAATATAATAGATTGTGTCGCCACCGGAAATATTCCGGATGCCCTTCATTTTGCAAGAACGGCAGGGACAGAAGGCATTGTGGCCCTTTGTATTCAGCAGCTTCTCGACAGCAAGAATGTCACCCATGCCGAAAATTGTGTAGGCGTGGAGGTCAAAGACAGCGGCGGAGACACAATCATACGTGGGAATGCCGGCTGCAAGCAGAACACATTCGTCTTCGAAAGGAACAAGGAAGCTGTGGTAATCCTTGGGTGTGCGTGGGCCAGGGATGACACCAACACAGATTTCTCTCGACAAATGAGTGCGGACTGCTGGCCGAATGTTGTAGTTCTGCAAGAGGATTGGAGTCGCAGAAGGGCCTTTGCGTCGGTGGTCAAACAGAAGGTAGGAATCCATGCAGACTCCAAGGGCAATATCGTACTTTCCCGAGAAGTAGCAGTGTACAAGCTCCCTGCCATCAACGGTGACCTTTGTTTTATGAAGGTTCTGATAGTGAATACCATCAAACACATCCGATACCTCGTTGTGGCGGCTTTGGTAACGGTGCCGATAGAGGAGCTCTTCAACTGTCTTTGGATTGGAGAAGAGGCCCTGCAGGCGAGGGATAAGGGGCAAGTAGCAAAAGAGTCGACGAGGGGTGCCAGCTGGTGTATAGCGTGCTTCCCTACAGTCTGGATAGGGACAATGAGAGAGATTGGAATGTTGCGAGGTGTAGGCCATGCAGGAGTTGGGACAGCAATGAAACCAAAGCGGCTCTATGCGCGTGAGCAGCGCTATGCGGTGGAGAATCACCCATTCCGAGCTTATGTCCATTTTGTGACTGAATGCGTTTCGCATGTGGTTGAATGCAACACACGGCATTTTGGACAGCATGCGCAGCTTGAATGCTCGGATATTGTCGCGATCTTTCTCAGTCAAAACTCCATTGCCTGCAGTACAATCAGAGCTCATGAAAAAAAATTATAAAGTGAGAGACAACATACGGATTTCCCATAACTCTCGCTCGTTCTCTGGAAACAACATCTCATCCAGTTCTCGCTCCATTTCATCAAGTCTTTTGGGAGTCTCTTTGTCGAGATCTTCATCAAATTCGATCCAATCAACAAGAGAGTCGTCAGAGGCGTCAGAGAGGTCAGAGTTTGGAGGTGCGGACTCAGAGTCGGAACTGGTAGAAGCTGATGAGTCAAGATCCATGGTATCATCAGGCTCAGGCGACTCTTGTTGTATGGCTGGGCCATGACTATGATTGATATCCATGGAATCATCAAGCAGAAGGGGGTCTGGATGAGCTATAGTGTCGTCAGGAGTGAAAGAGCGCGACTCTGAGAGATCTGTTGTGCTCTCAGACTCAGAGGGGAGCTGCCCAGATGCCTCTGTGCGCCGATAGTGTTTGCAGCGGGTGCTTTTGGCGAGCCGCTTGCCACATGTCGGCTTGCAATGGCAAATCTTTTTCTTTGACTTGGGCATGACGGAGTGCACTGCAGAACTAGTTTGAGGGCTAATAAGCATCTCCCGGACTGCAAGCCAATGACCGGGACCAACAGTGCGTAGCCGAGATTCCAATCAGCCGAGACGAGGAGATGATGCCCAAGGCCTGGCTCAAGCTTTAGATATTTAAAGAGACCTAATAAGACAAATTTTGGATGTGAATCGAGACCTACCAAGGCGTAGCAAGTACGGGAAAGCTTTAAAACCAATTGAGCGTCCAAGAGGAAGTGAAGAAAGGAAGCGAAGAAGCAAATGACCGCATCACGGTGAATGCCGGGTGCACCGGCATCCCACATCAGATGCACATTCGATAAGATCACAGGATGTTGAAAATGGTTGCGCATACTGGGGATTCAGTACTATGGTCATTTCAAATTTAGTACCTGGAAGATACTAATTTGAAGTCACCTAACAATTAGTGCATCCGAGCTACTGATTTAAAGTCACCCAACAATTAGTGCATCCGAGCTACTAATTTAAAGTAGCCCAAAATGCACTAATTCCCGAGGTACTGCATATTAGTACGCAAATCAAACAATTAGTAGATGGGTACTACATTCAAGTGCAAATACTTTCCACAGTGTCGGCTGGTGGATCAAGCACTGGAAGTTGAGCCTCAGGACAATGCACTCGAGAGATTTATGAAAAAACAGACATACAATCAAGTTCGGGCTGCTGAGAGGACATTCAAAATGGCAGATCAAGCGCGGGTTTGTGGAGGAAGTAATGACTGTGCGGCATTCTCTCAGAGTCATCCCTATCCACAGCAGTTGTAAGGCAAAGGCTGGTTCTATTGTTTTGTACTGGGTAAGCAAGGAATAAAAGTACAGCGACAGCGACGTAGCGTAAAGAGATAGGTGGGTAAGGTATGTGGGTGGAGAGAAGGGTCGAGGACGCGGTGGAGAAGTGAAGACGGAGGGAATGGGAGACGGCGCAAGAGCGGGGTGGGGGGTCTGCACACGGTGGGAATGGAGAGATGGGCGGGCGAGGGGGACGATGCGGGACGCGGTAGCGAGAACACCAGCGGGGTGGATTCGATTGACCAGGGCAGTGCCGTGGTGGATCCGAGCGTGGGGCCACAGGCAGAATAGGGGAGGGAGATGCGCGGCAACTGTAGCGCGGGGGGGAAGGAGAACGGACGTAACGGCGGTGGATGCGATCCGGAAGCGCGGGCAGGGAGACGGCGTCGAGGGGACGTGGCGGGCGGGGAACGGGGTTGCGTAGATGTCCACCAGATGCGCGGGGACGGGACAACGGCGAGGCGAGACAGGTGAGGTGGTGCGCGCGCAGCAGCAGGGGCGGGTAGGGCTGCAGGAGAGGGACGCAGACATCGTGTGGTCGCGTCAACGCGGCGGCGGGTGCGGACAGATGGCGCAGAAGTGGAGGTGGGATTCGATGAGCGTGTCGCTGCAGAAGGGACGCAGGTGTGGATGCTGCGGCGCCGTGCTCCTGAAGCAGAACTGGCCCCCGTGCCGACGCGGAAGTTGGCGCGAGTATGGATGTAGGATAGGGACTCGGCCGCGGGGCGAATGCGGGGCAGGACGGGCGTGCCGACACGCAGGTGGGTGCGCAGAGGCGGGCGCAGCTGGAGGCGAGATGGAATGGGCGGGGCAGTGCACAAGAGGGTGGCGCGGCGGCGGTGCGTATGCAGGGCTGGACTGGTGTGCCGGTACAGAGACGGGTGCGCGGAGGGGCAGCGAGAGGATCGGGCGCTGGCGTGCACGGAGGGAGGGCGGGGAGTACACGGGCGAGAGGTGCAGGTGTGGATGCGGAGCGAGACGGGCGTGCGAGGAGGGCGCGAGGGTGAGGTGAATGCGGGATGGGACGGGCGTGGCAGCACACGGGAGGGGTGTGGAAGTGGGCCAGTACGGGTGAGGGTCAGCGGCGGAGCGGACGACGGACGCGCGGGGGCTGAGTGGCGGGGCTGAGTGGCGGGACGTGCGCGTAGTTGCCGGCGCTGGGACGGGCAATGCGCTAGAGCACCGCGAGCGTCAGCGGAGCCGCGGCGGATGGGAGCGGATGGCTGCCGAAGTTGGGGTCAAGCTCGTGTTTGGGCGTGGGGGGGAGGCGCGACGAGTGGTTCGTGTTGGTGTTATCGCATCCAAACGAATCAGAGTTCAACCGCAGGACGAAAGGGCCACACGCACCATGACCTCGTGCCACACCTCCCCACCGACGATGGAGAGGGCGGCGATGACGACGTAGCCTCAGGCTGCATCACGGTGGTGAGTACTTTAGAATGGCGCCCGTTTTGGCTGTGCTGTCACGTACGATGCGTGTCAACACGACAATCAAAAGTCTGACAGCCTTCTGCTCCCGAGTAACACGCCTTTTCTCCTCGCTCTCTCCACGTGTTGTCTGTGTCTTGTATGGTACTACCCACCCTTCAGCGGCAGACGGACACATTGACGCTTCGCCCGACTCAGACACGCCATGATTTTCATCCTCTTTCTTGTACACTTGCTCTCCAGGGGGGTTGGAGCGGAACAAGATTATATCCTCGGTTCACGAGCCCCAACCGACTCCTGCGACGACATCAATAACTGTAGGAGACTTTTTGATATCGGCTGGGGCTGCGCCACTACCATTTTCGCCGCAACTTGGGTCTCAGTGCATCCAAACGTGCCACCGCCGAACCAGAGCTGGCTGGCGCTGCTCTGGCGAAGGCTAAAGATGATGCTTGTTGCGGTCATCGCACCAGAGGTGATGGTTGGGTTTGCCGCTCGGCAGTTTGTTATGGCTCGTTACTGGTCCATTAGTGAGTTGGGCTTCCCTAAGTTCCAGCTTTATGTTGAATGGCCGAACAATGCGTACAGAATGCGAGATCTCGAAAACACACGGGTTCTTTGTTTGCATGGGTGGCTTCATCACTCATGGTAAACATCCTATTGTAGAGCGAAGCCAACTTCGCATATACGCTTCCGCTATAAAGGAGATCCAAGTGGGGGCCATCAAGGACAAGAGCAAAGGTGATGCTCTCTCCAAAGCTGTGGCTCTGTTCCAAGGACTGTGGTTCATCACCCAGTGTATAGCTCGGGCAACGCAACACCTTCCTGTGACGGAACTCGAAGTTGCGACACTTGCGTTTGCAGTAGTCAACATCTTCATTTGGTTGCTCTGGTGGGGGAAACCCCTTGATGTCCAGGACCCGATCATCCTTGGTACATCTGAGGAAGGGTTTGCAGCTCAAGATTCATATTGTCCTGGTGTTCATGCATCGGGCAACCCAACCGCACTTACGAAATTTATATTTAGACTCCGGAGCATGCTGGGTGACCCTACTAGCGACTACCCCTGTCCATCCAACTCAGTACATTTATTTTTTTCCGTATCCGTTTGGGACATCAATTACAAAGAACACGTCAGGATCCCTTCTGTTGTGGCATCCTTTGTTGGTGCCATTTTCGGTGCCATCCACTGTGCCGCCTGGCCTGGAACTCACACTTCCCGTCTGCCAATGAAAAGTGGATGTGGTGGTTGGGTGCTCTACTTGTTACTGCCATTCCTCTGATTGCAGTGCTAGAAATCCTTGTACTGTCCATCTTTGATGAGAGAACCTACTTCATCCAAACAAAGTCAAGATTCTTCAAAGCTGCATTTGCTGCCTTCATCCCACTTTACATCATTGCCCGCCTCTTCCTCCTTATTATTCCTTTCACCAGCCTGCGAACCTTGACTCCAGACACATTTGTCGATGTAAACTGGAGTGTTTACATCCCCCACTTCTAGGCCTGGAAAATGCTTTCATGAGGTATATGCTATCATTATACTGCTTGTATATCATTGTTGACATTTCATAGGTTTTCCGACTTCAATGTGTTAATGATGCCGGACTTTGGGATTGACGTTATATAGAAGGTTCCACCCTTTCCAATCACTTTCACTGGTGGAGTCACAAATCATTGGAAGGATTTTCAACAATTGAACCATACTAGTGCAACCAGAACATTCAATGACCTTGAATCTGTAGTAAATATATTCCTGCAGTGTTTTGACCCAGCGTTACTTGGGGTAAGGCCGTTGCAGGGTGTGACAGGTACTCATAAGTATGTAATGGGAATTCATGGACACCCAAGTGAATGAATTTCCCTGCAACTAAAAAAAATGAGGTTGGATAAGGCCGCAAGCGGCAGATTCCAAACCTTTAGCCAGTTGGTTTCAAGGGGCCTTGAATTTTAGAGTATAAAATTGCATATTAATAGTCACAGTATCTAAGGCACAGATTGAAAAAGTTATGTTTGGGGATGTGTTGGAAGAATTCCTGATATCTCAACGAGTTCTGCATTGATTCACATGAAACCTGGATAGAAATACTCAGCTAATTCATGTCGAATTAGTGATAGAAAGAAATTTGCAAAAATGATGTATATTCAGCGACATTGGTTTAGTGAGCCATTTTGCTGATGAATGCAGTTTACAGGCATCTAGACACATCCAAATGATGTCGACCTTTGTCAGGTAAGGCTCTGATACATTCTGCAAGTTGTAATCGTACTTACGGTGCTAGGCGGACAATTGTTCCTTCCAGGGTACACAATGCGCAGGAAGATGGAGAAGGTGGTGCCAGAGATGGTTGCCATACGTGTGATGCTGGTGGACATGATCACGTCGTTGTCGCCGGAAGTGGTGAAGGAATGGACTGAGATGGCAGAGAAGTGAGAAGCCGATGCTGGGGCCCCCAACCCATTTGAGACAATACACAAGGATCAGCATGTAGCAAGCGTGCATGCTGAGCTGGCAGTGGAGGCAGCAGCAGTGTGAGAGCTGGCAGGCCAGGAGGATGTGAACACCGTTAGGGAAGACATGCATATCACAGAGTTGATTGCAATGGGGCTGCAGCTCAAGCAGCACAGTATGTCCTTGTACCCAAGTGTGCATGCTGAGCTGGCGGCAGAGGCAGCAGTGTGAGAGCTGGCAGGCCAGGAGGATACAGATGCCGTTAGGGGAGACATGCATATCACAGAGTTGATTGTGATGGGGCTGCAGCTCAAGCAGCACAGTATGTCCTTCTGGTCCTTCTGTAGCTGATCGTTTACTTACATTGCTCCCAGGTGAGTGCTGGGCTCCACACAAGTTCCTCCCAGGGCTGGCGAACATCAGGGCACATGAAGACAAGGTATCCATGCATGCTGCAGAGGCCCAGCCCATGCCGGGAGTGATGGTGTCCAGCATCAAGCTGTGGCTACTATCAGATGTGGTGAGGGCCCCTGCGGCTGACACCGCCAAGGTTGCTGTCAAAGACACTGTTTTCCTGCACAAGCATCAACTGCGGGTGGGAATCATGGCTGAGGCTCTGCACAATGTGTGTAGGCCTGTACCAACTGAAGGATGCCTATTCACAAGGCGTGCAAGACAACATGCAGTCCGCAGACAAGCTGCACAATCTTGTCCCAGTCCCAACCTCAGGCTTACCTTACCCTGATCCAGGTTGCTAATATCGACCTCGACCCTGGTGAAGTTGTCTGCAAGGACCATGTCTAGGTCTCTTGCCAATGGTAGAACCTTCAGGTCCAGGCAAACCAGTGCCATGATGTCACGCGCTACATGAAGATGCAGGACAGCAAAGTGGCCAAGAAGATGAAGGGTGGTGTCCCTGATCTCTTGACGCCCGAGGCCTGCTCTGGGATGGCCAAGAAGCACACCCAGGGTGATGCTGACACTGAGCATCGCTCTAACAAGAGGTGCAGTGGTGAGACCCAGACCCAGGAGGGACCCCCTGTCTCAGTGTGTGGCACTTCGTCGGAGCATGGTGGAACCAAGACTCTGATCTTCCCCTTCGCTTTCTCCTTGTCCTTTGGCAGTTCCGTTGCTGGGGACAAGACACCCCACTACACCCCCGAGGGGGGGGAACATCCTCGCTGACATCAACAAGCAGATGGATGTCAAAGTTGAGAAGGAGCACAGGGAGGAGCTCAAGGAAAAGGAGTCCTCCAAGATGAATGTTGATGAGTGAGGTCGCTGTTTGCATCAACCTGGAGGGTGTATGTAACAGGTACACCTTTGCATCTATCTTTTGCAACCACATCACCCCGATATGGCAATCCCATCATTTCCTTGTCCCTCCCTATCCTCACCCTTACTTTATCCCTTCTACTCAATTACTCCCTCAATCCCTTTGTCCTTGATGTCACACCCGTACTCGATTTATTAGTCACTCTATTTATTCCCTTACCTACCCCATTCATATCTATTCTTACCTCAATCCATCTCCATTCCATTCCTATCCTCTAGTTACTTATAAACACAGCATGTATATCAAATACTTCAGTCAATCAACTATCTACCCTAGACATGAAACGCGCGTAAAGAGGACGGAGCTCGACCCGAAGTGATGGAAACTTTTCTGTAATTCATCCCAAAGGTGCACATACATCGATGCGCAGGACTCTACGGTGCCGCAACCACTCTAACGGCCAATTAGAAGCACAGCCGAGAAACGAGGAGGAAAGTCATCTCTAACACGTTGCGCTGGTGGAGTGTGAATAAAGGCTTGGGTGTTGTTGTCAGCGGCCGCAAGAGCAGCACAATGTGAAACTAGCGAGTGCGAAGATTAAGGTTGACGTTGAAGACACAGTTGCAGAGGAAAATAAGAAAGGAAATCCTTAAAATCGGAACACCCGTAACAAGCGCGGTGTTCTAGCGCCACAATTCGGGAGAATATATTTCTGTCCATGCGAGAAGCACCGTCTGGTCGGCCTTGTTACATGTGTTCGCGTCTTCGAGGAGAGGGGCGAGAAAGCGACGAAAGAAGTGGCGTATCTCGGTATGCTTAGCGTAGTGGCACTAGAACGGTTGAGGTACAAAGCATACAACAAGCGTTGGCCTTCGTGATATTGGGCAAAGAAACGTGAACCTACCCTACACCGTGATGAATGAAATCAGATCTTGGGGAAGTGCGTGCCATGATCCTTCCAGAAGAGACTCCCCGGGCGAGGAAGCGACGGAAACCCAAGTATTTCTTTAGCGTAAAGGCACCAGAGCAGTTGAAGTGCTTGGGTAGCCCTAGGGATCCCCACCGTAACCGTACAATACGGGACCTTCTGGCCACCACTATATGGTTACGGGTGCTGCTGTCCGTAAGGCCGTACGAAGCTGTATGGATACGGTGTGGAAGTGCCTATCGGCACACTTGTCGCATTTACCCATTAGGGTGTTGCTCATGAGTTCCTACTCGGGCATTAACAGCCACTCTTTCTTTCCTCCATTCCTGAACAAACTAATATTACTCTCTTCCCACATGATCCAGATTTCTCATTGTCCGCTCCGAGAGTCAATATTCTCGTCGACGCCTCTACCCTCACGCATCAAGGGATCATGTGACCGCGTCGATCCCGGCCTTGCGCTGACTTTCTTGGCTGTCGTGTTCAACACGCGACGGGCTTGATGGGCTGGGAGCCGTTGTATTATTGTCCGAATATGCTGCATCAGTTGTCTGCATCCTGAAATGTACTCGGCGAAATTTGTCCTCATAAGTTTCTGTAGGGTAAATGAACAAAGTCGGGTGAGGTGGTAAAAAATCGCTAACAAAGATTCCATAAGGTGAAAAATTAAATTTCGAAGGCTTGGAATCCTCCCAGTACGCTCTGCAACATTCAACGTTTACTTGTACTTGAGCGACACCCGGTGGTCATCCTTGACCGCCACCTTAATCAGCGCAATTGCCCCTGCGATCGCGGTGTGAATGAACATTTGAACGGAAGTGGTGTGCTGCACGAAAAAGGTTATCAATGTAATTTTACGACAAGGGAGGTCAAAATGGACAACACGGACGTGATTATGCCCGAAAGATACTCATGCGACGGCTCGATGACTCTACCATCCTCATCGACGGCCTTGAAGATATCGAACGTGGCGAGAATGGACGCGACGGTGATCCAGATGGACGAGAGGGCCAGGTGGCGCCCGGGGCACTGTCTATAATTATGAAAATCAACGAAGGCTTCGCCTTTAGATACGGATGAATAAAAATTCCACTGTGCATACCTCCTTCCGAACCCAAACGCCGCCTCAGGGTTCCTGACCGCTGGATTGAGCTTGCCGTCAAGGAGAAATCGCTCCGGTTTGAACGCATGCGGGTCTGGATAGACGTTCTGACATGATGTTTAGAAAACCGGACATTAAAAAGAAGATTGAAGCCGCGAACCTCATTATGCAAGATAGCCCTAGTGAATGAAAAAAGGGCAAGGAAATCAACAATGGAGGGAATGGCACCACCAATTCGGCTCACCATGCATTGCCGACAACAAGGGAGCCTGCTGGAAGCCTGTACCCGCGATACTCGTCCTCCGTCGCGAGGAGCCGCGGAATCGCTGGAATCCAGGTACATTCGATAATCAGATTCAACTACGGACTTGCGAAGCCAAGAACTCACCGATTGGAGCGACATTCTCCCACCGCATGACCTCTTTCACGAGTGCAGATACATACGGCAACGACGCTTCGTCCTCGAAAGTGGGCAGATACCTTCCGCCAGTGAGTTCGTCGATTTCCGCTTGCGCCTTCTGCTGTGCCGTGGGATTGGCGAGCATGGCGAGGACGAAGGTACCAAGAGCGGAGACGGTCGTGTCGGCGCCGCCGATGTACATGGTCCCTGCGGTCTGCTGGACGTGGTGCTCCTTGTAATACGGTTGTTTGTCGGGATCGTTGAGAGCGTGTAGGCTGTCAGCGGTGAAGGAGGGTGGAGCGGTCCCGGAATCCTGATGTTTGCTGTAGCATGGATTGAATTTGGCGCAAAGGTAGATAACGTACCATCTGACGTTTAGTCTCCGCAAAAGGCAGCTCTAACATGCCACGAGACAGCTTGAGCCATTCTTCCGCTTGGCGCTTGAATCCTGCCCCAGGGAACCATCTGGGGATGTGTTTCAGAATGGGGAAGGTGTTCTGAGGATTCATGTGAATACTATAACGTATATGGTTATGATTGCAGGCATGAATCTTACAACGAGGTAGACTCCTGGGACAGATGCGATCGAGAATGTACGCACGGCCTTGTGTGCGAGAGTAACATATGGGTCGTCAGAAGGAAGCACGTCGATCCCGTATGTCACAGACATGATGATTTCGCCGGCCATTCTACAGTATTTTCACGACATACATCAGCTTGAAAGATAATAGAAATCCAGGAATATCCTTATACATACTGTCGAAAATGATCCATGAAACCTTCCGGGGTAGACAGGAGCCGCCCGAGAAGGGCATGGGTTCCAGTCAATTCCTGTGGCTCGTATTTTCGCGATGCTTTGACATTGAATGATTGGTTGAATAGCCGGCGATGTGTCCGCCTGGAAGATATCAGAAATATACGAGGATGATCCGACAGAAAGTGTCCGCACCATTCGTCGCCTGTTTTTTAGCGGTTCTTCGGGTGGAGTTTGACGAGGAGATGAGGTAGCGTACCATATTTCATCAACGCTAGTGCATGTTAGATTAATGAGCATCTTGCAATTTCCGGGCGGAAAACCGGTACCAATATTAAAATACCATCCCATCAACTCTGTCACCATTGTTAGTGCGTCTCTAAACCACGACCATGAGCGACCGAGCATTGCAAAGCTTCCACAAGAACACTTACCTGTCCGAATAAAGGGACGATCGTTTTTCCAGTAGGGCATTGGTGGCCTCCAAAGACGAAAGTACAATAACAGACGTCCCCGCGAGATTAAGATGGATGATATCCGAATCTAGTACAATCAATGCTAACAATGCAGAAAATAAGAGCGTACCCCACCATATTTTTTGCTCCACAGAGCGTACGTTTGCCATTGGAAGGTCGAAGGTACATCAAAGAGGTTACCTACGAGAGGTAACTTGTGAGGACCTGGAGGCAGAGGCAGCTTGGAGCGTCGAGTGCGCAATGTCGCAGCATACACCATGGCCAGAATCATGAAAATCGTGCATAGAACAATGGGGCTTGAGGTGAGCATGTCTGTCGTGGGGGATTTCCGTATGGTCTCCCCGTTATAACTTAGCTCGTGCCGTCACCCCCAGACATAGAAGAACAGAGCCCTACATGATAACGGTATTGTTTCCGGCAATCCATACTACCGCTGGCTTGAGAAAGCGAAGAGAAGCCCAAAACATGAGACTTTCAGGTTAGGAGTAGGGAGTCGCGCAGTCATCGTCGAGATAGTACTTCCGAGTTGCCAGATCGGAGGATGGGTTAGCATCGGGCGGCATACTCATTTCAATGTGCTTTTCGCGGAGACTAAGACGATTTCCGGGTCTACAAAAACATACAAACAGCGCCGGCGACGGCCAGCAGGCTTTGGTCGTTTGTGGAAAGGAAGAGAAGAAACAACTGTCACATGGTGATCTGCATGCCGAACTTTACCGAACAGCCTCTCACAGCTGCCACCACATCGACCGGATGAATTGAGGCATTATCCCGTTAGTCTGAGTGGAGAAGAGGCAAAGTCTCCCTCGCAGTGAGCGGTCTCGGGCTGAAACCCAAGTCGGCGCGAAGCCGCAACTGTTGTAATTCCGAGTCCATCGCTCGCTATCTCCGACACCGCTGATCGGCGTATCAAGGCGACAGGTACTGTACCTTGCCTCATTTACCTTCTTCTGTGTCGCTTTCTCCCTTTGGTAAAATACGCCTCACTAAGTTTAATTCATCCAGACTTAGCTTAATTAGTTCCTGATGAGTTTTGTATAGTAAAGTTAGTTTGCGCAAGTTACTTTGTTAACCATCCGGGTCAAGGCGGGGAGCCGCTTCTGCTTTCAGCGTGGGTGCCGAGGCAGAGCTGTGCCGCGTTACCCCTTCCTCTTTCTCACCCCGCCTCTTCTTCCTCCTTCCCTTCATCGCTACCTCTCCAGTCTTTCGGTGTCCCTACATCGCCTACTTTACACGCCCTCTGCTTCGATCTTTCATTCCCATGCCTTGCGCATACTCCCTCGTTGCTCGAGAGATACACCCACGGCGGCACAGCCGCACGCCCCCGGGCCGGATTCTCCCCCCGTCAATCCCAGGCATACGGTTGATTCGACACGTAAATTGCATCTTATTTCTCGCATTTTGCGTCTATGTCCACGGGGACGTCGTCCCTCCAGCCACTTTTACCGGGTTTCCGGCGGATCGCAGCGAAGGCCCGAAGCTTTGAAGTAAAATTGCGCTTCTATTCGTCACCGCAATGATAATCCCCCTCTTCACCCCTCGGCAATATATCCCCGTTGATCCATTGGTCAGTTTTCGAGAGTCCCTTCCGAGGCGGATTTTGACTTTCACCGAAGAATCCGATGAAGGTCCCGAATCCAGAGCCGACTGCCTCGATATTCTCCTTTGCCTTCTCTTTTTTCTTGGATCACATCATTTTCCTTGCGTACCGTCAGTCCAAAGTGGAGGAGAGTGAAAAAATTAACTTGTGACAGCTAACTTTAACTTTGATCGCCCCTTTGTCTTGGCAGGGCTAACTTTACTTTACTTTACTTTGCTTTTCCCACGGTTGGCGAAACTAACTTGTTGACAGCTAACTTGTACGGTTCTGACAAGACCATCCAAGGACCACAGTAGATGTTTCCTAGCACCTGTAGAGTACTCTAAACCTTAGCAAGTATCATTTTCACTCTGCCACAGTGTTTATAAATGCTTTCATTGTTGTTTATCCCGAGTTCAATGATATCTTTTGCGGCGCCGTACCTGTATATACGTAGTTCGGGTACAGGTACCCATACCCATACCGTAACCGTAAGAAATCCCAGGACCATCGTTACGGTTACGGTGGCGGTGATGGCCAGTTAGTCACTTGTACTTAGTCCGCGATTGGGTGGGCCGAAGCAACGTTGTGAGTCTGTTTCGTTAAATAGTATCGGGAATTAGTTCGGTAAAAGGACTCGCAAAGAGGATGATGCTTCGATTGTCTGGGTTTTATCAGGGCAAAAACTCGATTTCCTGCGACAGCGACGCACCCATCAGGTCACCGTCGAGGCATTTTTCAGCAATCTATTGAGTGGTGTGGACACTCGGGGTAGATTAATATTAAACGGCAAAAGGATCATTGCGACTTTCTCAAGGGCCACGAGGACATCATCAAGCAGCAAAATACCGGCTTTTCAGTACTATGGAATGTCGTTAGGCGAAAGTAGTTAAAAATAAGCCGAAAGAAAAACATACGGCAGCCCTAGCCAGCGTAAGGCGTGCTTTCTGACCTCCTCACTGCATTTTGACGGCTTCTGGAGCCACATGAGTCCAGGTTTGGCGAGCCTTAGCCGAGATCCCAATCCTCAGTTTCGCTTGACATTTCTTTGAGTCCAAACACTTGCCTCGTAATGACGCCAGTTTCTAGGATAAAATTGAGTCAAGTGAAAACTGGAATAGTAAACGCACGCATGCAACCTCCACAAAATAACACGATCCAAAAGCTGTCTAGTGCTCTCACTTCAGACAAATAAATCAGTTGGCATTTTCAAGCACGCCATTAAGAGACGCACTTGTGCATCGTATCTCTCGCCCGCAACCGGCAGTGCGCCATGTGGGTTAAAAATCTTACTGTATTTTAAATAAGCAGTACATCGCTACCAAAAGTAAAGTACGAGTCCTGCTGTGCAAAGCATCGGCCTCCCCCCAAGTGTATAGGAGGGATGAGAGGCTAGCAAGAGGCGGAGAGCGCCAGCGAGGTTATGTGCTTGTGGCTGTGAAACATACTAGTTGGTGCAATCAGTGGCTGTTGTCCCACATAATAGACATGACCCAGCCGATCGATCGGTGAACCTCTGCTTCCGAGTCGCTGTCAATATTGCGTGGGATTCCACGTTGCACAAGCACATACTTCCCGGGACACCCCGCCATTCCAATTGCTGAACGAATCGATCGCACGACCGATTAAATCCGACCATTTCTGGCTCGGAAGGCTTTGGCATGGGCGCGATTTCGGCCAATTTGAACCCCTTGGAATGAGCAATTTCCCAATAAAATTGAACCACGGACTTAAGCCTTTGACAAACCGGCTTATTTGTAGTCGCCGGCCCCAAAGACTCGGACTCCTTGCTTCTCGGATATTCATTGTGCGACGTGCGAAAGTGCGTGCTGTTCTACACGAGACTTACACGAGGTGCTCAAGGTGACCAATCCTGTCTTCCACCTCCACTGCGCACGAATACATCCTCCTGTTCCTTTCTGTAGGCAGCTCTTTCTGTTGTATAACATTTGCTTGTGGCTGACATAGTGTCCCACCTACAGTAGATTGGCGCTCTAACGGCCCATATTGACCATGTCTCGCCTGGGTAATGAATACCAGGCCGTCAACATTTTTGGTATGTAAAGATGCTGATTGGGACGTCAGCATCATGATCTCTTGTCTCCAGGAGGTACAGGAGGTAAGGGTGGAGAGGGTGGCATAAACGGGGGTGAAGGGGGTAAAGGGGAAGGACCCACTGTGACTTTTGATCATTCCGCAAATAAAATGTACGTCGGTGAAGTATTCCCTGTTGCTTTTCTGCAAGTCATTTCTCAACAACAACAGTGTACATCTGGGTCAAGGGTTAATCAAGTTTCCTGTGTTCAATATTTTGCAAGCTGAATTATGTCTAGACTCAAAGAAATTCTGTGCAAGTGGTTGGAGTCTCCTCCCGATACAAAGGACAGACAGTATGAACTGCAGAGCCTTCATCACAAAGCCACTGGGCACTGGCTTCTAGATGATGGTCAATTTGTCAGATGGAAAGACACACCTGGCTCTTTATGGATCAAAGGAATCTGTAAGCCAGTTTCATTGTGTTCCAAGCCTGTCTCTAATTGGTTGCAGCTGGTACTGGAAAGAGCGTACTAAGGTGAATCATATTGTTATTACACACATAATCTGCCTCTGAAAATACCAACACGGGCAGTTCAATAGTTATCGAAGAAATTGTCAAGACCTGTCGTGGCCGGTCTGCCGTTTCATATTTCTATTTCAATTTTAGGAACGAGAGGCAGCGCATGGACATCATGTTACGTTCTATTGTCTGGCAGCTCTCTGGATGGTCACCTTTGCCCTATAGTTCTCTTTGTCAGCTATATAAAACACTCGGAAATGGAACTACACTGCTGCAGCATAAACATCTTCAAGGAGTTCTCGAGGATTTACTTTCAGAGTTGGAATGCACATATATCATCATTGATGGACTCGATGAATGTTGCAAGACTGACTGGAAGCCTCTTGTTGATTTCATTCACAGCCTACACCATGCCACCAAAAATGCACCACATCTCTTGTTTACCAGTCAACCTCATGAGGACTTCATAACAGCATTCAAGGATGTAACCTCCATTGAGCTTGGTTCTGCAGTTTCAACTGGCGACATTAGAGCTTACATTGGCAGCGAAGTTCCTGGGGGTCGGAAATTGGGCTAGTGATGACAAGTATGCAAAGTATGTCACGGAGCAGATTGTGCAGAAGAGCAATGGAATGTTGGTGCTCCTATTGTGCTGGGATTTGTCTAGAAGCTAACTTTCATGTCCAGGTTTCGCTTGGCAGCATGTCTCCTCATTGAACTGGGTCATTGTCATTGGAAAGATGACTGGGAGGAAGCCCTCACAGCCCTCCCAGCTGATCTGTTTGGGATTTACAGCCGTTTATTAACCCGGGCGACAGGTTCTCTCAAAAGAGTGTTTGTTGAAGCAATTTTCAGGTGGCTCGTGTTTTCTGTCAGGCAAGTTACACCAGATGAGGTAGCAGATGCTATTGCTTTCCACCTAGATGATCCCGCTTTTGACTTTTCCAACCCAGCTAAATACATTTACTGCCCAGATAGATGTCGTGGCAACTCTGACAGCTTCAAGTTGTTAGAGGGTCTGATTGTGCTCAAAAGGGATAGCTGGCCTAAGCCCTCAATCACCTTTGCACATTCATCTGTCAAGGATTATATCCTTTCCCCCCAATTTCAGCAGGAATTTGATACAATCATTGACCTCACAAAACATCAGGGAAAACCTCCTTTGGTAATTTTCTCCGCTTACCTGCCGATTACCAAACCTCTAATCTGATTAACGGTAATGCTGTTCAATTACCAGGATTACCAGCAAGTTACCGGTGAGTTACCATATTCTCTTTGTCACGCTATATAATTACCAATATTTCCCTGGCTTACCAGATATTCCTTCATGATTTCCAAAATTGATAAAATGTTGTGTATATGTGTCTATCCAAAAGAGAGTTCACAAAGGAAGTAGAACACAAGTCCAAAACATTGCTAGAAGTCCATTCCTGCGGTGCAACGGGTCTGAATTTTGGGAGGAGATGAACGCTCCACCGGATATTATCAACGGGAACAATGATAGCAAGACGAGCACCATTCTTGATAGATCTGCGAACTCTGTAGAGTAGATGCTGCAGCTCGGGGTGAGAAGTGAAAGGTGAGAACCACTTAACATAGGCTAGATGTTTTCAGTGGAGTGATGTCAGAGGGGAAAAGCGTGCTGTGTGTGTGTGTTGGAATAAAAAATAGAACTCAGACTTGAGCAACACAATATCCTGAAGTCAAAAATCACGCTCAGCATAGTACGTGCCGCGCATGGAGGCGAGATAAGGATGGAGAGGGGGGTAAGCCTGCTGACTGTAACGTGCCCGGGCCCCAACGAATGTCAATGAAAGGTGAGGTAAGTGACAAACAGCAGGAATTTAATGTATCAAAACCATCCCAGCAAGAGAAGCATCTTCGAACCTTGCTTGGTGGAGAAGAATTTATTGCAGCCTTCGCAGATTATAGACATTGGGGCAGAACAAGGTAGACGACAGGGCAGGTTAGATTAGAGAGATAAGGATGGAGAGGGGGGTAAGCCTAACGTGCTCGGGCCCCAACGAATGTCAATGAAAGGTGAGGTAAGTGACAACAGCAGGAATTTAATGTGTCGAAACCGTCCCAGCAAGAAGAGCATCTTCTAACCTCTTGCGAGGGTAGAATGGAACCTAGATGAAGTACTAATGAACCTGAAGGTAGTGTTAGGACGAAATGGTGGCTGTAACTAAAATATGTAAGTGTGGAAATTTAAGAATGCAGAGGAGCGGAGATACATCCTGCCGTACCTCCTGCCAGCATAGATGCCGAGAACCCAAGCCTGCGGAACGATTCCACACGTCAGGCGTCTGGTCCTGCCACGGCGCCATGCAGAAAAAAAAGTTACATACCCGGTTTATCTCCCCCCACCATCTCCCCGTGTCCCCTCTCCTCCCTTAGACCAAACATACGCCCTCAACTAGCTTAACACATGCCCAACAGACAAAAAAGCCGAAGAAATGTCGGCCCCAGGTGGAGCAAGAGCAACTTTGTGAGTTCTAGTGCGCATTTTCGACTTGAAGATCCAGTCTGACTCTTGATTAGCTGAGGACGAAGTAGTGCCTCCCAAGCCCAAGAAGAAGTCTCATTGTGAGTACTTCATTCAAGTCACGAACAGCAGATTCCGTCATCTGACTATTCGATGCTTCACTTCCAGCACCTCGAGCAGCTGTCGTCGACGAGAGCAGCTGTCATCGACGAGTCCGACGACGAAGGCGCAGCTCAGGAGGCCAAACCTGGTATGTTTGATTAGTATGTACTTACACATCGTCTCCAATCTTGAACTGGCAGCCAAGTCCCCGAAGGCCCCTTCCGCAGCCACGGCCACGAAGTCCAAGAAGTCGAAAGCGACGGCAACAATCATCGTCACAATGATTCACGGCGATCGGCTTCCAGAGCCTCAAGCATCGGGTCAGCTTCCTCCGGCGCCGGTAACGTCCCTGACACCGAATACGATGATCACCCCGACGGATCGTGACGAAGATGAAGGTGTTGCATTGCCGCCGCCACGACCGAAAAAACACAAGGTATATCAGCTTTTCATGGTACTATTTTTTGCTCACTGCTCACTCAGAAAAAAAATCGGCTCGGGAGCGTAAGGCAGATAAAGAAGTACGTTGTTTTGCTCACTGTCGCAGTATCAGCTCACAGGGAAAAAACAGACCATCAAGCTCAACAAGAGTGTGTATGAGACCACATATCGCAATCACTTGGCAACAATTGCCAAGACGCACGCGGGGGCGAAGAACGCGACCTCCATATTGATGCATAATAATGTCTTCAAGGATGTGACGTGAGTAACTTTTTCGTTGTGCAAACTCCGCTCAATGATGATCCTGTGTAGGCAATTACGGCCCGGTGCGGGAGTTCCTTCCACGGGCGGCACTCTTATCAACATCATTGAAGTCCCAGATTCTGACTAGTTTAGACATTCGTACTTCTATGTTAGATAGTGAACACAATATAATGACGTGTTTAAAGAGCTCTTTCAACTGTTTCTAAGCTTGAGTAATGTTGGTATTCTTAGGGTAATGGGCAGAAACCACTGTTATCTCGCTGGTAATTCGGTGGTAATCTCGGTAATTGACCGGTAATTTAATGGTGAGAAAATCGAACCTTGTGTAAAATGGGTAATGAGGTAAAGACGGTAATTTACCCAACTTACCACTAAATTGCCGGTATTTGCCGGTACTTATGGTAAATTACCGAGGGGGGGTTTTCCTGATGAACACATCTCCCACAGATTTATCACTCAAACTTGTGTCCGCTATCTCCTGCTTTTTGCTGACCCCCAACATTCAATGACCAAGGACACACTCCTGGACTACCCAATATTGTTGTATGCAGCAAAATATCTGTTCCATCACCTACAGCTTTGTGATGACCAGGACCAAGAGGCACTACTTCCCTTGACAATGCAGCTCTTGGAGGATGGAAGCAGCCAATATGCTGCTTTGTACCGATTGTGTCCCATAGGCTGGTATAAGACCCATGTTTGGGATGCACCTATACCACCTGCATTGTGGATGTGTCATAGAATGGGCTACACTCAGGTGGTGCACTCTCTGCTCATCAAGCACAACACATGTGTCAATGTAGCCACCAAAGATGGCTGGACTGCACTGCATCTTGCATTGGAGAAGGGTCACCTCAACTTTGCAAAGCTTCTCATTAAGCACAATGCATCTGTAAACCTAGCTACCAAGGATGGCAAGACTGCCCTGCATCTTGTATTGGAAAGTGGACACCTCGTCATTGCGAGACTGCTCATCAAGCACAACACATCTGTCAACCTCGCCACCAAGGATGGCTGGACTGCACTGCATCTGGCATTGGAGAACAATTACACTGACATTGCGAGGCTACTACTAATTGAGCACAGTGCATCTGTTGACCTTGCCACCTAGGATGGCAAGACTGCACTGCATCTTGCATCAGAAAATGGTGACCTTGACATTGTGAGGCTGCTCATTGAGCACAATGCATCTGTCAATCTAGCTACTGAGGATGGCAAGACTGCCCTGCATCTTGCATTGGAAAGCAGTCACCCTGACATTGCGAGGCTGCTACTCATTGAGCACAGCACATCTGTTGATCTTGCCACCAAGGATGGCAAGACTGCACTGCATCTTGCATCAGAAAATGGTGACCTTGATATTGTGAAGCTGCTCATTGAGCACAATGCATCTGTCAACCTAGCTACCAAGGATGGCAAGACTGCCCTGCATCTTGCATCGGAAAGCGGTCACCCTGACATTGCAAGGCTGCTCATCAAGCACAGCACATCTGTCAACCTCGCCACCAAGGGTGGCTGGACTGCCCTGCATCTTGCATCGAAAAGCGGTCACCTCGACATCGCGAGACTGCTCATCAAGCACAACACATCTGTCAACCTCGCCACCAAGGATGGCTGGACTGCACTGCATCTGGCATTGGAGAACAATTACACTGACATTGCGAGGCTGCTACTCATTGAGCACAGTGCATCTGTTGACCTTGCCACCTAGGATGGCAAGACTGCACTGCATCTTGCATCAAAAAATGGTGACCTTAACATTGTGAGGCTGCTCATTGAGCACAATGCATCTGTCAACCTAGCTACTGAGGATGGCAAGACTGCCCTGCATCTTGCATTGGAAAGTGGTCACCCTGACATTGCGAGGCTGCTCATTGAGAACAACACATCTGTCAACCTTGCCACCAATGATGGCTGGACTGCGCTGCATCTGGCATTGGAGAATGATCACCCTAACATTGCGAGGCTGCTACTCATTGAGCATAACATATCTGTTGACCTTGCTACCAGAGATGGCTGGACTGCACTGCATGTTGCATTGGAGAGGGGTCACCTTGAGATTGTGAGACTGCTCATTGAGCACAACACATCTGTTGACATAACCACCAGAGGTGGCTATACTGCACTGCATGTTGCATTGGAGAGGGGTCACTTTGATATTGCAAGGCTGCTCATAGAGCACAATGCATCTGTTGACATAGCCACTGTTGGTGGCTACACTGTATTGCATCTAGCATTGGAGAGGGGTGACCTCGACATCACAAAGCTCCTCATCAAGCACAATGCACCTGTCAACCTAGCCACCCCATATGGTGAGACTGCACTGCATATCACATTGGGCAAGGGCCACCTTGACATTGCAAGGCTGCTCATTGAGTGCAATGTACCAGTTAACCTGGCCACTCCAAATGGCTGGACTGCACTACATCTCGCATCAGCAGGGGGTCGCCTCAACATTGTGAGGCTGCTCATGGAGCACAATGCATCTGGTGACCTGGAAACCAGAGATGGCAGGACAGCACTGCATCTTGCATTGCAGGGAGATCACCTGGACATTGCACAGCTGCTCAAGGAGTACAATCTGGGAGATCGTCAAAAGGCCAAAGAACTCAAGGTTGCTGTGCTAGAGAAACAGAAACAGTTTCCTCCATCCACTCATTCTCCTTCACTGCATGCATCCCCACCCCCTCCTCCTCCCTCATCACCACTGATTGATATGCTCAGAAGCTATATGAGAAACACGAGGTAATCAACCACTTGATTTGTGATTGGTGTAGAAACAGTACAATAACTGTAGAAACAACCAATAAACAAATCAAGCAGCCTTATCTGCACATTTCTAAGATCCTGATGAGCTCGTAGGAAGAGGTTTTGTATCTCAGCAAGAGATCAAGAGCAAAATGTGAGTAATACACATTTCTAGACATGTTGGAAACATGGTCTCCAATAAAGATTTAGATTTATAGCTTCATAGTGTTGTGTGTATAGACCACTAGGTAGCCTGATAGCAAGCTTAAAGTCCTGTAGACTCAAGTAAGGCCTGAGTGTTGGTAGGCCCAGTATGTTGCCAGAGCTTTCCCGAGATGGTACTTTCTGAAACCCACACAGCAGTCACATTTCCAGAGTTTTCCCAAGAAGGTACTTTCTGAATCCTGCTCCGCAACAGATATCCCTGTAACATTTTTTTAACAGAGTCCCTTTAACAGAATCCAAAAGAGTCCAACAGAGTCCAACAGAGGCAGCAGAATCCGATGTTTCCAGACCAATGGTCCAAGTGAATTTCCACAATAATATATGATTCAGAAACAATTAAGATTTCGACTAAAAGTGCTAGTCTATAAGAGTGCTTTCACCAAGGACCCAGATCAACCCAGTGTACAAGCGTAAAGCCTACTAATTCAGGGGAAGATACTGTGTCCATCACCAAACACCTCTTTATATTATACAAATGCCAAGACCACAATTACAATCCCAAAATATAATCCCAGTGAGTCAATTGTCCATTTTTCTGTCTCTTTAACCATGTTTCCATCAGTTGTCCTTCTGAGTGTAGCCTCTATTGGTGCCCAAGTGCGAGCACACCATGTTCCCTTGCCAATTACACAGCAGGGACCTGTCAGCAACACCCCTGTATTATTCAGAGTGTGCACAGATCACTGATAGATCAGCACTGAACTTTCTCGATATATTTCTGCCCTCAGCTCAACTCTCCCCTCCGTTTCCCACTGCAGAACCTGATAATACTCCTTTGTAGCTTTCTGGAGATACCCAATTCTGAGGAACTTCTCAGAAAGGGTTCTTGGAAGAGAACCTTTGAACATTTTTAAAGTTGTGATCCGGATTGTCGAATAGCCAATAACCTGTTTCAGTATACCCGTATTTGACAGAAACCAGCAACTCCAGTACCCGATGCCCACTCGTGACCCAACATGACTCAATTGGCATCTCAACACAACACAACACATTGCCTAACTTCAATTCCCTTGACCTGTTTCCATGTTTAAGGATGGTGGAAACAAGTCAAAGAAGTTCCTTGACTTGTTATGTGGCTGCAAATTCCCCTACAGTTTTCAGGGTGAGACTTGCCAATGGATGTTCTAATTCCTTAGAGCTTCCACCCATTTCTCTGTGGTTCGCCTGATAGCTACCAGAAACCAGTACTGCCATATAAAAACAACAGTTTCAGTGAAAAGTCCGATTAGAAACATGCAAAATTATGTGTATCTAACCGTGGCTCATTTACTAGCTCATCACTGTCTCATGCTCTTTCATCACTGCCACCCTAGCATTAGCTTAGGGCAGGGTTGAAGAAACAAATTACCTCAGCAGCTGCCTGTGAAATGAAGGCCACAAGGAAGTGTGCATTGGAGGACAACAACGGTGATTGATGTGCTCAGAACCTATATAAGAAACACACAAACAACCCCACTTGACTCGTGATCATTGTAGAAACAGTCCTGAGACTGTTAGAAACAACCAACAAACAAATCAAATGGCAATATCTGCAAGTTTCTGAGATCCCAACGAGTTACAGCCCCTGGTACAGGGCCTTGTAAAGGTTGTAGGGAGAGGTTTCGTATCTCAAAGAGACTAAGAGCAAGATGCGAGCAACACATTTTGAGACACAGTGGGGATGTAGTTTCCAAGCAAGAGGTGGATTTATAGCTTCGCAGTGTGTGTGTGTGTCCAAGTGACAAAGTAACAACTTCAAAGTAGTCCCATAGACTCAAGTAGGGCCCCTAGTTTATACCCCAGATATGTTCACAGAGCTTTCCCTAAAGAGGTACTTTCTGAGCAGCGTACAGCAGTCATGTTTCCAAAATGTTCCCTAGACGGTACTTTCTGAAACCCGCTCTGCAACAATAATGTTCTTTGAACAGAGTCCCAGTTCCTGTCAGGGCAACCTTAAGCTCGGCGCAGGGCACAGAAACTAGTGGGGGAATCCGAAGAATAAGTATAGGCATTAGAATACAGGAGTGGAAATACTACGCACCTAGTGGGGGGATCCGAAGAGAAGAAAGGATGAGGATTCCCACACTAGGCAAAACCTTGTATACTAGTCATTACACATGTCTGTAGGTATCTACAATGATCCCGAGCCTGATCACATAGCACATGCCAGTGTGAGTGGATGGAAGTTCTAGATGCCAGAGAGGTTCCAGATGCCAGAGCAGGAGCGGAAGATCCCGAGGCCAGAGCAAAAGGTTCCGGAGTTGGAGTGGAAGGTTGCGAGGCCGGAACAGGGGCTGGAGCGGGGGTTTCCCTGACATCACCCCCCCCCCCCCCCTCCTTGGAATACGGCATCCCAACATATAAAGCAGATGGTCCTGTCACACCTCCAGAAGGAGAGTGAGTCAAAAGCAGCTGAGGCGATCCAGCAGGGAGCATTGGGGTAGCAGCAGTAGTAGGCATCAATGGTGTCCTTGGCAAAGACATCAGAGTGTTTTGCCCACTTATTGTGATCCAGGCTGTGACCCTTCCATCGACCCTTCCATCACACCATGTACCAGAGGCTGCTGTAGTGGACCTGTGCTTCAAGGATCTCGGTGACTTCCCACCTCTCATCCTGGTCTGTCTGGAGGACAGGTAGTGGCCCGTCATTCCGAGGGCGGCCGGGGAACAGGTCCAGCTTTGCAAGCTCGAGTTTAACCACTGTGAAGAGCGGGTGGAGCTGGGAGTAGCGTGGTGGGAGCTCGAGCTTGTACGTACCATTGCCCACAGCCTTTACGACCTTGAAGGGTTCGAGCCGCTTGTTCCAGAACTTGGGCGACAGACACGTCATTTCGATGTTGGATGCATCCACCCAAACTCGGTCGCCTACCTTGATCTCTGGCGCGGGCACATGTCGGCAATCATAGTAGAGCTTGAACTTGTCCTTGGCTTTGATGAGCACAGCTTTGGCCTCAGAAACCCGGCAGTGATCTGGTCGTGGAACTTGTTGACAGACTCGTCGGTGGAGTGCATACCGTGTGGCTCGAAAGCCATCCAAGGGAGGGGGCCGGTATCTGTCATGAACGGAACCTGCTGCATCAAGGAGTGGATGTGGTTGTTGTAGGTGAACTTGGCTGCTGGCAGGAGCTCATCCCAGTCGTCCTGTTTGTAGCTTGTGAAGATACGGTGAAATGCTTGCTTGGTGTCTACAACAGCAGTACTAGTTTAATCAAGCCAGGGTAACTGGCTACTGTTGAACCCGAGTCACCTGATCCGTCGTGCAAGGCTCCATTTGTAAATCAAGCACAAAAAAGTACTTGAACACCTCTAACCAAGACCCCACAGTAGGGCCCCAGATCATCAGAGAGGATGGTTAATATTGCCCATGTTGTTTGTGGGCCCCGCGATGCTTTGATTAAGCAGTGATGCTTAATCTTGGCAATTAAACCCTTAATCATGGATGTCAACCAGTTTGAACTTCCCAGTTGATACATCCCAGGCGGACTTGATTAAGGTCCTCATGCAGGATCAAGCCCTGATTAGCCATATAGGACTTGTGCTAATCCTTTGGAGCAGTGCGCTACATGATTAAGGTAGAAAGCAGCAAATTCCTTGCTATTTCACCCATGGTCCGTTTCACAGCTTATCAACAGATGAACTGCTCGAGCTCCTGGTTGACGTGTTTGGTCTGGCCATCAGTCTGCGGGTGTTAAGCAGTCAATGTAGCGGGTTTAATACTGATGAGGTGCCACAGCTCCCAAGTGAACTCAGCAACAAACTGTGGGCCATGGTCAGAGATGTACTTCCAGGGAGTTTCATGGTGCCTCCACATGGTCTGGTACAGTCACGGCAAAAAACGATGTCCCTTCCCAAGATAGTAATTTCTTGATGGCCATCTAATCGAGCCACCAACATGTGCACAGTTTGCAAACCAAGAAGTATTTCGGGTATATACAACATCTGGACTGTGTTTTAGGTCAAGATATAACTAGTAGTCAATCCAAAAAAATATATTCTCCTTCAGTGCCTCCAAACGACGGGGAAAAGAGTTGTAACAATTAATTGCATATGCCTTGAATTCCGGCGACGACCAGATCTCCTGCACCAATTGGAAGAGCGCTTCCACAGACTGGACATCAGCATAGCGTGGATGCATGCAAATTGTCCGCTTCAGCTGTGCCCAGGCATTCTCAATCGGAGTCAGGTCCGGAGACTTGGCAGGCCATGGGAACACAGTGATGCCTTGATCGCGGAACCATGCCTTTGCGAGTCGCGATGTGTGCTTGGAATCATTGTCCTGTTGGAAGTACAGGAAGGTGTGTGCCCAATTTTTGTAGTGGTCATACAGCAGGACCAATGCACAACCGAGGATATCAACATACTGCACAGCAGTCAGATTTCCGTCAACCTGCACCAGCCCGCTGACACCCTTGGGGTGGATGGCGCCCCCAAACATTAATTTTTATCCCTCTAACCCCATGGGCCTCGCGAGGCTGGACAGTTTCCATGGTGAGAACGCGCTCTCCAATGATGGCCAGTCCCGGTTTTGAGCTCAATCTTCGATTCATCTGAGTTGATGAAGACTCCCACAGCGAAAACTGCGGGGTCTGTCCACTGCTGAAATTTATTGTACATCTGCTTGCGCTGCTCAATGTGGCTAGGCTGCAGGTTGGGCTTTACATGCTGAACATGTCCATCCAAACCGGCACGGGATAGTATATCTTGGACCTGAAATGATGTGTCATTAGGGAGCAAAATGGTGTCAGCAGTGTCGCCCACCGTAAATGACGGGACATCAGGTAACATCTCGCATCAAACATCCTCCCCATCAATCAATTCCCCGGTGTTGATCCGGCGAACTGCTTCTTCCAGGTCCTCATCCGAGATTGCCTTTGCACAGCCCGCATGTTACGTCCATGCACATCCGGGAGTGTCTGGTTAATTCGGACACTTTATCCATCCAGTACATTTAACCGAACCGGACCTCCGGCTCGGTTACTTCCAACCATCCGGACATATTGTCCATGCCTCGGGCACACGTCCGATCAATATGCTGATGCATCCGGCTTTGTCCGTGATGCACACCCTTGGGGTTTTACGCAATGAAGGATTACTGAGTGTTTCCCCACGTTTGATCATATGACTTATGCACACATGCTTTCTTCTTATTGTCTAGGGTTTAGCATGAGGGGCATGGGATTTTGTCTGAAGGTGAGGGAAAGTCTGGAATTCTTTGTGAGTGGTAAGGAGGTGGAGGAGAGTAAAAGGGAACTTAATTCAGCAAATGTTGTGGCTTCAGGGGAGTACAATGTCAATAGCAAGCAAAGAAGTTGATGGAATGAAAGAAAGGCATACATCCCTTCTGAGTCAGCACAGAGGCTTGAAATGAACTGAGTGCGGGCAGAGTAGGGTGTGCTGGTGGGGTGGAAATCATGTTGTTAACAAGTAAGGGTAGGTAATGAATCAGCTTCGGATAGAGGGGAGTGGAGCATCATCCGATATTGCACCGGCGAGGGTTAGCGCTGTAGAAGATGAGTTCGGTCGCTGGGTGGACCAGAGAGGGCTAGGTCATGCTGGCAGAGGTGGGGTAGATGAGGAGCAAATGTGCGATGATCCTGGAACAAGAATCTGACTAGATGTAGAATATAAGATGAATGGAATAGGAAACTTAGCCCAGGAATATAGTCGACAGGCGCAAAGATAACAAAAGAGTGGGTGCATTGTGGTGGTAGGAAGCAAGGAGAGGTCCCCTAACTGTACAAACAGATAGGAATAAAGTGTCTGATCATAACGACTAAATAAAGTGTCCATGAGGAATCCTCAGCTCATGCACATCCTCTGTCATTCCAACCATCCGGGAGCTATGCAAAGATGGAATAGGGAGAGCATGCTGCCCCCACAGCATTGATGAGTGGGTGCCCATGCCACTGTCGGCTTGATCCCCAGCATAGTCCGAGAAGGCTGACAACTCGGGTCTGGCACGTCGCGTTGGCAGTACATGGTGTGAATAAGTAAAGAGTCTGTGATGCAAGAGAGATATAAGTAAATGATATAGGGAGAAGTCTGATAGCTCAATAATAGATGATTCTTGCATGGTTGAGTAATTGATCTCGAAGTCGGAATTGTATTGGCTTGACAGTGGAATGAGGTCAAAGACACTTGCACAGCTGTGTAATGAATCTGGGAGCATAAAGGGAGGAAAATAGTGAGTACAAGAGTAAACTGTTGAAAAGATACAAGGAAGGAGTGAGATATGATAATTAGCAACTGGTTGGATATTTCTGCATGACGAGCGTAAACCGTGTGATGGGGAGAGGCGACGAGGGAGCCAAACGACCCTTCCACAGCACTCAGTAGATAAATGGGTGGAATAGGGGCAGCATACACATTGGTCCAGAGTAACAGCTCATTAAAATGGCAAAGCTGGAGGGAATAAATCAAGGGATGGAGATGACTCAGTACACGAATTTATGACAATTGAGCAACGCACCTTGATTCAGGAGTGGGGGTTCGGCCTCAGACAGCCTAGTTCGAGAAATATTGTGTAATTAGACCAGTCAGTAAGTGAAAGGAAATGGACACATACAAATAGTACCATCACGCTGAGACCAGAGTGTTTCCTATAAATCCAGCAGAGCTTGAGCAGGTCAGGCTGTATTGAACAAAATGTCCCACTCATCCACCGTCATAGGTGCTATCGTACATGAATTATCTTAATGACTTAGATTGGATAGCCACCGTCTTCAACCCAAATCCTCGTCATTGGAGGAGGCCTATCCGGTGCATATACAGCCGCAGCCTTGGCCCGAGGTTGGTAGAGACCGTAACTGTGCTGTTCATTTCACTCATAACGTGTGCAGAGGGCTTCCAGGTCACTCTACTCGAGAAAGAAAAATTCCCAAGATATCTGTCATGAATCACCCTGACTCAGCATCGCAGATATCCTTTTTCGGGTTCTACCACATTCCTTTTTGGGAATAACCCGTCCTTGATCGGGTGATTCCCTGGCCCACAACACTCATTTGACTCTAATGGAGAGCTCGAGATGGCAGACAACGATATACGACCTCAGGGACATGAACATTCCTTGGACCTTTATTCAGAATCCATGCAGACATGGATTCCTCACCACTTTATCACCCGGGTTCTTATTGCAGTAACCCGGGACTCTATATGATGAGGGCATGACACTATACACATGCAACCCAGGTTCTGTACGCTAGCAACCCGGACTCTTTTATGCCGATGGCCGTATCCAATGGGTCATGACTACACTCCTTTATGTTGGTGGATAATCACTCCTGGTATCCCTGCCAAGACGACTACACTCCTGAATGGCGACAGGTGTCCCCTGGGTGCCACCTGTTGACTCCTTTATGCTGATGACTCCTTGGCGACCCCTAGATGCTGTGGTGATAACACATAGGGACTAGGAGCATCAGCATTAATGTTCCTTAATGCTGGATACAGTAACCGATCGTGATCGTATTTAATTTATGTAGAAGGTATATAAACTCGGTAGAATCTCCCCTGTACAGTAGATTCTACCTCGTCTATTCCCAGGCCTTACTTTGGCTGGATTGCTTGGTTCTTGGACTTGAGCCTGGAGTGCTCTTGTTCTCATCTCGGTGTTCTGGTCTTGCCTTCGCTCCCCTTTCGCTCGATAACACCAGAACTCCTACTCTCTGTCTCTTGCCTTGGGATCTCGACCTAGCAGTGCTGGATCTGGCCCGTTAGGTAGTGGCAAGGAGAGACACTACCTAACAAGGGGAAGAGATCATCACACTAGTTCCCTGGCAGGGTTGTACAGAGACTGGTTCGCCTGAATTCCCCTCAGGCACCCCTTAGTCTTGGATCCAGTTGGAACCCCTGTTCGGAGTACCCCTGAGTCGGGTTTCTCCTCTTGGGTTCTTGGGACGCAACCCAACCCCCTATCCAGAACCCGAAGCCCCTATTGAAGACACCTGGAGCGGGTTCCTCTCACTAGGGTCTGGTGCATAGTTGAGTACTCTCATTGCAATATCTTCGGATTCTTCAGCATGGGTTTCTCACCACCTATGGATGCTGGCTTGGTTGGCCACATCCTCCCCTTGGATCCTCGATGCATGGTCATGCGCTATTCGAGCGGTGATGGATTCTCTCTCAACACCTAGGGATGGCTGCTGTTGTGTCTGGTGTGGACATGGTCTAGCTGACCTAAGGGCCGTTGCTGACAATATCACATTGGAGACCATGCTGTATTCCTTCCGAATGTTCCTCAGATTTATCGAAGCAGAGGAGAAAGTAAAGACCTTTGGCTTTGCTGTAAAAGTCTGTCTCCTTTTTTTACTTTTGCAATAATGAATTGTAGGTGACACGGAAATGAATCAGGTTGGGGCAGCTGTAAAGTTGAACCAGCACAAACGCGAAGGATGTCCATATTGATCACTCTTCAGCCCGCTTGCTCCTTTGACTCGTTTGTCAGATATGGACTTTACCCTTGGAGGGAAAGCCCCCGAGAGGGCATCTTGGAGCGTGGTCAGTATATTCCTTTAACCTTTAACCAGAGCAACTCATTCTTGAAGACCCGAGCGGATTTCGACGACCTCCTCTTTGAACATGCCGCAGAAAGTGGCGCATTGGTCTATGAAGGCGTCCGCGTCACCGAAATCAAATTTTCCGCAGAGAATTCACAGCAGCCTGTGGCTGCCGAGTGGAAGTCAGACCAGGGAAGTGGGGAGATCAAGTTTTCATGGCTAGTCGATGGATCGGGGAGAACCGGGATCATGTCAACGCGATATCTCAAGAACAGGAAATTCACCCAGAACCCGGCGTTAAAAATATAATGTCTTGGGGCTATTGGAAGGGCGCGGGTATATACATGCCAGGAACTAACCGAGAGAACGCCCCGTGGTTTGAGGCACTCATTGGTCAGGATTCAACTGAATTTGTTTTGTTTTTACTCATGCATTTTCGTCAGACGAAACCGGTTGAGTGTGGTTCATTCCGCTCCACACTGGTGTCGTTTCCGTTGGTGTGGTCCTTCCAGAAACCTCCAACCGGACCAAAAAATCACAGGCCGCAGACGCGAAAGCATTCTACCAAGTCAGCTCCAGCTCACTCCTGGACTCCTGAAACTCCTAGGAAACGTAGAATTGGTCAGTGACATAAATCAGCAGCAGACTACAGTTTCTCTACCGGTGATAATCAATATGCTGTTCCGAATTTTCGTCTTGTAGGAGATGCTGGAGGTCAGACTTGAATTTCGACTGCGTAGCGGAGTAAACTAACCTGTCAATACAGTATTCGTAAGTGACCGGGGCATTCAGAAGGACTTTTTACAACCAAGACGACGTCCAGATTGATCCACTATTCTCGTCCGGAGTTCACCTCGCATTCACCTATGCGCTATCCGGTGCCACTACGATTGCCGCCTCAATTCGCGGCCACTGCACCGAAGAAGAGGCGATAAAGTTCCACAACCAAAAAGTCGGGGTCTCATACACCAGGTTTGTCCAACTTCGTCTAATCCAAGTCTGGTTTCAAGGCGCTAAAATGTCCGTGGCAAGGTTTTTGATTGTCGTTCTCGGAATATACAAGCAGATACACGCACAAGGGTCAAACGTACTCTCTGACATCCACGAGGATGACTTTGATCGCGCTTTCGATTTTATAAGGCCCGGTCCGTACCCGCCAGGTCGTGCAATGAGAACCGCCTTTTTACTGACGATTTTCTTGGTCTCAAGTTATTCAGGGGGATGCTGATACACCTTGGGAGACACAGATTCAACAGGCAATCGATTTCCTCGGTACCACCCCGGGTGTGGTTGGAATGGACCCCGCGATAAAGGAAAGGCTGAGCAAGCGGGTGGACGCATCCTTGCTGTCAGACAACGGGCCCTTCTTGCCGGCCCAGGCCCTCGCCGAGGCCAGTAGAGACGACCCAGAGACCAAGGAACTGTTGGAGAGGATGAATTCGCGAAAAGCCATCACCGGGATGTACGGTTGGGCCGAAAACGTCGAGGGGGACAACTTGAGCGGTTTTGCCATGGTGTTGAAAACGGGATCGTTGGGCCTTAATCGCGAATAGGTTTCTTAGAAGAGACTAGAGAGTTGTTCAACACGACTTATCTATGCCTTGACGCCGCGTAAACATATAGTGCCGAATAAATTTCAACGTTGTTTACCGGGAGATTTCGGCTGACTGGGCCGCAAAATGTGGAGGGACAGTTGGACGATAAATGAGGAAAGCTCGAAGGAAGATCGGTACAGCAGTGAGGTTCTTTTGAGCGGCCCTTGAACGCCGGAAAGTAGGCCGCATGGATGGATCGGCACGCAAGAAGCAGACCCGGCAGAGCTAAATTGTAATTTCTGTGGACGTCTAGAGATAAGCATGGGAGAAAACTGACCAAAGACGGTGGGATCAGAGCCAACAGATTCTGAAGGAGAGATGGTGGTTGAGAAGAAGATGGCAAATCGAGGTGATGTGCAAATATGCGCACACTGATACGAGGCATCTGGTCAACACACGAGGTATCGTGTCCAATGACGGCCGCCGGATGAAATTACTGCGGTGGTTTAAAAACCGGAGGCGCCGCTTTTTACCCCACCCCCCACTTACCCACTTCACCCCCGCCGCGCCGCGTATTCGTCCACGATGCCTGGAGGTACTGTTATGCTCGGAACGACCGATATGTCGCGGATTGAAGCTCCGGTGACGATGAAGACCTACTTCATGTGTGTCTTCGCCGCCTTCGGTGGTATCCTCCTCGGATACGACACTGGTTGGATGGGGGGTGTCCTCGGCATGCCCTACTTCGTCCGGATGTACACCCACAAGCCTTTCCCCACCGGTTTCTTTAACGCCTCCAACCTACCTGCCGACTTTGCGCTACCTGCTTGGGAAAAGTCTCTCATGACCTCTATCTTTTCTGCGGGTACTTTCTTCGGCGCGCTCATTGCCGTACGTCACATTCAGACTCGGTGAAGTAAATTAAATAATGTTTAAATTTCAGGGTGACATCGCTGACTCGATCGGCCGTCGTCCGACAATTGTTATGGGCTGTGTGGTCTTCGCCGTTGGTTGCATTCTCGAAATCGCCCCCATGGATGTCCTTGCTTGCTTCGTCATTGGCCGTCTCGTCGCAGGCGCTGGTATCGGCTTCATCTCCGCCATCATCATCTTGTACATATCCGAGATCGCACCCAAGAAGGTTGGTTAATTCATATAGCACTTCACCAAACCAGCTTATTGGTTTAAAATATAGGTCCGTGGCGCCCTTCTTTCGGGTTACCAGTTCTGCATCACCGTTGGTATTCTTATTGCCAACTCTGTCGTCTACGCCACCCAAGACCGGCTCGACACCGGCTCATACCGCATTCCCATTGGTGTCCAATTCCTCTGGGCCATCATTCTTGGCGGCGGTCTCTTATTCCTCCCCGAGTCCCCTCGTTTCTGGGCAAACAAGGGCGACATTGAGAAGGCCACCGTGGCTCTTGCCAGAGTCCGCAATCAGCCCCGCGACTCTGAATACGTTCAGGACGAGCTTGCGGAGATCATTGCTAATCTTGAGTATGAGAAGGCCTGCGTTCCCCAGACCAGCTACGTCGGCAGCTGGCTCGCGTGCTTCGAGGGCTCCCTGTTCGAGGGGTCCTCCAACGTTCGGCGCACCATGGTTGGAACAGGTGCATCTTTTCTTCGTCTTGTCTCTTGCTCACATTCAATTTTTTCCCTTGCAGGTCTCCAGTGCGCGCAGCAATTCACTGGCATCAACTTTATCCTGTACTTTGGCACATCCTTCTTCCAGACGCTCGGCACCATCAACAACCCCTTCTTGATCACCCTCGTCACCACGCTCGTCAACGTCCTCTCCACGCCGTTCTCATTCTATATTATCGAGCGCTTCGGACGTCGTCGTATTCTGCTCATTGGTGGCTCGTGCATGGTCGTCTGCCAGTACATCGTCGCCATTATTGGCACGGCTGCTCCCCATGCAACTTTGCCTGGAGGTAACCCCCCGGCAGTCAAGGCCGAGATCGCGTTCATCTGCTTGAACATCGCCGCGTTCGCTACGACCTGGGGTCCCGCCGCTTGTGCCGTCGTCGGCGAGATGTTCCCGCTCCCCATTCGCTCGCGTGGTGTCGGCATGTCTATTGCGTCCAACTGGTACGTCTTCCTCTCCTACTCTTTTTTTCTCTGCTAATATACCCCCACTCAGGTTCTGGAACTGCATCATCGGCGTCATCACCCCGTACTTCGTGTCCGCCGACAAGCTCAACCTCGGCCCCAAGGTGTTCTTCATCTGGGGCTCGACCGCCGCGCTCTCGGTCACCTTCGCATACTTCTTCGTCTCCGAGACGAAGGGGCTCTCCCTTGAGCAAGTTGACCAGATGCTCGCGGAGACCTCGCCGCGTACGTCGCACGGATGGAAGCCGCACACCACCTGGGCCGCCGAGCAGGGCAAGGTGCATGGGAACGAGAAGGCTATTGATGAGAAGTCTACCGAAGTGGCTTAATTCACTGCTTTCAAGGACCAACTAGCCCAGGGACGGAGAAGCCGTAAGAAAGATGAAGTCAATGTGCCGCATTGAAGAAACCGCGAAATTGAGGGTACCTCAAAAATCAGCCTATGGTAAAAGAGCACCGATTGAACCCAGGACATAATTTTTTCTCTTGTCGGTAGGGACAGTGGAGAGCAGTATTGTGAGCCGCTTAGGTATGCATGTGGGTCTGAGGACTCAATCCAATGATACGTGTTGTAACAGCAAAATGCAGAAATTACACATTCATGAATTGTGCGTGCCCCCCGCGCGAAGCAGAAGCCGGGCGGGCATAGTTCCTAGTGTGATAGAGAAGAAGAAGTCTCAGTGCCACAATTCTGTCCTTCCAATAATCCGAGAGTTTGCAAACCGAAAAAACGAGTGGAACTTACTCTTTGATGTTTCTGCCGTGATGTCATTTCATCCAACCGTTCTGATACTCCGGAGTGATATAAATGCCCCCAAACCACGTAGATGCACTCAATGCGATGTTGTAAACCAGGTTTAATCGAAATTCTTTGGTGGAAGGAAGTTTGAGGGTCTGAACATTGGATGAGCCGAAAACTGGTATGAACCTCATTATGGAATTCAGTGTGGTTTCAGTTTTAGAATGGACGTTGGTTTGGAACTTATTTATCGCAGCACTAGGATAATTCAACCTATATTTTCGGAATCGGTTCGACTCCCCAACCTCCCCAGTAATGGGTAATGAACCAAACCATGATTTTTTGGGCTCAATAAGTGCCATTTTGTAATAGGCTGATTTTTTGCATACCTTGTTTGGGGTGGTTTTTGTTACCATTGGGTTTTTTGGGTAATTATAAGACTTACTGCGGTGTTGGAGATCATTTCCAGTGCTGCGCGACGTTGAACTTGAGATATTTATCACCAAAATGTACATTCCTTTGAAAAGCCATTTATCAAAAACCTTCGGAAGCTCGATCTATACATTCTCGGAACCGGTTCGACTCCCTGACCTTTCCTGAAGCAGACAGCGGCGCGCGAAACAATTTCTTCGGCTCCATTGGCGCCAGTTTGTGGTAGGCTGATTTCGTGTACTCGGAGGCGAGGTGGTGCGCATACAGCAGCAGGGGCGGGTAGGCCTGCAGGAGAGGGATGCAGACATCGTGTGGTCGTGGTCGACGCGGCGGACAGACGGCACAGAAGTGGAGGCGGGATTCGATGAGCGTGTCGCCGCAGAAGGGACGCAGATGTGGATGCTGCGGTGCCGTGCTCCTGAAGCAGAACTGACACCCGTGCCGGCACAGAAGTTAGAGGTGGGCGCAGCTGGAGGTGGGACAGAATGGGCGGGGCAGCGCACAGGAGGGTGGCGCGGCGGCGGTGCGTGCGCAGGGCTGGACTGGCGTGCCGGTACAGAGACGGGTGCACGGAGGGGCAGCGCGGTAATCGGGCGCGGGCGTGCACGGAGGGATGGCGGGGAGTATATGGGCGAGAGGTACAGGTGTGGACGCGGATCGGGACGAGCGTTGTGGAGGCGGAGACGAGAGCGCGGAGCATGCGCGGGTGGAGGCGGGACGGAACGGGCGTGACGGGCGTGCGGGGAGGGCGCGAGGGCGAGGTGGATGCGGGACGAGACGGGCGTGGCAGCACACGGGAGGGGGTGCGGCAGCGGCGTGGACGCGGGGCAGTACGGGTGAGGGTCAGCGGCGGAGCGGATGGCGGGCGCGCGGGGCGGGATGACGGGACATAGTGCGGGGCGTGCGCGTAGTCGCCCATCACCAAAAGTGGGAGATCTATATAAGGCAGTGTGATCTACGTCTACTTGATGGTCGTTGGCAAGGGTATACAGAGGTTCAAAATGCTATACATTCTCCTCGCCGAGCAGCCAGGGCATCCGCAAGGCTACAAAAGGGTGCCGCAGCTATACACGCTCGACCAAATGCTCACAGGGTGTCACCTGTCACCTAAGATGTTCACTGAAACTGGTGTTCAAAATCGGTCCGACCGCGTCACCTACCTGGGAAATGTTCATTTTGTCAAACGGCTTCCCCAGACCTCCAAGACCACCCATGCTGCCCAGCCATCCAAACGGGGCTCCAGAAGGCGATAAAAATACTTACAGTCAAGGGATCGGGCCACCATGGACAACTTCAAGTTTGCGCTCGCTTACCGTCGAGTTGTGTCCCTACACAATTAACCGAAGAGATATTGAGCACAACAATCAACTACAATCATATTGCAGCATGAATGTGCATAGAAACAGAGCAGAGATGTCGCACAATTTTTTTGAAGCGGGGTTTTGCGCCGTGAATCTCCGTGAATATCTAGTACTTACCTCCGAGGAGTTCCAGTCTTCTTGATTTAGCGTAGCTCAAAAATCATTTTTGCACTCTCTGGTGATGTGAAAAATTAAGGTGTTCATTGCCCGACCGTCACCGTTACATGTACCAAATTTGTTCAGTTCACGACCCCCTGTCACCCGTCACCTGAACATTTGGTCGAAATACTACAGTACATTGCTGCCGACGTCTTTGCATAACCAACACCAGCTTTTTCTTTGCTTTGCACAGGATACGTCAGACAGCTGAGACCTATGCGAAGGACGGAACAGCTCTTTGGCCCCCTTGCAAGAGGAAAGAACAGAATGCAGGCGGACACAAGCCATATATAAGTTAGGGGCTATATATTTAGACCGAAGCCCTTTTTTGTCGGTTGCTACAGCAGCCAGGTATTAGATAGTCGGCGACTTGAGCTAAAGCGCTGTGAGTGCAACAAGCTCTAGTTAGGCCTCGCTAAACAAGGGAGCAGAAGTTGCCGGTACTCGCCGAGTCCGAGGATCTCGGCGAGTGGCTGTGCGATCATTTCAGTCCCGACGAGCTCGCCGACTTCAGAATCGCAGTGCGCGCGCCAGACTACGTGCGCCTCTGGAATTTTTTGACTGCCTTCTGTTCTCTCTTAGCTCTTCTCTGGGCTTCTTTCCTTCTCTTTGTCTTCCTCTGGATAAACAATACGTGTCTTGAGCGGGAAAGGCTCAGAGACCTGAACTCGATTCAATGGAATGGGACGCATTCAAGGATGAGCGTTTGAGATACGCAATGAAGAGGAATACAGGAAAGTAGTCCTTACAGAGTGCTACGGCTCAGCGCGGGATTGAAGCTCCAGCGGCACTGTGCATACTCTGGGATGATACGGTGTCTGTTCCCCGGTGGAGCCTGAATGGCCATGCGGGGTTATATTCGGTGCAGTCGATTGACAGTGACGCCACGGGCGCTGGGTCGAATACCCAGTGACGCCATGAACGGTCGAGCCGGAATGGCTATTGGCCTGTTTTTCTTTCGGGCGCCGTCGTTTGACGGTGACGCCGACGGGTGCTGGGTGGAATACCCAGCGACGCCATACCCATTGAAGACTGTAGGGTCGCGGGGGTTTTCATTCGGGCGCTGTCAGTTGACAGTGACGCCAACGGGTGCTGGGTCAAATACCCGGGGATGCCAACGGGCGCTGGGTCAAATACCCAGTGACGCCAAACCCAGTTGAGCCTGAATGGCCACGGGCGCTGGGTAGAATAGCCAGTGACGCCGTACCTGGTTGAGCCTGAATGGCTACCAGTTTTTGTTTCTCTTTCGGGCGCCGCCGTTCGACAGTGAGGCACTAGGTGGAATACCCAGTAACACCGAACCCATTGAAGACCGTATGGTCGTGGGGGTTTGATTCGGGCGCTGTCGGGCGCGCACTGAATACCCATTGCCGCCATCTCCTCTAGGCTTCAACGGGCTCTGCATTCAGGCGCAATGGAGCGGTGATTACCGGGATCTGTGGTTGTTTTTCAACGCTACCAGACCAGTGACAACAGAGTGGTTTTCTCGGGGGGCCTGAATGACTGCCAGTGTTTTTTAGTCATTTATTCAGGTTCGTTACTTGATCGCGGTGACAATGGAGGCTGGGGTTGAACGCCCGGTGACTCTACACGCCAGAATGGCTGTTTTTTTTTTTTTTTTGTCTTCGCCGCTCGTTGAATGACGGTGACCCCAATGTTGGGCAGTGGGTCAAATACTCATTGGCATATCGCATCCGTCGCGGCTGGAATAGCCCAGGGATTTGTTTTATTCCTTCAGGAAGTCACGCACCCGTCGAAGCGAGAATGGCTGCGGGGGGGGTTTCTTTCGTCTTCGGGGCTCGTCAAATGACGGTGACGCCAACGGTGGGCACTGGATCGAATAATCAGTGACGCCATGCATCCGTCGAGGTTTGAATAGCCACAGTATTTGTTTTCCGTCAAGGCCGCACATGTTGATGTCTGAATTACTGCTGGTGTTCTTCTTGTTCGTTGCTCGCTGGGGGACGGTGACACCAATGCTGGCACTAGGTTGAATACTCGGTGACGCTGTGCAGCCGTTGATGCTTGAGATTTGTGTTCTCCGTTAGGGCGGCATACCCGTTTAAGTCTGAATGGCTGCGGAGACCCTTACTCGGCGCTCGGCGCTCGTCAGGTGACGGTGAAGCCAATGCAAAGCCCGCATTACCTTCGGGGTCGTTGAATAGCGGCGCTTCTAAAACAGGGCACCATTGACGTCGTACACAAGATGGGTTTCGGAGATTGTTGAAAGAGTGGTTGGCGATGCAGGCTGCTGGGTTGCACACTCAGTGGCTGCTCCCTCCGCCACCCGTCGAACATTGATGGTGCTGGCTCAGTTTTAGTTGTTTATTCTTAACCAGGTGCTGTCGAATGACGGTTGCACAGCCCAAGACACCAGGGTTGAAGACCCAGTGGTGCCACAGCCTAAATGCTGATCTATGCAATCTCGTTTGTGCTTTAGGCCCTTTGGTTATGACTCCGAGACGAGCTGGGTCGAATACTCAATGACCTCCGACCGCGGGAGACGGTTTTTTATTTGAGTGCTGTCAATGGACTATTCTGTACCAAGGTTTATTTTTATTTCATTTTGTGAACCATGGGCAGGATGGTCTGTGACAGATGCGAAAGGAGTCCCTGCCTGAATGGCTGCGTTGGTCACGTTGTACCTGCGGAACTGACAATAAAGCGAGGCGCAAGACTCGAAATGCTGGAGAGCGAAATTCACACCATCGTTCCGCAGCCGGATTGCAGCACATTAAATCGGATAGTAGCCTTAAGCTTAAACAGGTGTGTGGTATTCTCATTTCTACAGTCGATTTTCAATGGAGAGGAAACATTCAATTAATTCCTGAACTACGGAGGCTGGAGTCTGATTGGTCGACACGGACCAGGGGTCGAATACCCCTCCCTGTTGAGGTCTGAATGGCCAGGAATAGCGGATGTTTTTTTCTTCCGGATCGCGCTGGAGGCCGCGTATGATTGTGTACAGATCCCGTTGAATTCTGAAGGATTACGTGGTTTTGTTTTGTTGCACATACCCATGAATGGGGGTGAAAAGCATTATTCATTCAAGCATCCCGGAATCCAATTACGGAAAATTGCGGTCCGCGTTGATAGCTCTTTGGAAGCTCGCAGGTAGGGATCGCCCTAGCAGTTAAGCTGGGTATTTCATTGTACTCGCAAATGCTCGGAATCCGCTTGAACACGCTCGCACCTGGTTGTTCAACCGTTGGACGTCGGACGTAGACCCAGGAAGGACCTAGGGGTAGCTCAAAGTCAATGAAAGCAGCACGATTGCAGCTGGCAGGGACACTGGTTCTGTTCGCAGGTGGAATACACAAGTTGAATAGGCTGTTTTCCTCCAGGGAGACCAATGGACATGGCGACAAAGTTGATTCCTAACCTCTATCGACTCAGTTTCTTCGTTTACTAAAGAAGATTACGAACCTGATGAAGGGACAAGAGTGCAAAAACATGGACATTTGAGTTCCGGAACGGTTTAAGCGGGAATGGCACAAGGGATGACAGTTATACGCCTGGTGGTCAGGCTTGAATAAGCCCGCTGTTTTCTATTCAAGCCCAGCGAAGGCTGGGTCCCACCAAGTGCCTAATTTGCTGTTGAGCCGGAACCAGCAGTTAAGACCGGGAATTATGACTTTGCCACAGTGGGCCGGGAAAGATTTACGTGTTTTGCCACGGGTTAGATTTCAGGTTAAAAGGTTTTCACCAGACTGGCGAAGCTATCTTTCTACGGAAACAGGTGGAACACCTAGAAAACCGAGAAATGAATAATTCTATGTCTTTCGTTGTTGACTGATGGAACCCTGCATGATGGCAGTTTGTTATGTTCACTTGGCCGCTCATGGGTAGTCTCTCGTAGACAGACGCTACAACTGAAAAATACTCGTACCTCGCATGTTGTAGCTCATGGGAGGAGTTCATTTCGGACGGAGTCAATGATTGTCCAGATACTTTGATGCCAGAAGTTCATACCTCGCATGGTAAAGTTCAATGACCGAGCATTTGACTTGCCTATGTTATGACTTTCTTTCAGAATGGGCAAACCTGTTGAGTGACAATGGATTTGATTTACTGGAACCCCCGTTTCTCAAGAAGGTAGGAACAAGTCGGAGTCGTTTCACATCCTGGAAACTGTGCAGCAATTTATTGAAGGGGGCTGTGCCCGAGTAGGCTCTTTAAAGGTCACGGGCCACCTGATAGCGGTTTGCATATTCGGCCTAGAACAACAGGCCTATACCGACGCCACAGTATGCATTGCTCTGGGGGTGAATAATCCTGAGGTTGAAACCTCGAGTAGTTCAAAGCAGACTTCTGAATATCTTTGCAGCAAGATCCGAGGACTTACTTTGAACTGTGTTGGACGTCGAAGGGACCAATGAAGTGGCCAAGACATTTGCCAGTTTGGCGGAATATGTCATTCATTCGGCTAATATCAAGGTCGTCGGGCAAATAACCATGAAACCCGCTCGGTTACAGTGCCATTTCCAAAGAGTGCAGGGGCGACAGGCGCATCCCAGCATTGAACCAGTGGCTGTCCGACAATTTCAACCCAGATACGGGAACATGTAAAATCATGTAAGTGGATGGGGAGTTCAACTTGAACAAGCGTGCATTGAGCAAGTTAAACTGGTCCGCTTCGAGCAAAGCTTGGATGCTTCACCCGAAGCTTGTTTTGTGGGGGTGTCTAACTTGCTTCAATGACTGGCCTGTTACACGCATTCTCCGCTCCGAAGCCTTGGGGTTTGTGCTGTGGCAGAGGTTTTACCCTCGACAGCGAACCCAAGGCCTCTCTCCCATCCACGTTCTTCTCCGATTGGAGTTAATGCATCGTAGATGTTCATTTGCAACCCACTCTGCTTACCATTAGCGAGGTGGCGACTTGAGCTAAAGCGCTGTGAGGCACGAACTGTGCAACAAGCTCTAGTTAGGCCTCGCTAAACAAGGGAGCAGAAGTTGCCGGTACTCGCCGAGTCCGAGGATCTCGGCGAGTGGCTGTGCGATCATTTCAGTCCCGACGAGCTCGCCGACTTCAGAATCGCAGTGCGCGCGCCAGACTACGTGCGCCTCTGGAATTTTTGACCCACCCACCATCCCTTCATATTTTTCTCATTTTCTTTTATTACTAACTTAGCGATGAATGCTGTGGTAGGCCAGGCCTTGTTTAGTTAGGGGTGTCTAACTTGCTTCAATGACTGGCCTGTTACACGCATTCTCCGCTCCGAAGCCTTGGGGTTTGTGCTGTGACAGAGGTTTTACCCTCGACAGCGAACCCAAGGCCTCTCTCCCATCCACGTTCTTCTCCGATTGGAGTTAATGCATCGTAGATGTTCATTTGCAACCCACTCTGCTTACCATTAGCGAGGCGCGTGTATGGCAGAGATGATAGATGAATCACGTTACCATGTTCCCCCCCAGGGGGGATCAAATATGACGCAAAGCATCCGCATATTTAGCCGAGGCGTGCGTCATTGTTGTATTTTAGAATTATAGCGCTTTCACTTCTTTTCTCCAGGTTGTCCAGGACGGTGATGGCGACGCGACAGGCGATGAAGAAGGGTGTGAGAGGGAAGCCGCTGGAGGCTTCATCTCCGAGTCTCTACGCTTCGGTCTCATTGATTATCTCATCTTATCTTATCAAGCTCAAGTATTTTGGTGCTTCTCCCGGTACGTGTGACAAGGCATCGAGGCTTTGTGCTCGCTCCCTCGACTGTTCTTTCTATCCAAATCTCCGGTGTATACGCAAGTTGCACAATCAAGAACGTTCCTATTTCAGAGTTGATCGAGGAAACTACAGCGCTGCATAACCAAACTCCTCGGTCAGGTTGACCATTCCATCCTCGCCATCTTCGGGACCCAATGTTACCTCCGCATCCGCATCATTTGAGTCCTGCCCCTCGTTATCAATATCGTCTTCTGAGCTGTCGTCTGAGCTGTCCGAGTCAGACTCGGAGTCATCCCCCGGTGGTGCGAGCTCTCCGTCGGATCCCAGCTCAGGGCCATCGTCTGCCGCCACATCCGGAACAGGAACCTGGTAATGGCCGACGCCTCCACCAAGATATCTCATGTCCCGGTCAACAAAGTTGAGGGTAGGAATCACTTTTTGAAGCAATTCTGAGGGACGCGACTCACAAATTCATATAGTGGTAAACCCAGTCATCGAGCTCGCCCTCAGGCCTCGAAAATGACGGCCCGGGAGCATCCTCCGTAGCCCCATAGTGAAATGCAGGGATAAGGTGCGCACCGCGAATAACATTGTCAGGATTTACGAACCCATATGCACCAGGCTCGGAATCAGGCACAAACCCCAGGCGGTGGAGTCGTTTGCGCTTGAAGCCGCCAGCGTGTGTCCCATCGAGCCGAAACCACCGCACCCACAGAAACTCAATAGGTGCAGGCACTGGTGCTGCTCCCGGGACATTGTGAATGACATCTGCATGGCAGATCCCGAGAATCCGAGCATACACGAAGGGGTGGGCAGCGGCGTCATCCGACTCTGGTGCAAGCATCATGATGTCGGCGTGATTTCGAGGGTTCATCGAGTCCTGGTCAGTGCGAACATCGTAAGTTGTGTAGTTCACACGGAAAACCTATCGAGGATTGATTATCGAAGCGCCAGTGCTGATGAGTCGATCTTACCTTATGACGATACAGCCGGTCGTTCCGAATCAACAGGCGCGCCTGCTCCTCCGAAGCGAATTCTTGATTTTCCGTTGCAAAATTTGGGTGCACCAATCGCGATAGGAGATGATCCTGCAGTTTGGGCAGGAAATTCTGGTATAGCATGTTAGTGCACAGTACCAGAGGCGGAAATTAACTTACTGCGAGAGCAGGATCCCCGGCGTTATCGGCGAGCCAGGATGGGAGGTGGAAATGATGGTTACGCGAGGGCGAGATATGGTGGTGAAGCTCAGGAGAGGTGTAAGGCAGAGATTCCGACTCCGCAAAGTCGAGAGCTGGATGGAGTCCCTTCTGACATGGTTTTTTGCCTTTTGTTTTGGGTTGGGTGGCTTCCGGTACTGAAGCAATAGGCGGAATGACGGAAGCGGCTGCCTTTCTTCGAACAAGTCTGAGTAGTGCCTGCTCCCGACGCTCGAGCCGAGTCATCTGCCTGACGGCATTATTCTTGTTGGTACGTGCATAAAAGTGTTTCACTCGACGGTGTTCTAATTCTCCCTACGAAATCAGATTAGTTGGATTCTAGGCACAAAATAAATCATACCGTTTGCGTGGAGTACGAGTCTGTTGTCCCGGCGTAGTCGCCAGCGCTGGCCGGCCCAGGGACGGGCAATGAGCTAGAGCACTGCGAGCGTCGGCGGGGCCGCGGTGGATGGGAGCGGATGGTCGCCGAAGTTGGGTTGAGCTCGTGTTTTGGCGTGGGCAGGGGAGGGTGCGAGTGGTTCGTGTTGGTGTTTGTGCGCGGATAGAGGTTGTATCGCATCCAAACGAATCAGAGTTCAGCCGCAGGACGAAAGGGCCGCACACGCCATGACCCCGTCCCACACCTCCCTACCTGCAACCCCTGTCCAAATAACGACGATGGAGAGGGCGGCGATGACGACGTAGCCAGGACCTAGCCTGCATCACGGTGGCGAGTACCAGTTTACATGGGTGGAAGGCGAAGGAGGAAGGGAAGGAGGGAGTGTGGTAGTAGGACGTCGTTGAGGTTCAAGCTTCGAGTGACTACTGTACTATTTTGTTCAATTCGAATGTAACGCGTAACACTGTCCATATAAAACGATTCATCAACTATCATGAATCTCGTGGAGTCTGACTATAAGTGAGACTAGTAATGCTGGCCTTTAAGTTCGAAAATGTAACGCACAAGGCCGGGTTGTTCGAATTTTTAAAACGTAACAACACAATGCTCAAATCGGCCAAAAATGGCCCAATTTTCTTTTTTTTTTCGCTTCCCGTTCACCGGTTGATACATCAAATAATGCATATTTTTAACCAAGTTCTCACCTCGATTAACCAAGTGCCGATGTCAAATGTGAATCGCGGTAATGCTCGCAAGACTAGTACTTGGAGCCCCTGTCATTTGATCCGCGAACGGCTGGTTCGGCCCAGGCTCATCTCCGCTCTGTTCAAATTTCTTTCGGCGTAACGCCCCTCTACCCATCTGTTTGAATTCCAAAATTCGAACGAGGGCATAACGCGTAACACCCCCGTTCGAATTGAATGAAATAGTACAGTAGTCACGTCCGAACAACACTGAGCGCAGGTGTGCGCATCAGCCAGGTCTCGCAGCGAGTAACCATTTTAGCGCTGTCACGTTGCCAACATGACAATCAAAAGCTTCTGTAACACACCTCTCCTCGCTCTCTACGTGTTGTCTGTATCTTGTACCCCACCTTTCAGCCCGACTCGGACGCGCCATGATTTTCATCGTCTTTCTTATACTGTAGTATTTCGTTCAATTTGTATAGTCACGCGTCACACAGCCAAAAATCTATGAAAATTTTCGTAAGTCACAGTGTCCCAGAGCCAATTTTGGCCTTAGCCGAGCTAGCCGAGCTTAGCCGAGCGCTACCAGCGGATCAAATTGCCTAAACAGGCTCGACTACGAAAGGGTCCGGTTGTCACACCGAAAAAGCCAAAAAATGCCTGACGAATTGAACGAAATACTACAGTACACTTGCTCTCCAGGGGGGTCGGAGCGGAACAAGATTATATCCTCGGCTCTCGAGCCCCAACCGACTCCTGCGATGACATCAATAACTGTAGGAGACTTTTCAATATCATCTGGGGCTGCGCCACGACCATTTTTGCTGCAACTTGGGTCTCGGTGCATCCGAACATGCCACCACCAAACCAGAGCTGGCTAGCACTGCTCTGGCAAAGGCTAAAGATGATGCTTGTTGCGGTCATCGCACCAGAGGTGATGGTTGGCTTTGCTGCTCGGCAGTTTGTTATGGCTCGTTACTGGTCCAATAGTGAGTTGGGCTTCCAAACTTCCTGCTTTATGTTGAACGGCAGATCAATGCATACAGAATTCAAGATCTCGAAAACACACGGGTTCTTTGTTTGCATGGGTGGCTTCGTCACTCATGGTAAACATCCTATTGTAGACCGAGAGCAACTTCGCATATATGCTTCCGCTATAAAGGAGATCCAAGTGGGGGCCATCAAGGACAAGAGCAAAGGTGATGCTCTCTCCAAAGCCGTGGCTCTGTTCCAAGGACTGTGGTTCATCACCCAGTGTATAGCCCGGGCAACACAACACCCTCCTGTGACGGAACTCGAAGTTGCAACACTTGCGTTTGCAGTAGTCAACATCTTCATTTGGTTGCTCTGGTGGGGGAAACCCCTTGATGTCCAGGACCCGATCATCCTTGGTACACCTGAGGAAGAGTTTGTGGCTTGAGATTTGTATTACCCTTATCAGGTGTCAGGCAACCCAATCGCGCTTGTGAAATTCTCAGTTAGATTCCGGAGCATGCTGGGTGACCCTTCTAGCGAGTAGCACCCCTTTTCATCCAACTCAGTACCTTCATTTTTTCTGTATCCTATCGGGACAACAGTTACACAGAACATGCCTGGATCCCTTCTGTTGTGGCATCCTTTGTTGGCGCCATTTTTGGCACCATCCACTGTGCCGCCTGGAACTCACACTTCCCGTCTGCTGATGAAAAGTGGATGTGGTGGTTGGGTGCTCTACTTGTTACTCTGCTGTTCCTCTGATCGCAGTGCTAGAATCCTCGTACTGTCCATCCTTGAAGAGAGAAACTACCACCCTGAAACAAATTCTTCAAAGTCGCATTGTTGCCTTGATCCCACTTTACATCATCGCCTGCCTCTTCCTCCTTATTATTCCTTGACTAGCCTGCGTACCTTGCCCCCAGACGCATTTGTCGATGTAAACTGGAGTGTTTACATCCCCCACCTGTAGGCCTGGAAAATGCTTTTGTGAGGTATATGCTATCATTATACTACTTGTATATTGTTGTTGACCTTTCATAGATTTTCCGACTTCAATATGTTAATGATGCCGGAGTTCAGGATTGACGTTATATGGAAGGCTCCACCCTTTCCAATCACTTTCACTGGTGGAGTTACAAGTCATTGGAAGTATTTTCAACAATTGAACCATACTAGTGCAACTGGACCATTTGATGATCTTGAATCCGTAGTAAATATATTGCTGCGGTGTTTTGGCCCAGCGTTACTTGGGTAAGGCCGCCACAGGGCGTGACAGGTACTTGTAATGGGAATTTCATGGGTACTCAAGTGAATGAATTTCCCTGCAACTAACAAAAAAGAGGTTGGATAAGGCCGCAAGTGGCAGATTCCGAACCTTCAGCCAGTAGGTTTCTGGGGGCCTTGAATTGTAGAGTAGTAAAATTGCATGTTAATGGATGTATACTGATATTCAAAATTAATTCCTTCTTGTTGACTGGATGGTATGTGTTAACCACTGGTTGGAAAATTCAAAATTTTCTGCTGAGTTCTTAGTGAAAATGTCGTTTGTTTTCCATCAATTTTCAGGAAACTAGGTGGAAAACCCAAAACATTTCCACCACTTTTCTGGTTTGAGGTGAAAACTCAAAAGAAAGTTGAAAAGGGGTGAAAAAGCTTTCACAATTTCACCATTTTCTTCAGTGAAAAATGTCTGAAAAACAAATCATATTTTTCACTGTAAATTGTGCTGGAAGGATTGAATCTGCCAACCAGTGAATCATCCATCCAATACAATGATTGCAAAGGGTTGGTTTTGTGGCATCAAGGTTATTAAATTCGGAGAATGAGAAGGGTCTTATAATTCAAGATGCTACGAAACCGCATACTCAGATTCACGATAGAAAATACTTTTTCAAACAACTATCTGAAATTTTGACAAAGTCAAAATTTTGTCCCCAGCAATCTCCATGTCACTAAACCACCGGTGATTATCTTCCAGTCTCTCCAGCATAGTGATCAATGACTGTTCTCACGCCTCTCACTACCTCTGAGACCAGTTCAAGTCTAAATAAGGTCACATTGAGAAAGTCAAAGGTCAAGAAGAACATTTGAAATATCATACATTTGCCAATACATGTTAACTAGATACAATGTGCCTGGCCTCGAGCTTGTGGTAATTGGAGCCATAAGAGATCCTTTTGCCTACTGCTCTATAACTTCAGCCTCATTTCCTCGGCCAGTATCTGATTCACCTACAAAATAATCAGGTGAGTGCTCCTTGGGTAGCAGTGTCCATACCAAATGTTTGCTGAAGAACCGTGAGTGTTGGAATGCCCCGGGAGCAAACCACAGTCCAGGCACTCCTGTTGGCCAATAACGTTGTTTGAGTCCCCCTCTTCATCCATTCCCCAGATTTTGGATCCAATTTTTTCCTTGATTTCCTCGCCAAAGATTGACACACCATTTGCAATGATTGGTTCGTTTCCTGTACTGTAAAAAACCGGTTTCCGAGCTGATTAGTATTATGGGGAGAAGCATGCACATATGTGAGAACAATGATGTCTGCTGCAAGCTTTGTTCCATTTCTGAAGACCATGCAGTCTGGTATGATTTCTCGATTTCGACGCCCTGCTTAATCTGCTCATCATATTAAGCACTTCAGAACAATGGAGCAATTCCCTCGCCCACCTTTATTTGCCTTCTATAATGAGCTGGCTGCAACCCATATCCAGCACTGTACTCAGGGATAAATACCCGATGTTGAAGAGATGCCGTAAAAATCGATTGACTAGAGCCAGAGGCCATTTGCTTTTGGAAATGTCAGTTGTAAACCAAAGATATTCCTTGAGTTACTTCGAAAAAAAAAATCCAAGAAAACCAACTTCGCTGCCGCCCGGAGGGAGCTCCAGTGTTAACTTGAACCCAGTTTTTGTCATGGAGCTTCTTGTCCAAGTCCTTTATGCTTTGTGTAGCACCTCCAGTCGCAAAATTGATCATCAATGGGCAGGTTGCACAAAGCCGCATGCGGCTTTTTTGTGCGCAAACTCATTGCATGCGGCTTTTTCTCTTTTCATTCTGGTGGTCCAGGGAATGTTATATAACAGTCATTGCAATGTTCAGGAGCAAAGAGCACAACCCTGCAGGCGGCTTTGAAAGCCACGTGCACTGTGGTGCAACCTGTCTAATAGAGATCTTGAGCCCAAGCGGCATGCCGCTTTTAGGTTGCGCAAAAAGCGGCATGCCGCTTTTTTTACAACTTTTGTGTGCACCTCAAATTCGCACACCCTGATGCTATTGCACCTTGTTAATTCCCTCTTTAGAGGGAAAAATGAAAAAAGCGGTGTGCCACTTGGGCTCAAGCTCTCTAATGCATGGGGTGTGGAATGGTTCAGAAAGTCAATGTCTTCTATGGCAAGACACTCAGAAAAAGGATTGTTGAATATAGCTTTATCTATCGTGCTGTGAGAGATCACGCAAGTCGCACTGCGCTGAACCATTGTGACCTCAAAAGGGATATAGACCTTAAGAAAGGCTGCAGAAGATATTAGACAGGTTGTGCAAAGCCGCATGCGGCTTGTTTTGTGCACAAACTTGTCGCATGCGGCTTTTTCGCTTTTCGCTCTGGTGGTCTGGGGAATGTTATTTAGTAATCATAGCGATGCTGGGGAGCAAAAGAGCACAACTCTGCAGGCGGCTTTGAAAGCCATGTGCGGCTGTGGCGCAACCTGCCTATTTCCCAATTCACCTACCTATGCGGCACCCTTGAGGATAAAATCTTGACAGATGTCGGCAGCTGCGTTGCACTGATTCCAAGGGATGATTTATCGGAAAAGAAGAAGAAGCAATGTCAGGTTCTCACCGTGCCCACTACGATAACTTGTTTTCTCTTGAATGGAGCTGCGCCCTTGTGGTCATCTGATAGATAGGGCCAGAAAAAGATTCCATGCCAGACAAAGTGGGGATTCAGGCCCTGCCCAAGCGTTGCACGATCGTGGTGGGCAGCGCCAAGGCCCAATCAGGAAACACTTGCATCAACTGTCCTTTTTGCTCTTCTTTACAACTTCTTTCGCGCATTTCTGGTTTGCCTGCAGCCCCAATCCTGGTCGACGCCACGCTCTCTCTTCTGTGCCACACATTTTCCCTTGGACAGTGATGTTCTCCTGCCGCCCTTGCAAGACTGCTTCATTTCGAATCAGTGCGTTCCCACTCGTAGTTACTAGTCATTGCAAGCTTCAGTTTCGAAACCTGTTACAATTCTACTCAAAGTTTTGGGTTCTCCTGTGGCTTTGGAAGATACACTCCCTTGGATGTCACAGTAACGATCCCAATTTTATAGATATTGGAATCTCTTGCATCGCTGCCATCTTCTCAATCTTGTTTCGGCACGCTTGTCAAGACGGATCTCAAGGTCTTCTAATACAGTGTCTTTTTTCCATCTACCTGTCCTCATGAGCTCAAAATCACTCCTGCGCATTTTGCACAGTCCTGCACGTATACTCTCCTGATTTCGACCTACGCGTTTTGCATGGAATTTTTTCCGAGACGCCAGTATACGTTGGTCCAGCTGGTAAGCCTTGATCATCCGAATTTCGGTATCATGTTCGGATCTGTTCTAGTGGCAGTTTTGAATCCTGCGCCGAGGTTCTCTTCCTTCCATTGCTTGTCTTACTTCTGGCTCTTCTATGATATTTCGGCTTCCCTGCCCATGCTGGTCCGTCAAAAATCTGCGCTGGATGGGAAATATCGACTTTGGACCGGTTTTTCACTCTTTCGCCTTCCTTCTGCCATTTGCAACTTTTGTGTTCCCATCTCCCACTCAGGCTGGTATTCTTCCCCGGCTCGCCGGCACACACTGTAGCATGTGTTTAACCTCCTCTTCCCCGAGTCCGAACCGCACATAACCTGAAACAGTCTACTATGCAAGAGTCCGAGATGATACCTGATACTAACGGCCTTGTCATTGAACTATCCAGAGTGCTCAGAAAAAACCGATGCAAACCTGTGAGCTCTCCAGCTCTCCCTCGACGTTCATCTGCTCCGTTTCCACCCATCCGCCCTACGTATCATCTCTTTCCTGTCAGTTACCATTGCTCGTTGACGGGACCGTAAGTCCGCTCTGGACCATGGCGCGGGTGATTTGCCTCCTATTTCTTCAGACTTTGCAGGTACAGGGACCATTTTGCCTCTTTCAAGCGGTCTTATACCTCGTTTATTTCCCTTAAATTTGGAACTTTACTGGATTTGCCCGCCTTGTATGGCCCACCTCTTCAGGTTTCTTGATTTTATTCTCCGAACCTTTTCCTGGACTTGTCCCTTATATGTGTTCTCCCCATTTCTGATGACTTCTCAGAAGGCAGAATTCGCAAGGGTTACGAGTACTTTATGTACTCATTCTTTTCATCAATCGGGAACCAGATTTTCGATATGGCGAAACGTTTATCAGTGTGTTTGAATAGTGTAATGAAAATAGTGGCTGTGTTCGTTAGGTTTTTGAAGTCTTTTTAGCAGGCTAATCTAATGAAATTAGTGATTATATAATGCATAAAGATGGACCGGTTCGAGTCCATTGGGTCAATCCTTTTGTTATTTGTTTCAAAACACATATGTAGCTTATTTTTATCCTAACAACTACAGTGTGTTTGATTCAGAGATTTATCCCTCATTTATTCTTGGTTGTAATATAAAACATTGGTATGTTGAGCTACTCTGCCTCCCATGTGCTCTCATTTATTATATCTGTGATGGATTGTATATTGTATTTTGCCCGCGAGCTGTCTAACAAAAATAGGGAAGTGCCCGATATTCTCCCCAGCGAGGTGTTACTGTTTACTGATTGAATCCCTGTAAAACAAAAAAGAGGGTGGTTATTGGTATTTCAATTCAATAAATGGAACCGGAAGGTGGAATTGTACTTCTTGGGAGGGTGTCTTTACTCATCAACCAGGGACTTTTCGTCACATGACTTGCATTTATTACCATTTTGGGAACAGCGTCTATTTAATCTTCCGGCCCAAAATTACACAACCCTCAATGTGAGCTGGTCGGCGCGCAAGCACTGACCGAGCAAACATTGAGCCTTATGTCTGCAAATTCAACAAAACTCCATCTTATATTTTCTGTTTCTGTTTGTGACCCGCCACTTGACAGCCTCTTTGCCATCATTTATTCACCCATCGCCAACGCAAAAAAATCACGTGATCCGGTTGTGAAGAAGGAATGTGTTCATGGCGGGACCTGCTTGCTCAGAATTGGATTTTGTTGTGCAAAATTGAGTATTGAACCAGAATTAACTTTGTTCCATGTGCTGGGACCTTTAATGAAGCAATCCATATCCAACAGCAACTGTTGGTTGAGTGTCGGCTGAGCCTTTGGTTGTAAATTTCAATTCTGCAACCTGAGATTTTTTTTTCTGGATACTCTAGATGTACACAACCAGGATGGATGATCTTCCTGTAATTTTCCAGGGTCTCTGGGCCCAATGGTAGGCCAAATACACTAAATCATGGTATGTTGATTGCTGGCATGTTCCTGGGCTGCATCATCTAAACGGTTTAGAGCCACACATCCTTTCCAATTCCTAGTCCATGGGACAGGCAGTTTCAGGGCGATATAATCCATTGTTCCGGCACAGTTCATTTCCCTTCCAACACATCTGTGATTTCATTCCTGTACTTGCTTCATTGGTTCTTCCGTGCTGTAAAAATATTCTGACATGTATATGAAGTCCCAAATGCGATTTACAGGTCCTTGTAATATTTGTACAGCCGCCGTCAAGACACTTGTAACAAACATGTTTAAAAAATGTTGATGTTGTGTGCACGCAGGCACATCCTGTGAAGGCTCCAGTTTAACATGCCTCCAGGGTTTTATTACCCCAGGAACACAATGGCAATGTTTCCAAGTTCCGTCGCGATGTGCATCCCCCGCTCTGGGGATGTCAACTCAGAAATTCCTTTCTGCTATTTTATTGGTGTCCTGTATGGGCTTGACTGCAGTGCCAGATTAAATCTGGAATTTTTTCACCTCTGATGAGTGCCCACTCACTTTCCCCTGGAGCTTTGGGGTCGGTTTTCATCGTCGTTCAAGCGCCAACAAAGGCTGTGCATTTTTGTTGGGTGTGCTTTGGTCCCTGTCAACTTGTCAACGGTGATCAGGCCGCACCTAAAATATCTCTCAAAACAATTGCAAGCATAGCACTGGTTGGGAGATTCATATTTTTCAGCACAATTTACAGTGAAAAATGTCGTTTGTTTTTCAGACATTTTTTCAGTGAAAAATAGTGAAAATTTCAAAGCTTTTTCACCACTTTTCTGGTTTGAGGTGAAAAAACTTGAAAGAAAGTTGAAAAGGGGTGAAAAAGGTTTGAGAATTTCACCATTTATTTCAGTGAAAAATGTCTGAAAAACAATCAAACATTTTTCACCGTAAATTGTGCTGAAAATTTTGAATCTCCCAACCAGTGTAGGATGGAGTGTGTCACAATGAACGGAGAATACTCAGCTTTCTTTCGATGATTTGAGGAAGTAAAGCTCGACTCTGCCAAAAGAATGTGGTAGAAAAGAACTGATTCTTGATAACTTGGCGGATCAATCGTTTGGTTCCAGACACTCTGTGGGAACAATCTGTTCTAACATGCCGTTTCACGATGGAACGGACTCGGAACTCGGCTTGAATAGCTGTGGTACAAAATAATCAACCTAACTTGCGCAAGGGAACAAAGGCTGATGCTCAGCTCATTCAAAAGGCTCGTAGTTGCTCGGGTGATCGGTGATATTGATGGGCTCAACAGAAATCAAAGGCTTGCACTTATCATGTTGAAAATCTTGTCCGGCGGCTTTGAATAAAATCCGAAACTGCAGCATTCAGTGGATTGTCGAGTTCCGTGGCTTTTACCTGTGGGGACGGTGATGAACACCGAGTATCCGTGCGATCAAGCAGGCGATCGAAGTTGTCGGAACTACCCGAAGTCAATCGTGCAAGGAACCTCGGGTATATCCGAAAGAAATGATCGCTGATCAAATTTAAGGAGGGTCAAGGTTCTAAGGCATGAGTTCCACCATACAATGCGATATTGTGCACGCAAAGGGGTCAAATAAAAAAGTAGATCAAATGAGTCATCATAATGGGGAGGTAAAATATGAGGAACAAGAAAGAAAAAAAAAAAGAAAGAAATCGAAGACAAAGTTTGATATGTCACAATTGACTGTAACAGCAAATCTGCGGCCCGCTACTCAGTCTTTGAGCCATTCTGCTGACGGTTATCGGGCTCAGTGCCGGCTCGGATGGCCTGGTTTGTGGGAGCTATCTTGGGCTTGGATTTCTCTAGTTTACCTCAGCATTGCTTTGAAATTTACAGGAACCTCAATAAAAAAGTGGTCTCGGCTTGACAATTATGCGGCGCAACTCGTTAAATGCTCCACCTCCATTTTGTTGTCAACCATGTCATTAGAGAGTTTCCGGTGGAGCGATCAACTGGTGCTCAATTTTTCAGGAACTCCCCGTCCTTGGGGGCTAACGTAGCCACCATTTATAGCCCCCATAGAGAGGATGAAATAGTGGCTAGCACATGCCGGACGGTCCTGGAAAATAATCTAAAACATGAGCCACCAGTTGATCTGGTGGCTCCACCGCAAACTCATGTGGCTCGAATTTTATTGGGGGTTGGTTTCACGCCCATAAAAGTTTGGACCACCCTTCCCTTTGCTGCACACGATGACGAAGAGTGTCGCTAGCGACGCTCGATCTTCCTCTTATTCTCTACCAGCGCGCGCTTCAGCAACTCTCAAAACTGTCAAAAATGCGACCAAGAAAGCGACTGCCGTCTCAAAAACCATGCAGCAAGTCGTCAGTGTTGCTCGCCCTAACCACAAGCGGCGCAGGACTTCCAAGGCCGATGCTGCACTCGAAGCCGGCGAGGACGAGATAGGCTTCCTTGCTGATTTTCCTCCTTTAATCCCGGTGTGTTTTTAGATCTCAATCTCTTCTTGTTTCTAAATTTTTGTAGAATGAGAAAACGATGCTTCGGACGACGTGGCGTAGCATTCCGCCACTACAGCTTGCTTTCCCATCCTCTTTTCTGATTGATGCGCTATGATTCAGGTTCCCCTGCCAATTCTTCTGACGATGCCTCCATCCATAAGGTGGGCGGCACGCTGGAACTCACCGAGTCAGATCAACTCGGGTTTTTTCTTTTCTTTTTTTTGTTTGCTTCATTTCGTTTTCTGCATGGTATAATAACACCTCATTCCAGCCGAGCTGATAAAGAAATGGACTTCACCTATCTACTCGTTCTTTTCGAACGTCACCATTGTTCATAAGGACGACGGCAGCCGGTACCACCTTTTCAAGTGTGCTTCCATTCGGTGCAGAAGTAGGTGTTCAAGTTCTCCAGTATTTTCGTCAGAATTCATGTAATTCAAGATAATGGACCGAAGGGTGTGAAACGCGCCTTCTAGAACGCAAATGGCTCCCACTCTTCTGATGCTGGCTTCACCAGGAACATGAAGATCACGCTATCCGCTGCTTCGGTCAAAATGTCGTCGACGCCGCTATCCGTGGCAATACCACGAAAAATCCCGATGGTTTGATTTTCGCAGCTTCCGCACGCGCCGGGCAGCGGCCGGTCGACGTTACGCACCGCGCACACACCAACGCAGAGGCTCGGTGAGTTCTACACAACTGTCTTCTACACTCAATCACAACCTCTCAGAGCTCATATCGTGCAGTGGGTTACGGAAGCATCTCGTCCGCCGTACCTTGTTGAAGATCGCGTTTCCGTACACTAATGACCGATTGTTGCCCCCATATCAATCTTCCCAAAAAAATCGGACTGTCTCGCGAGACATTCAGGCATCCTTTGCCAAATGCAAGATCATGATTGATAATTTGCCTCAGGTAAGCAGTCAGCTATAGTTCGTCTTGAATTTCAACAATTAACACTGTTCAAGGAACACCCCGGCCAACTTAGTTTCGCCACAGATGCGTGGACTTCTCCGAATCATCGCGCATTCGTTGTGTGGACTGTCCATCTTCCCCTCGACGGCAAACCCTCTCTCCTTCCTCCTGGACATTATCGAGGTTCTCGAGGTGCGTTGTTACTTCCTTTCGCATATCCATGGCTCATTGTGTCATAATAGTCGCACTCCGACGAGACACTAGCTCGCGCGTTTGACCAGTTTCTCGCAACTCACAGCCTCAACACAAAGGCATGTATCTTTTAGATTCAAATATAAAGCTAGTCAATTGATCTTATGCCCCAGATCATTGTCTGGACTGGCGACAATGCAACATCTAATGATACGCAGATTACCAAAATCTCCTCCCTTGGTACCAACTCCTTTAACAAAATTAATCGGGTGCGATGCTTCGCACACACACTCAACCTTATTGCCAAGTCCATCCTCAAGCCTTTCTTGCGCCAGTATGGGCTCGAAGACGACGAGTGGAAGGTCATTGGGAATCTGATCCATGTAATTCGTGTTTGTCCCACTTTCTCCCATTTTCTCTTTCTTTTTCCCTGATCAGATTCGCTTCTTGACAGGTACATAAGGGCCGCGACTCGGCGAGCACCATCGCCAATGTTGTGTCAACATCGACGATGTTCTTGAGTTTCGCGGGGACCGTACACTTCAACCAGCCGTTGTCCATGCCGTATTGCTCGGGCGCGCCACACTCCAGCGGTATTAAACGAAGACGAACCTCTCTGATGTCTACTCTCTTGCTACCAGTGAGCTTCCTACCGCTACAATACCTTCATAAATTGATAACATTGGTAGTCCTTCATCCAAGCTCAAAGCTCGAGTATTTCCGTGCCAATAGCTTCGACTCTGAATGGATCTCGACCCGTGAGAAGAAATTGCGGACCAAATATGACGAGTACCGCAGGCATCTTGCTTCAAATGACCTAAAACTCGGGAGGTGAATATTCTTATTGTTATTCATTGCATCTCACACTCTTAACTCTATAGGTTCCTGCTCCTCGCTCATCTGACAACTTCTTCAATTCTTTCCAGAACCTCGGCGCCATTGAGGACGAGGCCCGTGACGAGCTCTCCGACTATCTCGCTGCTGCCCGCGTGAAGACCGATGAACCCGATGGAGTGGTGTTGGAACCATCGACGTGAGTATCCTGTCCTGTCCCAAGTTGCATTGGATTACTTGAGTGTACCATGGAAGTGCCCGGTTTGCAGGTGTAACTCAAAAAACTAATATATTTCCGTAGCTACATCCGTCGCGGTCGAACACGTCCTCTCAAATGGTCGTCGTCTGCTCGACTTCACTCGCAATCACATGTCAGGCCCTTCTTTTCGCCGCCAGATGTGCCTGGGCTCCTGGGGCCGGAAAGTTCTTATTCGCATCAAGGGACTAGTTGTTGCCTGCACGCCAGCCAAGTTAAAGCGCGAGGTAATGGAGGTGAACACTGATAACGAGATTGAGATTGTAGAAAAGTAGTCATGCTAATTTACTATCACAAAATACACTTGATTTCTGCTTGATTCTGGCAGGGTAAGGCCGACGGGTTAGACGACCCGCCGGAGGTTAGAAACCGCGGGTTTACCCGCACGGTGTTTATACCCGACCCGCACCGGGTACGGTTTCGGCGGGTACGGGTACGGGTACGGGTTGAGCTGGTGGTACCCGCGACCAACCTTGGGAACAGTGTTGAGAATTACGTATACGTCCCTTAGGGATGGTGGTGTTGATTTGTTTCGGTCTAAAAGAAAGAAAAGAGCAGGCATTAAGTACGAGTTATGCCGTGCGCAGCATCGGCCTCCCCCCAAGTTAGACGGTGAGAATTATCTGGTCTGCCGACTGGATTCAAGGACAGGCTGTCCGCCAAATGGTTCTCTTAGGTGCAATCCACGACTCACTTGAACATCGTATGGGTTTGGAATGTTTTGCCTGTTTTTTCTTCTGGATTTCACGGGAACTCATTCCTCAAATCCCTGCAGTACCCTGAATTAAACATACAGTGCTGACTTCACGCCATGTCCTCCGCGTTCTTGTTCCATCCTGAGGTAAAATTCACGAATCCACCCGTCACCTCGCCTGTGTCTCTCTACCCCAGTATCATAGTCATCAATTCTCTAGGTTTATTGGCACAGCTTTCACCCCGACCACTGCGAGCCAAGAAGTGATGTGCATTCTGACTTCCTTTTCCCCAACGATATCGTTTTGCTGCGGTATCAAGACTTTGCATGATCCAGGGACTGGAAGGGAGGAGTCGGTCCATATCCACATACGCCCGCCGATCCACATAGTCATACGCCGCTTTCGAACCACTCCCGGAAAACCACACTCCGATATCCCTCCAGAGCACGATAGGAATAAATTCGGCCATTTTAGGTTTCGATAGGTTTCGAAACAACCTATCAAATCGGGTGAATCACCCGTCCCGGAATCGAACCGTATTTCACAAAGGGAATGGCATGCAAATTTCAACTTGACAGGTGCCCACCACCCTCTCTTCGACCGGATTTTATATAAAAAATGGACATTTACATTGACATGGATTCTCATAGGTGTATCAACTTGGTTTCCAATTGAACAACGGCTTTATGCGGTGGACCATCTCCGCGATCCATCTACGATCTCACAGAAGCCAGGCTTCCCATCCACTCAAGCAATATCTCGTTTAGCTCCGCTGCATGCGACATGACCCCCCAGTGATCGCCATCGATCTCTTTCCGCGTCATTGGCCCTTTGACGTACTTGCCATGAATAGGGTCACTCAAGATGGGCAACGCAAGGTAGTCTTTGGTAAATGCGACATAAAGAAAGGGCTGAGCAATATCCCGCGCCGATGGAGAAAGCTCTGGGTTATAGTAGGATTGAGATTAGATGATAAGCCATCTGAATATGAAGAAATCAACACGCACTTGCATCTTCCTCGAGGTTCGCTTCTTCAACCTGCGCCTTGTACCAGCAGAGCGGAGCAGAAAGGCCGCCGCTAAGAAGGGATTTGCGGAGGACCTCTTTGTCCTGTTGAGCGTGAATTTTATTTTCTACAGAGAGAGTAAAAACTGACCTCAGGGGTCATATTACGAAGGGAGGGATGTGATTGTATTGCCTTCTAGCCATGCGCGCGTCCCGCCATCAACAGACATGTTCTTCTTCCACAACTCTGGCGTCTCGGGATATAGGAGGTTGATGAACGAGTCGATCTGGGAATGGACATTAGAAAAAGGCGATTACTTATATGACATGGCATACATTTCTCTCGATGAGTGCAGGCGCATCTGGCTGGACAAAGAAGCGCTGGTACGCGAGAAGGTCGTACCCTACCACGTTTCTTTATCTGTTCGGTCCGGGTTATCAGGTTCACATCCCCTTCTGCCGGTTTGTATCCCACGGCGAAGAACGCGCATGCCGAGACGCGGTGGGGGCAGTAGTGCAGCATGCGGGACACGAGGTAGGAGCCCCTTCACAGATCGCACCGCAATCTAAGCCCATTTATTATGGAAAGCAGATGGAGCAACATACCAGTCGTGTCCAATGGCGACGACCTGCGTAACACCCTCTGCGTCGAGGATGTCGACCATGTCAGCTGCAAGCCCGCGACCCACATAGAGCTTAGGGTCAGTCGGCTTGTCCGTCCCGCCATATCCAAGGTGATCGGGAACGATGAGACCATAGCCCAGCTGCTGGAAGAATGGTACCTGTTTGCGCCAGAGGAAAGAGGCGGAAGGGAAGCCATGTGAAAGGAACAGAATGGGCTTGCTAGACGCAGAAGGAGAGCAGAAGTACGAGTAGGTAAGCCCTCGTTTAGTCTTGGTTTGCTTGTAGTTGCTCTGATCCATTGCTGTGGAGATGGATTGGTAAAAGGGCAGAGATGGTCACCTGGCTCCGCATAAATGCAACCGCCGACATCACTGTCACTAACTTGCAACGTAAACCAGACACATCTATGTACGGAAAGCCGGAGCACCACGCTTTAAGCGAGTGCTGGGATCAATGATCCGAGTGGTGGCCGCTGCTTTGCCGAGACTATGTTTCACTTTGCCACCCTGGTTCCGGCGACGCTTATTCGGCTCTCCTCAGCCTGAGTTCCTGGCACAAAGCCGGAGACTAAACTCCTGTACATCAGCTGGAGCAGCTAATAATTGGGCGAAGCGACAGGATCCAAGGGGTACCCGCTGGAGAAATCCTCTACACGGGGTACAAAAAGTGAAATAAGACGGCGGCAGACCCTCCCTCCCTACGTAATGCTTACGTATCCGTCCCCATAAGGGAATTTCCCATGATCTCATCGACGGCCTGTCGGCGGCGCTCGCAAAATTCATTCGGAAAGGTGTAACAGCTCCTGTATCTACCCGGGTGCTAGTACATCTGCTGGAATCGAATCTGCAGAACGGAAAGAAAAAAGGTAGACAAACTTTCCACTTTGCCCGATGGTTGACTTCAATCTTCATTTGAACTTAGATGCACTACCCATCTGTTTTCTCTTCATGAGTGGATAACTACGCTGTTTGATTCTGAATGATCTGAGAACTCAAGTCCATCGCTTAAAAATAAACCAATAAAATTTTCAAGTTCCAACTTTACTGGTTCCGCCAGCGCGGTCTGCCCGCGAGGATGACTCGAATCGAAGTGTAAATTAAATGAAAATGCTCTGGCTTGATATAGCATGAGTTTTAATCTTACCTGGTATGCTACTAAAGCTCGGATATGGACCTACAGTGGCCCCGAACCGACCAACTTCTGGACGAAGGCTTCCACTCGGGCATCTCGGGCATCTCAAAGGCATTCAAAACACACTCAACATAATTGTAGAAAAAGAGAGACGGCTCCCACATATTCTTATTTGAACTGCCGAGTTCAACTGCTTTTTACAATACCCTGATCTCAAATCTGGAGGTCTGTTTTGGTCTGTAAACCACCACCCCGTTGGCGTAACTTGAAGCTGGTATGCAGATGTAGGCGAACTCACCCGCCAACAGGAATGCAAACATAACCGAACCAATCGATGAATTCTCCCAGTGCCGTTGAAATAAGTCTCTATCTGGCCTGATTTCACTACATAAGTACGAGTCCTGCCGTGCGACCCGCGACGGCTCACTTCCCTCAAGTCAACAACTTCAACAGTAAGCGCGAAAACGGTTATATTACATTGTGCCTGCTCGACTCAATCATCAAACGGATAGTCCCACAACCTCCTCGGATTGTCGACCCAGATCTTCCGCATCAAACCCCCATCGCCCTCGCACCACCTCACGCACTCCGCAATGAATTTCGGTATATCCGGCGTCAAAAACTCCTGCGTCGCCTTCGGTCTCCATCCGGATTATGCTCCGACCCCGCCGTATGAGGCCAGTCGCTCGCCCACACAATCTGGTCCGGCACCATCCTCAACAACTTCTTGATGTGCTCTTCGAGACCTGGCACACCCTCGAGCCGGTACAGCCCACTCAACTTGATGTACGCGTTCTTGTTCTGCGCGAGGACGGCGTAGAGCTCTGCGCAGCCGGGCTGAGCCGCTGCGGGCGTCTCGCCCGCCTCGGGGTGCCCGAGGTGGTCAAAGACCACTTTGATGCCGAGCTCGGGGACGACGGGCGCGATGGAGGCGTACTGTTCCATCGAGACGAACACTTGTATCACCCAATCCAGTCGCCGTAGGCGCTCAGCATACTTGCGGAGCAGCTTTGGCCATTCCTCCGCGCCGAGCGATTGCGAGCGGGTCCGTAGATTCAGCCTCACACCGCGAAAGCCGACGCCATGCAGCTCGTCGAGCTCTGCGTCCGTAATAGTGTGGGGGTCGATGCAGGCAATGCCGCGCGCTTTGCCGTTGAGCCGTTTCAGGGCGTCGATGCTGCAGCGGTTGTCGGTGCCGTAGATGGACATGGCGATGATGCAGATGTGGTCTATGCCGATGGAGCGCTCGAAGGCGAGACAGGCGTCCAGGTCTGCCTTTTTCGGCGTATATGGGGCGTCGTCTGCAAGTGGCCACCGTTCCTGGATTCGCATCAGAATGGATACATACACGGGCAATGGCATGGGTTGGTACTGGGTCTACGATGTGGAGGTGGCTGTCCCAAGCCCCTCGAGGGAGTATGGGTTGCGGTTGAGCCATCCGAGATAGAAATGAGGCGGTGTGAGACTTGGAGGAGGATGAGTAAACGCCGAGAACCTCTGCGGAGCGCCGTACCTGAATCTCAGCCAATTTGGGCATGAAGGACGAGCGGTTGTTCCGGTGCCGCGAACCAAGATCCATGTGACTATTTGAAGAAAACTTTGGGAACCCTGTCATGAGGGTCTATCGCAGACGATTTGTCCACCCTGGAAACCCGTTCCGCGCTGTCTCGGTAACCCAGATATTCGGGTGACGGACCGACGGAAAACCGGACTGGTGTTTTCGAAGATAGTCACTGCATTCACCTGAACCTCTGCACTCAGTATCTTTTGAAACTCCGTCGCTGTCAAACACCGAAATCGCATAGGAAGGTCTGGGTTACCGAGACAGCTTTCCGCGATGCATTCCGCTTCCGTGTTCTTAGTAGCCGTTGTGCGGCATGCCGTTCCGGCGGCGGGATAACGATCAAGCGGGACACGACAGCGCCCACGCGCTCAACTCTCTTGATTTGAAATATTTTTCTCCGTGACCTTAATGCAAATATACAACCTCCGTATTCTCTGCCATTTTCAGCCAATCCACCACAGGCATCAAGCAGAACCTCAAGGTCTGGGATACTGTACTGTTTCGACCAAATGTTCACTATTTTTAGATTTTCGTCAACCGAGGTGGCCGATAATTTTTCTTTGAATTATAGCGATTTTGAGGCTCCGAATGGGAGTGGGAATGGTCCAACTCGGGGGTAGATGGTGATGATGAGGAAGCCTCAGATGACGACTCTGTCCAGCGCCAACCCCTTTTGCGGCGGTTCATCCGGGAGATTGACAGGATGTATGAAAACAGATATGAGAATCCCCGAAAACAGCTTCCCCGCGGCCCCTCGTATCTTTGCCATGTCTTCACCGCACTCAAAGCTGGGTGTGAGGACCACTTTCGCCAGGCACTTCGTCTCAGTCCTGCGACGTTTGACGCTCTGGTGGCTTGTCTCCGAGTCGAGCATGACCTTCCAGTGTTCTTCAACATCTCGAATCACCAGCTCGCCGTGCAGCTCACCGTTGCCCTCTAACCGATTCGGCCACGATGGAGATGCTGCAAGTCTTCAATCGGTTGTGAACTGGGCAGGACTTGGGAAAGATACTCATAGTACTAATGAATAGGGCTGGCCACCGTAACCGTGTAGCCACGGGGTACGGTACCGTAATACCGGTCACGGTGCCGTGCCGTGGCTCGTTTTTGAGGGTCAATACCGGGCCGTTTTTTCACGGTGAAATACGGTAGGTCGATATCCGCTGAAATTAAGGGTGCAATCTTTTTTCACGAACTGTTTGGATACTTACTCACCAGAAGAAGTTGATTGCATATGGTCTTGGTCCGCTAAACCCGGATTTGACTGCCCGTTGCGGCCGTTACGGTCGATACGGAGGGTTACGGTTGGATTTTTGACCGTACCGTGAACGAAGAAATCCACACGGCCACGGTCCGTAAATTTACGGCCGTGACCGTATACTGTACGGTTGCCAGCCCTACTAATGAAGCCTATTCTTCACCTCCATGTACCAAGGTTTCCTTTCCTGTCACCATGATCGAGGGGAGCAAAGAGGAAACAAATTTCTAATTTTATTGATATGTTAGTCGGCGCAGTAGGATAGTATACATAAGAGTCAAGCAAGAAATGAATGCTTTAAGCACATTTTTGAAGCATGCGTGAAGCGCCTCCAGAGGCGCTTCAACGCTTCAGATGTGCTTAAAGATTTATTTGCTTTTCCGTGTTAAGCGCATCTGAAGCGCGTACTCTAAACTGTCCCTATTCTGCGAGAAGAGGGACGCGCTAGAAACTTCAAACCTGATCAGTGGGTGACATTGCTGGGGACAGGGGTGAACGGAGGCTGTACAGGATTCGGGTGAGTGGCAAGCGGAAAAAGATGCCATGAAGCGACGGGTAGTTCCCAATTTGCGTCCGGAACGAGAGATGGTGGTCGTAGCTAGTAAGCGAACAGATATTTGCGCGTGTTCGTCAAAAATGGTATAGCAAAGTACTGTACTATTTCATTCAATTCGAACGTAACGCGTAACGCTGGCCTTTTCGTTCGAAAATGTAACGCACAAGGCCGGGTTGTTCGAATTTTCAAAACGTAATGCAACAATGCTCAAAATCGGCCGAAAATGGCCCAATTTTCAATTTTTTCGCTTCCCGTTCACCGGCTGATTACGGTTTGCCGGAAGGACTCGGATGAAATTAGGAAATGATCTCACTGACACATCCGCTTTGGGACAGGGGCTCATCCATACCACAACAAGCTCACCAACACCCGTGAACCGCACCTATCAGCCGCATGGACTGTATTGTATAATGATCCCCATGGTGTAGCCATCCAGAAGCCTTTTTAATGGTAAGCAAGTTGGCTAATTGATAATTTATAAAGACCAACCTGGGTGTCGGCAAAGATAACATTCCCCTCACTCCATTGAAACGCATAATGAACAAAGGCAGACAGTGTGTGACCCAGCTGGCCCCGCCCAGCTGGGTGTTCCATCGTGCCCGTGTAGTGAGTGACAGATGGGTTGCGAAGGGGCTCCAGAAATCAAACAACTTTGCGTGTCGCCACAGGTTCGGTCTCAAATATTTCTCGGATAACCACCAAAGCAGACAATGGAGCTAGCTCCACCCTCAATTCTTACTTCTTGAACAAGAGAGCATTAGGTGATGTCGAAGTCTAGTAACAATGATGAGCAAGTTGAAAAATAATCCAGTGACACATACTATTTTGCGATCTCAAGGTTTATGGTCTTGGGCAGCAGAACAGAAGTTCCTCAAGAACCACCGGGCCTGTTCACAGCGAATGACCTCACATTTGAGATTCAATATGTTTTCGGCCATGCTGACCTCGTCTGAACCAGGACCAATTTCACAGAAACCGTTTGGCGACAAATTGGTCTGTGCTGATAGACAACTGAACCAAATAAAAAATCGATGAGCATACAAGCAGGTGAGTTTAATGCTTGCGTTGAAGCAGTGTTTCATCTTTTCTGCTGAATGAAATCTCATTTCCAATCAGAGTGGCTTTGATTGTTGTCGGTTCAATTTCTGGCCAACGGACTTCCACAGAGCATGTCTCTTTGTCAACAGTTATCTCAGCAAATGCAAGAGATTTCCATCGATTTGCAGGATCAGTATTGGGGGCTTTGCGTCAAAAGGTTGAACCAACTGCCCCCGAAACTGAACTGCTTCAGAGCAAATTCTGGTTGTGCTTGACAAAGACTCACTGCGTGGACGTTTGGCTGGATCGGTATTCTCCTTAGACACTTGCATACTAGCAGGTTTGCGCTTCTTCGAGGATGTCCCTAAGGCCGGTGAGTTGTCCTTCCAGACACCGTGGATAAAGCATTTTCATGGACAATTTCACACCCACCTCTTCTGGGGTGTCTGTCAATCCAGAGCTCTAGGCCAAGGACTCGGCCCTTCATCGGTGCTGCATGCTTCAGTAGCTTCGTGAAATATACGGCTTGAACTCCACGGCTTTACAGCACAATCCATGTGGCTGAGAGGTGCGGTACGGAGGTGTCGGTGAGCTTGTTCTGGTATTGATAAACCCCTGTCCCAAAGCGGATGTGTCAGTTACTGAGATCATTTCCTGATTTCATCCGAGTCCTTCCGGCAAACCATAGGCTGATACATCAAATAATGCATATTTTAACCAAATTCTCACCTCAATTAACCAAGTGCTGATGTTAAATGTGAATTGCGGTAATGCTCACAAGAACTTGGAGCCCCTGTCATTCGATCCGCGAACGGCCGGTTCAGCCCAGGCTCATCTCCGCCCTGTTCAAATTTCTTTCAGCGTAATGCGCCTCCACCCGTCCGTTCGAATTCCAAAATTCGAACAAGGGCGTAACGCGAATTAAATGAAATAGTACAGTATGTTAATAGCTCTCACGCAAAATGATGAAACCCAGGTTCCGGATTGCTGATGCGGCTGGACCCCTTTCGCCGATGTAACCCCGGAAATAAGATGCTGACGGCGCTCGCTCGTGTTGCTGGTCACGCTCAGAACAGATGCCAACTCAACCCAGATTTTTGTTTCTTCATACAACTCTAAGTTCTTGTTCTTGATGTCGCAAATTACAAATTTATTTAACTCCATCCACTTGCTGATCTGTCTCTTGAAATCTCGAAGCCGGTCTTCACTGGTTGGGAGATTCAAGTTTTTCAGCACAATTTACAGTGAAAAATGTTGTTTGTTTTTCAGACATTTTTCACTGAAAAAGGTAGTGAAAAAGTCAAAACATTTTCACTATTTTTTGAGTTTGAGGTGAAAAATTCAAAAGGAAGCTCAAAAGAGGTGAAAAAGATTTGAATTTTCCACTGCTTTTTTCAGTGAAAAATGCCTGAAAAACAAACGACATTTTTCACCATAAATTGTGCTGAAAATTTTGAATCTCCCAACCAGTGCTTGCTGATTTAACCCCACTTTTTATATGCAATTTGAACTCGACTTGCTTTTTCTGGCTTCACTGCTTGCTGAACCCACGTTGTATTCCTCAATCACAACTTGCTGATTCAACTCTGAGTTTGGGCCACCGCATTTGCTAATTCAACTCTGGTTTTCCCAAAACGGAATTTGAATGTGCCGCTCCCCGTTTTCTGTAACAACCATATGTGTATGCAAGAAAAACATTTGAGTTACTGAAAGGCTGCTGGCTTGTCTTTCTCAGAGCTTTTGTCCCTCCACCCGACTTGGTTTCTCGATCGTTACGGTTTTCATGTGCATTGTGTGCCTTATCGGTTATCCATTGCCGTTGACCACATTTCCAGGCTGCCTCTCGCACAATTGCTTTCTCCTTCGCCCCAAACTGGGGACCTCTCGATCGGTGCACGATAACGCTCACTCTGAGTCTAAACCCAAAATGACCCGCTCCCCGAACCTCGCCAATCCAATACATCTTTCTGGAAATATGCTCCGACGCCAATCTAAAATTTTGATCAGCCGCAGATCCGTGAGCTCTCTCTCCTCTTTACCATGGCTCCTGGCAAACATTCTCATTCTTCAAGTCTTGAGGTATTTTCTTTTATGAACACCTGCTAACTTTGTCTGATTTATTACAGGCCTACGACTCGGAACCACCACCTCAGAGCCAGGTGATCAAACGACAACGAAAAACTGAGGCAAGTGCTCTGCCGCCCTAAAATCAAGAAAAGTGTAAAGTAAGAACTCTGACTAATACTCTTCCGGCTTGACCCTTCCCACCACCAGAGAGCTGACTCAGAGGGGGGAAAACCGGTTGCCACCAAGAAGAGCAAGCCATCGAATCCGGTACAGTTCTCTCCCTACTTCTTCCAGATTGGCCGTGCATCAAAGAGCCATTGTGTAGGTGTGGTATCTTGGTAGGACTTAATGTGATAGGAACGGGGGGAAGATGCAGGAGAAGGGAATTAAAGGCATGACCTTTGGGGTCACGCTTCTGACTGAGACTTCAAGGGAGATTTCCGCTTTTGAAGTGGTTTGACAGCGGCCGGACATCCGCTTGAGACTGGAACAACCACAGATATTAAAGTATGTTCAACAGTCTGTACTTGTTTCATACCTTTAATCTGGGGAGTGGTAGTTTGTTCGCTGTCGCTGGCATTGCTCTCGGTATCATCGAATGGATTCCAGTCTGGGTTGTCCTCTAGTTTTGTAACAGCACATCATATGTATTGTTAATTGCTTTATAGGCAGGGAGGCCCAACTTCACTCCTTTCTTGCTGGTTGTGCTCTTTTTGGGCTGCCCCTTGTCTTTGGCGGCTGGTTCATGTTCTTCTGGCCCTTGTTCGGGTTCTGCTCTTCAGTGAGCTCGTGGCAAAGACAGAAAAAAGGAAAACTGACTCAGATAGTCTCCCGAGTGTCCAAACTCGTCATAGAGATGAGCCGCGACAATGTCGGCACCCATTTCGCCAGTCTCACCAAATCTGTGGCAGTTGCACACGAATGTTCCGTCCTTTTCTTGAGTTACAGTGTGGTACCTCTTGTGGGGTGGATCTACTGTATGAGGACTCAAGGAGTCTCTTGCTCTGTGTTTATCCTTGCTCATGGTTGTGGGCTCAAGGATCGGCGTGACATATATGCAATTGAATTACCTCTTTCGGAAACTTGAGTTGAATCAACAAGTTCGTTGAGCTGGATTAGAATCAAAATCACCGGGTTGGATCAGCATTTGAGTGGGGACACATCAGGATCAGGCGTCGGACGAGTCAGCATTTGTGGTGGAGGTAGATCAGCATACTAAGCTGAAAGAGGTTGGATTAGGACGCAAAATCGCAGAGCGATCAGCATCTCAAACAGCCGGTTGAGCCGGCATCCAGGTCGAGCGACTAAAATATTTTCCAATGGTATTATAATGATGGTAATGCCGCGTTGATCCGATTCTCAGACTGGAGAACTGACTAGTATTCGTCTCCTTCAGTCGCTGCAGCCCTCATGTCAGTCCCGTAGACTTCCCTCAATGCAGTCTGGGGGTTCAAGGGAATTATCCCATTTTTTTTTCTTTCGGTATTTCACCTCCGAATCTCGTCGAATGGCAAGATCAACAGAACATTCTGGAGTGCTGGCAAATGAGGAATTGCTTTTCCGGAACCATTCAGGCATTAGCACTTCTGAAAAATCTCAATCAATTACGAGCTTCAGTAAATAGAAATATTCTTCCTTTTTTTGGTAGGTCGATTACCATAAAAAGCGATTTTAGAATGGCCACCGGTGCGATTGACATACAGCGATTGGCCTTACGGTCGCAAATGGTCTGATCCCGAATCCTCAATACGAACTCATACATCTAAGAATCCGATGTACTGCCCATACTTGCAGCAGGCGTACCAGCCAAGACGATCCAATAGCCAGCTCAAAGTCCTCCGAACGTCCGTACAGGCCGCAACGCGTCCTCCCGCTAGGGACCACTGCCTTTTAGCTTGACACGTCGCTCCACGTCCACACTCCACCCGTCTGGCTCCCAGCGCCCCCGCCGACGTATGACTTACGGCGACGTTGCTACGAGAACGTGCGTAGCTTCGCCACACATCCACCGCCAGCCTTCGTGTCCGAAATGCATGGGTCTCGCGAGGTCCGTTAATCAGGGGCGTGGGCCTGGTCCAACGAAACTTCAGCTCGCTTGAGGCGAGCTCCCGGAAGACTTCGGCGATAGATGGGGCGGAGATCTCGGAAAGAAGGTGTCGCTCATCCATCCGGAAGGCGCAGTAGTATGACGGCGCATGGGGGCCAGGAGGCGACAGCGCGCCCACAGCGTCCGCCGGAGCAGGTCGTGCTCTCACTCGCCACTGTAATGAAGAGGCGGCGCCGAGGGAGAAGGGCCCCGTGCATGTGGTTTCGTACATTAGGTGCATCGTCGGCAACGAAAGCGGGAGCCGCGAGACGGAGAAGTCGTCCTCCAGCCCGCGGCACCCGACCAGTCTGGTGTGCACAGAGGAATGCGCGCGCCGCCGGAGGCACGGGCGGCGTGAACGCGAACGCAGTGCGGACTGCAGCAGACGGGTGTGCTGTGAGCAACGCAAAGACATGCTGTGAAAGCATACTGAGCACCGAGCAAGGGAGAGGTCGTGTTGTCGTCCATCATGTGATAATCCAGAGGCCTCAGGGGAGGAGAGCAGATGCCAGTGCTGGAACAGAAAGAAGGGATGGGTTGATAAGTTGGCGAAGGTGCAGGCGGCGAGCCCACGGAGGAACGCACCCCTCGTGGGTACAAGCATCCAAGCCATCGACTGGAGGAGCGAAGAGGTTGAGGAGGCTTGGGCCGTCAGCACTTCCTTTCGCTCCCTCCGACACCCCATCCCCAATGCCCATCGGCAGAAGCTGGAGGAACATAGTCCTCGTGAGTACGAGCATCCAAGCCGTTTATTGGGAGGAGCGGAGAGCTCGAGGGAGGTCGGGCCGTCGGTAGACATACGCCTTTGCCGTGTGCAGGACGGACGCGGTCGCCGACGAGATCGGCGCATCTTGAATGTGTGTGCGACCGACAAGGAGATTTTGAGCGGAATGAGCGCAGAGTGAGTTGTGGTATGGGAGGGGGCCGAGATCTGCGGACTGGTGAGTAAGGAATAAGGATGCGGAGTAATGAGGGAGTGGAGGCGGGAGGAAGAAGACATACCACACTTTGGATTCCACTCTCTTGCATGACGCCGAAGGCGGCGAGGGTGTGCGTCGCGGTTCGCTCCTATATCATACCGACGACGGGGACGGACGGCGCGCCCATCCACGCTGCACAAGGGGCGACGAGGGACCTTCGGTATCATCCTCTGCTCGACCCGGCAGCGAGGAGCTCGCTATTGTCGTCATCCCTCCACCCGGAGCCGAGCGCTGCTGCTCCATCCCAAGTCCATCCTTCCAACGAATGAACTCGCGACGCAGCATGACGATCGTCCCCCCCGAAAGAGAGGAGCGGCTCCGCCCCGGATGCACCGTGCGTTCGAGAAAGGGATAGTCGCGAGCTGCCGGCCAGAGACGTATCGGGTGGCGATGCAGGGAGGCAGCAGCCTGCGAGGTCCGAGCAAAGCGGTCAAGAAAGAGGCGTGGAGAGAGGAAAGGCACAAAGGGCAAGGATCCCGGGGGCGCGCGCCATGTGTATTGTCTGCGCCGGTGGCGGAGCCACGAGGGAGCGGGTGGACGCAGAAGAAGTCCGCTTCATGAGATCGTCGTGAGGAACGATGAGGAACCGCGAGCAGCGGATCGCGAAAGGTGACGAGTCCACTCTTCGCCCGTGGGGGTATGATCATCCGAATCGTGCGAGGGCCTGCGAGATACGTGCGCCACGCGCGCGTTCTTCCCTATGGCAGACAGTACTTCTCATCATCCGCTATGACTGCGATAGCCAAGCCTGATGTCGATGTCGATGTCGATGTAGTGCCGAGGGAAGCGGACGCGAACGAAGCGAGCACGACGTGGGAGAGGGCGGCGGTGTGGGATGCCTTGGGCGGGCGGAAGCTTAGGGTAGGAACGAGGTGAACGCGCTAAGGGTGCTGGTGCTCGACCCGTCATCCAGGAGACACTGTTACTACTACGACAAAGAGACTGAATAAAGCGCCTCGACGCAAGGAAGGACAGCGGCTCACCCACAGAGCCAAGCGGAGGGGTGTTATCCAATATCCGTACCTCGCCTATGCAGAATCAAGCGTCCATGGAACGCGCTCGCACCCTTTCCGCACGGACCACAGATCACGGCGCCTATCCAATCCGTCTCCCTCTTCGTTCGTCTGGTCTCTCCCCTTCAACACAAGCCCGTATTGGTGGCGGAGCGCGAAGACAATAGTGCAGACGAAGACCGCACGATGCGGATGGTGAATGAGTTCAGTGGCATGGCGATGCTCGAATTAGACGGTAGTGGTCCCAAGGGATGTGAAATGCGGTGGCGACGACCTTGAAGGAGAGACTGACTTGAGTGTGAAGCGAGTGCCGTGGCACCCGCCCCGAGCAAGAGCTCGGATTGCAGCAGGGCAACGCACGCGGATGGAACCGGCGGGGTGTGTGGAGCTACAGGAAAAGTAGTAGGAGGGAAGGCTAACGACAAAGCGTGAGATGTGAATAAGAACGTACGGAGCAGATGACCAGCGAACATACCTCGCACGTCCAGCGCGTGGTCCAGCATCGATCCGCACTGCCCTCTCACACTTCTCGTCGCCTTCGATCTCAATTCATCCCCTAAACAGGCACAACGAGGACAGATGCAAGAGCCCCAAACGCGCGGTTTCGCAGCCACGGAAGAACCATGGCAGTGTATTGAGCCTCAGCGGATGTCCTCCCACGCTCCGACGGAAGCTGCGGTATACCGCACTTGGGGGTGCGCCAGGCATGCAAGGAGACACGATGACGAGTAAGGTCAAGTAGGCATCCGTGGGGAGAAGTCGGAAGGCAGCGAGGACGCCCCAGATAACGAATTGAGTATTAATCGCCACGTAACAATGCTGGGTGACTAAAGCATTGTCAGTGACTCTGGCGAATGGAAAACCGGTTTGGTACGCACAGGGCAAAAATGACGCGTTCCAAGCACCTATCACACGGAATTTTAGTCGAGAGATTACTACTGGAGGAATGGTGAGTAAAATATTTCGGTTCAGTCAAGTAGCACGCCTCTTTCGAATTCAATACTGGCACGACGCAGATATTCAGAGACAGACGTTGCCCATTATCGACATTTTGCATTCAAGTAGCCGTACAGAGACCCAGGGCTTTGACGAGTCCATACGAGTGGTAGAATCCAGAGAGTAAAAGAGCAGGACCAGAATCGGACGGCTGAGTCCTGTGCGAAACTCGACGAAGTTGACAGAGTTAGTTGTGGCGGTGCGGTAGTTTGTGGATGTTTATTGATCATCAAATCCCCTGTTTGTTGCGTTGCGTTCATGTCGTTGAATACTCTCCTGCCCCTCGGCCTTCTGCTGCCTGGTTTCTTTACGCTTTAGACTCGAGGGGCCCAGTCAGATCAGGACACCTTTGGACATACTAGAATTCACCGCGAATTAAAATCCTCCTCATCTCATCGTGCCAAAATCAGCACTACCACGCCGAATCTCTGTGTTGGCTACGTGCGCGGGCTTCCATGTGATTCAACAGCTTCGAATTCAAGGCACTACCTGTGAAAGACGAGGTCGCACACGCAGGTGAGTCGCGGAAAAGTATATTCGGGGCGCAGGGAACTGGCGCGGGGGAATACAAGGGACTACAGAAATACGGGGATACAGGCCGAATATATAGACGAAGCTGTGCTACGGATAGGGGGGCTAGGTAAGGTAACCGGGCGACGCGGCGCACGACGATCCCATTTCCAACATTACCAGGCAGGAAATTTCCCGTCGTCCACATAACGCAGCATCCGTCCCTGTCGTACCATATTTCGCTTTTTCTGGTTCTTTACGTCGCGGGGTCTTCTGCCACAGACCATCCTAAAATCACATCGGCCCACTCGTGGTCTAAATATCATCGTGCACTGAGAGACACTTCACCGATTTGCTGTTACCACCCTACTTCGTGCAGCTTACATTTATTGTTAGCTCGCGCCTAGTCGGCCGGCAGATACGTCAGCTCTAGGCGCTTCTCTGGCTCAGGTATCACCACACGCGTGCCCTGGATATTCACATCACTCGATAGATTTAACCTCGGACTCTGGAATGCTAATGCACCATCACATTCAACTGACAGAACTTGTGCTTGAACGCGGGCTGCTCATTTCTGTCCGGATATCGATTCTACATACTCGCAAATCGGTAACTCGTCGATTCGTATTTTACATTTGTACTCATTTTACTCACTGTGGAATACCCATTATATGAATGGCCCTGAAGCCATATCCCAATGATATTCCTTAGGAGGAACTCTACTGGATCACAACACTGCACACTCGCTACTGGGTATTCCTCCACACCAATCATCACCCGTTCGGATAGAACATACGCTGCTGAAAATAACGGCGGGGACAACAAAGCGTCGTGATTATTGATATGGGGTTATCCAGAAGCTGAAGTGAGAGCGGGAGGGTATCTAGTGAAAATCACCGATGCGGGAGTAGTCAGTGTTGAGTCAGTGAGATGGGATGAATTCTGATACTCAGTACCTGATAGTGACCGTCAGCATATGATTAAAGCCACAAACGGGTACCGTGCACATCTGATCGCACTAGAGCTTTTAAAGCTGTTCAAGTACGCAATTGAACCTTGGCATTTGTCGCAAATAATTTCCCGCACAATATAGTGAACCTTACAGACCTGAGAAAATTTGAACCTGGCGTGGTGGCATAGGTGCCGAGGAAAGTCCGAGAGAACTTGAACAGGATTGGAGCCTAATACGCCTACTGTCCGCGTGGTTTTCGTGAAATGCAAGCTGGGTTTAAATTGACATCATGCAAAACAGCTTGCATGTGTGGTGAGTTGTGGGTTCATTCCGCAAAAAAAGCTACCAAGACTATATTTTGTCCTCAGGAGTGTAAAACCCTTTACCTAACGGTATCGGGAATGCTGTGGGATTGGTGTACATGTACGTAGGGAGTCAATTGTAACTCTTTCCGGAACTTCGATGTGATGCAGGGCAGCAATGGAAAGAAGAACAGGTTTTTTAAGACTTTCAAAGGAGTTGAAAAATTCAACCATAGACGCAGAAGAGCGAAACTTGGGGCTGGCCTTGTTGGTGGTTCTAGTATGCTTCCGTATCGCAGGTCGTAACTTGATACAAGCATTGCGAACACCAGATACAGAAATTCAGGGCACCAGTGATATGCGAAAGACTTCTGTCAATAAGTGCTTATCAGCGGCATCAAGAATCGACTTCAGAACAGTTTTGGACATGTCTGCCGCTGATTCGAGAGAGATCATGGCACGCAGAACGGTCTGGACGCGGAAACACGGATGCACCAAACACAGACACGGGCACATGTAACAAGATGACCGAAAAAAATATCACGGATTATATTCAAAGAAGTTATTGTAGATATGGATACATCAGACAGCATGGAGGCAGAGGTAGAGGGACAGCGGCACGTCAAACACTCATTACAAATGCAATGACGGTGCAGAGCTGTCTAATGAATTTCAGTCTAGATCTATAGAGCAGGTTCAAAAAGACTCAATAACGACTTACTCTCGGATTGCATCACCCAGCTGGCCGGGGTATCGATGTCCACGACGGAGAGGTTGAGAGCATGGGGGGAAAGTTCTATGAAGCATGCCAGAAGTCGTGCATCATCGAATTGAAACGAGTACTCGTGGGTTTCCAGGGGTGAATAAAGAAGAAAGAGTAAGAGATTCATGTGGAAGGGTCTGGCGGCAAAAGAATGATCAATCTCAGCCAAGAACGAAGTCGTACGGGAGCTCCAAGTAGACCAAAAGATCAATCTGCATAAAGCAGACGGTGTCGCCAGAAGGAAGAGTCAGAACACCGCCGGAAGTACTTAAGGGGACGAGGAGCCTGAATTCCATTCGACAAGATCCAGTTAAGAGTCATTCGAGATTTTTAGAAAGGGAATCGACGGAGGCGGAGGGTCTGGACTCGAGTTTTGGCGGACAGAACCGAAGCTGACGCAAAAACTGCTGACAAAAACATGATTTACTGCAAAAAAAACGAAAAATCGGGCTCTCTGTAAGACCCGTACCTCACGGTAGCGGGAACTTTCGCTGCCCGTGGGATTCGCAGAGGGTCTGGACTCGGGTTTTGGCGGACAGAACCGAAGCTGACACGAAAACTGCTTGAAAACCGCTGACAAAAACGTAATTTACTGCAAAAACGAAAACATCAGGAAAAACCTCCCTGGAAAAATTCTGCAATTTTTCGAAAATTTTCTCTTGGCCACCAAGATTTTGATATTTTTCGCTATTTTGGCAAAATTTCCAGAAGTTTGAGTGGAATAGGTCCACAATTGCGAGATTTTGAGAAGCCCAGGAAACATTTAGATCAATTTCCTCAAATGTTCATCGCCTTCCTCAAGTACATAAAGCAGCCAGGAGAGCATGATTGCATCCCTCGAGAGTCCAAAACCACGGCCATTAGAGACAATCTGTCTTCGGCGGTGATTCAAGCAGGTAAAGAATAGAGCAAGCACAAGGATACACACCCATCTGCATTTCTCGGTCAGACTGGTTGCGACAAACTCGTAATTGAAGTTGACGTGCCAAGGGAAGGGAAGACAGGCCCTAAACCAAGTTCGGCTATCGGAATTGCCCATCGGCCGACGGCCAAATAGCCGGCCGTGCCACGTAGTAGACCTTTAAATTTGGTTTGACAGCGCCACGTCAACGTCTCTTCCTTTCCTCCCACTTCGTCGCGCATTCATCTTCGACAACTACCCTCCTCTCTCCACCTTTCTGAGGCTCCAACGCTCCTCCCCTTTGCACCAGCTCGTTCGCCGAGCCACCTAACTGGAGTCCGTCACTATCTAGTAGGATGGTGAGTGCTGTGACTACAACTTAGTCTCATGTCGCACCTAGCTACTGGCGTCAATGTCGCGACCCCAATCTCTCTTCCTATCCTTCAGCTTACTCGGTGTGTCTCTCTGTGCATTTGTTTGACTATCACTGATCCCCGCCCCGTAGACATCCTGCTTTCACCATATGCTAGGGCACCCTGTGCTATGCATGGTGTGTGAACCTCTCCTCATTTACTTGTCATTGCTTACACATCCCCTTAGCTCCTGGCAGTGACTCCGATGTGTTGCAGTGGGCCATATCACAGGCTGTATCACTGCAGTGCAAAATTCGGTGTTCCAGCAGCCCGGGATTCCGTCACCGAGTGGAGTATCTGCACGCATGTCTCTGTTAAAATTTTGCCTTGATTTGCGCTCATGAATATGTACAGCCTCTCAGCACGGCTACATTCGCTCCCTGCCTGTCAACATGTCTGCAGCATGGTGATCCGCTGGTGCTAGTTGAACACAACAAGCCTGAGAACGACAGTAAGTAAGTGCGCATTCCTGTCCTCTTTCCTTTGAATATCGGAATCGGCGGAATTGTTGAATGTAAATAGAATTCTACCTACCTATCTGCTTATCATGTATTACCTAGTGCCATGGAATAAATTTTGTTTCTTGACTTCTGTTCTTGTGCTCTGAGGTTAAGAAAGCGACGCAAAATTCAAGGAAACCTGCGTAAAATTTGGCCCAAAAGTTGCCAAATTACTAGAATCCTCGCGGGGAGAACATATTTTGACATAATTGTGCTCATTTGTGAAACTCCAGCTATTTTCGCACATTTGGACGAAAAATATCACACAATATGCAAAAATATCAGGGGAGGGTTTCCCTGATGAAATCGGGCTCTCTATAAGACCCGTACCTTACGGTAGCGGGAATGTGACCCATTGCTTATGAGGTCGAAGCTAATGTGACTGGTAAAGAGCACCTATCTCATTCTCGTTCGCCCATGTCTCAAACCGCAGTGAGTCGTCCCGTCATCGTCATTGGTGTTGGTGAACTCACTCATGTTCATGTCGGCAGACCGTCCCGACGAACAACGTCCCCTACGTGGACCTCCCCTCCACAAATTCAAAACTCTTCGAAGCGAAAGCGAGGAAAGGTACGGCTCTCGATTCCGTCTGTATCCATGCATTCCCGATGCACGTATCTGACGGTATTGCTCTGCGTACTCAGGCCTGACCTTCGACGAAATCGCCAAAGCCATCGGCAAAGACGAGGTCTGGACGGCTGCGGCGTTCTATGGCCAGGTACGCATATCTACGTGCATCGCCAATGATCATTGCTGAATAATTGTTTTTTTTTTCGAATCAGGCGAAATTTATGCCAGAGGAATTGAGCAAGGTGTCCGAACTGCTCGACGTTCCCCCAGGGGAGCTGCAGGCGGGACTCGGCGACCATTGGTGGCCGAATCGTGGCCTGGGGGCCATTCCACCGACCGACCCGGTTATCTACCGGCTGTACGAGGTATGCCAATGCGAGTGTGTGACCAGGCGGCGAACTGCTGATGTGAACATTCAACCCAGAGCGTGCTGGTATACGGGCACTCCAACAAGGCAATTATCCACGAGAAGGTGGACCGTCTTGGGCTCAATTATGCTCAGCGTTCTGGACTGATCTGCATTCACTCAGTTCGGCGACGGCATCATGAGCATGATCGACTGCAAGGTGCGCATCTATCGCAATCGCGCTCGTTTGCTACCCAGGCTCTCGTCATCCGTTCCTTGTCTCATTCTTTCCTCCCCAGATCAACATCGCCAGAAAGGAAGACCCCAAGGGCGACCGTGTGGTACTCACTTTCGAGTACGTCTTCCGTCTTAGTTTTCGGTAACTTCAGACTGATAGTTCACACTTTAGCGGGAAATTTATGCCATACGCCAGATGGTAGAGGGTGAACCTGAGATGGCTGGTGGCTAGCCTTTGTATGATATCAACTGTACCACTACTGGTGTAAAGTGAATGCACAATCAATAGGAAGAAGCGTCGTTGAGCCGACGAGGTGCGCTACTCAGGCCTCCAGGCATTCGAATACCTAGCGGTTATTGAGATTGTTGTACCTTTTTTATCTCATCTGCCTCGACCCGCATCAGTCCGCTTCGCGGTCACGTGGGACATTTCACAGCGGGAATGAAGCGCGATGGACGCGAATAAACGAGAAATGAGCATTATTGCAACGAGTTGGCCGTGCTCTCTGCTTGTAAGCTGAAATCTACCTGGCGGAAACCTGATCCCAGATGCCAAATAATGTGACCGCCATGCGAACTTTCCAGCTGACGGTGACCTGCGGGCACTTTGGCGGTGTATTAGCATCTCGGATTCTAGCTCTATAAAATTGGATCTTGAGATCTCCTTCAAGAGCCTGAGGGAAGATGCTAACTTGTGCCCGTCCCTTACTTAATTAAGTACAAGTGCGAAGCGCCGGCGAGCACTTTCTTACCTTATTTCCTGCCAGTGAAAAAAAAAATACAATGATTCATTGCCTTGACCGGATTCCACTTCCATTTAAGAATTTTGTAAAGAAGTCTTAAAAATTTGTTTTGAAATGCTCCCACAATCTGCAGGACTCAGCAATGCGGTAAAGCTGGAACACACTCCGAGAGAAGACTATCTGCTTTAACGTTGAACATTGAAAATCATATTCCCATTACGTTGACCAGTCTCATATGTAGACAGGACAAATTAGACAGGACAATATTCCTGGAATTACGAGGATGGTAGACAGTACAGCATGAAGATACGGTCTCGATCCAAACCTCAACATAGTAAGTCCATTGTTGAATACCTTTCCCAACTTCTTTGGAGTGGTCTTCACTATCTCACCACAAGATCCGAGTTGGGAACCAGAATAAGGGATGTCTTTTACGTGAGAGGCTGGTGGGTTGACTAAAATAACATGTTCGTGCCTCTCATCTTCTCCCGATCAGAGTTGTTGAACTAGATCACGGCATCCGTTTACAAAGACACTTCCACTCCACTCCCTCTCATTGTAACTGTCTCGGCCGCAACATTGGCTGCTGTTTGGACATGACGGCAAATAAGCTGCCTCGGCTCTGCATCGAGGGTGCCAGGTGCTTGTCAGATGTTTCATGTTATACATTCCAATCATCACACAACTCTCCACAAATCTCTGGAGCTCCGGAGGTCATGTTTTGATGTTGCCACATTCGGTTTGATGTGGGGACCAAGCTCAAAGCTCATACAAGTCAGAATCAATTCATGCTGTTCCTACAGGCTATTTGCAGACTTTGTTTATCCAGAACTGTATACAGATTGACAGAGGCTGCTGATACGTTGTTTCAAATAACAATGTATCGTTTTCACTTCATAAAGCCCAGAAATGGAGTTCAGGAGCCACGGAATCACAGTTAACACGCATGCTCCCGGAATATTTGAAACAGAATTGAGTTCGCCCTTTCTCTGCCTCTTCTGAAGCAACCAGTCCAATTTATATCTGCAGTGCGCTACATCGACCAATCTCACGCTGATACAACCAGAGGGGGCATTCACAAGCTGGTAACTTCGTTTGAAGCCTTTGTTTTAGTATTTGGTTAAGGATAACACCGGGGGCAAAAGCTGACACACCTGGATTCCAGGTGCCTCCAAGGCATGTGGTCCGAAGGCTACAATGTGGAATACAAAAGGCCTACAAAGGTCCTTAGGTCAACAAAGAACAGACAAAGGAGGGACAAAGGACAGGCAAGATTTGCTGGGTGGTGAAAATCCTGCTTGCCCTTTGTCTCACCTTTGTTAATTCTTTGTCCACCCAAGGACCTTTATTGGTCTTTTGTCTACCAGTTCATGACCTGCGGAGAACATGCCCCGGAGGCACCTGGAATCCAGGTGCATCGGGGTTTGCCCCTGGTGTAACAAGATACACCTTCGCTATGCTCCGGCATACGGAGCAGAAATGAAATCACATTGCAACATCAGGGGTGGCGTTGTAGTTTGCCGTGAATACGACAAGTTGAATATATATTTCTTTTAATCTCAAAGACTTGCTGAGTCAATCCTAAACAAAGTCAATTCAATTGCCTTTGACCAGTAATCTAATATGTTGATCAAAAGGTAAGCAGGCCTTGAGCTTCTACTTACTTCACAGCAATAAACAATCTTCTACTTGAGCAATCACTTCAAGTAGTTGATTGGCGGCGTCAAACAGCACAAGCGTTGAGTGTTGCGTTGAGGGAGCTTAATTCACACTAGGTGGGTTTGGGGTCAAGTCGTTGTATTGGGTAAAGTTAAGATTGACCTGCAGTGAGTCTACAGATGGTTTATATACTAATTACGGGGCTGTGTCTGACTCATAACCTTGACTCAAGTTGTTGAACCGAACCGAAGGCTAAACACGATCACGTGTTCCTTAATGTTGATGACTTAAGCATGTTCTCAAGCTGTAACAAATGGCATACACATAGTATTGGGCATAAGTTGTGATAGTTGTAATCGTAAAGGTCATAAGCATGAGTAAGAAGTACCAAGAGTCTCTGAGTGATGTGAATCCATAACAGGTGGTGACAATCAAAGGAACTCCTGCCTGTCATGATTGACCCTTACTTTCCCTTAATTTGTTCCTTACAACTCCTATAGCATACTGTATAAATACTTGTAGAATCTACCTGTACTGTAGATTCTGAAAAATATTCCAGGGAATTTTCTAATGCTTATGGGAAGTCATCCACTCCAAACAGTTTTGAATATTTTCACTGTAGTCTGGATGTCTTTCAGGTCCCACCACATATGAGAAAGTTATTCCAAAGAAAATAAAGATCCTTGAGTGCAGAATATGAAAAAGTCATTATGAATATTTCCACATCTTTTCAATTTTATGGCATGGGATATCAATTTATCCTTCCTGTACTACAAAAAACAGAAAGAAAAACTCAGTAACACAAGTACATTACATATATAATTGCATGAACACTGCACATTACTCCCAAAATCAGACCTTACATGTCCCCAATTATAGATAGACTATCTGCCTCACTCAAGATTAGAAGATGTGATGGGTAGTACAGGATCTGCTGTGGGTTCCTTGAGGGTATCTAGAACACCAACTAGCTTTTCATCAATCTTTTCAACCTGTTTGGTCTGTGATGAGCGTTCAAATAGTGGTCTGGCTGCTTCCCAAAGCTTCACTGCCTTCTGCAAGTCACCATGCCCTCTGGCTATATCTCCAAGCTGGAGCATGCATTCTGCTCTGCTGCGATGGACATCCAGTTTGGTGAATCCATCTAAGGCAACATTGAGTAGACTTGTTGCTGTATCTGGATCATTTTCCAAAAACACATCTCCAAGAGATTGAAGAGCTTTATAAACCCCCAGTGATTGTTTTGAGTTCATTGAATGGATAAGCAATAATATTTTCCAGGTGTATGTTTGATCAATAGAACTCCAACACTGAACACTTGCCAGTCTCTCCAGACAGTCTGTGACAACGTCATCATTCTTGCCCCAATTGCATCTGACAAATTTTAAAAAAGATGCCACAACAGATAATTCACTCTGTCCTCTCAGATGCAGATCCAAAATGACAATGTCACAGTGTGCTATCAAGCGGGATTCTCCCATAGTGATGAACAATGTCTTTGCAATGTCAATATTGCTCTGTACATCATGTTCAGATGCACCGATTAACACATCAATTTGTGCAATGCTAAGTAAAGCCAATGCATGATTGCCTGGATCTTCTGTGGGAGTAACTTGATGGAGGATCTGAGAGTGAATGTGGCGGGCTTCAGCATACTCTGATTTATGTTTGTGAACCTCTGCTTGAGAGTTCATGACAGCATGGTCTACATCACTACCAGACATCCCACAAAGAGCCAATAGATCTCTTGCCTTCTTGGATAGAGAGATGCTGTGTTCATAGTGACCAAGCTCACTCCAACACATCACCTCTACTTTTAGGGCCTTCACTTCTCGAAATAGATCTCCTGCAATCTTTGCCAGTTTCCATGATTCATATGCCTGCTTTTGGCCTAGAAGATAATTGCCCCTGTGCACATTGGCTCGTGCCAGGTTATACATTGTTTCACAATGTCTTTTTGTATTCCCAGTTGAAATTGATACAGAAAGACCAGTTTGATAGAAATTCATGGCAACTGATATATCATTGTTGTGATGGAGGTAATAATCTCCGACAATGTTGTGAAATCTGCCTGTTTGGAGTCATAAGTCAGAGTACTTGAATATCAATTGGAGAACTTACAGAGGAGGTCTGAATCATCAAAATGTTGAAAAAGTTTGAGAGCCTGTTGAATAAGCATTTCAGGATTTGGGATTGATCTGTGTCTCCATGAATTAAGCAGCTCTGTAATACAGGCTCCCTTGAGTCTGAGATCACTCAGTGTAGGCAGGACATTAGACATGTGATTCATCAGTTGAATTCCTCCGTGACCAGTTTGTTGACTGAAAGAATTCAGTGCTATTATGCAATAGATGTTATTGACCAGGTAGGGTTCATTCAACCGTAAGCCATTCATAAGCATATTCTGGATGTTTCCAAAGTTTGATGATACCCGAGTAATTATCCCAGGTGCTGAGATTGTTCCATGGTGGATGCTGTGAACTTCTAGCAGATTGTGGAAATAGCCAAGAAGAGGCTGAAAAACATGATCTGCAGGTGGATAGAATTGTTTCATGTATTCTTGAATAGGTATCAAGACTTTGAGCCTTCCTTGGGTATCTGTATAGGCTAGAGCAGTTCGGAGTAAAGCAGCCTTGCAATGAAGGAGATCATCAAGTGGAAGTTTGCTTTGTAGAAGATCAACATCTGAAAGCCCATCTGGCAATATTGCTAAAAGACTGAGAAGATCCTGTGAATGCGGGAAAGCAGCAATCCGAGGACTTGTGAGGGACAGGGAAATGGATAGACCCAAATTATTTCTTCTGTCATATCCTTCGGAAATTAATGATGTTTTCTCATTTTCCCAACGTGATAACACTGTGGAACAACCTTCTGAGTCGACCAGATGAGCTAGAAGATTGATGGCCAATGGCATATAGTCTGTCAACAGGAGTACTTTGTCAATATCGTTGTATTCATGGGCATCCTCTGCAATATCAATAAAAGTTTTCCGAGCAGCATCTTGTGTCAAGGGCTTTAAAGGACGGAGAAATGGACGACTCCATTGGACTTTGGCTGGCCTTTCTGCTCCCCGCATTGTAATCTGACATAATGTTATTATCTATGGATCGTGGCCCCGAATGGAACTGCAGGACTCACAAGCAATGCTATGTGTTTTATATCGGCAAGGAGGGATAAGAACTCCTCGATGTCTCTACGATGCTCTGGGGGGTCCCAGACTGTCTCCAAATTATCCAAGACCAACAGGGAGGGTGGGCTACCTGACAAATGGCGTAAAACCGGTTGGGTAAGGTCCTTCCTTGGCTTTAATCCTAGATGTGCCCCAATATGTGCTACTAGTTCAGTCTTGGTTGCTACAGTGTCGCAGGCAACAAAAATACGATGTTGCCCATATATTGCTGTGATTTGAGAATGATGCAGGACCGCTCTTGCGAGGCTAGTTTTACCCATTCCGCCCGCCCCCAGAATCGCAATTCTAGGTGTTTCAATTGCAAAAGCTTTGAAAATGTTTTCCAACTCAGAGTCACGACCATGAAATATTTTGGGCTCCGATGGCAGCATTGACAATGAGTTTGAGCTGAAGAATTGTAATGTAAGTTTCCTTAGTATCAGGAGTCAACTTGTATCACCTGTTGTGTGTCATCGAAAAGACTCGACCTATCTGTGGAATAGTGTAAGCCATGGTTCTTTCAGAATATAGGAGATGACATACAGATGATGCTCCATCTGAATCGGAGAGGGATTCAATCAACTCAAGGACCTCTTGGTGCATCTTGTGTGAATAATTCTGCATTTCTCTGATGTCGGTTGACAAATTGACACTGGTGACCTGCACCTTTCAATAATCTTGCTCCGAACCAATGGACAATAAGTGGGTTACCTCAAACACTTCGAGTGCTTCTTGCAATCCCGTGTTGCAATCCCGAAGTAAATTCCTGAGTTCACTCTGGCGAAAGAACTGCTTGATTCCACTTCTATCCTGTTGGGCCTCGATGAAAGTATGGACCTTGTGTAGTGTTCTACATCAGGGTAAACGATAAATAATACCCAAAAGATAGTGGATATTCACTCTGAGAACCTCCCTATGTTATATAACATGCTTGGCGATAGCATTCCACCAGTATCCGACTTGATGTGAAGACCGATGATTGCATAGAGTAACTTGTGAGTTTGTTCCATCAATTGTGTAACATTATTCCTGTTTCGTTTGACTCTCTGCCGACAACTGAGTGATCATACGAATAGTTTTTGTTAGAAATCTACCTCAACGCATGTCAACATAGATCGAGTAGTGCTTGAAATGGCGAGCAAGAATGATGTGTCAAGGCCAACCGAAAGCATTTCCATGGTAGTTACGGCAGCAGTCAAGCATTCCAGAATGTTATTTAACCGGGTTTCGGTGATAGTCGGGCGGGGCATGTTGGTGGGGTCCAGAATGCACCCAAGCTGACCGGTCTTTTATTGGAGGTCTCGGTGGGAGAAATTCTCAAGATGTGGGACATCAGCGCCTCAATGGATATAACGAGACTCGAAGCCCTTGTGCTCTCCGACAATTAAGGAGACTTCGGCTATACACGACTCACGCGTCTCACTGGTTTGGATGGCATGACCATGCGGAGAACCGGCGATTGTACCGCATCCGTACATACCGCCACATCATAATTAGATCAGAAAATTCAAACTCTTTTTTGGTTGTCTCCCTTCTTGCCCTTGTCGAGCCCAAATTTGCGGGAGCCGCCGAGCCTGGCCTCAGCCGAAAGCAAACCCCTACCCGTGAACTCGGGCGATTGCTCAACTTGAAGCTACAAGTACATTGCCTTTATCAGGCAATAAATAGCCCATTGAAGCGGTTGCAGACTCTCGGTGCCAGTAGTGAACAAGAACCGCACATAGGTACTCGCAGATGGGCAGTTGTATGTTTATACATTCTGCTCCAGGTTTCCTGCATCCCGTGAACGAGCAGAATGGACGACAACCATATGCCCCCTTATGTCCCGTCATTCCTGAGTCTGAACGGTAGCATCCTTGTTCGCACTGAAACGGGATGATATGTGCATCTATACTGCCCAAAAATGCCTCCACGGCATTCGACTCCCGAAAGATACCATACCGTTAACATTACAACGGAGAAATGAGTGAGGAACTATCATGATGAGTGCGCACCCGAAACACAAAGAAGACAATGAAGCCAAGGCTGCTCGATGCGGACCTCTGGTAGAGAGTCAAAGAAGCATTCCGGCATCGCAATCTATCATACATACATGCACCCCGGGCCGTGATTCTCGGCCTCAGCATGTTGCCGGTGAGTGCAATCTAAAAGCGGCAGAGCATTTGACCGCCGCTTCCGCTCCCTTCCATTTCCATTCCCAGCTCCGGCGCCTAACGTGTCCCCAGTGCCCTCCAAAACCTGCACAAACGATGTGCCAGTGTGGGGCGCTGGCAGCCGCACATTGTTCTCATCTCGTCTTCGGACGCGCACAGACAATGCTACACCCCCAGGTGTACGAGGTAACGAACAGCAGGAGTATGTATGGGCGCAAAGGGAATGTCCCGGCGCAACGGCGTCCTTGCGCCCAACCACAGGAAAGTGCATGCCGAACTTCTAAACATAACCGTGAGTCGGAAAGAGGAACTGCCATTGATCAAGTCACTTTCCACCATGCCAACGGCATTTCGCGGGTTCCTGGGCCATAGGTAACAGGAGCGGCGCAGAATAGTTCTAGCTCGCAGACCTTAATACATACCTGGTCGATCGCCATGGCGTTGTAACAAACTCGAATTTAGCGGCAGAAGATCATGAAACCACTGTGTCTGTCGCGGGCAGCTGGGTAAAGGCACGAATGGTAGACGGGCCGTCATCCATACAGTTGTACCAGTATCAATTGGACTTCCAAAAGAGCAATGAAGGACAAGGAAAACAGGAAAACGGACGGGCGCCGCAATCAGGAAATTGATATTGAGTCAGTGGGGAGATCTCCAAGAGGGTATGTCGCGTGGATCTGAGCTCGAATAAATGCAGTTCTGTTTTTGAGAAGGCAGCCAGTGGGACAAAAGAGGTGAACACTCACGTATTCTGAGGGCAGAATGTTATTTGCGGTCGTAGCGTGCTGGCAAAATTCGAAAATATGAGAGGTCAATAAGGTGGGATTTGCCGTCGCATTTTGCGGACTCGAATCACCGATCCGGCCCGTCGAGGGCTGTACTGTGGTCGTGCATTGCACACCAGCTTAATTCTAGGACATCTCGAAAGTGGGATTGGTTTTCTGAATGAAATGTTTAGGCCGCTAAGGAGGCGGGAGGCACAAGGGAGTGTTCGCTTCCAGCAACAATCGAGAGGGCAGCGGTGCTCTCGCCCACGCTTGCTTGTGTTTCCCCGAAGGTCAGACGCCAATTGGCCAAATCAGGAAATACAATTGCCGAATCGGGACTGAAAGGAAGAGTCACGAATCGCGATCACGACGGAGTAGGAGCAAAGGGAAGTGAATATGGAAGCACATATGAAGAATAGATGGATTTCTAGATAACAATGAGTCGGAGATGTAGGCTGGGGGGTAGACAAGAATACTACGAGTGACAGTCGTGAATAAGTATCCCCTGATATCGTGAAGTTAGATGTATTAACAGCGACGAGGGCCAGGACAGCGGCACCCCGAAAGCGTAGCGCACCCGCTCCCAGGTCTCTGGCCCCCACTCCCCATCGCCGTCCACTCATGATGCTCTGTGAGTGCAGCGACGCGAGATGAAGGGGTGGGGCTAGATGGCGCGCAGCCTCTCCCTCTCGCTTCGTCGCACTCGGGCTTCATCGACCCCTCGACGCTCTACCTCCCACACCGCATCACCTGTGCCAGAAGGAAGCGAGGACAAGGTATCGCGAGCGAGGACGCAGGGCAGCCGAGACGCATCAAAAACGGCGAAGATGTAGGAGCGCAAGGTGGAGGTGGGCGACGAGCGTCCCCCCACCTCGCGCACAGAAGTGCTCGCGGCAGGCACAGGAGACGATCCCTGCTTGAAGAGGATCCTTAGCTGGGAGCCTGGGAGCCACGATGACCAAGTGGGGAATCGAATGCGCCGGCCGCGCGCGCAATTCTCTGTCCGTCGTTCATCCACTCCATCTACGCCACGTCATCCTCCCTCCCTCTCCCGTCTCTCGCTCCTCCCGCTCCCACTCCCGAGACGCTGAGACCGACGACCGAGAGATGTCCCTCCTCGCACGCGCAGTCCTATATCCGTCTCCACCTCAAATGTGAGGGAGCGTGGGCGATGGGGCGATGAGACAGACGCAGGGCGCCGAACAGAGCTACCAATTCAGTCCCGGTGTGAAGCTGGCTTAAGGGAAGGCGAGGAAAGATGAAGATGGGATCGCGTGTTCTACGAGGAGCCGGCCCGTGCGGAGTAAACGGAAGCGGAGGCTGGGATAGGCAGCGTGCGAGACGAAAGCATGCGAAGGGGGGAGGGTGTACAGTGTCTGCAAACAACGAAAGCGTTGAGCGTCTGCATGAGTGAGCAGAGGTAAAAAGACGTACCGGAAAAGGCGCTATGCTACAGGTGCGTGGACGAATACCCTTGACGCATCCGCTCCCAATCTATCCCGGGATAAGACCTCGGCGGTAGCAGCGGCGGCAGCACAAGCCAGGCGGGATGCGGAGTACGAACTTCGAAGACGGAGTGTGATTTGCGCAGGTGCAGCACGGCGCGGAATGCCAGCTGCAGAAGCTGCAAAAAATGCGCGCGGGATCGGCGCAGCTACTTGTTGGCGTTATCGCGAGCCGTAATCCCTCTGAGGTGCAATTTCTGTCGGCGAGCGTGCAGACAGGGCACGAACGAGCAGCGCGGCGGCGGCAGCGTGGGGCCCCGCAAACCAGATCGAGCGCGGTGGATGGTGGCTGGGACTACCAGCATTCCGGCGTGCGCATACTGAAGCACAGTGGGTTAGGTGGAAGGATTGCACGGTGTGAAGAGGAGGAGGCACGGGGGCTGGGAAGGATTAGATCAAGAGACGCCTGCTAGCGGAGTGACATGAGCGGTGGGGCAATGAAGGAGATTCACGACCTACTATCGCTCGGTATATCCAGCAGCTTAATGAGGCTGACGCGCAGTTCTAAGGGTCGCGTCGTTCCTGGTGCGAAAGATCGCAAAAAGATGTATATCTGAAGTAGAATAGGACAGGAAGGTAAGCCGCACGATAAAATGATAGAATTTTCAGAACAGGACTAAAGAAGAATAAAGACGCACCACGCACCGAGCCCGCAGGTGAAGCCCTCTATCTATCTGCGATTTTCGCCCGAATTCCTCACTGCTTCACGCATCGAAGAGGCTAGGAGCTCTTAAACACCCCCGAATGGATCTTGGAGAGTTGAGCAGACAGCAGGAGCAGTGAAGACGAGGTCGATGGCCAGTGTAGATGAATGTCGTCGTGAAAGCATTTGGCGGCTGTTTCGCCGAGAGCCGGACACTGCCACTGATGTCTCTTGTTTCGACTTCGACTCAACTAACAATTTCCAAATTGCCGATTCAATCAACACTTCATCGATGCTTCAAAGCTTCATCAACAGGCACTTCTCCGCGTTAGATCAAATCATCTTCTCTGGAGTCTGGAATTTGATTCGAGTGCGTAGTCCAGTGTTACATCTCCGAAAATCTCGGCGAAGCAAACAAGCTTGCTTTTGACGGCCCAGAAGGCCTTGCGCAGTTGAAGCGGACACTGGGCGGAGAGTCCGCGGCCTCCGCTGGTTACTCCAGATCAGGTCAGATTAAGTAGCCGGAAGCTGGATGCCGTCGGACTTGAATCGGGGTAAATCCCCTGGAAGTAGCCGGACCCTCCCGGATCAGAGCGTCCTCACCGGCGCGTCGGACGCCGGAGAGCCAGGATGGTCCGGCTTCTTCGGCAGCTGATTGGGGGCACTGAGTCGTCGTATGAGGCATTGCTGAAGCAGTTTCAGGTCTGCGGGAACTGATTCAAAGTCGGTGTACTCCAAAAAACATGTGCCTGTTTGCAAGGACATCGTTATGGTCTTGGAGGAGTAGTCCTTTTGTTTGTATTTCGAAAATTTCTTTAATAATTTTTATATGTCAATGCACAATGAAGAGCTACATAGTGCCACAGATTTTGGCAAGAAAAACACTTTCCGCTGCTCTGACTCGAGGAAAAAGGAAAACATCAAAGGTTTTGCCTTGTCTCAAGTACTAGTCATTTCCAGCTCCGGTCTCCTGTCCACGGCAGAGCGAGTCGGGAACCGAACAACGCGAAGTAAGATCACGGAAGGGCATTTTAGCTCACAGAATTCTAGAGTTAGAACCCAGATCTGCATCTGAGTTGTAACAATGGACTCAACACTGATTTGATTCCAGTCCTTCAGTTAGGGGATGCAGCAGTCATCAGGAAAGACCTCCTTTGGCAATAAGGCCAGATTGTCCCCAAAAGTGGTCCAATCCGGCCCAATAAGTTCAATTAGGACACGATGTAAACGCAACCCCATAAAGAGTTGAGGAACTGAAGGGGAAAAAATCGTGAGCGGAACAACGAAATAAAGTGTGAAAGAAACCACATAGCGTAGCAGACTTCCTACTGATGTTGGTTTACCTGCCGAGAAGGAATGTCATTGGAATCTTGTAGATTCGGTTGGATTCTAATCTAATGAAACAAAAGAGCCTTCAAATTCCGGCCCTAACTTGAACCCTAATCAATTCCGGAGCTCGTATAATTAGGGACTAATGAAAATCGTGCAATTGAAAAGCTCCGCGGATCCAGCTTTTATCTCGCACACACACCAGAAGTTGCCGAATATTGGACGGCCCGGAAATCAATGTTGAAATTGGTTGAATCAGCTTTGAGATTAGTTCAACTGAGTGCTGATGCAATACTTTGAGTTGCGGTATCACCATATATTTGGGAATCTTGGGCATGTGCATCCACAGGGCAACAATTTACCCCAGACAGATGTACATAGCGGAGATAGCCAAATATTGGGTTGTCCGATGAAGAGCGTAGGGAATTTTGCGCGTGCAAAATCCCCGGATTAGCAGTAACAAAGGGAAGAAAGAGCCAGAGAATAATGGGGACTTACAGGTCTCAGGAAGGGTGGCTGTTTCAAGTGGAGAGGTTCTGACACTTGAGAGTAAAAAGCTGAAAGGCGGGACAATGAGCGGAGCTGCGAACTAAGATCGTGTCTGCGGGGATCAAGGGAACGTGGCACTGCGGTCACGTGGTGACATAAGCAGGATGCGTTGCGCGCGCAAAACGTGTCTTTCGACGTGTTCCGGTGCATGGTTGTCTTGCCGCAGCCCCAGGCTGTGTTCAGTTGTCATAGTAGTGCACTGGATTGGGGAATTCGGGCAGCAACCGACCAAGACAGCGGGTCTGTAGCAAAGGAAAGGGGAACAGAGGTTTTGGATTGGTTCATCCATGGATACCAGAAAGAAAAGGCAGTGCGGTTTGGTCTCATTTAGGACTGTTTAGAGTGTACAAACAACTGTAGTATAAAAGGGACACCGGATTGTAGTAGAAAAATAATAATACCCGCCCAGGCTCACCCCTGTGTTCTGTGGAATTCATTTGATTGATTGCTGGAACTTGGAACAGATTGGAACGGATTGGAACTGGTTGGAAACGGAAACGGGACGCTTAGTTGGAACTTAACGGAACGGAACGGAACTCACAGAGGATTGTGAAACGGAGCGGAAACTTATTAAGAAAAGAAAGAACTCACGCGATCACACACATCTACGTCTCAACACAAATTCGCATTCGCCGTACATTTCGGCGCAAACCCCCGAACATACAAAGGATTCTAGGAGGTTGTTTGTGGGTTGTGGAGAATTCCTGAGAAGGAATTCACATACCGGAGCCGATCTCTAGCCTTTCACCGACATTGATGTCAACTCGGCTTGCATTTCAAGTCTCTCAAAATGCAAAACCGAAATGACTCGAATCAGCTTTGATTTCAGTGGGGGGCCAAAATCAAAGCTGAGATCTTTAAAATTGATTGGGAACTCAGCACAGCCTAAAGCAAATCTAGTACCTTGCTTTTCGAGTTCCTTGTCAACATCAACGTCGGACCATATGAATCCAATATTTGACAAGTGCCGGTGTGAGTGTCTGTCAAGGTCATTCTGTCGGTAGTGGCACATGGTGACAGCATGAGTCTAGGGGATGTGTCAACGATGCCACACGCACACGCAGACTCGTTGGCTGAATGGGCGAGTTGCGCCAAGTGGAAGGAGGTGCGCCTCGCGTAAACGTGAGAGAATTCATCATTGGGATCACCATGCTGATCCCACTAGCGCTGTAATAAATGCAAGTGTTAATAACACTGCTAATAATAGCATGTTATTAACATGTTATTAGCTGCTACGGCTGAGCTGCTATTTACGCAATGCTACAATATAAATAGCAGTTATTTAACTGAATGCTAAAAAGGTGTTATTAACACCTGCCATTATTGTCCCTGGGGCGTTGAATAAATAGCATAGGGCTTGCTATTAATTTAATTACACACTAGACGGCAGACAGTGTGATTTTAGAACGGGGCAGATAAAGACCTTCTCTCCGTTCCCGCAGCCCGTCCTTTCCCCCATTATGCTTCCCACTCCGGCGCCTGCTCTTGGCTCACTGAAGATATTTCCTTCCTGCGATGAAACGCCGGCCATCGGCACGCGTTTCCAAAACACCGTACAATTGTCGCAGATTCTCAGCTCCCCAAATGCCGACGAGCTCTTGAAAGACCTTGCAACCCTTGTGTCGCATCGCGGAGTTGTATTCTTCATGGATCAGGACCTCGACATTGAGAATCAAAGGGAACTCGGGACGCGGTTAGGAGAGCTCGTCGGAAAGCCTGCGACCTCCAAGCTTCATATCTACCCCAATTCTTACCGTGATTCCGAGCCAAACGATGAATTGCCGCCGGATGTTGTTAAAATCTCTTCCGAAGGGTGTGTTTTATTTCGTTTTTCAAGTTCCGGATTCTCACACCGCGTTATGCAGAGGCGTCGCGCGTACCGGATACAGTAAATCCGCGCGTGCCAGCGACGGCTGGCACTCAGATGCCTGTTATGAGCACATCCCATCAGACTACTCGGTATGAGCCATACGCACAGCTTCCTCTCCACCTCGAATATGAACGACGCCAAACCAGATTTTGAAAATGCACACTCTTCCCGCGGGTGAGAATGCAGCAATTTAACGTCTTCTATTGCCGCTGATAGTTTGTAGTCGGAGGAGATACTTTGGTATGCCTCTTCCTGATTACTGGGGCGAACGCTGGAGCTGACTTGCGCATCCTATTTAGTGGGCAAGGTAATCTGCGAATTCGCCCATAGTACTGTGCCGACATTCCACAGTGGCTATGAGGCTTATGATAAGCTTTCTCCGGCGTATCAGAAATTCATTGAAGGTCTGACGGCGGTTTACGATGCTCGCGGCCTCAGGGAGGAGGTGATGTATTTTTTACGTCTCGTTGATCATCACCGTCCTCACGATCATTTCCAAGTTGGAGAAGAAGCCGAACAATGCATTCTACGGTCCTCGAGGCGCGCCTGAAAATACAGGCATTCAATTGCAAGTCATCCAGTTAGTGATTTGATGATATCCAACCTTGCCCTTCCCGAGAAAATACTTTCTAGTCCTGTTGTCAGAACACATCCCGTCACAGGATTCAAAACCCTCTTCGCTAACAAATTGTGCGTTCGAATGCACGCATTCTCAGTCCGGACTCTCATACTGATCATTCGTCCATAGTTTCACGACGCGGATAATCGAACTGACGGAGGACGAATCAGCGGACGTATTGGCCTACTTGGCCAGGCACGTCTCTGAGAACCACGACTTGCAGGTCAGGTTCCGCTGGAGCAAGAATGACGTCGCGATTTGGGACAATCGGTGAGTTTATCGCTTGCTTCAGGTCAAACGACGTCTGACAGCCGTAATAGATGCACCTTCCACACCGCCACGTCTGAATCTTCTACGCTTGCCTAATGCATTTACTAATTATTCTAATTTCCATAGATTCGATTATGAAGGGGTTCGAAAGGGAACCCGCGTCGTCAGCATCGGCGAGAAGCCTTATTTCGATCCGAACTCAAAGTCCAGAAGGACTGCTCTCGGGCTTTAGCCTGCCTGCCTGTATGCAGCAAATATCCGCTCAATGTAGTCTGGAACGAAATCAAATTTATGATACTGGGTCATGTTGCCGTCGAGTGCCTGGTTTGACTAGGGTTTGAATGCCGCAAACAGTCGGGACCGGACATCAACAAAACCAATATCTCAGAAAGCGCAAGGCATGCAGTAGTTCACGCTCCGTTCAAGACAGTCTTCCGCCGCGCTGGGTGGTGCAGGGGGCTGAACTGAGGCGGCAAAAGGATAGGCATTTGATATGTTTTTCTCCACCTGCTACCAGAAAATCAACCAATAGTTCCAGTACAGTCTCTATTTTATTCAAGGAAACCGCAAATGCAAGCCAACCCAAAGAAAGATCCGTGGACAACCGCACATCGTTCATGTCGGACCAGCTCGAGTGGACGTGTTCCGTTCGGGGTTGACTCCCGGGACCCCTTTTTCCTTGTCGCTTAGCTTTTTCTTCCTCCGTTAGGCTATCTTCCTGTAGCTATCTTCCTCGCGTCGACTACTCCCGGCTTGCACGCGGGAGAAAACACATGAAATAGAGTGGGCGAAGGGGGACCGAGGCGCGGTGAGAAAAGTGGTGAGAAGGGAGCGGGATGGGTGCAAAGGAATGGAGTGGAGCGGGGTAGGCTCTTGCGTTGGGTCTTCCTTCTTCCTCCAAAAGTCAATTGATCTTGCTGTGTCGTGGAACTCGCTCATGGTGGAGAGTTCAGATGCAAAAACATCAATGTTCAAGATCACTTCTGAACTCAGCCAACTCGAAATTCTGGCCCCACATCTAGGAAATCAGACATGCAATTTTAGAGTGTATCAGGTATAGATTTGTTGTGGACGAAATAAGCCAATATTATCGATTCACGGGGAAATGTCAAGTACAGGTAGTTCATTATTGCTACAGTTACTATGATTATGCGCATTTACTTCGACGCACAAGCCGGCCGACTGTAACCCGGGGATCTCCAAATCCTGGCCAGCCTCACGATCCTGTGTGGGCAACACTGAATTCCGGATGTCGCTAATACTCGTCCCCATTGCGACACGGACGAGAAGCAGAGTTGGAGTAATCCCCTGTTAATAGTATTTCTCAATGTCAGATAGGAAGGTCGAATTTTTAGAGAGACTCACGGACGCCAGTACAAGTACATACACAAATCCATTATGAATGTCTTCCCAGGAGAGCGTATCTTTAATCATGAGTGGAATAAATGAGCATAGGACGAGTAGAATGATGAAGCTGTAAGCAATTCCAGATTCGATGCTACGTAGTAAAGATAATTCAGTGAGCATGAACGTAGTCACTGGCATGAACGGAAACATACATCAAGGCAAAAACTACTTTATATCCCGATGCAAGTCGTCCCACTACAAATCGCGCTAGGTGATTGAGCCTATATGCTACGTTTGGGGGTCGGTGTGGCACAAGAAAAAAATGCGGGAGCGCTGACCCATGGTCCCGGTCACAATTATGTTGGTGAGGAATGAGGAACAATAAAATCCAAGGATCAAAGGCTCGTTCCTAATCCAAATCCCTCGGATACCAATCAAGAAGGCGGAATAAGTGAATCCAAATGGGAGAGCGACTGTGAGACCAAGAGCTGTGAGGCATCTGTATTAGTTTGCATGATAAAGAAGAAAGATAGCCAGCACACCGAAAGTCGCGACCAAAGTTAACAGTGGCAAAATGATCACTGTCTTCTTTCTCTCCCAAATCATAAAACATCGATGAATCTTTCATAAGTTAGCCTTCAATACGACGCTTTGCAAGTTGAAGAGACTAAACAAGAATGATGTCTGCCTGGACACTAATTTTGAGTTTCAGCCCAAGGAAATGCAGGAGGTCACAAGAAGGACACACTGTGAAATGACCATAAACACCTCACATGCAGAGGTAACCTTCACATCGTATCGAAATTCGACAACGAATAGCGCAGCAATGGTGAACATAAAGAAGGCGGTCACGGAAATATAAAGGAGACTTGTCATGCAGATGTGCCAGAGGTAATGACTCTTCCGCCTGGAAAGAAGGGTCCAGATACATATGCCATAGAGACCTGCGTATAAAGCTGGAGAGAGGTGAGCGAAAGATTGAGGGAAGTAAAACAACCCACAATATGCAATCGCCCCCAGTGCCTAAGCTTTCTTAGAGAAGTAAGGCAAGATCATGCAAAGGTGGAACAGACCATCTGCGCTATGACAATAGGCGGCTAACAGACCTATTGTTAGGGTCCTCTGAACGGTTCATCCATTCGTTTCTAACTCGCCTCGAACATTGTGTAGGAAAAGAGAACCAGCGGCACCGTCTAAGAGGAACGTGGTACAAGGGGGATGAATGGATGGCCGTCGATCCGCTCGTTCGCCTTTAAATGCTATGAGTTAAGTCGAGATTAGGATAAGAATCAGGACAACATTATGGCCTACATAGCGTGGTCCTATTTCAGGAACATGCCAGGTTGTGCACATCGGTCCATAAAATGCATTGGGCTACACCAATACCAAGCCGCCACTATTCATGACCTCACCTTCAAGAGGCAGTGGATCTCCGGCAGCTGAGCAGCAGCTAGGTGAGTAGTTTATCATGTCAGCGTCGGCAACTGACAGATTTTTGATGCTTGGTTAACGCTCGGAGCGCGCGCTTGCAATGCACACTTGCAATCACAAAGGCTTAATCTGAGGAGCACCAGTAACACTATATCTAGCGCAAATCCAGCGGACCAAAGTTCCTTGGCCCTTGATTGATATTTCAGTTCAAAATCAGATTCTCAGCAATTCTCGGGCCGTGGACGCATCGAAGAGGCTAGGAGCTCTGAAACACCCCTGAATGGATCTTGGAGAGTTGAGCAGACAGCAGGAGCGGTGAAGACGAGGTCGATGGCCAGTGAAGATGAACGTCGTCGTGAGAAGCATGAGTCTATACTAGAAGAATGGGAGTGGGACTCGCCCATTTCCTTTTTCGGGAAGCGAGTCCCATTCTTGATCCCATCAACAATGGGACTCGCTGAAGGAATGGGACTGGGGAGACCGCCGCCAATCACATAGTGACCCGCCGTCACGCAGTCCCAAGGGGAAGAGGTTCTTGAGGCGGCACAAATGCACGTAATGATCCGATGCCGATACCCGGCAATATTCGGCACCCGCTTAGCTGCTCAGGTTGCGAGTGGAATATTTAAACTGGAAAGTATATAGATAGTACAATTGAAGAAAATATTAATGTTGCTCCACAGAAGTTGAATTCTGCTTGTACCCCGACCCTTTTACAGCTGTTTGAAGAAGTAATGACACTCATCAAATTTTTATAAATAAGAGCAAACTTGACTGGTCATTTTGTCGAGCTCATTGCCGGCTCAATTCTCAACGGATTTTCTCGAATACAGGCGCGTTCGAAAGCGGCGAAGCGGTGCTTCCCGAAAGTACTGACCCAGAACCAAAGGTACTATAAGATGGTAGCTAAAAATCGCGGAAAGGCAATAGATGCTTTACAGGAATCTTTCAGCATGAGAACGAATTCAAGCTAATGAGCAGCCTATCAAGGAAGACCAAGAAGGCGCCGGCATAAACAGCCAAGTATGAGAAGGAATAGGCCAAATATGCAGGGGACTGGTGAGTCGAAATGTCTAGACAAGTCCAGAGCAGAAACATTGCACCAAGGCCAGAGAACAGCGGCAAGAGAAAGAGGGCAAGATTGCTAAATGCCCAAATGACCCAGTTGAAAGCCAAGGCCTCTAGACGCGAGGGAAAAAGGGTTCCTCGGCCTAAATCCAGGTAAGTGGTGTGAGTGAAGGGAATTAGGGGTTTACTTGGAAGGAGTTTTCCGTGCGGTCGCTCATCGTATTTTATGAGTCCCTCACCCATCTTGAATGAGATGGATATTGGAGACAATTGGCAGGAAATGAGCGGGTTATATAGGTTGTGTTCCAGCCACACAGCATTGAGGTACGAACTCGGAGACCCCCTAAAATAGTCTAGTTCCTATGGGTTGTAGTATAGGGTCATATCCTGCAATATTATGAAATCGGCAGTGGCAGCGGGTACCTTGCAACACCCCTTACAGGCACAAGGGGAGAGATTTTGGCAATACAGTCAAAGCTGTCTTAACCCATAGCCGTCATAACCCATAATTGACCATAACCCATGATTTTTTGACTGAATTTCATACAGTTTTGGCTGGGATAACCCATAACTCTGCAGTAACCCATAGCTTTTTGGGTCCACCAACAGCTATGGGTTAGGACAGCTTTGACTGTAGTTGGGAGAGAGAGAGCGACTATCTGGTGAGAGCACCGGGAACGGGGCATAGCATTGGATGGGGAACGATTCTTTTCAACCTAGGCAGAAAAAAGAACAGAGCATTCTGGGGAGAGCCAAGCAAACGAGATCGGCTTCCTAGCGTCGGTCAAAAAGTTGAGATGTGCAGAAGGTGCCCCCGCCTTGGCCGACTGTGGCGCGGAAGCGGCTGCCACTGAGTGACAGAATGTTCCTACTTGGCAGCCTTGGCCGACTGTGACGCGAAGATAATAGCGGTAGGGACAGAAAGTTCTTACTTTCTGTCAAAACCGCTGACCCGTAAAGCCGTAAACGGGCGGTTACGGGACGCCGTATACGGGTGACCCGTGCCGTGGCCGTGCCGTCAAAATTCTCCACAGCACGGGTCCGTAACCGTAATTACGGCCCGTGTCTCCGTAAATACACGGCACGGGTGCAAGTCCTACTTTATACCTCCCCGGGACATTCACATATTCTCTCTCCGGCCCTAATCCGGCCCTCTGTAGACTGTTATCGGAAATGGCCGATGTCAATGCCGCCACTCCGGTCCTGCCCGCCCATGCCGCCTCATAGCGCCTGATCAGGCTGATCTTGATGTGGAGGGGTCACAGATTCACCGGCAAGCAGACTTGCCGAGTACCATTTTAGCCGAGTCCCATTCTTGATCCCATCAAGAATGGGACTCGCTTACCGAAAAAGGAAGTGGGTGAGTCCCACTCCCATTCTTCTCGTCAACCCTCGAGAAGCATTTGCCAGTGGCGGCTGTTTCGCCGCCGGACACTGCCACAGTGCCACTGATGTCTCTTGTTTCGACTTCGACTCGACTAATAATTTTCAGTTGCGCAAATTGCCGATTCAAGCAACGCTTCATCGATGCTTCAAGCTTCATCGATGGGCGCTTCTCCGCGTTAGATCAAATCATCCTCTCTGGAGTCTGGAATTTGATTCCAATCCTTCAGTTAAGGGATGCGGCAGTCGCGACTCGGATAGCGTGGCAGACCTCGTACTGATGTTGATTTACCTGCAGAGAAGGAATCTCATTGGAATCTCGTAGATTTGGGGGTGGATAGACAGAGTGGAACTGAGTCAGCTGACAGCAGGAATGCGTGAAAGAGACAATTTAGTTGCTCTGAATCTCTAGAGTTTTTTAGTGCCATTTCCGACTGATTTGAGATATTTAGTTCATGCCTGTGAACTGTCGGGGATTCGATGAACGAAATATCGGCCAGGTCTTCTTGGTTCCACGAGTTGATGGCCATGATGACCGTGCGGATCTAAGTAAGCCTGCACTGGTTACCTGAAGTGTCCACGCACCCTGAAGTGGAATTTTTCCTGATCCCGTTCCCTCCGGAAAAATCTAGGAATGTGTTTACATACGATAGCTACAGGTGGGCCAAATTTTAGCCCAATTACTCGTAATGTTGCCTTTGCTCAACACTGATGCACGTCCGATCCACATTCGGCGCGGAAGGCCGTTGGGAGTCGCGCTGACTCTCAAATATTTTCGCAGTACCGACTGGATGACTGCCAGCATCCCTCCTGCTCTCGCCAATCTGAAATTGACGCCAGGCGACACAATGGTATATAGGTGAAGAGGTATGCAAGAAGGAGGGAAGGAGGGGGCAAGGAGGTGGTGTGGGCCGGACATGGGGACGGATGTGGCGCGCGGGAGGCAAGTCGGAAAGACAGGAGAGGGTCTGAAGCTAACGCCGGACTCGGGCGTGGGCGCGGTCGCGACGCAACGCAAAGCCGCGAGTCGGTCCGCACGCGCTTGGGCACGAGCATACGTCCATGTTGTCGATATCGGCGCGTTCGGAGCGGCTCTACGGCCGGCGAGGGAGGAGGGAAGCAAGTGCAGCAAGCGCAGAGGGAGGGGGAGGGAACGAGATAGGGAAGGGAGAAGGGATGAGGACGGTTGGGGCCGGCATGGGTATCGTGTGCACGCGAACACACGGGCGGGAGTCGGCCGTAATATGCAGAGTCGGTGGTTCCCAAGCGGGATGTATCGGGCAGAGCGCGCGGCGCTGTCCAACGGAGCTCGTCGTGTCGACCGCCGCCGTGCGAAGCGCGCCGGTATGGAGCGCGGCGCAATGGTGTCGCGTGCCCGGGCGCACAGGTGAGCTTGGGTGTTGAGGCAGCCACCTTCGTGGATCGTGAGTGGGCGGTGACGTGTAGAGCCGAAGAGTGTAGAGCGCAATGCGGGGCATCGAGCAGCGCAGCGGACTTGAGAGGTGCGGATGAGTCGGAGTGGGAGGGGATGTCGGGACAAGAACACGAGGGGGAGGAGGATAGAAGGATGGAGCATGGAGTACGGGTGAAGAGGGAGCGCGCTGGCGGAGAGGACGGGTGTGGAAAAAGGGAGGGAGGGACGAGGGACAAAGCGCAGAGGGAAGGGAGGAGTGTGAAGAACAAAGCGTTGTGGGACGCTCCCCGAGTGTGTGTAGCGCCCGCGGGACATTGCGATCATCAATCCCAGCGCAGAGAGCAAGCCCGCGCCCGAGGCGGCACGGGCAGCGAGCGCGAGTCTGTGCGCCAGCGTTGATGGACGCGTTTGCAGCGAGACAACGGCGTGATCAGCGAGGGAGGATGGGGGGGGGGGGGCGGGAGAGCGGAGGTTAGCGGGACCAGGGAGATGGGGAGGGTCGAGTGAGAAGTAGAAGAGAAGGGAAGTGGAGGGAAGAGGGAGCGTGTGAAGAATGAGGGGATGTTAGGCCGTCGTGGTCCGTATGGCGCAGTGGCATAGGCATCGTGCGCGCGAAGTCGTACGGCGGCGTTTGGGTCTCGAGCCGGGTGTCGAAGTCGGGGGTTGACTGTAGCATGCACACAGAGGTCGGCGAATGGAAAGGGCGGCCTCCGCGCGGGTTGTGTGTCAAGCAGCGGCGTGTTTTGAGCTTGAGACAGCGGCGGGGTGGTGTGCAAGTGCCAGCGCACATAAAGAAGACGGAGAGATGTGAGGGCGTACACGGAGCAGGGGGGGAGGGGACGTGAGACGTACCAGGGAGCCTGTATCCACCCGTTACTCTCGGGTTAAGTAGAAGGACTTGATGGCCACTATCTTGCCACTATCGGAGCTTGAAGGCGATCCCCGCGGCACCAAGGGCACTCGGGTCCGGCCGCAGTCGACAACATCAAGGAAAATCCCAGCTGTAGCGAGGAAGCATCGATATCTGAGTGCTGGATACGACATAGTAGGCGAATAGTTCGCGAGTCGCAAGCCGAAGCGACATGGACAGCGCTACACTGACCTGGCCAGGCAAGAGGTTTCTGAGCTTCAACTCGGCATTGCGAGCGTTCGTTCGTTGTACGATTGGAGATCGGCGTGGTCGAGAAAAGAATGAGATACTAATTTAGGATCGGATGAACTCGGAGACTTCCGCGCCAGTCCGTTTCGCGATCACGTGGAGAGTGTTCAAGTGATTGGCGCGGCAAATAAGCATATCTACCCGTTTATAATTCTCTGTTCATTTGTCAGATTCACATCTTGTGCGGTGCTTATTCTCTATGCCCATGTCAGCCTAAAGCGCGTTCCGGGCACTTGTTGAATAGCCTGTAATCGGAAAGCTAAAACGATATCGATAAAAACACAACGATCTTGATGTGGAGAAATGACACCCAATAAGGTTAAATATATAATTAGCAAAAATAACAGACAACTCTCAACCATCCTAGTCTAATGATTTCAACTAATGTATCAATTCAATGTATCTGCTTCGGGCAAGAAACAGTTAAAGCTATTAGCCCAGCTCAACTAGCACATAGCTGCTAGGGTGGATATAAAAGTGTGACCCCCAAATTGCTGTTGATCACTCTCGAGATGTCTCCCGTCATAGTACCATTGAACCCCGCTTAGATGCCACCACAGCATGAGCCATAGCACTCCTGAATGATTTGCATGATGGTTTTGGCACATCATTCCTACAAACCATTTCAAGCACATCTGTCTTTGATCAATGTGGTGCAGGTACTTAAGGAGTCCAATTCAAAGAATATACTAATTTGACCCGGATGACAGAATGTGAAGAGGAACCAAGATGACTGTATTGAGCTTTCTGAAAAAATACCCAAAATCCTCTACTATCCCCCCCCCCACCGATCCGGACAAACCTAGAACTCGGAGAAACAAACAGTTCTCAGTGTATACCAAACCGTTTCCCGAGGTTTTTGGCTTCGAATGATCGGTAGCATGAGTTTATCTAATACCCCTGCACCTGTCCCCCGTGCCCTTCTTGCGCGCACACAGTCGACCCAGCTACCGGAATTTTTACCCGAACCCTCCTCGTGCCTCGGATCCAGCTCTCTCCCGCAGTTGATCCCTTTGCTTGGGAACCAAAAGGGAGAAAGCCGTCGGCGGCCTGCGAGGAGGAAATTAGCATTGTAATTTAGAAATGAGGCCGGCTTTCACGTACTGTCACTCGCGTACGGCGCTGTGACCTTCGCGCGCATAAAATTCCAAGAAACATCGCTCTAAAAAATAGATTCGACACTACGCAAATAGTTGTCAGACTGGTTCTGGGCACGCGAGACCAGACGTACCAAGTGAGCGCCGAACCGGAATCGGACATTGTCCGTCGAGCTCACACGTAAGGGGACCGCGGAGCGTGCGCGATGCAGATAAGGGAATGAAACTATCAGTACAGTGGATACAATTTCAACGCGATAGGAAGGGAAGATGCACTGACAAAGCTGGCTCGCGCCGTAAATGCCGACAGTGCGCTTCCGATGTCGGGAACGGGAAACTGAACGGTCGACATGGTCAGGATTACCAAGGAGAGGGACGACAATGAGACACTCAGGGTGGATGGAACGTAAGATCGGGGCGAAAGACTCACCTGTGAACAGACACATCGCCCTTCCACTCCACATAAGCTCCTTGTCGGTCGGATGCATCGAGAATGGGAAATCAACATCTTGATCGGTGAGCTTGGGGGCGCCTTGAAAGGTGCTGCATTGTCAGGCGACGGATGGCCATCCTTGCGAATTTTTGAAACCGATGTCGATCTATGGAGGTCGCATTTGAATGAGAGCATTTGCAAGTGCTACGTCGCACCATGGTGAGATCATTGAGGCTCAAAGCGGCAGGGAAAATTAACAGACGAGGATCCGACAATGAGGGTGAGAGGAAGAGATGCGTTTTGCTTCTGCTCGAGACAGGGGTAAGCGCCAAATGGGCTCCGTGATGATCCCATCAGCACATCAGTGCTGACAACGCGCTTGGCTTGTCCCTTCATCCAGCATGCGTGCCTCGCTCGTTCGCCTGGCCGAATCATTTCCGGGCCGACCTCTGAATCTCACGGAGCACAGTGCCGTACTCCTCCCTCCAAAGCCGTACTATAAATTACTCACCCCTAAGAAAGAGTGGACTGATATTTTATTGCAGCTTGTATCGCCGAATATTGCGCGCCCACCGCAGTCTTGCCACAGACCTCCGATTTATGGGAGACGGCTATGTAAAAGCGGGTATAGGGTATATTCAAGCCTCTATATAGATTTCGACCTAGCTTCTGTAGAATTTCGGCGACATCAAGCGGTAACGAATCCGGTGCATATCATTGGCTTTCTGTCGCAGTGGTAAGTTTGCAGCATTGAACGGCCGCCCCGACTAACAAACGCCGGTTCCAGGAAGAGCTACTTGGATTACATTCCGACGGGACCCGAGGCCAAGGAATTTACGGGGAAGAGATTAGATCCCACCGTGTACGAAAAGGTGTGCATGTGTTGTTCCGAGTCCTTGCTCAATCAACTACACTGATCCAAAAATCAAACCAGATGTCTGCGGAACAGATAGGACAACTTTACGAGCTCATGCACGCCACCAAGGATGTGTGGAAGAATCCGGAACCATGATCTTCCGCTCCGAGTGTAACCTGTTTTTTTGAGCAATGGCATCCGTTTTCATCCGATCCATTCCGTGCATTTGTCATTTGCCTTGTCATGGGAGTTTTGCGCTGGTTTCCGCGTCCATTCGGGTTGATTGAACCGACGCCGCCGCCGGAGGCCCAGGACTAGTCCATGTGACCCATTGCTAATGAGGTCGAAGCTAATGTGACCGGTAAAGAGCACCTATCTCATTCTCGCTCCCCCATGTCTCAAACCGCAGTGAGTCGTCCCGTCATCGGCATTGGTGTTGGTGAGCTCATTCATGTTCATGTCTGCAGACCGTCCCGACGAACAACGTTCCCTACGCGGACCTCCCCTCCACAAATTCAAAGCTCTTCGAAGCGAAAGCGAGGAAAGGTACGGCTCTCGATTCCGTCTGTATCCATACATTCCCGATGCGCGTATCTGACGGTATTGCTCTACGTACTCAGGCCTGACCTTTGACGAAATCGCCAAAGCCATCGGCAAAGACGAGGTCTGGACGGCTGCGGCGTTCTATGGCCAGGTACGCATATCTACGTGCATCGCCGATGATCATTGCTAAATAATTGTTTTTTTTTTCGAATCAGGCGAAATTTACGCCAGAGGAATTGAGCAAGGTGTCCGAACTGCTCGACATTCCCTCGGGGGAGCTGCAGGCGGGACTCGGCGACCACTGGTGGCCGAATCGTGGCCTGGGGCCCATTCCACCGACCGACCCGGTTATCTACCGGCTGTACGAGGTATGCCAATGCCAGTGTGTGACCAAGCGGCGAACTGCTGATGTGAACATCCAACCCAGAGCGTGCTGGTATACGGGCACTCCATCAAGGCGATTATCCACGAGAAGGTCCGTCTTGGGTTCAATTACGCTCAGTGTTCTTCTGGACTGACCTGCATTCATTCAGTTCGGCGACGGCATCATGAGCATGATCGACTGCAAGGTGCGCACCTACCGCAATCGCGCTCGTTTGCTACCCTGGCTCTCGTCATCCGTTCCTTATCTCATTATTGCCTCCCCAGATCAACATAGCCAGAAAGGAAGACCCTAAGGGCGACCGTGTGGTACTGACTTTCGAGTACGTCTTCCGTCTTATTTTTCGGGAACTTCAGACTTATAGTTCACACTTTAGCGGGAAATTTTTGCCGTACGCCAAATGGTAGAGGGTGAGCCTGAGATTGGCTAGTGGCTAGCCTTTGTATCAACTGTACCACTACTGGTGTAAAGTGAATGCACAATAAATAGCAAGAAAAGTCATCGAGCCGAAGAAGTGCGCTACCCAGGCCCTCCAGGCATTCGAATACCTATTATTACCTGAGATTGTCTTCGCGGTCACGTGGGACGTTTCACCGCGGAATGAGGCGCGATGGACGCGAATAAACGGGAAATGAGCATTATTCCAACATGTTGGCCGCGCTCTCTGCTTGTAAGCTGAAATTCAGTGTGAAAAGTACAGCTGGAATCTATCTGGCGGAAACCTGATCCCAGGGGCCAGAAGCCAAATAATGTGACCGCCATGCCACGCGAACTTTCCAGCTGACGGTGACCTACGGGCACTTTGGCGATGTACTAGCATCTCAGATTCCAGCTCTATAAAATTGGATCTTGAGATCTCCTTCAAGAGCCTGAGGGAAGACGCTAACTTGTGCACGTCCCTTATTTATACCAGGCTGCTGACCGCACGCCTAGTCGCTCGTAAACAGATGCTATAACAAATGTGTGCTCACAAGCTCGCATTTTATACCGCACGCCTGTCTTATAAGCACTTACGGTCATCCCGAGAAATCCGGTGCGCCATAGTGTGTTCCTCCGGATCCGTTCCTCATGCGGTGCTGAATCCACGTCTCGCTTGCCGTCGTATTTGCATGGGTATTCAAAACACATACTAAGACCGTGACGAATGGGCGGGCTGATCCGGCCATTCGTTACGCGTATGCTGCTCCTTGCCATCGGCACGCCCTCTATAACGTTAAACATACCCAGCCGACGCACCAGAACTAGGCCGAACTTAACCATTTGCTATGCACGAAACTGTGAGAATTGGGGAAGTATCGACTATCGAGGTCTGCTGAAGGCGCCCTGAAGCATTGCTAGGGTTGATGAGCTCCGGGTCCGCTTCAAGGCGAATCAACTTTGGCCGAGTATATGTTCGAAGACGTCTTTCTCACATCTCCCAGATTTGCTTCCGGCCAATCGCTTTGGAGCAGGCATCACAGCTACCAGCCACCCTTCCGCAAATCATGCTCCCCGGCACTTTCGGAACCGCCGATCATCCCTTCCGTTAGCAACGAATGGCCGGCGCCCGCTCGAGTGAATGTGGTTGTTTATTTCAATCCTTGCATCTATCCCGCACGACTGAACATGTGTACATATTAGCCTGGTTGCGCACAAGCCATACGAGCCATCTGATGGCTTTTTTGCTGTGCGCACCATATGGCTAATGGCTCATACAACACATGAAACTGTGGTTCATCTGGCCGTTCTAGCCTTCATTTTGGCCATGTATCATATCTACATTCCAGCTGGTGTTGAGCTTCGGTGGCCAGGCGACCACTTGAACCCAAAATCATATGTACATTCCAGCCTTTTTGTCTTGAGAAGTATTTAGAGCTCGAAAGTGGATTTGGAGTAATGCATGAGCACGTACTACAATGAATGTCATTTACAAGTAAAAGTCATCAGGGATGTGTAAAGCCATACGAGCCATTAGCCATATGTTTGCGCACAGCAAAAAAGCCATCAGATGGCTCATATCGCACCTACGCTGAAGTCCGCAAGGGCTTGACAGGGACCCGCCGTATCCTACTCATGCCCCAGTGACCTCGACTGCTTTTCTCGGAAATCAGCAGTGTTTCTCGGTAGGCGCCACACATTTTGTTTCGTACTTCAACAGACCCGACAGTCTAGAGCCGAAGTCTCCGCCGCGGACTTTGCATCGGTGATTGACGCCGACGACATTCTACTCCTTAATCTTATTTGCACAGGCATGCCCCTTCCTTCCCCAGTCTACCCCACGGGCGGGCGAATCTCGGCGGATTCAAATTGGATTTTTGAAGGTGAGCTGAAATTCAGTTTTGTCTGTGCCTTGGCGATGATCGGCGTTTGATGATTTTGCCGGCTTCTTTGCAGTTTGCCGTCATACTTGGTTCTGATTCACGCTTATTTTGCCCGAGGCAGCCCGAATGCTAAGTGAAACATAGTCGTTACACTCCTTTAAGATAGGCGTCAATAGGAACCAGCACCCTTATATAAGCAATTATGTAATGTGACGTAAAGGGTCAAATCCGCCTCGGCGGAGAAAATTTTGGTTTTTTGACCCTTTGTTTGAAGCCTGGAAGACGTCCCAAAAATTTCAAAATACATCTTTTCAACCAGATTTCACACAGATGTGAATAGTGCAATCAGAAAGGTTCCATTTCACTCAGCCCGATATCTGGCAAGTGGCCGAGCACAGCCTCTTACCATATATGGAAGCCATCAATTATGCCGTAAGGGTCAAATTCGGGATGCACAAAAAGCAAAGTTGTTCCAATCGACAAGAAAAGACCATAGAAACAAAAAGAAAAAATGTCACATATTTTTTTTCAGGTTGACATCACCTGAGAATGAGGACAGATATTAAAATTCCGCTCTGGTAGAGGGCTCCCAAATGCCGTCCTCTAACACTCTACCAAGGCAAATTTGAGTTTTGGTCGAGGGGCGGCCGTGATCTTCGTCGGCGTCGGGGTCACGCGTGACGCTTACATAACACGTGCTGGTTCCTATTGACGCCTATCTTAGCTCCAGTAGTGTTATTTGGATGCCTTTTATTACCTCACAGCTGGCAAACTTCTCAATTAAAACAAATTTTTTTTTGCCTCCTTGACCCCTATCCGGGGCTGCGGGGCCGGGGTGTCAGGCACACCCCACCCCGCTTCGTGGTCGGGCCGCCGCCTCTGCTCCGAGGTTCCCCCGCCTTGTCGCCTGACCGTGATGTCTCCGCCGCTTGTCTGATCTGAATAAAAAGCGGGACTCTAACATTAGCAGACGCCGTCCCCGACCTTGCTTGCCACGCCCACCACCAAATGGCTGCAAACCTTGAAGACCCCTCCGCCGGCGTCCTCCGCGCTGACAACGCAAAGCTCGCGCACGAGATCGACAACTATGCCGATGTCGTCCAGGCCGCCGCGCAGGCTGACCAGGCGGAGCACAAGATGACCATCCGCGAGGCGCTCCGCATCCACAAGAAGGCGGTCTTTTGGAGCGTCGTGCTCTCCGCTGCGCTCATCATGGAGGGGTACGACGTCGTCGTGGTGCGTCCACCCGCTCACTTCGCAAATGACCCTCACTGACTGCTCTTACGTTACAGATCGCCTCCTTCTACGAGCAGCCCGCGTTTCTGAAGCGCTTCGGCGTTGAGAACCCCGCCACTGGTCAACTCCTCATTCCCGCGCCGTGGCAGTCGGGTCTAGGGAACGGCTCGAGCGTCGGCGGGATTATCGGGCTCATGATCAACGGCTGGGCGAGTGAGCGCTTCGGACCGCGGCGCACGTACATCATCTCCATGCTCGGCATGATCATCAGCATTTTCGGGCCCGTCTTCAGCCAGACACTCGCCCAGCTCACGGCCTCGGAAATTATTTGCGGCTTGTTCTGGGGAGGTGCGTCTTCCTCTTCCGTCTATCCCATGCTTAGCTGCGATTCTGATGCACGGACGCAGTGTTCCAGACGCTGACTACCGCATACGCGTCGGAGGTTTGCCCGATCGTGCTGCGCCACTACCTCACTGCGTGCGTTCTCTTTCCGTCCTCTGCACGCCCTAACTAATTTCCTCGCAGCTACATCAACATGTGCTGGGGCATCGGCATTCTCCTCTCCTCCGGCGTCGTTCGCGCCACCCTCACCATCAACTCCGACTGGGGCTGGCGCCTCCCCTTCGTCATCCAGTGGGTCTGGCCTATCCCCCTTATACTCGGTGCATACTTCGCGCCCGAGTCGCCCTGGTGGCTTGTGCGCCAGGGCCGGCACGAGGACGCCGAGAAGAGCGTGCGCCGCCTCACCAACAACGATTTGTTTTCGGAGGAGGACGCGCGGAAGAGCGTGGCGAATATGATTCACACGACCGCGATTGAGAGGGAGATGCAGAATGGGACAAGCTATTTGCAGTGTTTCCGCGGGATTGATTTGAGGCGGACGGAGATTGTGCGTGTTCGCTTTTTCTACCCGCTCGTAGATGCTAAGATTTGTGCAGGCGATGATGGTGTTTGCGATACAGCTGCTTTCAGGGGAGAACCTGATCGGGCAGGGTGTTCAATTGTGCGTGTTTCCCTCTTCAATCCTAGTTGTAAAATTCGCATTACGGCTGCTAACATGTGTTCATATACTACAGCTTCGTACAAGCGGGTCTCGGCACCGTCGCGGCATACGACGTGAACATTGCGCTGAACTCGATGTTCATCATCGGCACCGTTGCGTCGTGGTTCCTGCTCTCCCGCTTCGGACGCCGCACGCTCTACATCGCGGGCCTCGTCGCCATGGCGGTGGTTCTGCTTATCATCGGCGCACTCGACTTCAACAACACGGACGCCTCGAAGTGGGCGAGTGGGGCGTTGTTAGTGGTGCTTAATTTTGCATATAACGCGACCCTTGGTGCGTCCATCTTCTCATCTTTCATTTCATAACATGCATATACTTACCGGCACCTCTGTAGGCGCTGTCTGCTATGTCCTCATCGCTGAGGTTGGCTCCACCCGCCTGCGCGCCAAGACGATCGTCCTCGCGCGGTGCTCCTACCAAATCATGAACATCATCTGCGGGATCATCGTCCCGCGCATGCTCAGCCCGACCGCGTGGAACTGGGGCCCGAAGAGCGGGTTCTTCTGGTTCGGGAGCGCCACGCTCAGCGCGCTGTACTGCTGGTTTAGGCTGCCGGAGAGTACGTCTTCTTTCGTCCTTCGCGTGTTGCGGAACGAGAACTGATCACGGTTGAATTATTCGTGCAGCGCGCGGCCGGTCGTACGGCGAGCTCGACATTCTGTTCGAGAACAAGGTGCCTGCGTGGCGGTTCAGCAAGACCAAGGTCGATCGTGAGTGGTGTATCTTATTGTCCCTCCTTCACTCCCGCTTACCCCGCTCGTTCACAGAATTCGGCTTCTCCGCGGGCCCGCCTACGCCCGCAGACGAAAAGGCCAGCCGAGACTCGAAGCAGGAGTAGGCCGAGCCTGCGCCTGCGCTCATACGGATCTCGATTCGGCTGGGTTTTGGATTGGGTTACTCGGCGATGCCACATGGAGGACGGAGGGAGAGGGACGGAGGCCCAGGCATGCGACATGCCTGGGATGTAGCACCAATAACACCAACACTCAACTTACTTACAACTTACCTCCAGAGGGTACACTCGAGCCGCGCGCTGCCCCTGTCATGTTTTAAATACGATTACGATTACGATTGGGATTAGGATAATCACACGTTTGCAGAGGAACTTGTTGTGGGCGCGCAAGGCGGAGTGAATAGGTTGGTTCGTAATTCAAACTTGGGCGTTCGGATCAGTTGTACTTTTCGGCGAGTTCGCGACTCTATGAGACTGTGCGACTGGATCGTCTTTGCCACAGTGGAGATCGCGATTTGGTGAGTCTTGTGGGATTGATTGTCACACTGGGGAAAGCAATCTCTTGACCTAGGTCAAGAGGGTAAGCAATAGTAGTTGATTCAGTAGACGAAAAAATAAGAATATACTTGATGTCTTGATGTGGTATGAAACCAACCCCAAAAGAGCAAGTGTCAAACACCCTATTGAGAATAAATTTCACTCTTAGTGTTCGCAAAGTACGATGCAAGCAAGTCAAACATATCGCAAGCAAGACAAATTCATCTCCGTTTCACTCGACTCTCTTGAGAGACACTTAATATCAGTTCTAACTCGTACCTCGTTTGATACAAGTAACCCTCAGAGACCCACAGCCTTCAGAAGTCCGTCAAAATTCGGCGTCCCGAGGCCCGTGACAGGATCCCATCCCGTTGTCGCAGAGAAACCACTGCATCATCTAGTAAGCGCCCCATCCAACTGAACAGATAACATCAGATAGCCAACGAACTCACTCGGTATTGCATCCAGGATTATGCCCTGCGCCATATGCGCCGCGTCAGTGATCATAGAGTTACGAGACCAGACAGATGTGTGGGCAGCAGCGGCGTACCAGACGTGACGTCCGTGAACGATGCCCTCCCCGTGGCGCTGTACAAGAATGGGTTGAGGAACCCAAGCACAGGCTTGCCTGCGGCCAGTAGTCGATCGTTGACGAGCGCGATCATGCTCGCAAAGATGGGGCTCGCGCAGCTGGTACCGTCAACCAGATTGACCTGCCCTTCTCTCGAATTACTCTGTATGCACAAAATGAAATAGAACATACGCTTGCCCTCTGTCATTGAGATACAAATCAGCATTCACGCGCAAAAAAGGAAGGTAGGACGAAGGATCGACGCACGCCACACGATCTCAATATTATGCGACGCCGCCGAAACATCCGGAAACCCGCGCCCGCTCTTGTTATACAGGCCTTCGTACAGCGTTCCGATGGACCCGAGGTACGCGGCGACGTCGGCGGCTTGGTAATTGGGGGTCGGGAAGTAGTTGGAGAACCCGCCGCTGGAGAAGAGCGAGGCGGCGTGCGGGGGGACGTTGGTGGTTCCGCCGACGGAGGTGATGCTGCGAACGTCAACGCCGACACACAGTGAAACAATTTAGTGAGAGAGGCGGGAAGGGGGAGGGGGAAGACGCACAACGGACACCCACCCGGCGCGGACGGTACAAAATTCGTGCACGTAGTTGGCTGGACGCCGCCCACACCGCCTTCGAGAAAATTATTCGTGAGTTTTCAGTGGTTGAGAGATAGTAAAGCAAAAAAGTGCACCGTCTCCTGAAGCAAATATCGCTGATTGCGAGCGAAGCGAGCAATTATTCAGTAAAGCACGTGAGGAGGGGAGGGCTGGCTGGTGCAGAAAACAAGAACAAATTCTACGACGTCTTTTGATGGGAAAGAACTAATGCCTCCAAAGTCGCTCATACCAGGGTATGTTTCTTAGATATTTGGGAATATGAGTTCTAGCACATAGCTCTCTTGTCTGGTAAAATCCTGCATTCACAGCCAAAGATTTGGAAAAGTTTGGCCCTGCACGCCTCTGCCACCGCTCTCGATCACGTGAGTATAATAGAGAAAGCTTTGGCGCGTGGCAAAGCTGCCACTCCCGCATCCAAAACCTCAGCGGAAGGAACTTGCAGCATCGTTTAGACGACTTTGTTCGTAGATATCCTCCTACTTAAAAATTAAATGTCGACTCTCGTCCTCGAAGCGAGCACCCGGCGCGGCCGCGGATCCATATTATACCTATTCGCCCGAATCAGGTGGCGTCTGCACCCTGTGCAAGCACACCTACCGACGGCCCCGAGCTGCATGTACGTATTGCACACCGCGCTGGGTGGGATCGTACTCAACCCGGGTATGCCCATATGAGTCCATATGAGTAGCGTATTACTCACACAGCAAGCGACTCGGGTAAATCCTGCTCGTTGAACCCGTAGCTCGTGGTGAGCACTGTGGGTCGTTGCGCGGCGGGCGTTTTAAGTATGGAGTTCACGATATCCTATCAAAGGAGATGATATCTGTCCAACGGAAACTGGGAATTGAATTTGGACAGGGGAACGCACTATGAATCCCGAAATACCGTCCTGGCTGTCGTCTCCCACCGAGATGAAGCTCACGGGAACGCCCGAGGCGACACCGACGGTGTATTGGATGTCGAGATCGGCTGCAGACAAAAAAAATGAGTCTGGAATGACAGATCCAAAGAGGTAAATTCGAACTACACACGCACCTTCGATTCCGGCATTGCTAAGAAAGAGCACGATTAAACATCAATAGCAGCAAAAACGAGCTACAGAAATCGGACCGCACAACACATCCTGGTCATTCGCCCCGCCATCCATTGTTTGAACACTGAAAGTCGACCCCGCCAAGTCGGGGCGTGTATTCGCCAGGAATCTCTGAACACATCAGCCTGTCAGAATGGATCCTCCTTGAGAACTCTAAACGAAAACGCGACCTACTGTGAGATCTGCTGTGTTGGCAAATTGCTTTCAAACATAGTGGAGCAATCAGATTTCCATTTTACAGATAAAGTGGGAAATATTTACGTCGATATAGCCTGCGACGCCGAGCACGTTGGACGCAGAGTGGTTGGCCTTGGCGCTGGGGATGCCAAATACAGCTTGGAGGCACGACTAAATACCGCAAATGGGTGAGGACATCCCCGACACCCGTGGCGACTAAGATGAACGGAATACACACCGGATTCGTGTCGAACGCACACGACGCCGGGATCGCGCCAGACGCACGTCGCTCAACCCCTTCGGAGCGGCGCGTGTAATTTGCCTTGACCGCAGCCACGCCGGGGACGCGCAGCGACGGAACGAACGCGACCGTAGGGTGCACAAAGCGAATGTGTGCCTGCAGCGCGGCGGGGACGGCGTACGACAGCGTGCGCACGCTCCTCGTGCCGCTCGCCACATGTGTGAATGTGCGGAAGTCCGCAGCCAAAAGGGCGTTCGCCTCTCGCACGGGAAGAGTGACCTGCAGGATGTCATTGAAAGGCGACACGCTCGTGGGAGTGAGGCCGTGCGCGGCGAGCCAGGTGAAGACAGCGGAGGAGGTGGCGGGCGGAGGTCTGACGAATTCTGCTACCTGATGAAAAAAGGGCTTGATCGAAGAGAATCCGTCAATGAATGACAGGACACACCCCCTCGGTGGTGAGATGTTGCCCGTACAGCGCATTGGCGGGGTCGGAGACGGCGTAGGTTCTGTCCTGCAGCCCGACGATGTCCGATTGCGCGAGTGCGATGCGGAGCGTGATTTCTTCGTCGGGGGAGACGGCGCTGACATGCGCGAATGCGGTTGGGAGAGCTGCGACACTTTCGTGGACGATCATCGGGCCGAGATCCACCGTGGGGGATGCGCTACTGATTTTCGAGATCGCTGCAAGGGGGAGGAGGAAAGCCGGACGCATGGCGAAGGTGCAGGGCTGAGTGGTCATGGTAGTCTTCGCCCCCAGGTTATATATACGCCTGCCCAGATGGGATGAGAGAATGTCCCAGAAGGACAAGCAGGAGAGCCTTGGTACAGACGGACTCGCGAGGAGCGGCGTCCGAGCAACGTCCGAGCATGGACCTGGAACTTGGGACGCCCTGATCTGGTGAGAAGACGAACTTTAACCCCGCTCTAACGCCGCGTGATATGTTTCTCAAAGCAGGGGTACACACCGTGTTGGTGTGACAGAGAATGTCCCCGATTTTTTGAGAGTCTGACAGGAGTGAGTTGAACTATGCGCAGAGCTTCATGCAGGTGTGGTTGGTTTTGCTGTGCTTTCGGTGCCGAAATTTCGAGGATTTTCAGCAGCAGGCCAGGGCTCAACTTCCCGCGTCCCAACTCGTCCAAGTCCTTCGCTTTTTCTTTCTTTCTTTTTCTTCATTCATTCTTCTGTATCCCACCTGGTGAGGTACAGAACTGAGGAAAGAAATGGGACCTGGTGTACCCGGTGCTTTGCTGCTCACTTCGAGTATCCCTCCTCGAAGATATTTCAGCAGCAGGCCGCGCCCGGGGTTCGATTCCTTGGATCCTACTACCTTCTTTGTTGCGCTTTTCTCTCTCTTTTTACCCAAAGCTTGCGAAGGCATCTCATGTAGTGAGGGACATGACGAGGATGATAACGGGATCTGGTGTACGGTGCACGCGGTGCACGGCTGCTTTCGGTGCCGGAAATTTGGGGGTTCGACTCCCCGGGTTACGTTATCTGCTTGTTGCGCCTTTTCTTTTCTTTTCTGAAAATCGCTCGTTCGAATCCCGGGAGTTTGGTGGAGAACTGAGACTCGATTGTCGCTACCTAAGCTAAGCTAAACGAAACTGAAGAAAGAGCGAGTCGCGGATTTGTGCTTCATCACAGATAATGATAACAGAGTCCAGAAGGTTAATTGATTGATGGACATAGCGGACCATGAGAAATGGAACCGCGGGGCTGTGTGGGTCGTGCGACCCAGGTACAACAGTGTTTAGTACAAAGATGGTCATGGAGCACTTGAAGAAGAATATTCCCAAATTCGATACGGCATACAGCGACGCGGAGCCCCAGCTCTCTTAACTCTCTGAATGAATATTAAGCGGTGCTTGTGTGGGGCTGCTCAGTGCAGGGCCGAGTGGTCATCATACTCTTCGCCCCCAGGTTAAATATACACCTGATTACCCAGATGGGATGGGAGAATGTGCCAGAAGGACAAGCAAGGGAGCCTTGGTACAGACGGACTCGCGAGGAGCAGTGTCCGAGCATGGGCCTGGAACTTGGGACGCCCTGATCTGGTGAGAAGACGAACTTTAACCCCGCTCTAACGCCGCGTGATATGTTTCTCAAAGCAGGGACACACCGTGTCGGTGTGACAGAGAATGTGCTCGATTTTCTGAGAGTCTGGCAGGACTGAGTTGAATTATGCGCAGAGGCAGCCAGAGCTTCATACAGGTGTGGTTGGTTTTGCTATAGATATAGCGGAGCCCGAGCTATTAATGAGACGACCGCTTGTCAAGGAAAACTCTTGAATCAGACAACCGCATCCGGTCCCGGCATTTCAAACTCTCCATATGGCGGTCGTTATTGGACAAAAGTCCGTCGATGACGCGTTTTCATGCTTGGCCACGCGTCCAGACAGTTTCCACGCGTGGAAGTGCGTGGAAGTAGTGAGTTGAAAATTCGTTTGCCAGTGGCTGTTCGTCGTTGAACTGGACGTTTCGCCGTCCGGCGTCTTTATCCAGCGGTTTTCCATCCTCCTCCGTCACGTCCACTTTCCCTCTCAGCGTCCCTACCGGCGTTCCCCCATCCGAGGTCTTCTCGTTGTCGTGCGTCGTGAAGCTTATCTTCGTTTCTTGTCGCAATGTGTTCCCTCGAGTCCAAGGAAAAGAATGCGCGAGACCAGCACTGAGCAAAATGACCGGACTCGAGGGTAGTCATGGGTTCGGGTGAGCGGTTGTTGGACTAAGGCTTGAGAACGGGCAAATCAAATGCACTGCTGCTGATGCTGTGGATGGACATGAAAATTACAGGAAGAGGAGAATTGCAGGGCTTACTCGGTTCTCGTTGCGGCTGCATTTTCAGAAACAGGATATGCGAATCGGATGAGTAAGGTTTGGAAAAGAGTGGAGTCACCATTGTGTTACAGCAGGGAGACTTGCAATACATTCAGCGAGGAAGGAAGACTTTGAGGGCACCGAACGAGACATAGCTGAAATCGCCGATAAGTTTGAAGAGGAAACAAAACGCACTTTTGCGTCCAGGGGAAATTAAATACGTGCTTTGCGCGCAAGCACCCCGCCAAGATTCCATGCCGGCCGAGTCGTATTCGGATTGGTGTGTCTTGAACCGGACACATGAGATGGACGAGAAGGGGAAGAGAGGACAAAGGAAATATATGTTCAAACTTGCGAATGTGAGGGTGAAAAGTACTTAGGTGGAGGAGCGGCGTAGGAAGAATCGCGTCTGCAGCATGCAGCGAGTTGGCGGACAGAGCCAAGTTAACCGGGCAGGGGTTGTCCGGCGGAGGTGGATTGGATGCACGGAACGAGGTGGAAAGAAGGCCGAGATCCCCACTCCAAGACAAGGCTCGAAACATGGATTTAGAAAGAGGGACGGTGCGGAATCGACGAACTTCGACGAATCGTCATCCCGATTCCCGAATCCCAACAGCACCCAAGTGGCAGACCATTGGAGTTGGCGTCACCGGCGAGAAGAACGTAGATATGAAATTCACATTGATACTTTTATCGAGGGATTCTTGAGGGAGATGGGGCTGCTTCTGGACCGTCAACGAGAAGGCGGCGGAACGCCCCTTTGCCTCCCACACTCTGACAGTCACGTGCTCCGTTCCTTTTCCAGCACGTGCACTGTTTGCGCGACGCGTCTGTCAGAGTCAGTGTGAGAGGGTGTTTTGAGACATATTTATTGCTGGGGGAACTTTTTTCCCCCCAGACCTCCCTCCTTTTGCATGGCGGCATATTCAAGTGAAGGAATAATTTAATCTTCGTAATTTTCCGTGTTTTTGAGCTTGTTCTCAGTATATTTTGGAATCTGGCGCGGCCCCCCCCCCCCCTGGCACTTGCCACACGGCCCACTGCGTGATGAAACCACTCGCCGCGGGATCCGAAGCAGAATTCCAACAATTGTTCCACGGGTGAAGGCAACCATGAGATCCGTGAAGTCTATGTTGTGACCTATAGGATATACGAGTCTATTCAACGGGTTAGTTAATGTTGAACAGGGAGGATGCTCACGTACTCAGCTCTGGTCCCAGGAACATTCGATTGATTCCACGACTGACGATTATGGCAGTTGCGGGAAGAACGGGAATGGATACCCATTCTGGATGAAAAGTATTCAGTCCTGAGCAAAGAACTCCGATTGCTCTCACAATCGTCCGCCTGGAAATGGGAATCCTGCAGGCTTGGTTGACTTCGTCCCTCACTGCTGTAGTTTTGAGCGAGTGAATTACGACGGCGAACGGAGCCTACAAATCATCTTCGAAATACAGGGGGAGGTTGTGAGTGACTATATTCTGGATTGCGGTTGAGGGTGTATGAAAGGGGCGAAGAGATTCGCATGCGATAACATTCGGAGCGTTGCGACCGAACTTGGACCGAACATGTATTTGGAGTCCACTCATTTGTTTCCGGCCCATGCAGCTGCAGATCCAAACGGCGTCTTGAGATTCTTCCGTTGAATGCTATCAGAGCCTCATTCAGAGCTGTTATCCTAGGCTTAGCGGACCCGGGCACAAGATTCGGGAACACGGTGTTCAAAGACCTCACTATCACTATCACAGGACGAGTGCCCGGAGGGCCAGATTTGATACCGACTCTCGTAAATGTCTGTCATCTGACACCGGGTAGGGCTTCGAGCCGTCGCCGTCGCTGACGGGTCGACGGCCCGTCGAGACGAGGTTAAGAGATTCTGGCGCGGGTCGTGACGGGTGAGGTCATAGAGCTCGCTGTATTATTCATCCTAGGATTGAAACTCACAGTCTTAATCACAGCTGAAACCTGTCTCAGTTTCAGCGATCGCCCCGGAGAGAGAATCATCCCGTCGAAAACGGATGAAATGGCCGTTTTTGTGATGGCCGTCCTGTAAAACATGCGGGTCGAAGCCCTAATGTCACCGGGGTTGGGTGTCGAGCGTCGACTGTGCTCAGAGCTGAGGATTCCTTGTGTTGAAATAAAGGTAGCCGCAGCCTTTACTCAGGAATAGCAGAAGACCCTCGCAAACACGCAGGGGATTCATTCGAAAACTAGTAGGTAATATACACAACTCGTCAGGAACCAATATAACTAACAAGAGAGAGAATTAGAACAACTGGAGCGTAAGTAAAGAACAAGGGGGCAAAATACGAAGTTGAACATGATAAATGCGGGAACTCAACATAGCAGATAAGTTGTTGCCTTGCCGTGCCAGGCTGCGGCATCGGAGATAGAGAGCGATGGACTCGGAATTTCAACACCTTGAGTCTATATAAATTGTCTGCCTTTCAATGCAACCCATAGACCGACGTTCTCCTAACCTTTTCTTCTGCCAATGTCAACTCCATTATCGAATTACGCCACCTGCGTCAAACGCCTCTTAATCGACCTCGAATATCGCTATGAACCTCCCCCTTCTCATGATGCCAATTACTGGGACCTTTTTCACCAGTGGATACTCTACACGCTTGGGCCCACATCTGCCTGCGGTGAGAAACGCCTGGCCGAGTTAGAGCATGCTGCTGGCAGTATCAGCAGGCGAGCTTACCCATATGCGAGCACCGAACTACAGCTTCTTTATGCCAAAGTAACGGCGCTCGGCCTCCTCATCGACGATTCCATCCAGGATGAAGCTGTGTGTGCAGAGATTGTGCAGTTCTCGCACAAACTCTTCCTTGGCGAATCTCAGGGGAATCGCATGCTCGCATTATTTCACGCGACCCTGAAGGAACTGTCCTATGTATACGAAAACAATGAGGTTCTGCGGGATATGGCCGTTGTCCCGTGGATAGCCTTCATCAATGGGTTGCCTGATGGAAAGACAAATGTTCATCTCCCAGGTGCGATTCAGCCAGAGTCATTTCGCAGTCCATTAACCTCGACCCTCCCAGCGCGAAGCGCCCAAAGCCACCTATCTGGAAGGGCTCGCACCGAAGTTGTGAGGACCGCACTAACCCTGTCATCATTCCACATTCTCACCGTCCTCTATAGCCCCCGCTACTTGCGAGTCAAGGGCGGTGCAAGCGAGTCGTATGTTGCAATGATTTTTAAGGCGACCAAGGAGCAAAATTTGCCATTCAGCAAGTATATCAAGGCTGTTCCCGATGCGGTGTTCATCAGTGTGCGCAATGTTCCCCTTGCAGAGGCCAGGATCATAATTTCTGTGTTTTGAACAGGACGTCATGAACGACATTCTCTCTTTCACAAGGAGGAGCTCGCCGGAGAGACGTACAACTTCATCCATCTCCGTACACGTTCCCTTTCCTCCGCTGGAAAATGCGGAAGCGGGGTCGCAGGAGAGTGGACAATCGACGATACACTCCATCTTCTTTGCAAGGAAGTTCTTGAGGCAACACGTAGGGTTGACGGGGGTACTGCGATTGGAAGAGTGCGAACGGAAGATGCGGGGCGAGATAGTTCCAGAAGCAAGTGATGGAGTCGATGAACTTGACGTTGAGATTGCGAAGCAGTGGAGAGCTTGGCGAGATGGATACATTTCCTGGCATCTCGAATGCCGGAGGTACCAACTGGACTTTTTAATGGGGACAGGAGTCGACGAAAACAAGTCTTGTGGGGTCTCAACTGTTTGAATTTGTTTCTATAGTACGACACAGCGTCCCACAAGTATGCCTTCTCTCTTTTGATATCATAGTCGCGGAAATCTGTGGGAGTATATACGAAAAGAGTGGGAGTGGGACTCGCCAAATTTAAGCGAGTCCCATTGTTGATGTGAATCTTATCATTTTCCATCAGAACATCATTCTCGGCTTGACGTCACCGATTTCCAGATTTTCGCTCTACTGGAGTATTTTGGGAGTGTGTTAATGGCTTGGGGGAACAGTGTCCCCCCAGACCCCCCTCCTTTGGCCTGACGGCACGTCTAAGTCCAGTGATTCAATATTTATTCAAAACTTTGAGGTTTTTGAGCTTATTCTCTGTTTAAAAATTCATCTGGCACGGGGGAGACCCCCGCAGACCCCCCTTGACGCTCGCCGCTGGGCCCACTGCATGGTGCGACCGCTCGCCGTGGAGGCCCTGCGTGGAGCTTGTTAAAAAATATTTTAGAGTGTCGAGATTTAATTCAGAGCTCTGTAGGCGGAGGTTTAAATCTTTGATGTGCCAATCTGCCGAGTCCCACTGATGGGCGCGAGTAACACTAATAGGCTTTAGCCAAGAGTCCGAGTTGCACTCCGACCTTTAGCTGAGGCTTAGCCGAGTCCCACTCTTTTTGTCATTCCCCGACTGAGGGAAATACACTTTCTCCCAGGAAACATGGACGCAAGGATTGCTAAAGAGCCACGAAGAAAACCAGAGTTGATTGAGCCAGAAATTTACCCTTCCTGCCGGGTTGCAACATTTTCTGAGGTACACAAAGAAGGAGGCATCTGGTGCCTGAACCTAAATCCAAGTAAAAAGACAAACAAAAATACTCATAGTACATGTCAGCAACGGCCTCTGGGTCGGCTAAACAGTGAGTAACCCAGTGAGAACCCCAACCAGGATAAACCCGATGTGCACTAGTAGCTCGTGTGTTCCCCAAGCAGTACAACCAGTCGTACGGCGTCCTCCCTAGGAGGCCGTATGTTGTAGGTTGGGATGCGAGGCGGAACCCGGAACGAGTCGAAGAGGGTGTGATATCCACTCAGGTATACAACCCGTAGTACGATGTGAAGGAAGCGGGGCAGGATGGAGACAATGCCTATGTCAAGCCAAGGTAGAAGCCTGAGATTAGATGAGGTAGAATCTACTGTACATGGAGATTCTACCGAGCTTATATAGGCTTCTAATAAATTAGGGTGATTGTGGTCAATCGCGATCAGTTCCTGTACCACAGCATTAAGGAGTGTTAATGCTGATACTCCTGGACTCCTCTGTGTCTGTTTCCGTGGTGTCGGAGGACTTAGGAGACCAACATTCGGGTTTCCTAATCCTGAGTGTCATCGTATCCAGTGGTTCAAACCCCGATCATTTTGCAACCACTCATGTACTTCATGTACACTTCTGTGTCATCCATGGTGCATCCAGGGACTAGGATCCGTCCATAGTCCCTAACATCTTCTGTATCCTGTGGTGCAGACTCCCCGAGTCTGCGGCTTTAGAATCCATGGCCGGGTTTCAACTGTGAGAAGGTCACGTGGTAGCATCATGAGAGTCTTGTCTGTATCCATACGGACGTGTCACGCAAAAAGGTAGAACCCGGGTGATTCATGATACGTACTCTGTGCAAAGGACACATCCAAAAGTCAATTAGAATGGCAGCAGCAAATTTTGTGTGCATCCAGTCACACTATTGTCACGCATTTGTGTCACCCCTGATGGCAGTGATTTTGCAGCTCAATTCGGGGTGCTCACCGACCCTGGCACATCAATCCTTGGCTGCCGAACTTTATCGCTGGTTTCTAGTTACAAGATGTCTGTTGGAATTAAAGAGATACAAAAAATTGAGCTCACAGCGCATTCACAGTAAGGCTATACCCAAGAGGTGAGTGATTGGAAGATCTTGGCATTTGATCTGGCCACGAGAGGTGGCGCAGATCATCGCCATCAAATGTTGGCAGCATCAACGGCTCGTTCGGCATACTCTGGCAAGCTTTACTCGCAAATAAGTACACATTCTTTGCCGTTTCAACATAGCTACACTATATTCAATATATATCAAGTGAAGACATCTGAATATGATTGTTGGCCCAATTCTATCTCCCCTGATACAACCTCAGAAACCACTGGTAGTACAAGATGGGGTTGAGGGTCACCATTGCCGGGTCTCTTCTTATAATTCGATTCAAACGCGAGGTCCCTGCTGGTGAGTTTGGATTAGGTCGCCCCTTCTGGCCTATGGATGGCCCATGGAGTTTTCGGGCCGGGGGGTGGGCGGCGGCATTATTTTCAGCAGTGGTAACCGTGTTTGTAGTCCAAGATGTATGTGCATTATTTACAGGCACAGAGCTCCATACTGTTTGCAGGGTGTTGAGTGGTAGCTATGCAAGAGTGAGATGTGTAGACGCGACGTGCGTTGGGCTTCTGATTCTGAGGGGAAGTGGCAGGCGAAAAAATGATGTATTGACAGCCTTGGATACTGCCGCTATTTGTCCTACCAAACACTTTCCTTATTTGGGGGTAGGTAGGGTCGTGGGATTATTTGCCAAGATCTGCCGATCAAGCACCTCTTGGCTATACCCTTGGTATTTTCTGAACTGCAACATACATCTTGTAGCTAGACATAAGAAAAAAATATCCACCTCCTACGATTTGTAGATAGATGCTGAGCAGGACTAGAAAACAGTCCAGCATCTTGCACTCAGATCTTGGCAGTGAAGCTTCTGATCAGAACACAAACAAAGGATCATCAACACCTGTAGGCAGTGCGGGCTCCCATATACAGATGTGTCACACGAAAAAGAGGAACCCAGGCAGTTCATGACACCACTGTTTATCAAAGATCATCAAAATGGTATTTTGGTATTTGCTCTCCCAGATATTACTATCAAGTGCTGTTTGTTCTTCTACTGCTAGCAGGAACCTGTGCTCCACCACACACCACCTGCAATCTATGTCCTTTTGTTTCGGTTTTTGCATACAGCTTTACATGTTGAGGTGAAGAAAATTCAAAAATGTCCAGAAAGCCAATAAGGGGCTCCTCTTTTGTGTAGTAACAGATAGGCCTGTTTCCTCTTAAAAGAGTCTGGTCAGTGGTTGCCTCAAGTGATATGTGGTGAAAATAAATAAATAAATAAAACTGAAACATATACAAGAGACTAGACTCAGAAATACATAAATATAAGACAAATATAGGTAAACGAGCAGGGCAGAAATGAAAAGAATGCAATCACATTGTAGCTGAAGGTAGATTGTCATGAATTATTTTTTTTTTCACTTTTTCATCTTCCAGTGTTTCTTCCACTACTGAATGAACAGATGCATATGAAGTCACAAGCTCCAACAGAGCTTTCTGATGAGCTTTCTCCATTGTTGAGAGCCTAGCATCAATTTGGGCCACATCCCTTGACCTGCAATGACCACTCAAACAGTGGCCGAGCTTCCTCCCAAAAATGCAATTGCTTCTGATGTGTGACCTTGTCCCTCTGCAAGATCTCCTAGACGTATCATGCATTGCGCTTGGCTCTGGCGTATATCCATGTAGGTGAATCCTTCCAGAGCAACAATATAAGCATTGGTTGCAGTTTCTTCATCCTTGTTGGCAATGAACACATCCCCTAGAAATAGAAGTGCCTTGTGAAGTGCCACCTTCTCTTTGCATTTGTAGGCATATGCACAGTATATTACTGGCCATCTGGATTTCCATGTTGAAGCTGGCCAAGCCCTGATATCTGCCAGCCTTTCCAAATGGAATGATTCAATCTGATTGTCTCTTTCCCCACTTTCTAGGAATTTGCTCTTTGCTGTATCAAACTTGTTCTCTCTAAGTTCTAGATTGGCCTGAGTTATGTTACAGTACACAACTTCCAGTGAAAAGAAAGTAGTATATGGGCTGAAAATCTTCCTGGCTTGATCCAGCTCATGGTATACATCTTCTGCATCCACACCAATCTTTGTGTCAATCTGTGCAATGTTGAGAAGTGCTGTTGCATAAGCGATAACATTTTGGTCAGGAGAGCTGGTTTCAACTACTTTGATGTAAATGTTTCTGGCTTGAGCATATTCTGATTTAAGGAGATGGTTCTCTGCTTGGTACAGAGTACTTGAATAATCAAGCTGTCCTCCGGACAAGCCACAAATACTGAGAATCTCTACATTTTTCAATTTGGGCCATGCTCTGCTTTAAGTCCCCAAGACATGTGGAACATCCAGCTTCAACCCAAAGGCTTCTTGCTTCCCGCAACAAATTTGCTGAAAGTTTGGACAGTCTTTGTGCTTCAGTAGCATGTATTTGGGCAGTATGGTGCTCTCCAGCACTGGTTTCAAACTCAGCAATACTTAGCAAGACATTGCATTGCTCATTTGTGTCTTCACACAATTTTTGACAAGTCTAGTGCCTTGTGAAAAAATGATGTGGCTTGACAGCAACAGCAGGGTTTCAGTTTAAACCGCCTCGTGTCCTATGAGACCTCTGGGTTTAAACCGGTTCAAACCATCGGTCCCATCATGGTTCGAACCGTGACTGGTTGTCCTATAAAAGTGGCCTCTAACTGTATTTTGAACTGCAGTTTAAACCATCATGGTTCCAACTCGGTTCAAACCACTGATGGTTCTAACTGGTTTACAGCAATTGGCAGTACCTAAGGCGCGGATTGAAAAAGTTCTGTTTTGTGATGTTTTGGAAGAATTCCCGATATCTCAACGAGTTCTGCACTGATTCACATGAAACCTAGATAGAAATACTCAGCTAATTCATGCCGAATTAATGTTAGAAAGAGATTTGCAAAAATGATGTATATTCCGCAACATTGGTTTAATGGGCCATTTTGTGGATGAGTGCAGTTTACAAGCATCTAGACACATCCAAATGATGTGGATTTTTGCCAGGTAAAGCTTTGATACATCCTGAAACTTGTAATAGAGTCATAATCCTCAAAAGTTCAATCTATCATGCTTGTAAACACATGAGGACAATGAGCAATACACTGCAATCAGGAAATATTGTGAAATTTGAATCCATTGCTGAGGTCTTTGCAAATCTGAATCTATTAAAACTTCAGAATGTATCAGAGCCTTACCTGAAAAAGGTCAACATCATTTGGATGTGCCTGGATGCTTGTAAATTGCATTCATCCACAAATTGGCCCATTAAGCCAATGTCGCTGAATATGCATCATTTTTGCAAATTCCTTTCTATCACTAATTCGGCATGAATTAGCTGAGTATTTCTATCCAGGTTTCATGTGAATCGGTGCAGAACTTGTTGAGATATCGGGAATTCTTCCAAAACATCACAAAACAGAACTTTTTCAATCTGTGCCTTAGGTACTGCCAATTACTGTAAACCGTTGATAAGCAGGCTATCTGGCCGTGCCTGGAATCTTGCTAATGTTGGGATTCCTGTGCATTACCAGGTTAGATGTACATCTCCAGGATTAACATGAGTCCCGAATGGTTAATCAGGCACATCCTGCATGAGGGCTTAATCAGCCTGCCCAAGAGAACATTAATCAGAACCTCCCATACCGATTAAGGCTCGATTCAATGGGTTTAATAAAAGAGTCCTTATAATCGCTTGATTAAGGCTCTGCAGGGCCAACAAATATCAGGGAACTTAAACATCCACTCTGAAGAACAAGTGTCTATCAGCAGAGATAGATCTGTGGGATTTAATCACCTTGTTGTGGTTGATTTGGACTATTCTGGGGACGTGTCTGGACACATGATAATCACCGATCAATGTTGCTATCCCAATATGGGTTCTTGACCTGGGCGAGGCTTCATTGCTATATATCTCAACAACTACTGGGCGGTTCAGGGAGATTAGGGTATCTACAGAAAGCTGATACCCAACGCTCCTTGAATCTGAAGGTGTTAATCAAGGGACTTTGACCATTAATTTGGTTCAGCTCCGTTACCGTCCCAAATTGGGTTCTTGGCTTGATCAGGAATTGACAAGGTTATATCTTGGGAACCACTTGGCAGATTAGGGAGTTCTGGGTGTCTACAGAAATGGGAGACTCAGCGCTTTCTGAATCCAATGGTCCGAAGGGCAGGACAACACTATTTGGCTTGGAAGTTCAGTCGAGTCAGACAACCGATCGGAAACAAGGAGTTCAATGGCAGATCTCTAGCTTACTCAGGTAGTGTAATTAGAGTAGTGTAAGCATAAATGTACAGTATATAAGGAGGGCAGTTCTAGCATGGACACACTACTGCAGTGGTGGTGGCACAAGTGCTAGATCCCAGTCTCATAAAGAGACTTGAATCTAGTGCTTGTGGCATTAACATTGGGGTGGCACAGGAGCTAGGTCCTGGTCTCAATTAAGAGACTTGGATCTAGGGCTTGTGTTACAACAGGTAGTCCGCGCTTGTGATCCTGGACTGGTTCTATTAAGAGCTTTGCTTCGTTTGCACAATGTGATTAATATGTCTTGCCTTCGGTGGAAGTAAAACACATAATTCGGGATCGTGATTAAGATGTGTGAAGGGATTTGGGATTTGGATTGAGAACACGGCACCACTACAGCAGCCTTGGAAGGCTTATTATTTGGGATTATGGGATATGGTCGAAAGGGACCTTAAACAATCAGCAGCCTTGGAAGGCTTATATTTGGGATTGGTTTTAGATTGGTGTTGGATTGACGCACTCGGTTGGCTATGCCAAGAGAGGGTCTTAATCCCACCACAACAGTCTTGCATGTCCTTAGTCAAGTGCTCTTGTTCGGAGTGCTTGATTAAGAGCTTCAACCAGTCGAACTGATGTATCTGTGTCCCTTTTCTACTCCTTCACAGTTTTGTGAAGAAGTCTAAAATGCATGAATACTCGTCGGCACGTCTAAGCTTGTGCAACCAGGGGGAACAAGGATGTGGATTTCGGTTGGTGGTTGTGGCTTGTACTGCTGCATTCCACTCGTCGGTCCATGTTATCAGCAGTACTCCAGCTTTAGACGGACCGAGGCAAAGCCTTTCACCGTGGTTGGAGCCGGTTTAAGCCCTGGTTGGAACCGGTTTAAACTCTAGTTGGAACCGGTTCAAACCATCATTCTTTGAACTCAAGATGTTCAAAATGTAGATTTTCTTTTTGTTGAGACATGAAAAAAAAAAAAAAAAAAAAATAACATTGGGAGAAAGATAAGACTACACTTTGTTCGCCTGCAACACCCTTCACACCCTTCCTCACACCCAATCCTGAGCACCCACGCATCCACGCCTAAGCCTGAGCCCAACTACAAGCCATACCATGTCTCACCCTGTGTACGAGAGTGCAGGCAGTGAAATTAAATTACAAGTGTACAGAGGGAGATAGAAATATGAAGATGGGGGTGTACAACAAACCCATGCACCAAAACTATGGAGTGTGCAGCTGGAGTGCTTCAATGCACACAATGTCCAGAGCGGTAACAGCGTGCCCAGTGTATGTTACAGAGTTGTGAATGACCTGCGAGTGAGTGAGCAAAAGCAGGGGAAACAAAAGGAAGACACATGTTCTCTAGCAAGATTTTGAGAACACCACGGGTTGAGACCAGAAATACGCTTTACACCACCATGGTGACTTTGACAACAAACTGAGATCCCGAGAGAGAGGACAAGTAGGTAGTGAGTGGTGTGAACAACATGAAGTCGGTCAATCAGTCCAAGCGAATGCTGTGAATGGGAATGGCAACATGAACTTGTACTTGGTTTGAATGAAGCATACCGTTGTTTTGAGTTCTGATTGTGAATGGCATGCTATCAAAGAATAGGAATCTGAGATAAAAGACAGAAATCATCAGTCAAGGCTCAGAGTAATATAGGACAAATTTGAGCACTCACTCAACATCTTGTTACTTGATTAGGAACACATTTAGATGCACATTTATTTGAAATACTTTGGGGTAAGGTAAGAGAATAGCATAGATAAAATGATATATGCAATAGGATCTAGAGCAGAAACATTGGTGGGTCAACCTACTCCCTGAACAAGTTGGTTTCAAGGTGAAGTTCTGAGCAACAGCATCCTGGCATCGACCTCCTTCTGCAAAGAGGTATAGTCATTAACTGCCCACCATACGGCAGGAGTGCAGATATGGAGCACTGGCAAGAAGAGGTTGAAATCCTTGCACAAGAGTTCTGATGAGCAATTCAAGGTTTCACCAAAATTGTCATGAATCACCCTGACTCAGCATCGCAGATATCCTTTTTTGGGTTCTACCACATTCCTTTTTGGGAATAACCCGTCCTTGATCAGGTTATTCCCTGGCCCACAACCCTCACTCGACCCTCAGGGACATGAACATCCCTTGGACCTTTATTCGGTATCCATGCAGACATGGATTCCTCACCACTTTACCACCCGGGTTCTTATCACAGTAACCCGGGACTCTATACGACGATGGCATGACGCCATACACACGCAACCCGGGTTCTGTGCGCTAGCAACCCGGACTCCTTTGTGCCGATGACCATATCCAATGGGTCATGACTACACTCCTTTATGTTGGTGGATATTCACTCCTGATATCCCTGCCAAGACGACTACCCTCCTGAATGGCGACAGGTGTCCCCTGGGTGCCACCTGTTGACTCCTTTATGCTCATGACTCCTTGGTGACCCCTAGATGCTGTGGTGATAACACATAGGGACTAGGAGCATCAGCATTAATATTCCTTAATGCTGGATACAGTAACCGATCGCGATTGTATTTAATTTATGTAGAAGGTATATAAACTCGGTAGAATCTCCCCTGTACAGTAGATTCTACCTCGTCTATACTCAGGCCTTACTTTGGCTGGATTGCTTGGTTCTTGGACTTGAGCCTAGAGTGCTCTTGTTCTCATCTCGTTGTTCTGGTCTTGCCTTCACTCCCCTTTCGCTCGGCAACACCAGAACTCTTACTCTCTGTCTCTTGCCTCAGGATATTGACCTAGCAGTGTTGGATCTGGCCCGTTAGGTAGCGGCAAGGAGAGACACTTACCTACCATGGGGAAGAGATCATCACACTAGTTCCCTGGCAGGGTTGTACAGAGACTGGTTCACCTGAATTCCCCTCAGGCACCCCTCAGTCTTGGATCCAGTTGGAACCCCTGTTCGGAGTACCCCTGAGTCGGGTTCCTCCTCTTGGGTTCTTGGGACGCAACCCCAACCCCCTATCCAGAACCCGAAGCCCCTATTTGAGACACCTGGAGCAGGTTCCTCTCACTAGGGTCTGGTGCATAGTTGCAGTACTCTCACTGCAATATCTTCGGGTTCTTCAGCATGGGTTGCTCACCACCTATGGATGCTGGCCTGGTTGGCCACATCCTCCCCTTGGATCCTCGACGTACGGTCATGCGCTATTCGAGCGGTGATGGATTCTCTCTCAACACCTAGGAATGACTGCTGTTGTGTCTGGCGTGGACGTGGTCCAGCTGACCTAAGGGCCGTTGCTGACAAAAATGGAGGCTGTTTGGACCACCCTTGCTGAAGATCACAGCAATGATCCAGGCAAACAGGCTTATGCATTGAAGACTGCAAATATATATTGGCAGATGCGTGAGGATGCAGAGAAGAACTTTGCAGATGTTGGAGGTACTTGGCCCAGTGCGGGGGTTAGTCTTGCCCAGCATATCCGATCTGAGTGACCAGATGTGAGGATTGACTGGGATGCTGGAGTAGCAGAAAATAATTGAGTATAGCTATGTTTGTTTTCATGTGTCAACAAAAAAAAAAAAAACTACATTTTGAACATCTTGAGTTCAAAGAATGATGGTTTGAATCGGTTCCAACCAGGGCTTAAACTGGCTCCAACCACGGTTTAAACCGGTTAGAACCATCAGCGGTTTGAACCGAGTTGGAACCATGATGGTTTGAACCACGGTTGGAACCGTGATGGTTTAAACCACGGTTGGAACCGTGATGGTTTAAACTACGGTTGGAATTGTGATGGTTTAAACCACAGTTCAAAACACACAGTTAGAGGCAACTTTTATAGGACAACAAGTCATGGTTCAAACCATGATGGTTCAAACCGGTTTAAACCCAGGGGTCTCGTGGGACACGAGGCGGTTTAAACCAGAACCCTGCTAGGGTACGGCTTGAGATGAATTGGATGTGCAGTAGAGGAAATATAATCCTGCCGTGTTATAGAATTGTGCTGGCATTAGGGAAGATGTATGAGACAACAGACTTGAAGAAAGAAGTGGTCTTACATTCTAAATGAGGGTTCTTAACATGTTTGAAAAGAACCATTGCTTTAGGCCCTGTTTGGGATCCCCAGGTAATTAGATGGAGTCCAGGATCGATCCTGTACATCTATGTCCCAAAAGAGTATCCTGTGAAAATGCTGTGCTTCGGCACCCGGCCTCTATTTGCCGTGTCCAGTCACATTGTGACACCTCGTGTAGGGTAATCAAGGAGCACCACAAACACGTGTTTAACACGTGTTTAACGTGCGTTTCACGAGGTCTTTGAGCTCAAAGCACACCAATCCTTCATTTCTACCCACTCTCCTCAGCCATGGTTTTTATACGGCCTGAAACGTCAGCATCGGGAACATATCCGGCGTGCCAGCAGCCTCGTAGCATCAATGTCAGCTGCAGCTGTCGTCCTTGCAGGTTCGCTGGAGAGAACCGCAATGCACACGTCAGCTCTTACAGGACAGAGATGGGTGGATGAGCTGCTGGATGGTGCGGAGCTTTGTAAAAGCTGTATTCCTCTTAACTGAATTTGCCCTGACTTGAAGGCCATCCTGGTCGCTTTTGGAGGGCTATGGGGATGTCCAAATTCGTCTTTCTGAAGCTCATTCATGCACTACGGGTCCACTTACAATTTTCTCCAACCAAACATCTGTCTCATGAGGAGCAGCTTGCTATTTTTCTTCGAGTTGCAGTAACTGGACTGGGAAACCGCGAGCACCAGGAACGGTTTTCAACGCAGTGGAGACACAATTTCAAAGTGCTTCGCAGTCTATGCACTTTATTTATTCTTGCTAATACAAGATTCAGAGCTTTCCACCGTGTCCTGGACATGCTTGTTAATCCTGCCTTCTATGGACAATATGTCAAACTCCCAGATGCGACCATCATACCTCCAGAGATACGCAACAATCCACACTACTACCCATTCTTCAAGCATTGTCTTGGTGCAGTGGATGGTACTCTTCTCGATGGCTTTGTCTCCATGATCGATATGGCCCGCTATCGCAGTTGCAAAGGTCGTATTTCACAGAATACCTTTGCAGTCTGTCGTTTCAATATGCTGTTCTGTTTCCTCCTCACTGGATGGGAGGGGAGTGCTGCAGATAGTCGCGTCTTCACTGATGCATGCCGAAAGGGATTTGCGATACCTCCTGGCTTTTACTATCTAGGAGATGCAGAATTTCCTGTATGTGACGCCCTTCTGGTCCCATACCGTGGGGTTCGTTATCATTTGAATGAATGGAGGAAGTCAGGCAACTTACGGTGAACCCACTGCTCAGTTGCAGCTTTTGCTTTTGCTGACAATATTCAGGCCTGCAAATTACAAAGAGCTTTCCAACCTGCGACACGCTCGTCTTCGCAACATTATTGAGCGCATCTTTGGGGTCACCAAGCGCCGATTTCGATTGATGAATGTTGCGCCTGAATATTCCATCGAGACACAGGCAAAAATACCCTGTGCACTTGCCGCTTTGCATAACTTCATTCGACTCCACGATCCTGACGACTGGGCAGACGATGGCCCAGGGAATGGTGGACCTCGGAACCCCACATTCACACTGCGGGAGGTCGACGGTGATGAAAGACGGCAGTTTCCTGAGGAAGAGCTTGGGCGCTTCGTCACACCAGCGGAAAAAACAACGTGCAACTGAATTTAGGGATAGTATAGCGAAAGATATGTGGAAAAAATACGTGGAGGAAGGAGAGGAAGACGATGGCGAGATAGACGATGACGAGATGGGTAATTAAACACAATGATAAGATAGGTAATTAAACAGAATATATGATACGCAATGACTGAATGAATGTCTGAGAATCTTTAATCTCTTGTGTTGCTGCCAATTTCCGCCAAAAGGAAGGTCTGGCGCATCGGGTCGTCCTCAGGGATTGCAAGAAGAACATCGGCGACACCGGTATCGGAACGGATGAGCTGAAGTGCGCAAACCTTATCATCGTTATGGAGTGGCATCTTCATGACAGCTTTAATAGCGTCTGTTTTCCACTAAGGGGAAGATGGTCCTCCGGGATCATGACCTAAAGCGCTGGCAACCTCCTTCAGTGACTCCGAGACTGCAAACATGGCATGGCCTGCGCTTGACTTGCGCCCGTGACCATGGCCATCTGTACGTTGGCGCTTCCCAGTGCTTGTGGGAGATGTGTCTGAGTTAGCGCGTGTGCGCTTCTTGGAACTCGGAAGAGCCTGAGAAATTTTCTCAGTACTATTTGGTGTCAAAAAGAGAGGACTTACAGCGATAACTTCAGGCTCGTCATCATCCGAGCCTTTATTGCTCTCTTCCCAGTCGATCAGCTCTTCCAATGGCGGTGCACAAGAGATACCGCCCTCACCACGAAGCGCGGGGTCAAGTGGGAAGTCATCATCCTCCGTGATAGGCTGTGAGTGCTCCTGGCCAACGAAAAAAGAGCTAGTGCCTGTTGCAACCCTGCCATCGACGAGATCAGCCATTTCGTCGAAGAAATAGTACGGTTTGGTGTGCCATTTCTTGACACTGGTCGGACAGGTCTAAAGCAGCAGACATAGATTCAATGGATGGCAGGGGAAGTACAGAATGACGCACTTTAATGAACTCCTCCCAGATATCATCGGAGACGACAATTAAATGCCTCTCATCATCCCAGCCCCACCCGGACTTCTCACGGAGACTCTTGACAATAAGGTAGTCGGCCTTCTCCTATGTACAGCCTCAAACACCTGAAGGAAAGAAGCATTGACGACGTACTGAGACCCAGCGTGTACTGCACATCTTCGCAGTTTTGGGTGGCCCACCTGACCCATTTGGACCACTCTTGGTGCCGGCCAAAGCTGCCTCGCAAGCGGTCCAAGCATCAGACTTCCATGCTGCATTGTCAGTTTGATTCCCGGCGGCCTTCTGTTGCGCGAGAGTGTCAAGCAGGACACCAAGTGTCATCTTGTTCCATTGGGCACGCTTGCCCTTGGCTTTGGGGGTATTGGATCCAGAGTCGAGGATAATGATGGGCAGCTCATTCTCCTTGTTCCGGCGACCCATTGCGAAGAAGAAGAAAGAAAGAAAGAAAATTGTGCACCCCTCATTGCGTGACACGGCTTTACTTCCATTTTTGGCTATCCTGTACAGTTGATGATCTTTGCCGAACACTTTTGGTTCCTCCATCTACAACATATGCCATCTCAGTCAATAGATTACTCGAATTAGCAACTCGCATCTATGTTCTGTAGGCATCCTGGGGATCCCGAACAGGGCCTTAGTTGGGGATCAAGACCAGGGGGGTAGGTTTATGAGTTCAAAGTCTCAATAATAAATTGTACAAGTGGTTGACGGCCCGCTTCGCGGGCCGTCATCCCCTTTTTGAAATGAATATCTTTTGTTTACATTGTGGAACTCGAATTTATTACAGAAGAAGTTCGCTCCATACAATGTTGGTTGTACACGTCGATGTGTCCCCATCGTATTTCAAGATCAAGACATTTTCCGAGTCAGGCACCCGCGTCATCGCTGAATACAACTGTCCATGGGAAAAGACAGGTCGACGTAGATCCAGGCCAAGTTTTTGCACCGTTAAACCTTGGCACCCATTGAATGTCGTGGCATAGCACAGACTCAATGGCATTTGCTTTCGATGGACCACAAAATTGAAGCCCTGCGGCTGGAAGTGGAAGGCGATTCGGGGGATATGAATACACATCTCAGGCTGATTTCAGTAACTGATGCATACATTTACGCACGGGTTGTACTTACTGGTTCAACAATTCGTCCTGCCAATATTGTAGAAATGGTTTCAACTTCGACGGTGTATCGGAACAGGTGGCGAATGATGACCCGAGTGTTTTTAGTGAGACCCTGTGCTGCATTGAGATTGCGCGTGAGCCGACATATCGCTCCCACTTTGAGGATAACTTCATGCGGAGGGATACCAGGTTCATTCAGAGAGTTTAGAAATTCGGGGTCAGCGAGGATCGAATTATTGGATCCGTCGGTATCGCCTTCGATAGAATCGCTGCTGATGTAGGTGTGGGTCTGTCCTGGAACGGTCCGCAAGATGGTGGAATTGAATTCATCGACGAAAGAATTGAATGGACTGAGAATTGCTCTTGAAATGCAAACCATGGGGTCCATCGCCACGCTGGGGGGGAATACAAAATCGATGAGAGTCTGAATCGATTCCATGTGGCACAAGCGCCCCAGGTCGACAGTTTCCTGATCGTGGTTGTCTCCAATAGCGTCTAGAAAAGACGCAAAATTGGGCTCATTTCTCTGTCGCATTGAAACATTTAAGCGCAGGATCTGGAAATGTTTGAAGATCGGCTGTGTCCGTAGAGATGCTTTGCAAATTGCAGTGCGACCACCAAAGCGAACTACGGGCGCCACCTAGATTGAGTATTAGTATTTTATTGAGCCTGTTATTTGAATCGCACCTGCCGAAAATCTCCGACTGTGATCAGCATTCACCCACCCCAGACCTGAGCAGTGTTCCCAGTTAACCCTCGCATGAGACGATCTGCACAATCGAAAGCTTTGAAATGCAGACCGCCAATTTCATCTATAACATGACACTTGGTTGCATACAGCAGGCGTGCTCGATCACTCTTGGGCCCTACTGAAGACACCAGGAATGGCTTGTACTCATCGACCGGAATTTCGTAGAGATAGTGTGTCGTGCGGCCACCAGGGTAATTCTTGGCGGCAAATGCAGAAGACGCAGAGAGCAACACAATTTCGCCGACTTTGCGGAGAGCCCCTATCACGGGATATAGGAGATAGGTCTTGCCACGGCCTGCACGACCGTCAACGTGGATAGGTGGAGGGTTATCCAGCGTTGTAATTTCCATTATGCGATCGTACACTGCACACTGGAATTTATTGTTAGTTTCCGCAATTGTGAAGATGAAATCGAAATTGAAAGCGTACTTGTTCAGCTGTCAAGCTGTCCTTGAACCCACAGAGATTACCAGGATCTCCACTCCACTGGAGACGTTCGGCGTCGACTTCCAACTGTCGTTCCTCGGGTTCAGGGAGCCCGATATCTGTCAATGTTCTGCCCAATCCTTGGAGAAGGATCTGAAGTCGGCGGAGTAGTTCGTTTCGAATTAAACTTGGATCGGGTTGTGAGGTTACTCGTAGCATGCTGTCCCGAATATCGGAAGATAGGCTGGCCTCGTGATCCGCCCATATGGACATAACTGAGTTACCCTCTACCGCCAAGAGTGTAAAAATCCAGCGCAATTGTGCCGGAGCGGTCCCAAGGTTCAATAGTTCTTCAAATGCCATCACCCCCTCGTCACGGTTATCGAATAGGCCCATTGCTCGCGCGGCTTCTTGATGTGTCGGGTACACGATCCCCTCCACGGTTCGGATATCGACCCAGCTCCGTGCGCTTCGATGCAGAAGGAGTGCGCGGAGATAAAAGACATCCCCATGGCGCGGATACACCATCTGTAAGCGGCTGACGGTGATATGACCGTCTTTGTAGAAGCGTATGCGCATTCTTGGCCTAGTGGGATACTCGTTCTCGAGTACCTCGAGCGGATGCATATCGTCAGTTGGGTTATGTTTGACTAACCTGCAATTGGAACCGAATTCCAGGTAAGTCATGTTGTCCAGGCGAGGGTGGCGTGGCCGCTCCATGTACCTAACCAAAAGCGTAGCGTCGGATTCCGATCCATCCTTCCGCGCCATCTGGCCCCGTTGTTTACCAGGCAAGTGAATAGGAAGGTGTTTTACTGCAGGTCGTTTCTCGGTGATATGGAAAGAGGCAATTCGCATGGCTGCTTCAATGCTCGACAAATAGCGGCCGCGTTCGTAATCCCTGATTTCATCGACGGGTCTACGGGTGGATGTGGAGCCTCCGAAAGCTGGTGCCTCTTTAGCGGTTTTGCGCACCGACCAGTTGGTTTCGTCGGGGCCTTTGAAAAAGTATTTGAAAAGGTACTGGAACAGATTCACGCCCATAGAATATTCGACATTTATGTGGCAGTCGTACTTGAGAATGAGCCAGGGAATGTGCGAAACAATGAACTGGTCTTCGGGCTCGCGACGGCGATGTTGGAAGTATCCTGCAGTAATAGTCAACTCCGCATGCGGAATGGGGATAATTACAAACCACGATCATTGAAGGAGGATTCTTGTCTCATCGGTTTCGGATACTCGTATTGGCATGCACCGGGCCACCCACATCGATGGTAAGATTTAGTCGGGTCATGGACGTGTGTCATGTGGCGTTTTACGGCGTCTCGCATGGGTCCTGCAGTTCGAGGAAGCTCTGCACTGAGGAATGCATCGATTTCGGCCGGAGTTCCCGGGATATGACGCAAGGCCAGTGCAATATGCTCATGTGGAAGCCCTCGCTTTTGGAATTCTGTGACGCGAATATGATAGAGTATGGGGCCCATCAGGTTATAGATGTCCTTCATGAATAAGGAGAGATATTGTTGAAAAACCCGAACAATGAGATCTGGCCTGTTGTTTGCAGTCTGGCCTGGCCGTAGCTGCGACACGATCTCGGGCCAGCGAGGATTTGTCGTGAAGGTGATGAAAAGAGTGACCGCCCCAAGAGCTTTGCGCAAGGCAAGACAGTCTGAAATATTCGCTGCAGACCAGGCAGAGGAATGGATGAACGTGGATGGCAATCTAACATCGTCCACTGGTTCTTCGTCTCCAGATCCAACATATTCAGCTTCGTCTTGTTCCGAATGTTAGTTCAGACGTATGTAGGTGAGCCGCGCTTCCTCGATTGCGCTCCAGGAGTCCACCAGATACTCGCCTGAGGAGCGTTAGCACATCATCCAATAAATGTTGACAAATTTACGTGCCTGTCAAACGCGAAAACACGGACATTTGCCCGGCATTCATGAAGAACCTGGTGCGATACCAGCGTGCCTGACTGAATTTTTTACCCGCTGCATTCAATCGACTTGGTGACCAGCCTAGAGTGCCATAGGGAAATAGCAAGAGATAGTGAAGTGGTTCGACAAAGGGCGAGAACAGGTCAAGAAATACAGGCTCATCGGCGCCCTTTCGTTGGATTACCAGTTTACGTCGCGTGGGTAGTGCCGCAGGAGCCAGAGAAATGATTGCTGCAACGTCGGAGTCAGCCCCGGCATCAGAATATTCGAGGTGCAAGGCAATGTCATCTTCGTCGTCGTAGACATTCAGATCCTCGAGTTGAGAGATGTATGGGTTTACACGCTCCAGCCCAGCTAGTGTGGTGTCAACCCATGCAGAAGGAATATCCATGGATTGTCCTTTGGCAAACATAGCCAGCGGATCATGGATGAACCATCGAATCGCGTGTTCACCCTCGTGCGCAGGGAGGAGACGATGATAGGTGCGGCCTCCGTTCAGGGTCACGGCCGCTATCCCTGGCGAAAATTTCATGAAATCACCATTGTAAACACCGAGGGCAGTAAGGCAGAAGATCCCATTGAGCTTCCGTGATAGAGATGCAGTTTTGCGATCAGCGATAAAATAATCCCATTCCTCGGGGTACGGCGGGAGCAGCGGCTGATAATGACTGCCCTTGGGGCCACAAACGAAGCATTTGTCGTTGTAGCTTTCTCCCGTTAAAATCTGTGTTTGCAATCAAGCACCAGTAATCGGTTGCTATTGTGATTTACCTTGATGCCGCAGTGTTTACATACACGGTTCCACTTCAGACCAAGGGGAGTCGCATTTTGATTCGAATTGAGCATGGACACACGAATCCACCAGCGCTCGCCATTGGAGGCATTGGTAACTGTGTTTCTAGCGGATGAATGCGCGACGCTGTCGGCAACGCGGATCCGTGCTCGATCCTCATCTTGCAAAGAGTCCCGAGCAGATCTACGGGCATCGCTATCATTTTTCCGCCTCAAATCACGGCTATCACTATCTTGGTTGGCGCGTCGTTGTCGTTGTGCTTCACGGCGAATGCTTCTATGGTACTCTGTATCAAGATGGGACAGCATCTGATCGGTGGATGCTTCACTCAGCCTGAGACTCGTGAAGTAGGGTTATAAAGAATGTAAAGATGTTTAACACACCCAACGGAAAAGACGTTCTCTATTGTGTTGCACCGAGGGACGAAGGTCGTGGCAGAGGTAAGCAGGTGCCAAGGCAGACAGCGATTGGATTGGTTGGCATTGCATCGGACAGAAGCTGATCAAGTACGAGCTTATTGGAAAGATCAATGAAGTAATGAGCTTGTTGGAGAGACGCGCAAGACAGCTGTTGATTCAGGAGGGAAGCCGTAGATGCCGAAGAGTTGTGGACAGATAGGCGCTAGTCTCAGCGCCGTCGCCCAAGTTTATTAGTGATAGCCAAGAGTTTAACAGTGAGCAAAAAGCGGAGTTTGCCATTGTGTACGCTTTTATAGGCGCGCGCGCGCTTGAAGTTGATCATGGGGCCAATGCCCCGAGGAAGTGCCGTTTATTCAAAGGTCCGGACCCAGCGCTTCCAAAGTCTCGGGCCTGATCTCCCAAAAGCGGAGTTTAAAAGGCTTCAGACAGACATGGATAATTTTATAAAGAGAGAGATGTTGAGTTGGTCATCAAGCTCAGGCAACATAGGATGAACATAATTCATCAAAATTGTGGTACCACACCTGGTCATTTGGTGGAAGGAGTTCAGGGATAGTATGCAGGAGATTGTATCTGTATGATCTGAGAGACTATCATCTAACCCTCGTTGCAGGACCTCTTGCCAATTTCTGAGATTTAGAGTGATTTGCTTTCCCTTATATGTCCGGTATAGCTCCAGAAGTGCATAGAAATGTCTCTGTACAAATTGTATAAGGGCCTTGGATGGTGGCAAGAACTGCTGTATATGTTCTCTTATAGGTACCAAGGAGCGAAGTTGTTTATTGCTGTCCTGGTATGCAAGGGAGGTAGCTAGTAATACAGCTTTGCAACTAAGAATGTTGGAGATTGCAAGATTGCTGTGGGCCAGTTGTGCAGCAGTGAGTCCATCAGGTAGGATTGAGAGGAGACTCAATAATTCCTTACTGTTATATGTGATCCGGGGACTTGAAAGAGAGAGTGTGATAGATGAATCCAAATTTGACTTTCGGTCATAGCCTACAGAAAGCAGTGCTGTTTTCTCTGCTTTCCACCATGTCAAGACATTTGACAAGCCCTCATAGTCAGACAAATGGGCAATGAGATCCACTGCAAGAGGCATGTTATCTGTGAATCCAAGGATTTGATTTACATCCTCAGCTGCATAGACATTACCTGTAATATCCATGAAGGTTTGTTGTGCAGCTTCATCCGACAAAGGTTCCAAGGGTAATAAAAATGGGTGGGTCCAATGAACTTTGGCAGGCCTCTCAGCCCCTTGCATTGTGATCTGTTTGATATTAGCACACAAAATTGAATTCACTACTAAAGGACATACTATCAGTGTGAGATGCTCCACATCTGTAAGCAGAGAAAGAAATTCTTCAATTCCACCTTGAGATTAGAGAGCTTGAGCCCAAGCGGCATGCCGCTTTTAGGTTGTGCAAAAAGCGGCATGCCGCTTTTTTCTTTTTTTCCTCTAAAGGGCATTAACAAGGTGCAATAGCATCAGGGTGTGTGCATTTGAGGTGCACACAAAAGTTGTAAAAAAAGCGGCATGCTGCTTGGGCTCAAGCTCTCTATTGTATTGGATCCCACACAGTTTGCAGGTTGTCCAGAATCAGAAGCAAGGATGGTGCCCTGGAAAAATACTGGACAACAGCTTTGGTAAGATCTTTGCCAGGATCCAGTCCAATATCATAATATGTAATCCAATAAGTGCAGCAAGTTCAATGCTAGTAGTCACAGATTCTGTACTGACAAAGAATCTGTATTCAAATTGTGCAGAAGTCTCTGGATGGTGGAGGACTGCTCTTGCAAGGCTTGTCTTCCACATTCCACCTCCTCCAAGAACGGCTATTCTGGCTGGCTTCTGAGCAAGCATTTTCATGATATGGTCCAGCTCTGATTCCCGACCATAAAAAATCTTGGGCTTGGAGGGCAACATTGAGAATGAGTTGGAACTTGGAGGAAAGTGTAAGTATACATTCTTCAGTAAACCTTCTTTATGTATACCTATTTTTCAAGTCACTGGTGCCCAGATAAACCTGGTTCCAATTTATTTTGGTGTGGAAGTGGTTGACTATGCACATACTGATGACCCATCTGAGCTTGTGCTGGTATCAGACAGTGTTTGAATCAATTCAAGCAACTCTTCATGCATGGTCTTGGCTGTCTTCTTCATTTCACCAATGTCATATGTCATTGCAGGCCTGGTATTGATCTGAGAGCAGTGAATCGATCTCCTGCAAGAGAATTTAAATAGTGCATACTGCAAAGACTTCAACAGCTTGGTCCAACTCCACATGACAATCTTTGAGCAGGTTCTGCATCTCATTATTATGAAACAGGTATTTGATCTTGTTCCTATCTTGCTGTGCTTCAACAAATGTACATATCTTGTGAAGAGTCCTACAGAGGAATTATGATCACAGGTTTTTTTGTGAATACATACAACTTGCCCCATGAACTTCCCAATGTGATCCAGCATTGCAGGATCTAGGGAGCCAGCTGTTTCAGACTTGAGATAAAGATTGATGATTACATATAGGACTTGGTGAATGTTCTCCATCAGCTGAGCACACTGATTTTTATTGTGTTTCACATTCTATAGCATTGTGTTAGTTACTTGAACATGTGCATATCTTGAAAACTTCCAACCTGAGCTATACTAATCAAGGTTTCAACAGTGTTGGAAATGGACTGGATGAATGGAGAGCCAAATGCATCATTGAGCTCCTTGAGAAGTGCTGCGGTAGGTGTCAGATAAGCTACAATATTGTTGAGGTGAATTTCTGTCGCAGTGGGCTGGTGAGGCATTTTGAGATGAGGGGATCAGACAACCCAAAGTCTGCATGTTATATGTAGCTGCCTGGGCTGTGTTTTCCCATTCATGGGAAACATAACACTCAGTCCGTCACTCGCTATCTCCGATGCCGCTGACTGGAATAGCAAAGCAATAATGTCCTACCATGTTGGGTTCCTGCATTTATCATGTTCTGCTTGGTTTGTGCCTTACTTACTGCCTCACTTAGTTACATTGGTTTCTGACAAGATATGTATAATATCTTGTAGTTGTTGAATGAATACCCTGCATGTTTCCCAGGGTCTTCTGCTATCTCCCGAGTCAAGGCCGCGGTTACTTTGATTCCAACACTCCATGGGAACTTTTTCTTCCCCATAGTATGTGTATCCATTGCTCCTTCTACTTAACACAGCTGCCACATGGGTGGGTAAAAAAAAAAAAATGTATAAAATTAATGTGTGTGTGCCATCACCAGCAGTCCCAATCTCAAGATCCCACCAACTCTACATGTTGGCTAGACCACACTCAGAAGGCCACGAGGTGGCACTAGTAACACGTAGCAAGTTGGGAAAGACCTGCACACCCGCATTCGGATGCTGCAGAACATGTATTGTGCCGACACATGCACATGCCTGTACGAGTACCAATTAATTTGTTGTGCACAGTACTTGAGTCGAGGGCATGCAAAGCGCCTTGGGTAGATTTAGTTAGTAGTTGTAGAGCGACGGAATCATAAACACACTGCCGTCTGCCGTGTCGGAGTCAGTTGGTGTGTACATGCTAGGTATGTGATATGGTGTTTGTGCTAGCTCAGCTGGCAGGGGCAGGATACACATTGGACAGGTGCCGGGTCAGCAGAAACGGGTCAGTGTAGGCTAGCAGCGATGCAGGAGGACCCAAGCGCAGAGCAGGCATGAGGACCATAGGAACACGGAGCAGATGCAGAATGGGGAGAAGTGCACCACATACAGTGTATACGTGCAATTCGGTACCGGCACTGTTTATGCTTACAGGTGACAAAGGCAATGGCCAGGCAAAGTACCCGCTGAAGGCGGATGCAGAGGGCGGGACATGCACAAATAGATAGATATACATATTGTACAGGAAAGACAAGTGATTTTTCATTTTGAAGTGTTGAGTCGTTGGCTTTTGGGAGAGCTCAGGATCTGCCCATCATACTTTCAAGTTGAAATTGGCATAGGATAGATTGTGGACAAGAAACACAAGTAAATCGGTGCCATAGGATAGATTGTGGACAAGAAATACAAGTAAATCAGTGCAAGACTCGAAATAGGGTCGCCTTGGCGGACTCCTCTTGTCACCCGGTAGCGGGAGCTTTTCTCACTGTTTATGCTGTGTAGGTGTTTTCGTACAGGGACTTAATCGTCTTTATGAAATGGTTTGGGAAGTTCACTTTCTCCAGTGTTTTCCAGAGGTAACCGTGCAGGATTTTATCATAGGCTTTTTCTTGATCGAGTGCGACTACCACTCCCCCTTCGCCTCATGTTCAGAATGGTCAATTATTGACTCAATCCAAAAATGCTTTGACCTGGAATAAAACCGGCTTGGTCGCGGTGAACAATGGAAGGAACCGTCTCTGCTAGCTTGATTGCCAGGGCTTTGGTGAAGATTCTGTAGTCTATGTTAAGTAAGGTGATTGGCCTGTAATTTCCGATTCTTTGCTTGTCATTTTTCTTATGGAGTAGGGACATCCACCCTTCCGCAAATTGGGTATTGGGGTGTACACCGTACTACAGTCTTTATTACAAGTGCAGACCACATGTGTTTGTCGCATGTGGCCTCTGCATGTGTTGTTTGTTGCCCCCAGTGTCAGCTTTGCCAGAAATGTAGAGTGTTTGTTGAGGTACAAAGCTGAAGAGGACAATATGGGACTTGGTGTATGGTACATAGCAAGCGCATAGCTGCTCACCTTCAATATCCCTCCTCGAACGTGTTTCAGCAGCAGGCCGGGGTTCGATTCCCCATGTCCCACTACTGCCTTGTCTGTTTTTCTCCATTTTTACTCAGATTGCAAAAGGTATCTCATGCAGTGAGGTAAAGAGCTGAGGAAGGAAATGGGATCTGGTGTATGGTGTATGGCTGCTTTTGGTCTGGGGGATTCTCAGCATTTACAGCAGCAGGCCAGAGTTCGATTCCCCGGGGTCCCACTGCCTTTGTTGTGTGTTTTTCTCCCTTTTTACCCAGGTTGCAAAAGGTATCCCAGGTAGTGAGGTACATAACAGAGGAAGGAAATGGGATCTGGTGTATGGTGCACAGCTGCCTTTGATCGCTGGGAATTGTGCAGTATATGCAGCAAGACGGGGTTTGACTCCCCAGATCCCAATTCCTACTAAATTTTCTTTTTTATTCAACTCAGCCAAAATGTATTGTATCCCATGCAGAGAGGTACAGAACAGAGGAAGGAAACGGGACCTGGTATACGCTGCACAGCTGCAAATTCGATATCAAATTTAAGCAATGGGGGCAGCAGCGAGATGGGGTTCGATTCCCTGGGTCCCAATCGGCCATTTGAAGTTCGCATTTTTGGCAGAAGAATGAAGGAATGAGAAAAAGACAGTGTTTAGTGCAGGACTGAACAAGGCACAGAATGGGATCTGGTGTACGGTGCACAGCTGCTTTTGATATTGACGGCAGGAATGAATTGCAGCAGCAAGACAGGGTTCGATTCCCCAGGCCCCCATACGGGACGATCATAGACTTTTGCTCTTCCGGCTGGCAGTCAAAAAGACTCAATAAAGAAAAGGTAGGAACAAGGTAAAGAAATGGGATCTCGTGTATGGTGGGTGCACAGCGGCTTTTGGTACCGATGACTCCAAAGACTTATAGCAGCAGGCCGGGGTTCAACTCCCCGGGTCCCAGTCATTCTTTTGGCCGGTTTATGGTTTTCTTTTGCCTGAGTTTTGCCGGCTGGCATTCGAAAGGCACAATACTTAGAGTGAGATTATGAACAATGTGAAGAACTGGGATCTAGTGTATGGTGCAGCTGTGGGCTGTAAGCTGGAGAAGATGCTTATATTGCAAGTCGGGGTTTGACTCCCTGCCTGCTCATCCGACTCCTTTGCTTCTTCTTTTCTCGCTCTTTGCCAAAAATGTAGACTGTTTATTGAGGTACAGAACAGAGGGAGGAAATGGGATCTGGTGTATGGTGCACAGCTGCCTTCAATAATAAATATCAAGAAATGGGCGCAGCGAGACGGGGTTCGATTCCCCGGGTTCCCATTACCGGACAGTCATAGACTTTTGCTCTGCCGGCTGGCAGTCAAAAAAGACTTGATAAAGGAAAGGTAGGAACAAGGCAGGGAAATGGGATCTGGTGTACGGTGCACAGCTGCCTTCGATGTCACGGTCAAATTTGAAAAATAGGTGCAGCAGCGAGACGGGGTTCGATTCCCATGTCCCACTACTGCCTTCGTGCGCTTTTTTCTCTCTTTTTACCCAAAGCTTGTAAAAGGTATCTCATGTAGTGAGGTACAGAACAGAGGAAGGAAATGGGACCTGGTATATGGTGCACAGCTGCTTTCAGTAAATATTTCGCTGAATGGATCCAAGCAGTGAGACGGGGTTCAACTCCCTGGGACCCGATTTTTCCTTCCAGATTTCATTTTTCTCCCAGCAACTGCCAAGAAATGTATATAGTGTATCGACCAAGGTGCGGAAGAGAGGAAGAAAATGGGACCTGGTGTATGGTAGTCTCTGTAACAGATACCCTATATTGATGACGAACAAGTAAGTATCAATATAGGGTCTGTTAGCAAACACGACCATCTTGTTGGCCCACCGATCAAATTCCTTCTCGTGTTTTGCCTCCGCCTCGACGCGCTGATAAATCTGAGAATATTTGAGCATACAGATCTACTTCCAATTCAGAGGCCCCTCCCTTAAACCTAAGAATTTCCTTCACTCGTTGTCGCGATATAAGCTGAGTTTTCTGAGGCATTTTACATAAGCAGCTTTTTGGCCTGATCCTGTTCTGGAGAATTGACTGGCTGAATCGAGAGATTCTTGCGGGATGGAATGTTTGAGTTTGCTCCAGGAGTCTTTACAAATATTTCCGGATTTTTGACGAGGCCCATCGCTGCAATACAGGCGAACTGGCCGTCGGCTGGCACAGCCACCATATTGCGTAATCAGTCGGTCGCCCAACAATCGGACCGTGATTGCTATCAGACTAGGTGTATGGTGCATAGCCACTCACTTGAGTATTCCTCCTCGAAGGTGTTTTCAGCAGCAGGCCGGGGGTTCGATTCCCCGGGGCCCCACTCCATGGCTTGTGGTGCATTTTGATCCCTTTACCCAAAGGTTGCAAAATGTATCCCAGGTAGTGAGGTCCACAGCAGAGGAAAGAGTTCATGGGCTCTGGTGTACAGCTGCTCTTGATGAAAATGCAGGAACAAATTGCAGCAGCAAGACGGGGTTTGACTCCCCTCATCCCAATTCCTGCTCAACTCTCTTTTTCATTCAACTCAGCCAGAATATATCCCATGCAGAGAGGTACAGAACAGAGGAAGAAAATGGGATCTGGTGTATGGTGCACGGCTGCCTTTGATCCCCCAGAAGTTTGCAGTGTATGCAGCAAGATGGGGTTCGACTCCCCCGGATCCCAATCAGCCATGTGTAAAAGACAGAGTGTTTAGTGCAGGACCGAACAAGGCACAGAATGGGACCTGATGTACGGTGCACAGCTGCCTTCGATAAAATCTCAGCAACGGGTTGCAGCAGCGAGACGGGGTTCGATTCCCTGGGTCCCAATTGACCATTTGAAGTTTGCATTTTTGGCAGAAGAATGAGAAAAAAAACAGAGTGTTTAGTGCAGGACCGAACAAGGCACAGAAAGGGACCTGGTGTACGGTGCACAGCTGGCTTCGGTATCAAATTTAAACAATAGGTGCAGCAGCGAGACGGGGTTCGATTCCCCGCGTCCCGGTTCCCTGTGATCTTCGGAGTTTTTTGTTTAGTCCTTTTTTTTGGGAACGTTCGTTCATTCGATGGGAGTTCTCGGCTGTCGAGCCAGAGTACACAGACTAAAATAAGAACAGAGATGAGGTGCGAGGATTTATGATTCATCAAAGATAACCGGAGTCAAGAAGAAGAAAAAGAACGTTGATAGAAAGCACAGTGGGATGGTGGCATGCGAAATGGAACCGCGCGGCTGTGTGGGTGTGGGGGCGTGTGAGCCAGGTACAACAGTAATACCAAGATAAGTAGAGCACCCAAGGAAGAATATTCCCAAACTTGATCACACAGCACAGAGTGGCTCCAGAATAATTCATCCGGAGAAACCACCGAGGTGGGGCTGGCCTGCTGTAACGTTGGCGCCAAGAAACGGGCCGAGTTATTTTCACATCCTGTACCGAAAAGGAAATGCCGCCAAAACATGAGGCTGCGTCGTGGCCACGGAAAAATCCGAAAGTTCGACTAAAGGGGTAAGTGGTCGGATTCAACCAAATGATAGTTCAGACCTCACTTCGATGACCGCGGAAACTCGGATCGCAAGTGACAGTTGATTGTCCGTCGTGTTATGGCCTAGAAGTCGGCAGCGCTCGTTGCCCAACTTGTTCACCGCCGTATCATCTCCACCAGTCTCGAGGAACGACATGCAGTCACCGTTCTCTTCCTCTTGCTTTTCTGGGGGCCGTGGAACCCTGCAAGGCACCAATATCTGGAACGTCAAAAGAGGATAAGCTTTACGTGGGGCGCTCGTCTTTATTCAACTGTTCGGCAACGACAGATTTGATGCCCGCTGTCCTGCCTTTGTTCTTGCCCTTTGTTCGACTAATATCATTTGATAGCCGTTTCAGTATATAAGTGAGGACATTTCGCTCTCGTCTTGTCTGCATCCACCATGTTTACACCTCAATCTTTCTCCCCCGACCTGGATTCTTCCGGTTCTATCACCCCACCCTCGACGGACAACCATCAGAGCGACCATGGGGTCGGCCTTTCTAACCCATCGTTGTCGCAAGGTCGTCGTCGTATGCTGGATCTCGTCAACCGTTTGCACAATACTGGGTCCGTCGTAACTGGTTATTACCGCGCTCAAAAATACTGACTGTCCACTGCGCCCAGTGTCCAAATCGACATCGACCTTCCTCAAATCGCCGTGATCGGTTCCCAAAGCGCCGGCAAGTCTTCTCTCATCGAATCCATTTCTGGTATCACGCTGCCCCGCGCGGCGGGAACATGCACCCGGTACGCCCCTTTCAAGTTGTACATGCTTGTGATTGCCGGCGTTGATTTTATCGTTAGCTGCCCCACCGAGTGCCGCCTCTCCCATTCCGACGCGGCCTGGAAATGCATCGTCGAATTGCGTTTCATCACCGACAAGAATGGCCAAAGTCTCGGCCAGCCGCGCAACGAGGCTTTCGGCGATCCGATTTCCGACAAGGCTGAGGTCGAAGATCGCATTCGTCGCGCGCAGCGCGCCATCCTCAGCCCGAGCAAGCCCTCTCGAATCTTCCTGGAGGAGGACGAGGACGATATACCCGAAGTCTCGTTTTCAACCAACTATATCTCGTTGCAGATCAGCGGGCCCGAAGTCGCTGACCTTTCGTTTGTGGATTTGCCCGGTGCGTGATAGAATATTCGCGCTCACCACTCTCGTTTGACATATACCATAGGTCTTATCGCGAGCGTGAGCCGGGGAGGCAACGAACGCGACATTGCGATGGTGGAGAGTCTGGTGACATCGTACATATCCAAGCCGAGTTGCGTAATTCTGCTGACCGTCGCCTGTGAAAGTAAACACTTTGCCGCTTTTCCTTTTCATTCTACTAATCGTCCGCTTTTGCAGCGGACTTTGAGAATCAGGGCGCTCATCATCTCACTAAAAAATACGATCCGGAGGGCAAACGCACAATTGGTATGGTTTTCTCCTCCGCCCCCTCTGACTCAGTCTGACTATTACATTTCAGGCGTGCTCACGAAGCCTGATAGGTGATCCTATCTTCTTTCATTGGTTGGCAGTTGCATCACTCTAACAATATTGCGGTTGGCAGAATTCCTCAAGGCGAAGAAGAGAACTGGCTGCCCCTCATTCGCAATGAGCAGGAAACGCTCGAAAACAACTGGTACTGTGTCAAGCAGCCCAGCTCACAGGATCTGAAGCAACGGATCACCTGGGCGGAAGCGCGCGCACGCGAAAACGACTTCTTCACTCACACACCCCCGTGGTCCAAGCTTGATCCAATGTATCAAAAATATTTGCGGACCACGAACCTTATCGATCGCCTGAGCTCGATCCTCTCGGACCTCATTTCGAAGCGGTGCGTAAAGTATCTTCTGCTCTACTAAATTCTTCTACTTATATGTTGTTATAGTTTGCCGCAAATCCAGATCGAACTCGAAAACACCATACAGAAGACTCGCGCGGGATTGCAGCAGCTTCCAAAGCCACCCTCGAGCGACCCCGTCGGCGAGGGTCGCGTCCATGCTCCATCAATTTATCGCGGAACTTAACAACATTATTGAGGGTGTCTACCACCCTGAAGGGCTACTGCAGGGTATACGTCCAGCGCAAGAGCAATTTCGCCGCGAGATTCGTCACACGGCGCCAGATTTCCGACCGTTTGAAGAACCAGTGGAATTCCTCACGGCGTACGTCGAACCGTTCCCGGACCCTGCGTTCCTCTTAAATGAGGACGGCGAAGGGGGTCAAGAGCCGCACGCCGAGAAAACAGCGCCCATCTTCATCGACGCGGTGTTGAAACGTGCAGATAAGTATGTGTTGTTGTTGCCTTCAATGTGTGCTGTTGTCTAATCCGTTCTCTCTTCCCAGCGCACGCACCCGTGAACTGCCGGGCCACTATCCATTCGTAGTGCAGAAGTCTTTCATTACAGAGATCACTGCGAAATGGGCTGCACCCGCCCAAGTCCTCTGTCGCATTGTCCACAGCACGCTCACACAACACGTGAAGGCACTCATTACCCGTCATTTCTCATCATTTGGCCAAGGGGGGCTGGAGCAGCGCATAATGTGCGTCTTTTCCGTGAATGCTGTATCACACTTAACCTCCACGCAGGATCCTCGTTCAGGACCACATGACCCAACGCGCCGAGGTCGCACAGAGCCTCATCGCCAAGCTGATCGCGCTCGAAAACGATGGACCGCTGACTCTCAATGCACATTACCTCGCAGACTACAAGTCTAAGTTCTTCTCGCACTTCAAGAGTGCGCGTGAGGAGAGGCAGAACCCTGTTCTTGCACAGACGATTGCCTCTTTTAAGCCAGGCGCGGCGACCGTGGATCAGCACGGCAACCGTCTCCCTCTCACAGGAATTGCACAGATCCTCAGCGGGCTCGCGGGCATCGGGCTCGGCACCGTCACCGCAGGGAATTTGGTCAAGCTCCTCCCCGCCCGATCGATTCGACCCTGCCCTGAACATTATGGCGGATGTGCGTGCGTATTTCCAGGGTGGGTGTGGATCTCTTCATCTTGAATAAGTATGCTGATATCATTGTTGGAATGCCAGTCGCATACAAAAGGATCGCAGACAACATCCCGCTCGCTATCGACCATGAACTCGTACGAGGCGTCGGGCGCGATTTACTTCCGACCCTCTACCGCGGGCTCGGGGTCAATGGTCCTGAGGGTTTGCGCATCTGCCGTGAGCTCGCACAAGAGAGCCCCAGTGTCGCTGGAAAACGGGAGGAGCTGATCAAGAGGTTGGAACGTTTGGAGACCGCCGGTCGCGAGTTGGTGCGTGTCGGGCTGTAGACTAAGTATAATATTCCAATCCTGTTATCGTCAATTTCAATGTCGATTGCAGTAATAGTTAGTAAACAATTCCACTCGATGTGAGGAAATGGAACGATCTTTGTGAGGAAAGTACTACGGACACAAAACTGCACCATCATTGACTAGGGCATCAAACCGTCCCCGTAACCTTACGGGTTAGAGCGCGATCCGTTTAGAGTCATCGTGGATGCGGCAGTTGCCCATGTAAATGAATAGAAGTAGTCTGGATAGGAGTGCGACTGAGGATAGGGTTGGCCAGAGTGATACGAATGTTAGAATTTGGCGGTATTCGGGTGCGCGCTGCGAGGCGCGGGGCGGTATAAAGCCTCGCGGGAGGGTGACGTGGCTTTTCTTCACTCGTTTGACGCTACTTTGTACTGGGTTTGTACTACGGACGACAAACAACATTCTTTCTGGTTCGGGAACGTCTCGCGGCAGCTGGGAACAGACGGCTATCTTTAACAACGAAGATTGCCAGTTGTGGAGTGAAAGCAAGACGAGAGTGGAAGCGAAGAGTCAGCGCATTCTGTCACACATCAGTCACTCATCACAAAAGTCGAAAGCTTCGACCTAACCGTTTTCTGCTTTCAGAGTGTTGGAAGAGCGAGATAAATTTATTTCCGCCTGCTCTGCCCATCATATTGTGCATTTAGTGTATTCTGAGCTTTTCTACTGAGAGAAAAATGAATGCGACCCGGGGCGCTCTAGGGTCCGGTGACAGTTAGCGTTTGGAGAAAATAATTATTAATTGTCAGGCTGACTGTCAGTTCTGACAGTTGACAGTTCTGACAATTGCGAGCTCGGCGTACAGGACTACTACGCAAAGTTACCGCGGCGATAAGCTGAACGGAAGAAAACCTTCAATTTCATACTGGCCTGAGCAAAATTCATACCTTCAATGTGGCTAGCTGAGAGATAGTATCCTTCATGGCCGGGGGATCTGGACGGTCGATCTCAATTACATCATCGAAGTCGTCCTCAGAGTTGTCAGTTTCGTTCGTGGACTTCAACTTGGATTTCTTCTGGTGGTGGTGGATGCCGCGAAGAACACTGGTGCCGCATTTGAATCGGTGAGAAAAATAAATATTGGGTGACTCACCGTCCATCTTTTTCTCGTATCCAGTGTCCTTAGTAAATGACGGCCTTGGATCCGCGATCTTCCCTGCCGGTTTCGTAGGTTCCCGGTCACCACCACTATCTCGTGTGAGAACTGAGAGGATAATAAATCAGAAATCACGCACCACAGATAGCCTAACTCATCTGCGATCCTCGCCAGTTTTCCCCGAGCAAGGTCAAACGGAATCTTCGCGGACTCCCAGTGAATTGACTCGAGGTATTTCACAACACAGTCCATGCCAAGGTTCCCACGTCGCACGTATTTTAGGCGGCCGTCAGAGTCGCGAACATGCTCTCCGAACAAGATATCGACTCGGTGATTGAAGGTGCTGGCGACCGTGCCGTCTTCAACTTCCAGCTCGAAGATGCGACAGGGAATATCATCTTCCTCAGACTGTGGCAAGTGGTACAGTCTCTGGGAGAAACAACGTGAGCTTCGCAATTTCTTGACCAAATCAATGATAGGTTTTGCTGTTGGCAGTTAGATAATAAGAATCATCGGCGTGCCGTGAGCAGCTGTGACACACCAGACAGACCGCTGCACTGAGGCTCGAACCCACGGCTTGTCCTGACCCGAGCCCAAACTTTCAATTTTTTTTTTTTTCGGTGGAGGACATTATTTTTGAAAATTGCAATAAGTATCCCTCCTCAAAGATGTTTCAGTAGCAGGGCACTCTCACTTGAAATATTTGTCAAGCATCTAGATTGTGGGTTCACATACAACAACGTATCTACTTTACCCACCAATAACACATCAATAACCAATCTCCTCTGTGTAGCTGATAGAGGCACTGGTGGTGATGGTAATGGTTCCAATTCTCAATAAATAAAGGGAAGGTAGAAAGCAAAAGAATGGAATCTGGTGTATGGTACACAGCTGCCTGGAATTGCCAAGTATACATACTGTCAATTTTGATCAAGCAGAGAGACAGGTTAGACTTCCCGGGTCCCAATGCTAGAGTCCCCTGTGTTTTTTTTTTCTTTTTTAACTTTTCCAGATATATCTGATTTAACTAACAAAGGAAATGAGCCCTGGTGTAGGGTGCACCGCTGTCTTGATTGTTGAATCACACCCAACCCTATATATCTGCAGCGAGACGGGGTTCGACTCCTTGGGTTCCAATATTCCTAGAATCACACTTTTTTGTTTCCTTTTTTTGACCAGGAGGGAAATGGGATCTGGTGTATGGCACAGCTGCCTTTGATCGCCGAAAAGTGTGCAGTATATGCAGCAAGACAGGGTTTGACTCCCCGGATCCCAATTTCGGCTCACTCTCTTTTTCATTCAACTCAGCCAAAATGTATCCCATGCAGAGAGATACAGAACAGAGGAAGAAAATGGGATCTGGTGTATGGTGTATAGCTGTTCCCCATACACTGGTGCGAAGTAATATGTGTGCAGCAGGCCAGGGTTTGACTCCCTGGGTCCCAACACATCCTTTCTGAATAGAGAGCTTGAGCCCAAGCGGCATGCCGCTTTTAGGTTGTGCAAAAAGTGGCATGCTGCTTTTTTCTTTTTTTCCTCTAAAGGGCATTAACAAGGTGCAAGAGCATCAGGGTGTGTGAGTTTGAGGTGCACACAAAAGTTGTAAAAAAGCGGGCCGCATGCCGCTTTTTGCACAACCTAAAAGCGGCATGCCGCTTGGGCTCAAGCTCTCTAATTTCTTTTTTGATTTGATTGGTAGTCGAAAAAGCACAATGAAGTGAAGGTAGGAACAAGGCAAAGAAATGGGGTCTGATGTACGGTGCACAGCTGCTCTCTGTGCTGCTTCAAGTATTTCATCGAGTTCCGTCAGTAGTGAGACGGGGTTCAACTCCCCGGGTCCCAATTTGAACTAATCTATGCCTCATTTTTCTTCTGTTTTTTTTGCATTCCTCTGCCAAAATTTGATTACTTAGTGAAGTGCACAAATAAGCAGGGAACAGGGACCTGGTGTATGGTGTACAGCTGCTTTCAATCCAATCTCTTGTACGAAAATATTACATTAACAGGCCGGGGTTCGATTCCCCGGGGCCTCACTCCCTTTCTTGTGGCATATTTTTATATGTTTGCCCAAAGCTTGCAAAAGTGTATTTTATGCAGTGAGGTACAAAACAGAAGAGTATAATGGGACCTGGTGTATGGTGCACAGCTGCTCCAAATGACCTTGCATCAAGTTGCGGCAGCGAGATGGGGGTCCCAATCAATCTTTCCATCTTTTTTCCCCCCATTCTTCTACCAGAATGTATCCCATGCAGAGAGGTACAAAACAGAGGAAGAAAATGAGACCTGGTGTATGGTGCACAGCTGCTGACTCAGCAACAGAGACGGCCAGATTCTGCAGTGAGACGGGGTTCAATTCCCCGAGTCCCACTCTATATCTTTGTACGGGTTCTTTTTGATCTTTATACCTCAACTCAGCCGAAAGGTAAAGTACTCAATGCAGCTAAGATCTGAGTGAGGTAATGGGATCTAGTGTATGATGCATAGCTGCTCACTTTAAGAGTTTCTGAACCTGCAGCACCAAGACGGGGTTCGATTCCCCGGGCTCCCATGAGCGGACAGTCTATGACTTTTGTTTTGCCAGCGTGGCAGTCAAAAAAGACTTGATAAAGAGTATGTAGGAGCAAGGCAAAGAAATGGGATCTGGTGAATGGTGCATGGCTGCTTTCGGTGCCGAAATTTCGAGAAACTAAAGCAGCAGGTCGGGGTTCGACTCCTCGGGTCCCCATACACATTGGGGTCTATGATTTTTGTTTTGCCAGCTGGCAGTCGAAAAAGCACAATAAAGGGAAGGAATGGAAGAGGGAAATGTGACCTCGTGTACGGTGCACAGCTCGAGGACTTGCAGCAGCAGGCCAGGGTTGGACTCCCCTGGTCCCAACTCATTCAAATCCCTCGTTTTTTTTTTTTTTTTCATTCTTCTGCCAAAATTGAAAATGTATCCTACCCAGTGAGGTACAGAACTGAGGAAAGAAATGGGACCTAGTGTATGGTGCATAGCTGCTCACTTAAGTATTCCTCGAAGATTTTTCAGCAGCAGGCCGGGGTCCGATTCCTGGATCCCACTACCTTCTTGTTATGCTTTTTTTTCTCTCTTTACCCAAAAGTTGCAAAAGGTATCTCATGTAGTGAGGTACATAACAGAGGAAGGCAATGGGATCTGGTGTATGGTGCACAGCTGCCTTTGATCCCTGAAAAGTGTGCAGTATATGCAGCAAGACAGGGTTCGACTCCCCGGATCCCAATCAGCCACACGGAGTGCGCACTGTTGGCAGAAGAATGAAAGAATGAGAAAAAAACAGAGTGTTTAGTGCAGGACCGAACAAGGCAAAGAATGGGACCTGGTGCATGGTGCACAGCTGCCTTCAATATCACATCTCAGCAATGGGTGCAGCAGCGAGACGGGGTTCGATTCCCTGGGTCCCAATGGGCTATTTGAAGTTTGCATTTTTGGCAGAAGAATGAGAAAAAAAATAGAGTGTTTAGTGCAGGGCCGAACAAGGCACAGAATGTGATCTGGTGTATGGTGCACAGCTGCAAATTCGATATCAAATTTAATCAATGGGTGCAGCAGCGAGATGGGGTTCAATTCCCCTTGTCCCGGTTCCCTGTGATCTTCGGAGTTTTTTGTTTAGTCCTTTTTTTTTGGGAATGTTCGTTCATTCGATGGGAGTTCTCGGCTGTCGAGCTAGAGTACACAGACTAAAGTAAGAACAGCGGTTGCAGCAGTAGGTTGGGGTTCGACTCCCCATCCCGATCCAGCTCCACTGCTGATCTTTTTTTCTCTCATTCTTCTGCCAAAAGGTAGAGTATCTAGTAAGGTACACAACAGGAGAACAAATTGAGATCTAGGGTGTGGTGCACAGCTTCTCCCCATTGGAGATTTTGCAACATCTGCAGCAGGACGGGATTTGATTAGGGGTGCTCAATTCTTAACTCGCCCGTCCCGTCTCGTCGAATAATCAATTAATATTTGCTCGGAACAAACAAATTTCAAACTCCGCGAAGCCTATGCATTTCCGGCGGCCCACTGACCGGCCCTCTGCCCCACATTCACCGAATTTGAGTAGTGCCGCAGAGCTAAAATGTGTTATAGACGGTATGGGATCCATCGTGGGCAAAGAAAAAATTATCTCATCGAGTTGCACTCCGTTTGTCTTCCCGACGTTTTTGGCTTGTTAATAAATGTCATATAATTTTCTCTGGGCACATCTTTGGCCCAGGAACTTATATGGTAATTTATTGATCATTTTCACGGCTTGAGCAGCATGTTAGAGGTAGGAAACAGTGAGAGGTTGCCTTGCAATGTGGCGGAGTTTGAAGTTTGCTTGTTCCGAGCAAATATTAATTGATTATTCAACGAGACGGGACGGGTGAGTTAAGAATTGAGCACCCCTATTCCCCAGGTCCCAACTCATCCAACCCTAGGTTTTTTTCTCTCTTTTTTGTGCCAAAATGTATCCCATGTAGTGAGGTGTAGAGCTGAGAATGGAAACAGGACCTGGTGTACGGTGCACAGCTGCTTTCTGTTGCTTTTCGATAGACAATTTGGCCAGCAAAATGGGGTTTAACTCCCTGGGTCCCAGTGTTCTGTCCCCTGTTGACCACTTTTTAAAAATCTTTTCTCCAAATTTGCAAAATGTATCCTAGGTAGTAAGATACAGACCAGAGGCAGGAAGTGGGATCTGGTGTACGGTGCACAGCTGCTCCAAATGACCTTGCATCAAGGTGCGGCAGTGAGACGGGGTTTGACTCCCTGGGTTCCCATCACCGGACGGTCATAGACTTTTGTTTTGGCAGCTAGGAGTCGAAAAAGCACAATAAAGGGAAGGTAGGAGCAGAGAAGAATAATGGGACCTCGTATGCACTGTATGGTGTACAGCTGCTCACTTTGAAGTTTCTGGAACCTGTAGTAGTAGGTCGGGGTTCGACATCCCTGGCTCCCACTGACTCCTCCACTTCTTTTTTTCTCAACTTCAAGAAGTATGTAGAGTATTTAATAAGGTACAAAACTGAGCAGGATAGTGGGATCTGGTGTACAGTGCACAGCTGCTCTCGGTATTGGAAAAAGTTTCGAAAAACCTGAAGCAGCAGATAAGGGTTCGACTCCCCAGGTCCCAGTCGGCCTTTTGGTTTATGGTTTTCTTTTGCCCAAGTTTTGCCCTGTAAGGAATCTATCAAAAAAATACACGAATACTTGTATTTGTACCGATCCGTTTCACGTAGTTTCGAGTACTTCGCGGTTGCGATGTAGTTACAAGATTATCAGACTCTATTTACGTACTATACACACGTTACATAGAAGTCACGAGCCGAGAAATGATCATCTACACTTTACTTCCCACCATCGCCTCGCCTGGCAATCCAGTCTCGTCGAGTACCTCCGAGACCTCGTTGAGTAACTCCGAGCATAACTAGGCTTAGGGCACTTGCAAGATTCAAAGGTAAGCACCGCCTTTGAATACTGAACGCTTCCGGTGCTAGAAATCTCGCAGACTATCCGCCTTATCAAGCTCCTTTGAATTTCAAGGAGCTTGGGCTTATACTCGATTGATAGTTGAATTTCACTGTCGATCAGAGTCCATAGCATAGACCATTTACTGGGTCTTTACCACAAATACAATCTGTTTCCCGAACCCGTCAGGATACTCGTGCGACTCAATCCATTCCGGCTGCATCAAGTCTTGCATGCCCGCTGGCAGTCGAAAGGCACAATAAAGTGAGATTATGAACAATGCAAAGAAATGGGATCTGGTGTATGGTGCACAGCTGTGGGCTGTAAGCTGGCGAAGATGCTTATATTGCAAGTCAGAGTTCGACTCCCTGGGTCCCTGGCCCATCCAGTTCCTTTGCTTGTTTTTTCTTCTCATTCTTCGGCCAAAAATGTAGAGTGTTTATTGAGGTGCAGAACAGAGGAAGAAAGTGGGATCTGGCATACAGTGCACAGCTGGTCCCATACAATGGTGCAAAGTAACATGTTTGCTGGCAGTATGGTTTCCAGACATTTTTTCTCTCAACTTTGCCAAAAATGTAGAGTGTTTGTTGAGGTAAAAAGCTGAAGAAGACAATGGGACCTGGTCTATGGTGCACAGCCGTCTTTGATCTGCGAAAAAAATGCAATAGATATACAGCCAGACGGGGTTCAATTCCCCGGGTCCCAATAAGCTGTGGTATATGCCTTTCTTTTGCCCAAGTTTTGCCCAAGTTTTGCCAGCTGGCAGTCGAAAAGACACAATAAAGAGAAGGTAGGGACAAGGCAGGGAAATGGGACCTGGTATATGGTGCACAGCTGCTTTCAGTAAATAATTCATTGAATGGATCCAAGCAGTAAGACGGGGGTCCTTCCTGATTTCCTTTTTCTCTCAACAACTGCCAAGAAATGTGCATAGTGCATTAACCAAGGTACAGAAGAGAGGAAGAAAATGGGACCTGGTGTATGGTGCATAGCTGCGCACTTTAAGTGTTACTCCTCGAAGGTGTTCAGCGGCCGGCCCGGGTTCGATTCCCCGGGGTCCCACTCCATGTCTTGTGATGCATTTTGATCTTTTTACCCAAAGGTTGCAAAATGTATCCCAGGTAGTGAGGTACATAACAGAGGAAGGAAATGGGACCTGGTGTATGGTGCACAGCTGCCTTTGATCCCAGAGAAGTTTTCAGTATATGCAGCAAGGCGGGGTTCGACTCCCCGGATCCCAATTCCTGATCCACTCTCTTTTTCGTTCAACTCAGCCAAAATGTATTGTATCCCATGCAGAGAGGTACAGAACAGAGGAAGGCAACGGGACCTGATGTACGGTGCACAGCTGCCTTCGATGTCACGATCAAGTTTGATAAATAGGTGCAGCAGCGAGACGGGGTTCGATTCCCTGGGTCCCAATCGGCCATTTGAAGTTTGCATTTTTGGCAGAAGAATGAGAAAGAAAAACAGAGTGTGTAGTGCACACTGCAGGACTGAACAAGGCACAGAATGGGACCTGGTGTACGGTGCATAGCTGCTCACTGTATAAGTTTCTGCACCTGCAGCAGCAGGACGGGGTTCGATTCCCCGGGTCCCCATACTGGGCAATCGTGGATTTTTGCTTTGCCGGCTGGCAGTTGAAAAAGACTCGATCAAGAAAAGAACTTAGAAAAGGTAGGAACAAGGCAAGGCAGGGAAATGGGACCTGGTGTATGGTGCACAGCTGCCTTCGATATGATCGCATCAGGATCGAATTTGATAAATAGGTGCAGCAGCAGGACTGGGGTTCGATTCCCCGGGTCCCCATGCCAGGACAATTGTAGACTTTTGTTTTGCCAGGGTGGCAGTCGAAAAAGACTTGATAAAGTGTAATGTGGAGCTAGGAACAATGCGAAGAACTGGGATCTGGTGTATGGTGCACAGCTGTGGGCCATAAGCTGGCAAATATCATTATATTTATTGCAGGTCGGGGTTCGACTCCCCGGGTCCCAGCTTGTTTTTTCTTCTCATTCTTCGGCCAAAATGTAGAGTGGTTATTGAGGTACAGTACAGAACTGAGGAAGGAAATGGGATCTGGTGTACGGTGCACGGCTGCTTTCGGTGCCCAATAGAATGACATGCAGCAGCAGGCCTGGGTTCGATTCCCTGGGTCCCACTACAGCCTTTGTGCGCTTTTTTCTCTCTTTTACCCAAAGCTTGTAAAATGTATCCCACCTAGCGAGGTACATAACAGAGGAAGGAAATAGGACCTGGTGTACGGTGCACAGCTACTCTTGATGAAAATGCAGGAACGAATTGCAGCAGCAAGACAGGGTTCGAATCCCCGGGTCCCAATGACCGACTCGCTCACCTTTTTTTTTCCCGCTCTTCTGCCAAAATGTAGAGTACTTACTAGAGTGCGCAACTGAGCAGGGAACTGGGACCTGGTGTATGGTGCATAGCTGCGCACTTTAAATGTTACCCCTTGGAGTCATTTCAGCAGCGGGCCGGGGTTCGATTCCCCGGGGTCCCATTCCATGTCTTGTGACGCATTTTGATCTTTTTGCCCAAAGCTTGCAAAATGCATCCCATGCAGAGAGATACAGAACAAAGGAAGAAAATGGGACCTGGTGTATGGTGCACGGCTGCTTTTGATCCCCGAGAAGCTTGCAGTGTATGCAGCAAGACGGGGTTCGACTCCCCAGATCCCAATCAGCCATCTGGAGTGTGTATTTTTGGCAGAAGAATAAAAGAATGAGAACAAGACAGAGTGTTTAGTGCAGGACCGAACAACGCACAGAATGGGACCTGGTGTACGGTGCACAGCTGCCTTCGATAATGAAGAATTTGAAAAATAGGTGCAGCAGCGAGACGGGGTTCGATTCCCCGGATCCCCATGACCAGGACAATCTGTAGACTTTTGCTCTGCCGGCTGGCAGTCGAAAAAAGACTTGATAGAGAGTAGATAGGAACAATGCCAAGGAACTGGGATCCTGGTGTACGGTGCACGGCTGTGGGCCGTAAGTTGGCAAATATCATTATATTTATTGCAGGTCGGGGTTCGACTCCCCGGGTCCCAGCTTGTTTTTTCCTTCTCATTCTTCGGCCAAAATGTAGAGTGGTTATTGAGGTACAGTACAGAACTGAGGAAGGAGATGGGATCTGGTGTACGGTGCACGGCTGCTTTCGGTGCCCAATAGAATGACATGCAGCAGCAGGCCGGGGTTCGATTCCCCGTGTCCCACTATTCTTGTTGCGCTTTTTTCGCTCTTTTTACCCAAAGGTTGCAAAAGGTAAGTATCTCATGTAGTGAGGTATGGAACTGAGGAAGGAACTGGGACCTGGTGTATGGTGCACAGCTGCTTTTAATTAGGCAACTTTGAATTGCAGCAGCAAAACGGGGTTCGATTCCCCGGGTCCCCATACGGGGCAGTCATGGACTTTTGCTCTGCCGGCTGGCAGTCGAAAAAGACTTGATAAAGTGTAATGTAGAGCTAGGAGCACGGCAAAGAAATGGAACCTGGTGCACGGTGCACGGCCGCTTTCGGTGCGGAAGATTGCATAGATTGGGCGGCAGGTCGGGGTTCGACTCCCCGGGTTCCACTGTTGCGTCTTTGTTGCGCTTTTTCTTTTCTGGGAATCGTTCCACGGGAGTTTGGTGGAGGGCTGAGACTCAACTGTCACGGTCGCTACACTAAACTAAACGAGCGAGCGGATTTGTGCCTCGCTTCATCACAGATAAGTAACAGAGTCCAGAAGGTTGATGGACATTGACAGACACGGTGTACTGTGTAAGCATGGCCATGAGAAAAGGAACCGCGGGGCTGTGTGAGTGTGGGGTCGTGCGACCCAGGTACAGCAGTGTTTAGTATGGCTTGGGGAGGAATATTCCCATATTTGATACGGCATACCGCGGGGCCCCAGCTCCCTTAGTTAGTCTTTATTGCATGAATGAATGTGAATGAATGAATCCTAAGCGGTGCTTGTGGGGCTGGTTGGTGCTGTAACGTTGGCGCCAAGAAACGGGCCGTTCCATTGAATTATTGTGGGCTGCTTATTGCCGCGGGAACTCCACTGTTGCTGTGGAGTTGAGCTAGCTGTCCGTCGGCGGCCTGCTGTTGCTGTCGGTGTCAATGCGGCAATGCCATTGTTCCTGGGCCAATCTAGACGTCGACGGCGGCTGAATGTTTGAGCAACGTCGGAGAAACCCGCGGCCGCGGTCGGAGATGTCGGTCGTCTCGCCGATGCGGATGTCGGTGCCAGTGGTGGCAACGATGACGGCGGCGATCAACTGCGCACCGAAAATCGAGTGTGCGACGCGCCACCGACGCTGTACAGTGTACTGTAAGCTGTTGCGCGCTAGCCCAGAATACTTGCGCACTTAAGATACGACGGTATCGGACGTTCGGACACCCGCCACTCGCGCGCAGCCGCTGTTTTCCTCCTGTCAATCAATCAAATCGGTCGTATCAACCCGCTCTGGACTTATCGTCCAATCAGCTGGCGTGCCTTCCAATTCCGTTAGCGCTTGGCGGATGAATGTTGGAGAGGCACGCACAAGGCAAGGGGAGATAAGAGGGTTACGAAATGCGAGGGTGGCGGTGGTTCCTCTTTGTCTTCTCTTCGTCGTTCGTCAAGTGAAGTGAAGGAAAGTTAGGTGAGTTGATGGAGTTTTGTGCAAGCCGAGGAGGGGGCTGAGTGCGCTGTAGGCTAGGCTGCTTCGTAAGCTCTGCTCTACACTCTAAAGCTTACCACTCGGCCTTTACACTATGGCCGACACCGCCAACTCGTACCTGCACCAGCTCGCGGCGCGCACGCTCAACATCACGTACGACGCCTCGGGCGACATCAACTGGGTCGACCCGAGCGATGGCACACTCGTCGTGTATAATCTCGGCGATATTGCGTGGGTGCGTGCGGCCCTCCCTCGAGTAGCACAGCAGAGGCTGACGCCCGCTCGCAGGTCCTCACCTCCACCGCCCTCGTCTGGCTCATGATCCCCGGCGTCGGCTTCTTCTACTCCGGCCTCCTGCGCCGCAAGGTGCGTTGCCCTTTCGAATAAAGTCTCAGAACAAGTCTAATGCACCCGTAGAACGCGCTCAGCATGATATATCTCAGCATGATGACCGTCGCGGTCGTGTCCTTCCAATGGTTCTTCTGGGGGTTCAGCTTGGCGTTTAGCGAGACCGGGAGCGCGTATATTGGGGATCTGAAGGTGCGTGTCTGCGCTCATTCGCTACCGAGACAGCGACGACCAACGCGCGCCCGCACACAGTACTTCGCCCTCCGCGGCGTCCTCGAGCGGCCCTCCATCGGGTCCTCGCGCATCCCTAGCATCGTCTTCTGCGTCTACCAGCTCATGTTCGCCGCGATTACGTGCGTGCTTCACTCTGCTGTCCTCGTGCGCGCTAACGCCCTTACTCACACAGCCCGATCCTCGCCATCGGCGCCGTCGCGGAGCGCGGGCGCCTCTGGCCGCTCATCTTCTTCGTCTTCGCGTGGAGCACGCTCGTGTACGACCCGATCGCTTGTTGGGTGCGTGCTTCAGCCGCTTCTATCTATCAAAATCCATACTCATTCGATTTGGGATTTATTTATTTGTAGACGTGGAACAGCAACGGGTGGTACGTCCTCCCTCTCCCCTCTGTTGTTTTGTTTTGTTATCAGAAGAGCTGAAGAGCTGATTGGCCTCGCGCGCACGACAGGTCCTTCGTCCTCGGCGGGCTCGATTTTGCCGGCGGCTCGCCCGTGCACATCTCCTCGGGCTCCGCCGCGCTCGCCATCAGCGTGTACCTCGGGAAGCGCACGGGGTGGGGGAGTGCGAGGTGAGCGGCGGGTCTTCGTTTATTCTACGAGGGCGACGTACGACGCGACGCGACTGCGCGGACGTGGCTTTCCCCTTGCATAATCCGCTTTATTGCTCTATTGCGACATTCGTATTCGTACTGACGCACCCGCACAGACTCGCCTACAAGCCGCACAACACGTCGTACGTCGTGCTCGGGACGGTCTTCCTCTGGTTTGGGTGGTTCGGGTGCGTCTTGGCTTCCTTTCCTACGTCTACCTCTACTTTCGTTGTATCGTACCATGTTTTTGTGTCGGGGAAGGGTCAAGGCGGGGAGCCGCTTCTGGGTGCCGAGGTCGAGCTGCGCAACGGTGCCCAGCTCGCCAGGTATCGCTCGCCTCCGAAGCTCGTTGCGGACTCTCGAGACGACACTGTCGTCCCTCGACCCGCGCTGCGTCGCTTGCCCGCCCTCCTCTTCCGCCTCATCCCACATTTGCACCCTCTCGTTCTCCACCGCTTCAATCCCAGTCGATCGCCTGATTCCCTCCCCTGCCGTCCACCCGTCCTCTCTACCACTCCCCGCTCTCCCTCCATCCTCTCCTCTGCATCCCCTCGATCGCTTGCCCTTCCCTCCTCACTATCCTCCCCGCCTCCCCGCTCCCTTTTTAACTCTCCCCACCCGGCTTGCCCCCCGTTTCTTCTCACATCTCTCTCCCCCGCTCCCACCTGCCCTTTGCGCCGTCCTTCCTTCCACTCCCCCAACCCCATCTTATCTTCGCTACGTTCTCACTCCCCTACGCACCCGCTAACCCCCCCTCCTCACCAGCTTCAACGGCGGCTCCGCCCTCTCCGCGAACCTCCGCGCCGCCAACGCGTGCATCATCACCAACCTCGCGGCCAGCGTGGGCGGGCTCGTGTGGATGTTCTGGGTGCGTGGCTGCCTTTCCCCTTTTTTTTTTTTTGGTTTGGTTGGGGGGCGTGGCGTGGGGCTGCGGCTGGGATGGGGCGAGTTTGGTTTGGTTGCGGGGTGGGGAGCGGAGAGGGAGGGAGAGAGAGAGAGAGATGGAGGGAAGAGAGAACGGGAGACGTGTGGGGCCGCGACAGGATCGCGCCATCTCGCGTGCTTCGCTTGGCGGCGCTTGGGCGGCCCTCGATGCAATGGGGGTGTAGGGAAGTCGGAAACCAGAAGGGCGTCGCGCGCCGAAGAGCGGACCCCGCCCGCTTGCTTTTGTGTCCTGCTGGCGCCGTCGGCGTCGTCGGTGTCGGTGTCGCCCCATGCCTTCCCCTGCACTCCCCGCCACACCTCCGCCCTCTTTCTTTCTCCCCCCGCTGCCGCCTCCCATCTCCACCCATCCCCCTCCTCCGCCTTCTTCTCTTGCCTCGTTACCCTTAACACCCCGCTGACCTACCCCCAGGACTGGCGCCTCGAGCGCAAATGGTCCGCCGTCGGCTTCTGCTCCGGCGCGGTCGCGGGCCTCGTGGCGATCACGCCCGCGAGCGGGTACGTTGGGGCGCGTGAGTGGCTTTCTGTTCGCTTCCACTCCATTCCTTTGGTGCCGTATCGTCGACTTGTTCGTGCATTCGCGAGGGCAGACTCGTCGTGCTCCTCGTAAACATCTCCCCTCGCGCTTCGTCCCGCGCATCTTTCATTCTCATTCTCATTCTCATTCTATTCTCATCGTGTCCACTCCGCCTCGTACTGACTCTCCTTCCCAGCCGCCTCGGTCCTCTTCGGCTTCATGGCCGGCACCTGCTGCAACTTTGCGACCCAGCTCAAGTTCATCTTTGGGTACGACGATACGCTTGATGTGCGTGTCTTGCTGTTTGTCTACTTTTTCTGCGTTTTTCGTGTTTTGGTGTTCTCGAGGTTCTTTCTTACTCGTACGGGGACGGGCGCTGGACACCCTCTAGTCGCGGTCGCAGCGCTAGCTGGTGTATACGCGCCCTTGACGCGCTACACTCCCGCTTTTACGCGACTTTGGCACGCTGCACTTCGACCTCTCCCGTTTTCGTCTGGCCTGGAGCTCCTGTCCAGACGCAGCCCGGCGCCCGCTCGCCTCCTGACTGCACCTCGCGTCCGTTCGCACACCCGCATGGCGCCGAGGGGCGCCATGCGGGCGTGTGTTTTCGCGATACGCCGGCTCGCACGGCGATAACGAGTCTCGATGCGGCCGACAGCTCGCCCTCGCCTCCTCGCCGCGAAATCGTTTCTCCGCGCATATTCGATTGTCCACTGATCCATCGTTTCTCCGCGCCTTTTTTGTTCCTTTCCTGGACTTGACCTTTTCGGATGCTGGGATGCTGATCTTTATTTTTCCCTGGCGTAGATCTTCGCCTCGCACGCCGTCGGCGGGATTGTGGGCAACTTGTTGACGGGTCTGTTCGCACAGAGCAGGGTTGCGGTGCGTTTCCCTCTCTATCGCCCCAACCTGTAGTATGTATGAAACTGATATTTTCGCGACGTGCAGTTCTACGACGGCTCGACGGCGATCCCGGGCGGGTGGCTCGACCACCACTATATCCAGCTTGCGTACCAGCTCGCGGACTCGGTGGCGAGTCTGTCGTATAGCTTCGTCATGACCGTATGTTCCGTCTTCCTCTATCCCTGTGTACGAGCTAACGCATACATAGACCATCATCCTCTGGATCATGCACTTCCTCCCCACGCTGCGCCTGCGCGCCTCGGAGGAGGCGGAGCTGCTCGGCATCGACGACGCGGAGATGGGCGAGTACGCGTACGACTACGTCGGGCTGGAGCAGGAGATCCAGATCGAGCACGAGCTGGAGGGCGCGGGTGGGCCCGAGGCGCTGGCGGGCGGACGGGAGGGCGACCACAGGCATCATCACCACAACGAGAAGGTGGTGGTGGATGGCGATAGCGCGTGAGGGAGGCTGCGGGGAGGGGTTATTTATTAGACACTGCAGCGTGGCGGAGGAAGAAAGAGTAATATCGAAGAGGCGCAGATACGCGACATGCAGACGACTACTTACTTGCCTACCTACCATAGATTTCGATGTCCTTTGTTAAATTTACATCTTTTTTGTTTGTTTCGAGGAGGCGACCGTCCTATTGTCTGCCGATGTGCCGCTGTTCATCATGATGTCTCTCGGCTCTCCGGCAGCATCCCTTCTTCCTGCCCAACTTCAAAGCTTCAACGTTCAACAAGCTCAGCACTCAGCACTCAGCCCCAGCTCCTGCCCACCGATTTTATGTCCTCCATTCTCCATTCTCTGATCTCTATCGCTGCTTGCGAAGACTCCTACCAGCCTGTTCTTTCAGCACACTTCGGTCGACATCCCGCCAATCTAAGGAGTGGAAGTCTGTGGGAGCCGAGCTGAAGATTCCTTTGGTCCTCCCATGCGATGGCAACCGTCCCCCTAAGCCGTCTGCAACGGTACTAATACTGACTCTGCAACAAGAACAAAGAGACACGTTGCCTGGCTCTTTGTTCATTTTTGTTTCCGTCTCGGCCCTTCGTCTGTATTGTACCCATATCCGACAATCGTTTCGCTGAAACGGTATTTCTCTTTGCGCCATAAAAACGTTTCGCAGAAAACGAGGCGCGGTTTAACTCCAATCTTTTTGCTCTTTGTTCCGGATATCTCTGCGATTCAAGTCGGTGGGGGCGTTGTTATTGTATCTCGTGCTGGGACCGGATCTGTTATTTAACTCGTCCATTCTGTCAAATATCCACATCTATCCGCCTCTCGACACATTCATGCCAAACCCGGTCCACGCAATGTCTGTGCCTACACCATGCGCTATAAACAATCTACCTCCGGAGATCCTCTGTCATCGTTGAGGACACCTGCGCCGGGGACGCCAGCGAGATAATTTTGCCCGTACCGCAATACGAGTTGCCGTGCCCCATATTATGCCTATCGCAGGTCAGCAGGCTATGGCGTAACATCTCACATGGCCGCAAAAATCTATGGACCCACTACATCATCGATATAGACCCGTACGCGACTCCCGACAAACTCTCGGACCTCCTGGCCTTGCTGTCAATATGCATTCAGAACTCTGGGACGAGAGAGCTCTTGTTCCAATTTACCGACAATAACGATGTTGGCGGGGATGTTCTGGTTGAGCTCCTCACCGCTTACCTCCCGCCGCATCACCACCCTGAGCTTGTCCCTCGATGCACATGGGGCGACAACGTTGCTGAATCGGCCGACGCTCCCTTTCGACCGGCTGCACACCCTCTTCGTGCTTGAGAAGCCGCTCTTTAGGGCGGCGGGAACCCTATGGGATGGCGCCGACCCCGACACCGTGTCCGCCTTTTTTGCAGACGCTCCACAGCTGACGGACTTTCGAGTGGAAGATTCGATCTGGCATCCGCTGAACTCGCCCGGCCTGCTGCTGCATACCTGGGGTATCCCACTAGTGCGCTTGACGGTTATTCATGTGACGCACGTCTGGCTGGCAAGCGACGAGTGTGTCGTGATTTTCCGGGGATGTCCACAGGTGCGAGAGCCATCCGTGGTGGTATCGGCGATGTTATATGGCTAATTTTCCTTGTCGCAGGTCATCGACTGCTCCCTTTTTTGCGATGAGCACGGGCCCGTGGAGAGTCTGCTCGGCCCGAACCCCCCGCAACCGGTCCTTTTCGCTCTGAAGAAACTCAGTCTCACCTTTCGTGTTTTGCACGGCGGCCTCTGGGAGTACTTCGCCGCCCCCAAGCTCGAGGATCTCACGATAACTTCGCTCTCCGACGACGACGAGCGCGCGTGGGACAACGACGAATTTACGAGCTTCCGTGCCCGATCAGCGTTCTTCGTGCTCACCACGCTCCGACTGCAGTTTGACTTTACCGACGACGTCGATACGATGATCGAACTCCTGCGGAGCTTGTGTGCCCTCGATGGCTTGGTGCTGCGCTGGACCACGCCAAGGCAGGAAGCCTCGTCGGACGTTAAGCGCCTGCTACACAACCTGGCATTCCATCCCTGTCATTCGCTAACACTGCCGAAGCTGAAGCATATCGGGGTAGATGCGACGGCGGACAGTTTGAACATGCTGCGGTCGCGGTGTCCGCCAAAGACTGGGCTGGCGGGGGTCACGTTATATGAAAGGTCACCGTTCGATTCCGAGACGGTGTTCCGAGAGGAAATCGAAGGGCTGAGGCGGAATGGGGTTCGTGTCGAGGTGGAACCGATGGATTTTTATGGGGCGCATGATGTACCCTGAGACAGACGATGGAATGGAATAATACGAGGCGAAATGGACTTGCAGCGGATTTTTTGAATATCGTCGCTCGACGCTCGTATTGTGGCTGCGAGCATATAAATGGCGGCACGAAAAGTCTGAAAGTAAAGCTCAACGTGATGACGATAGCAGCTTTAACTTCAGTGGACTCACATATCCCGGCTCTAGGTTTAGATAAAATTTAGCTCTTCTGCAGATGAAGGATCCAAATAATAAAATCCGGACGCAGTTTTTTCAACTCCGAGATGCCCGGAGATGACCGTGTAATCAGGTGCAAATAGCACAACCTTTCTTCTCTTACCACCATCTTGATGAACCCTTGACAGAATCCGTTCATCTTCTCTATCCCCAGTCTAGGCTTTGCGACAACTCCTGGAAAACTTCCTTGCCGGGTTTGTACCTGTCCAAAATTTATCAAACAGTCGTACTCCAGTTCTCACTCAACTTTCCTAGCTCGTTTTATTTCAACGGTCAATCCGGAATTTATTCTGCCTCCCCTGCGTGAATCAATCATAACCTGCATGCCCCAAGCTTCACCTTGCATCCGCACCAACTCTATATTCACAGAAAAGCCGCCCACACATTCACTGGATACACAGGCATGGGATAAACATCCAATACAGTATCAACGTGGCTAGGACGTTGACTTATGCGAGACCAATGGAAGCTCTTCGACCGAATCAGTCCATATTTTGGCGTCATCCGCTAGGTATGTCGCCCTTGGTGCCGGCGTCTGTGCCCTCCGCTGACGGGAGCGGCAACCGCAACACGACCTCACATCTTCCCACTTCCACCAGGTCAGCATTGCTCCAAGTATGGTGAATATCGGGCCAAGGATGGTAGCGATCAAGGCTCCTTTCGAGAGCGACGACGAGTCTGAACCCGCGGGGGCAGGTATCACGGAAGGTCCACCGCCAGGCATTGAGGTCTGAGCACTCGAAGGCGTCGCTGAACTTATCGCCGCAGGTGAATTATCCGCGCTGAAAGCAGGTTAGCAGCATTCCATGCACTGAGCCATTTCCACTGACCCAAGCGAGACCAATGCGAGATTATACATATAAACGCCTCCACCACTGGTGTCCACTCCGGAAAACTTCACGACATCGTCGCTACCTTTTCCTCGGGCAGAGAATGTATAGAACTGCCATTGGTTGGGAGGTTGTACCGACCAGGTCCCCGTGCCAAAGCTAACAGTCAAGTTCTGCTGTCCTTTATCGGAATCGGAGCAGAAGGCATCAAAGGTCAATCGGTAGTCGATGGAGCTCAGTGTGGGTATGCTCTGGAAAAAGACGCTCGGAGTGTTGGGATCGATCGACTTTAGCACCATCGCCTTCGTCGTGGTTCCCCCGAGACCACTCGTTCCTCCATCGCCTACATCCTTCTCAGTTTCTCGAGGATCGCCCAGGGCTCCTGGGAAACGTACCGCGCAGCGACCAATTATCGGGGACCGTATTATCGCCACTCGTCTGGAAGGTGGGGTTGCGCAGCAGATTGTCATCGTCGCCGTTAACACCCAGTCCAAGAAAGAGAAGTAGGATGGTACATGTGAGACGGCGCAGGGAGTGCATATCAGGACGACAGGAGCGCAAGATAGCGGCGCGGAGAAACTCGCGGCACCAATAATACTAAAACGAAACGGGCGGCTATTGAGTCGTTTATCAGAGACAGTTGGCAGACGTCTTGGTTCGTTCGACCCCCGTGCTAGTCCCAGCGAGTCTTGTGGCTTGGAGGTAAGCGCCGGTTCGTTTTAACGCATCATCGAAATCTAAATCATATCGCAGAATGGTGCTCAGTCAGTCGTGTCAGTTCACTTTCGTATCAAGGTTGGGGAGGTTGCGCCGAGATAAAGGCCCCAAGAATCCAACCGCAGAAAGGCGCTCAGACACATCCCGACAGATTCGGCACCGGTCAAAAGGGTGCCAGATATCCATTGGCTCTGAATGACACCTTGAATGCGGGCATAATTCCCAACGTCGGATAATCTCAGGCTTCTTCTTCCTTCGTCATTCGGACCGTGCCGTATAATATAACCTACCCTAACCTTCCAGCTGGGAAGCCCATCATACATGGAGTTTCAGTTGCTTTTACCCGAGCCTAAGTAGCAGTCTAAAATGACTTATGTCTCTGTTGTAGCGTGGATCATAGCCCGGAATGAGAATAGGTACCCCGGCTATCGCTCGGACAGGTATTCGAACACGCCAGGACATACGAAATAGAAGAAGCAGAGAAACTTCCAAGTTCCATGTGTCTCCGAGTGGAGTGGATCAGCAGCTAGTTGCATTTCTGCCAAAACTTGAAAGAGGCTGGTTCTTTAGGTGTCGGGCAGTCTCCTCGGCAGACGAGAATTATTTCTTCAATCTTTCGGTTTCGAACTCGTTCGCCATTGATTTTCTGCAGGTTTTGGGCAACCCCCAAACTGTGGAGGTGATTGGCAAAATTCCAGGTATCGTCATGAGGGCCCGAGTTGTTGGCGGGGAACTCACGGTCCCAATCAGGCATGTAGATAGATCATAGGTGCGCGGATACACGCAGATACGGTGAATATTACTTCGCAGATAGCTAGTATGCTTCTATCTTTTATTTGTAGTTATAGTAGCTATTCTTTCGGTGATATCGCGTATTTACTTTGTTCCCAGTTACATTGCGGACACTCATACTTATAGTTCGATACTCGAGTCGTCGCCCTCAGACTTTGTTTCACAAGCTTGCGCGAAGACTGATTGAGTCGTCTCTCTTTTACCTCTCATACTTATTGTACTATAGTTGATATTGTCTAGGTGAATATATAGACTTTGTTCCACAAGCTTGCCTGAAGACTGATTGAAATTGTCTAGCTCTCGCGCATTCCTGGGCTCACTTTATTACCAGTAAACCCGTCAGATCCGCTCCCGCGAAATCACATTGTCCGGTCCACGTAACCGAATTTTAACTCTGCCCTTTTTCTCGCAGTCGACTCGCAGTATTGGCCGAGTTCACGACAGTATGCATATTCTCTATTAGCAAATCCAACTCCACGGCGCTGCGGAGAATTATTAACCATCCGCCGGAGAACGAAGAACTCCACTGCCAGCCGACCCAGGTTTTGCTGTTGAACTTTGAAAGTTCATCAATGAAAACGGGAGAAAAAACGAGCGGTGTTGAGAAATAGGGATCCGCCGAGCATTTAGTCATTTGTTGATTTACACAGGGTTCTTTCCTTGCTTCTTACCATCCGGGTGCGCGGAGTGCGACGGCGCCAACAAGCGGGAACCGAGAATCTTGGTTGTAAAGAGGTCGGAATTACGCAATCATTTGATCACATCAGGCGACTCACGTGTTGTTTGGCATCTTTGTCTTGTTTTCCATGGCCAAATCCGGACCTTCCCAAAGACTTTCTCGTCACTGTGTCAGTCAGCAACCTCCAGTTCGCCGGAGATCAGCCAGATATAATTCCTTGCCTGTGCTTTTAATTTTCGCTTCTCAGGCCAGGAACTAGACGTGGAGATGACAGGTGTCAGCCAAGTGTCAGCCACTGTCAAGAGGTGCCCAGGTGAACGGCGTCTGGTCATCCAAACTCCGTGCAGCCCTTCAGCACTCCGCGTATATAGCTAGAGGGACTACGCCCCGTTTCATTCTTTGGATCTGGTTACTTCGCAGTCTTCAGCGCATCGAGCTGCCTCGACCCAGCGCATGAGGAGCCTTGTGTCGCGGCGCTGCAGGATCAAGAAATGACTAGCATCAGAATGCCAGCACTGGCTTTCCCAGCACCCACGGACAACGGTCGGAGCATCGACGCACATCAGCTGGAGTAACGGCGATATCAGTCGCCTCAGTCATCCGCTCGCCATTTGGTGGGTTCCGGTGCATTTGGCGGTGTACTGTGGACAGCAATGCCCTCATAAGTACCTCTGGGTCGCAGTCAGTCCAACGCAGCAACTCATTTCTACACACCGCTCCTAAGCCGGATTTTCAGGATCAAATATCGTGTCACATTTTGTCGATCATCCCCACCCAGACCGTTCCGAGGAACGACCTTCAACGATGGACCCCTGATCAAATGAAATTATCATCAACGTGGAGTGCATGAGCGATGTCGCCGATTGGCTGCCCAGCCTTTTCCCCAAAAGTCGTCTGAGCTCCAGCATCCGCGAGATTTTTCTTCTCGCTGGCTGGATGCTCCTGAGCGATTAAGCTGGGCAGTGGTGTTCGAATTCGTTAAGGTTGAAGCCTTTTCTATTAAATTTGTATGTTATTTTTTCAATGATTTGTTCCCCATGATTACACCACGGCCGAGGGCAAACACAGTGAGCGCCGATAGGCCTTCCTCCGACGACCTCGAGGAAGGCTGTCAAACAGACACATTGACAGGATAAATGATAACGCTGTAAGTTAATCATCGTTGTGGACGTCAAATCGCTGATCCGAATCGACGGGGAAGTTCCAGTCTCAGAACCTCCCTCAAGGCCGTGCTTCATTCAGCTTGATTCTTGCTCCCATCTTCTGGCGGTACGCTCTGCGGAAGCCCATGCGCGACACCGTTCACACGACTCGATGAGCACAGACGTTCGAACCCAACTTGAAGTGTGCGTCTGTCACTCGTTGACTAACTAAATTAACTGGACTGGACATTGACACCCACGACAGAAACACTAACTACTTTTTGAACCTCGTTGCCTTCACCCTGCTCTACTATGAATATTTCATAACACTTGAATTGGAGGTCTCGCGGTTCTGGGGATTGAGACTCAACGTTCCTAACGTCCTGTTCTTCGCCAATCGGTATGGCATGCTGCTGGGCACAATCCCCATCGTTGTCCAGTATTTTTGGACGACAGAGCCCACACCTCACAAGCACGCAGTGAGTCACAACTTTACTCACATTGTTCACGCTCACCTGAATTGGCTAGATGTAAATGAAATTCGCCCCTTCAAGTGAACAGCGGCTAATATGCTCCAGATGCCAGACACTTCATGTTTATCACGAATGGTTCGCCGTCGTCACCCAGACGATCATCGGCGGTGCGTCTCTTCTCACTATGTCGATATTTACCTGACGAGAACCAGTGATGCTCATATTGCGAACTTATGCCCTTTACGAGCGCAATAAAGCGCGTTCTTGGCCTGATGGTATTTGTTAGCCTTGGAGTCATCGGTACAAGTGCTGTGCGTCCTCTTGCTTCCTCAATGCACTCGCCCCGATTGATCTCGAAACTTATCCCAGTGGTCTATCATCGCGGGTCCCGTTGCAAAGCCCGGAGACGAGGTACTTCAGCTTGATCTATACATCGGGTGTTCCTCCGGTATTCTTTCTCCCAGTACGTCTCTTCATTTTCTGTGTCGAGGTCCACTGCTGAATGATGTAGATCCATCGGACTCGCCAGTGCATGGGGAGGAATGGGCCTTTTTGACAGGTTGAATTGCTCTTGGATATTGCCAACTCCACGTTCTAATGGGTTACTCGACAGCACAATCTTTATACTAACGTTGTATAAAGCATTGAGCCGTCGCACACCAGGTTTGGACCTCGTAACAGTACTGCTTCGCGACGGTACGAACCTATGCTCTTGAATCAAAATTTTGCCCTGACGCATCACTCCAAGGGCTCTATTTACTTTGGGTGCGTGGCTCTCGGGTATTAAACTTCACGCTCTAATCACATCTCAGAATCATCCTTCTGGTCAACGTCGCTAATATTCTTACCTATGTTGTGAGCGCGCACCTCTCGTCGATCTTTTCTTCTTCTAACGCATTTGGTCTTCAGGTTGCTACGGTACGTTTCGTTGGCAGTTCCAACACAGCGCCCTAACTAACATTCGACAGCCATACACACGCGGGGCCCCGACCACCCTCGCGAACGTGTACGTCCCACGCACCCATATCATTCGACATAGATTCACCTTCATCCAGAATCTCATCCATAATGATCTCCCGCCTCAATTTCCACCTCCGCGATCCCTCTCTCTCAACGATGTCTGGACGATTTTCGCACTCCGGGAGTGCGACGCTCACAGACGGGGCCATGTTTTCCACGTACATGGACCCCAGCACTTACGGTGGGCGGGCAACCACCCATCAACGTACGTGAGCGGTTTGTATTCACTACGGCAGATATCTCAATTTCTCTCAGGCGATCTCAATCCTAATGGCATAGAGCTCGAGGACAGTTTGTATCCATAGTAACAGAACCTTTATCGTAGCCATATTTATGTATGGAGTTCAGATGAAAACAAATTATTGTAAGGCTTGAACTCGAAGGATTCTCGGACTCGCGGTTTGGTCGTGGTTCATCATTTTGCCTTGATTTTACCTCTAATCGAACATTTCGATATATGAATACGGGTCTGGTGCAGACATCCGAAGTTGAACCAGTGGGGATCCGGGAGCAGCTGGCATCGGATTGGTGCCGCGACCCACGAGGATCTCGTCCCAGCTCAAGAATTTCGTACCGAGAAAGTAATTAATCGTATGCCTATCAATCTTATGAAAATTCGGCCGGCCCTCTGACGAAAATTCGTATCACCCCGATATCAGCCTCGTAACGCGCCAGATTTTACAATAATCGTGCGTTAGTTGGGTAGCCGTGTACTCGAGTGGAACTTTGGTTGGAGGACAGTTGCTCAAACTTCGCAGTCCAGCTGGCCAACATTTGAGAAGTTTGAACCCACTTTTCAAATCAGCTTGCCAGCTTCCGTGTTTCCCTAAAATTTAAACGCCGCAGATTATTGACGTATGAATCACTACTACAGTTGTTTCCGATGCTGTCTCCTTGAGACGCAAGTTGGAAGTCTTAAATTCTGGCAGTTGCTTCGGGACCGCTGGAGATCCCCAGTTGGCAGGCCCGAAGGTCGGACTAGATCGGGTCCCTTGGCTGCTGCCAAATCCGTTCCCAAATTAAGATTGACGATCCACATATGGCGGGATATCATGAGATATCGTCGGGCGAAAGGCTTCAAGAAAGCTTCAATCTCAAGTCAATGACCTCAAACATCGATATCCTAAAAGTGGTACAAGACTTATGTGGTGCAGCATAATAATTTCAAATTCCCGAGCTCCTGCGGTACGTGGTGAAAGAATGGGCGTCGACGCGCCCACATGTCTTCCGGTCGGACCTCATCATGATTCACGATCATCCTCATCGCATTTTTGTTGTTGTTGTGATGGATTGGGTGACGTCTTATCTCAACCTTCCTCTGTTCTCTTTCCTTTTTCCCTTCCACTTCTCGCGGGCCAAACAAGGGGCACTGTAGACGCCTCCGCCCACATTTGTCTTCCTTCTTCCTTTGACATGTCTGCTGTTAATATTACATCCGGCGAGCTTAAGCCGCAGGAGGTGGAAATGATCTTTCGGCTTGCTGTGGATGCGCAGACGACATCCTTCATGGCCGGTGCGTCCCACCAATGCTCTACACTGACTCCATTCCCATTTGGTATCAGTTGCTTTCTTCGCGCTTTTGGTGTAGGAGCCACATTTCAAATCACCGATTCATATACTGAACACATCTTCAGATTTGACTATCTCATCACATTGGACAAAGAGGTGGGCCGCCCGTTATCTCACTGCTACCTTCGACTCACGGGGCTTATCAGGTTGCGGTGATATGGTCGAATCGAAGACCATCTATGGCGCGATACATTTATGTGAGTTCCCTGTCGTTGTTGACCTGCCAAATAATCGTGCGGATTGTAGATATGGGTGCGTCGCCGAGGATAACTACATTTGACGCGCCGAGTTAAGTCTTGGGATACCTACATAGAACCGTTACTTTTCCTTGCTGGTCATTGGGTGCGCTACATTAGGGGTGCTCAATTCTTAACTCGCCCGTCCCGTCTCGTCGAATAATCAATTAATATATGCTCGGAACAAACAAATTTCAAACTCCGCAAAGCCTGAGCATTTCCGGCGGCCCACTGACCGGCCCTCTGCCCCACATTCACCGAATTTGAGTAGTTCCGCAGAGCTAAAATGTGTTATAGACGGTATGGGATCCATCGTGGGCAAAGATAAAATTATCTCATTGAGTTGCACTCCGTTTGTCTTCCCAACGTTTTCGGCTTGTTAATAAATGTCATATAATTTTCTCTGGGCAGATCTTTGGCCCAGGAACTTATATGGTAATTTATTAATCATTTTCACGGCTCAAGCAGCATGTTAGAGGTAGGAAACAGTGAGAGGTTGCCTTGCAATGTGGCGGAGTTTGAAGTTTGTTTGTTCCGAGCAAATATTAATTGATTATTCGACGAGACGGGACGGGCGAGTTAAGAATTGAGCACCCCTATTCTACGCCTCTTTTGTTTTTGTCCCTAGTGGTGACGTTTACTACAGAGTGTGTGCCAGCGGTGAGTCTCTTGCTGCTATTGCCCGGTGATGAATCTTACTTGTACGGCACCCAGTCTACGTGAAGCATGCAAATGACGATGATGTGTGTTTTACCTTCTTCCGTTCATTCTTTGTTTTTTGGTCTTCAACTCCATTTGCAGCTGTTAGTTTCGTTCCTTTCTTGCCAGTCCTCGATTAATCATTCGTGGATCCCTGCAGATGTCGACTCTACGCCCGCCTCCGTTACGCAAGTTCTACAATAATTGTTGCTACCGTCGATTTCATCCTAATGCGTGTCTTCTTACTGCCCTCATCCTACCAGGGTCCTGACGCCATCGCTATCCAGGTTGCGGTACGAATTCGTCTCCTTGCGACGACTGCTTTTAAACCTCTGTAACAGCGTCTGGGTATTATTCGGAAAATCACGCAAACTTCTTTTTTTCATCGTGCCGTGGATCCTCAGTGGGTGGTACTTTGGATCTGTTTTGCATTCTCTAATGCAGGCCGTAGTTGAGATCGCTGCTATGTCCGTTTACCGCTCCACTGACAGAGTTTGATCCAATCTAAATCTTTACTAGGATACTTGTCGGGGAGCTAACCGTTCAACGGGATTCCAGTAAGCCATTTCTCTCGTCGATCATAGAGCCATCTCATCCGTGCCATCAGCCTATCTCCATTACGAGTACGTTGATTGATTTCCAGAAAAAATACATGGTGTTGAGCTCATATCTACCAGTTTCATCGGCGGGTGCTACTCGTTAGGTTTGTTTAATCGCTACTGCTCATATGTCCGGAGTTCAATGTTCTGTTCCGCCTTGCAGACGGCTTATCACCATATTTCTCCCTGTTCGCATTGCCATCCCTGCTTTTGGTGAGTTACGTGCTTCAAACAACCTCTGTACTCATCTGCACTTCAGGGGTTTTCCATGTTCTGCCTCACCGTATGGAACTGCCATGCCAAATTAGAGATATCCTTCTCGCAAATCCTTGATCACGATGTCAAACGTAGCTGGATGCCAATCGCCACACTGTTCTTCCGCGACGGCGTGTATTGGTTCGTCGCCGTTGTCGGTGGGTCCTTGTTCCTTCAACTTGAGCTGTTTTTAATCTTACTGAATCATCTCAGCGGTTAACCCGGTGCAAATGCTTCTGTGGCAGGTGGCGCCGATAACTTTGAGCCAGGTCCTCATGGTGTGAGTACCTCGTGCCTTTCCTTCTCTCTATCCTACTGCGTGTTGATTCGACCTTAATCGCCCTTCTTTGTTGTCGCAGACCGTCCATGGTGTGAGTAGTTACCACATCACACCTCGAATTTACGGCCCAGACTGACCTTCCTGCAGCGTCTACTCCATCATCGGCTCACGAGTCTTGTTGAACATGATGGACCTTCTCAATGCGGAAGTCGTCTCCGTTCCGCGATATTCCGGCGGTGACTTCTGATTCTTTGGTCCTGTCGTTCTTTCTCAGTGGATTTAATATGTACATCGCACGAAGAGGATTCCATCGCTGGGTATTATTGTCCTCAAAACAAGATACATGAAGTATATTTGGCACGGAATCGTAATTTCAAGTATGTTCTGCTATAATCACCCATGGTGAATCGAGCATCGCGACTTTCTGCTCAACTTGACGCGGAAAACGTGTTTGACCGGCCAGCATGTGACCGCGATGCCCATCACGAGTCCGGATTACCTATTATGGATGTGGCTGTGGCGGGCGCTTACAACCCGGCGACCCAGCCCCGATCCCCCGTCCGTGATCTACTACTCGTTGTCGCAATTATATGGCCTGGCGATAAAACTGAGGCTGACTCGACGAACAATCAAGCTGCACGCTGCCGCCGTGGCATTTTCTGTTCTTGTAGCCTTCTGGTCCCTGTCCAGAGCTTCTTCGGGGAATTTTGCGTAAAGTGACACATACAGCTCCTCTGGTTACAACCTGTTTCTAACCTTCATGCCACGAAACTCCCCAGATGAACTTGAAGTTGATGAGCTCACGGTGTGAGGCAATTGACCTAATTCACATTTTCAACTCTCAAATCTCTGCAGTTCGTCAACAGAAACCCTCAATTTAGCGGGTGTGTCCATCTTCTATCGATATCGATAAGCATGGACAGATCGCGGACAGCGGTATACATCGATCCACATATCCAAGGATCCATCACCTGTAAGCTCTCGGTGAACGATTCGGAATGTGAGGTAGTCGTCTTGGAAAGCAACCGTTGCAGAATATCACTGCGCTCTCCCATCGTGTGAGTCCTCCAGCGACTCGAAAGGATTCTAAATCCTCATTCCTGCAGTATTCGACGAGGGGTTTTACTGGTTGTTCACTGCACTCATATCAAGCAAAGATGGAACAAAGCCGTGATCAGTACAAAAAATTTCGCGTTCCACGACATCCTTCAACAGGTGATATCTACCGGCCAGGGTCCGTGAATACCCGCTGTATCTCCTTCGTGACTAATAGTACTGTAGCACCAGTTAACGGCTCGGAAATTATCATCCACGTCGAACTGAATAATGTATCGAGTGGTATTCCACCGTCGCCTTCATCTGGAACTGAAACTCGCTCTCAGCTATCTCCCGTCTTCAATTACTTTTTCCGGCTTAAATCCGTCGATCCTGGGTGAGCTGTCGAGCCGAGATAATAACTGCCTATTGACTCGTTTTGACCATGGCAGACCGGTCATGCAAATATCCAGTAGGTCGACATCTTCCACTTGTCTATATTGCTAAGCCACTTCAGTGGCGAAGGTTAACCAGGCCCTCCCTGGTCTCGGTTTCCATTACATCAGCTTTCAGGCAGACGGTTCAACCACGTTTCAGCAGAAGCTGGCGCGGGCTCCGTATCCTCAAGAAATTGCCCTATCTCCAATGTTGTGCGCCGCGATTCTTCGAGGTTATCTTCCCTGAATCTAACCATGTGCAGATCATTCCATCCTGAGATGGATCTTCGGTTGTGTCTCTACCGCAGGCGATTTTATATCTGGCCGATGAAATCCCTCGTGAAATGTTCCCCGGTGGCCGCTGCGGAGGTGCATGAGCTTCTTTCCGTAGGTCCGGCGGAAGGAATCGGTGAGTTTTCCTTGTCGATCTGCTTGCATCAACTCATTCATTTGACTGCTCAGAACACACTTTTGCGGAAACGCCAGAGGTTACTATTCGTTTGGTACGTATATGGGTTTCCTCGCTCAGCGTGAGTTTGAGGTTATCTACCAGCACATGCATATGCAAAACTCCAAGGCCATTTTGGACCAGAGTGCAAAAGTGGTATCTCGCCGGACTCGCCTCCTTGAACGTTTGGGTCGCTCCCGTGGGCTGTTGGAAAACGTGGCCCAAATTTTCTCTCCCGCGAGTGAGGTCAGTCTTGTTTTTCGCCCTCGGTCTCTCTCGAGCTCCATTTTTTTTTCAGATGCACCCTATCGCAAAGGCTATAACCCAAGGGTTGGGCCAAATTTATAACGTATGTGATGAGATCCTACTCCATAATCCGACCCTCACTGAACGGATCTCGAGCAGAAGCTTGTCGAACTCGAGGATTGGGATGACAAATTGCTCGAACTCATTAGCGACATGGCTGCTTTCCTTGATTACGTGGACAACATCAAAACCTTTGCAACCATGGCCCATTTCAAAACAAATCTGCAAAATCTCGAGCCGATAATTATACGTACAGGTAATCTGATACTGAAGTATTCAGTCCACGGTCAGTGTGCTCGCTCATTTTCAGACCTGAATGAACATCGCGACCCGCTCAGGTCTTTCATTTCAAACCGAAATGGCCGAATACAACACTCTTAAACATAATTTTGAGCGGTGGACTGAACAATTCCGTAACTATGTGGGCGTCGAAAGTCTCAAATGGATTGGGCGTCTCCAGGAGATGATGGAAGATCAAAGGGCGTTTTGTAAGTGACTTCGTCGACGGATGGAAATTACTCACCAGCGCCATTCTCAGTTGAAAAAGATCGCACCGCCATTGTCGATCGCCTACGTCCCCCAGGAATGGACCGCAGGCGGTCGATACCCGGATGCCTGAAGGGCACTCGAACTAGGATTTTCGAGAAGATTGATGTTTTTCTCGCCGATCGCAGCTCGCCTAATATTCTCTGGATCAAAGGATTCCCTGGATCCGGGAAATCTTGCATCGCCCGTTCGGTGGTAGATAAATTGGTAAACACCACCGCTCCACGCTTTGGCGCCAGTTTCTTTTTCGAACGCGATAACGGAGCCTTCACTGCACCGTCCACGATGCTGCGGAGCATCTCGTCCGATCTCTGTAAAGACCCGGTCTTTTTGGACGCTCTTTCCGCGGATTCCCAGGCGCAGGCGATGGACTTCAGCACTGCCAGCATCGAGGACCAGTTCCGTCAGCTGATCGAAAAGCCGCTGCAGCATGTGGTGGATAAACTGCAGGATGGCGATGCATTGGTCGTTGTTTTGGACGCCCTTGATGAATGCGGGGGCTTCGCAAAGTCCCGATCTCAAGATTTGTGGGACGTCCTTGCCGTGGCCCAGCGATGGTCCACGCTTTCGCCCTCACTGCGACTGGTCATTACGAGCCGCGTTGAGAAACCTATTTCCGAGGTGCTGGGTCCCATCAGTACACCTTTGAATCTGAAGTTGAGCAGTCGCCAAGCGACTCGAGACATCGAGGAGTTCTTGGCCCTAGAGTTGAGGAAAATTGGGACAACATATTGTCTTCCCGACTGGCCAACATCGGAGGAGATAAAGGCTCTGGCCGCTAAAGCAAAAGGTCTCTTCGTTTGGGCGGCGACTTTGGTCAACTTTTTGAACCGACCGAGGCCGCAGGATCCACTCGGCCTTATCCTGAAGGGCGAAGTAAATGTGGAGGGCGACATAACCAAACTTTACAACCTCATTCTCGACATTTCCTTCTGCTCCTCAGATTATCCGCCCAGCCCAAGATTTTTCGCCGAATTCAACGCCTTCGTGGGCGCTATTGTGACGGCCAGACGGCCGTTGGAGAGAAGAAGCCCCTTGTTCACCATAATTGACTTGGAACCGTCGACGGCAGAGTACATCTGTGAAAAACTGCGTTCGGTGATGGTGTCCGGCAGCCATCTGCGCTTTAACCACCAGTCCTTCGTTGATTTCATACTTTCGGAAGGTTGTCCGCCCATCTTTCGAATTATCCCCTCGGAGAGCAAGCGAGCCACCTCCCTTGCTCTTCTCAACTTCCTGAACAATCATCTTCGTTTCGACCCCTCACATTTCGGAACATCCCACCATTCGAATCACAAAACGCAGCCCCACGTGTCCGCAGAGCTCTCTTTTGCTTGCCAGTACTGGAGTGACACTCTGCCGGTACTCAAAGAGCGCGAAGATTATAATATCTTGTCATCTTTGACGACATTTCTTGAAAATAATCTCTTGTTCTGGCTGGAAGCACTCAGCCTGACGAGCCAAATGGCTTGTGCACGCGTTCGGTTGCTCGATGCCAAAAAATCTATCGGTGTAAGTAATTTTCTGTTGTCCTCGTAGATTTATCTGAACCCTGCCAGACCCTCGATCTACATCTCGGTGCCTTGGTGGCAGATGCAGTTTTGTTTGTCGAAATCTTCCAACAGTGCATGAGCAAGAGCGCTCCACATGTTTATTTATCGGCGATGGCGTTCACTCCTCAAAGTTCAAAGATCTACCAAACGTACTCTCCATTGCTACAGCCCTGCGCGTCGCTCATCATTCAGACCGCTGATGCTCTCCGACATGGGCGTAGTGCCGTCCCAGCGCCCATCGTGTATCTACCGAACGGCGACGAAATCGGCGATTCCTTTGAGGGCCACGTCGACGGAATACTCTCAACATTATTCATACAGGACGGCTATGTTGCTTCCGCTTCATACGACGGTACCGTTCGATTCTGGAATCCCGAGTCCGGCACACCAGTCCTAATGCCATTTACGAATCATCCCTCCTCGAAGGCCATAACCTCGCTGGCGTTTTCGAACGACCGCATGCTTCTCGTTGGCGGCTCCCGAGACGGGGATGCGTCGGTTTGGGATATGAGGAGTCACGATATACTCACGACTTTCCCGCACAGCGACGCGGTCACCTGCGTTGCACTGTCTCCGATGGGCACGATCTGCATCACTGGTTGCAAAAACGGAACCGTCGCATTTTGGGATATCCAGAGTCGGCAGGAGTGCCGTACCCCTTTCCGTGGCCACACAGAGCGAGTAACCGCCGTGATATTCTTGGAGGATGGTGTCGCTGTATCTGGCTCCGAGGACAAATTAGTCTATATCCACCACATATCTGGACACAGCGAAATCCTAGTTCGCGCGCAGAAGCTCATTTACTCCCTCGCCATGGTGATGGAGCCTCGCATTCTCGTGGCAGCCTCCTACAGCTGTATCACTGTGTGGAACCTTTCGGACAAGAACGTCCCAAGTGACGCTATTTATCTGGCCCAGAATTCCCAAGAGATCGAATCTGTTGCGGTTAATGGAACCCACATAGCAGCAGGGGTCGGGAAGAGAATCGAAATCTGGGATTATCTGACTCGAAAACGCGTTCTCGAACCTCTCGCCGGCCACACAAAGGCGGTGACTTCTGTCGCATTTTCACCGGACGGACGGCGCCTGGTATCGAGTTCAATCGACCGTTCTGTACGCGTATGGAATCTGGGTCATGGAGAAGATGTTTCTCTTGGTGGTTTCCCAGAAGGCTCCGAAATAGAACATACGGGATGGATTCGGGGACCTGAACCGAAGAGAAACTTGATACTTTGGGTTCCAGACTTTTATCGTCGGCGTTTATGCTGGGGGAGAACCGTTGCAGTTATGGACGGAAAGCCATCCGCGTACCTCACGGTGAATGAGACGCTGCTGGGCAAGCGATGGTATAAATGTCTTGTTTGATTCTACTGTCGATCTACAGTCTTGGAGATTTTATAGCTATTTCACAAGGCAGATTACGGATTGCTCACAACACGGATGCAGTGTGCCAGAAGTCGACCTTCGACAGTTGGAAGCTGAACGTTGACCGGGCCGCTGATGACGGGGGGTTTCTTTTCGCACTTGCGCTTGAGATTAAAATACTGGGAATTTATGTACGAGCCACGAATTTCTGGTAGATGTTGCATCGACTTGGAACTCTGCTTCTGAGGGTTGGCTCGGCTGAAGCCGAGGCCGATTAAAGCCGACGGTGCGACCACGTCACCCACTCTTCGTTTTCACCTCCACGGACCAGGATGAATCCTCCGAGCAATCTCTAGGCGTGTACCATGAATCATGCTCGCATTGCCTTCTATTAGACGACATGCCTCCTTCGCCTCCTTTGCCCGCTCACTCCGTCGATATTCTACCTTCGATGCCGGTGCAATCGAGCGCCTGAAAAAACCGACACGGGGAGGCCAAAATCTTTCTCTACGATACCGCAGACTAGAACAATCCCTTAGAGGGAAGGAGGCGCTACAACGGGACATAATCTCTCGAGAACCCGATATCGCTGTCGATTTCCGAGACTCTTCCCCGACAACACCGACTGGGAAAACGAAGCACTATTTTCACGGCCGCAAGATCCCCCAACAGCCAAAGCCGCCAGAAGCAGACGGTAAACTCTCGTTCTGCTTGCTCTGAGCTCGAAACTTATGTATCTGCTGTCAGAGTGCTGCATGTCCGGCTGCGCTGTCTGCGTGTACGACCTCTACGAGGAATCACTGGCAGCATACAAGGAGTCCCTGGCAGCCTTCAGGATGACGTTGGTCTCTGACGGCATTCCCGAGGAGTCGTGGCCGAAAAGCGTTCGTGCAGGCGATACGACGGAGCGGAAGAAGCCTGTGTCGCTGAGCGCATTCGAGGAGTTGGAGCGGTCGCTGAAAGCAAAGAGAAACGCTGCAACTGAGTAACTACGCGTTTGCCTTGATGTATCTGATGAATCTGCATTGATCTTTGTATCTTCCTGTAGAACGGCTCAGTTGGTGAATAGAATTCAGCGGCCGACAAGTTTAATCTCGGAGCTTTACGAAAGTCTACGATGGCTCGCATTCAGTAAGCGATAAACCAGAGAGGCTTGTAATTCATGGTATATTCAATAATCCTGCCTGACACCTACACAGATGCTGCTTTTCGCGCGCTGTTATTTGTCCGTGATCCATGGATTCGGTCCATATCAAATGTGGCTGCGTGTCTTCGACCGAATGTTCTCGTCGGTTGGCGGCCCCCGCGCAGCTCCGAGGGAACAACTGGCTCTGGGAGGCTTCTCAGATGGTTCAAGAGTCAAGTCGGCGACTATTCGAAATTCTTCGTATTCTTACCGAATGCTATCAACAGATTCCATCTCGACGACTGGGCCTCGTGATGACGAAAAACCGCGCGAATACGCTCTACTATATACATAACTTACGAATTGATCTCGTTCGAAACCTATCACAAGAACGACGGTTCTGGTACACTGATTTCGCGCGCTCGAACGGGGTATAACGCGGAACCAGATACCCAATGTTCTTCCAAATTTTCGAGCGTCTTCAAGGCTGTCCCAGCGCGCAGCCAACAGCGTCTCTGGAACTCCCCTCGGGAAGTCAAGGCTCGGGGCCTTCTTTCTTCTAATTCACAGAATAACCCGAATTATGCTCAAAACATCTGACTCCCGGTACGCCCAGTTTCGACGCGAGAGAAGATGTGCGAGCTAAGAAGGTTTCCAGTATTATTTGGCCCTCAGAAAATTGCGGCCAACAACGTAGTCGGCGATGATTTTGGGCAGGTGGCTGATCGAACGGACTCTGTCTCTCGGTTGGAAAAATGTTCAGGCACTTGTTGGGCGTTTGGTTGACTCATAGCAAGCTATATTTGCCAAGATCCGGCGGCCTGCTGGCCATCAATCAGTCTAGAGGCCTAGATCTGGTGTACGTCGTTTAGGTTGTGTTGACGACTTCTTACTATTCCCAGCTGTGCGCAGGCGGCCGGTCGCCACCATTGTTATCAGCGCCCAGTTTATTTGTTTAGGATCCGGTTACTTCCATTTCTCTTCAGTTGCGGATCCAATGTAGCTACTATTTGCTTTCAAGCCCCACCGTCGTGGCCAGCCATAAAACGTTCGTGACGGCCGCATGTGATATTTTGGTCATTTGCTGATTTGTTCACTTCTCTCACCCCGCTTTCCGTTCCCCACATTTCGCCTTTTTGGGGTGCGGGGCAATGCGGGGTGCATTGAATAGCGTGATTGGGCGTGATTGTGTGGTGCGGCAAACTAATAAGCGGCCATCTTGTGTCTGGTCCCGTGGGTACTGCACAACTGATCTCAGTGATGAACCACAAGGAAGCACGTCCATTTGCATACTTACCGCGCTTGCGGTACCGCGGTCTTCGTGTGTTTCCGGCGATTTTCGTGAGCAGCTGACCTCCTGTCGCGGCCTGTCGCCATTCTTCAACATCATCTCGAAGGAAAAAATGGCGCCCGCAAACTGGTATAAAAGGGGGGCCGTTGAGACTTGCAAAGACAGTCACTTGTGCACTTCTTCGCGAAAATGGTCCAAATCACCCGTTTCCTCACCGTCCTCTCCGTCGCCGCCGCTGGCCTTGCTCTGACCGTCAAACGCGACGCTTGCTACCGTTGAGGCCGACATCGCCAGGATTTCCACTCAAGTGACCACCCTGGACAATGCTATCGAGGCGTACCCGCTCACCGGCGGTACCCTCCTCAACGCACTGACCATCCACACGGATGCTACAACTCGTACGTTCTACCGTCTTCATCAGGACCGCCAACGCTAACGATGATTCAGTCATTACCACCTTGAACGGTGCCGTCACCGACGTTACTGCCACCAGTCAACTGTCCGAGGCTGATGGCCGCACCATCTTGTCCTCCGTGGAGGCCATCGAGCCCACCATCTTGGACGCCCTCACCAACATCGTCGTCAAGAAGCCCGCCTTTGTGCGTGTTTATTTCTCCCTGCTCGCTGGGCCAGAGAGGCTGACTACTTCCCTCTTCCTCCAGGCTGCCCTCCCTATTGGCGGACTCCCCGCACTCATCCTCCAGGATCTCAAGAACCTGAAGACCGCCACCGTTGCGTTCGCCAATGGCCTCGTCAGCATCGCCCCCGTATGTTGATAAAATTTTCCTCCCCCACCATACAGCACGCTAAACTGATATTGCTTTCATGTAGGCCGACCTCGTCGCGGAGGCTACCCAGCTGTCCTCCAATATCACCGCGGCCTTCGACCCCGCCATTGCTGCCTACTCTTAAGCGGCTGTTCGCATAACGGGGGTTCAAGGGTTGGTATCAATAGCACTGTATTCAGAAATTCAATTATTTGCATCGTATATTGGGTAGTTTTGACTGTTGTTTCAACGCTGTCGCTGAACGTCGAGGGCGCAGACTGACAGTTGCATCGCGCCGAAAGGCGCCGAGATCAATCAATCAGAATTGATCTTATCACTGCTTGCTTCTGACGCCCATGGCCAAACAGCAAAATGTCAAGAACCCTGCTCCCTCGGCGGAGGATGAAGCGCAAAAATTGGCGGAAGCGGAGAGGCAAAAGCTCAAGGGACCTTTACTGAAATCTCTCATCGACACCCGACGCGCACACGCCTGGCAGCTACATTCGTGGCCCATGGTATCCGGTCTCACCCAAGTTTGTCTCCGAGTTAACCAATCATCGTCTACGGTCTATCAGGAGAAATTTGTCGTTCGGAACCGCTCAAAGCTGCATCTTCCCCGCTCATACCTGGCCAAGGACGGAGAGGACGTCCAGACAGTCTATCCTGGCACGGATCTCAATCAGTTTGTGCACCAATACTATCTCGAGAAGATCGATCCCCAAAGCGTGCCCTGGGTGAACTTTGTCCACGCAGACAACGTCGTGGCGCGTCGGTAGGCTGGATCTGGGGCTGTCTGGCGGTTCTTTTGGTCTAATTTTGTGTTCAGACACGAATTCTTGGGTCCAGATCCCCGGATTGCCGGCTACGAAATTGACGGCGGTGGAAACGTTTTCATTCGATGGTGGGATGGGTTTCTCTCCGACCAATGGTCTGGAACGCAGAAATGGAAATTAGAAGTCGTTTGGGACGACGACGCCGATGCGTGGGTTGAGAAGACTGGTTAATATCGGCCCTATTTCCGCGAGTCAGTCTATTCGTGCAATATATCTCATTCAGACATAGATACGCTTTCGTTTACTTCTAGGGCCCTTTGCATTCCCAAAAGTGTTTTTCTCAGCCAATCCACCACAGCGAATAACCTGGAATGTCGGGGTCCGAATTTCAAAGCCGACAGGTGATATGTGACCGACATGCAATAATTCAGAGACATATTATTTGATGAACCCGCTCCAGTGTCTTGCAATCGTGCCTCTCACAGATTTCGTACGTAACTTCTGTGCGAAGCCTGCCGTCAGCGGCCTAAATAGGGCGACAGCTTCCTCGTGCCTTCACACGCGCACCTTTCGTCCTCATCCAATCCAATGGCCAGTCATGCTCTACTCAACGCATTCAAGACTAACAAGCCGGCATTCGGCGTGTGGCTGACCAGTCCAGGCTTCTTCCATGCCCGCACCGTCGCCCAGGCTAGCCCAAAACTCTCGTGGGTCATGGTCGACTGCGAGCACGGCCTTACCTCCCTCAACCCCGGGCTCTCTGAAAGCATAGCGGCTATTCACGGCGCGCGTCCCGCAGATGCCCCGAGTGCACTTGTGAGGATCCCGGCGACTGGTGTGAGCACCAGCACGGGCTGGCAGATTAAGCACGCTCTTGATGCGGGTGCACGGGGGATTCTCGTTCCAATGGTGCCGCCGTGTTAACATTTCACTCTTCATATATCATCTGATCTTCGACAACAGGTCTCCACAGTGGAAAAGGCCAAAGAGATAGTCGCCGACAGCCGGTTCCCTCCCCACGGCCGGCGTGGGTTCGGGAGTTCGTACACTCACGGAAATTGGGGAGTGTCCGTTTCCGAATACCTGGCTGGGGCCAACGATTCTATCGTCGTGATGGTGCAGGTTGAGACTAGAGAGGCTCTCGACAACTTCGAGGAAATCTCTCAGGTTGAGGGCATCGACGTCCTTTTCATCGGGCCGTATGATCTTTCTATTTCTCTGGGCTATCCGGCGCCATCTCCGGATCCCCATCCCGAGGTTGAAAAGGTCATCCAACACATTCGGCAGACTGTCCAAAAGGCGGGGAAGAAATGGTAGCCTCGTTCGCGTTTTAAAAGCCCAAACGGCACTGAGTGGTTTCGGTCTAGTGCGATCTTTTGCATCAATGGCTCCCAGGCCGCCAAACGAGCGGCTGAAGGGTTCGACATGGTCAGTCCCACCTGTATTCGTTGCCCGTTCTCCCACCGATGCTTGAGAGTAGATTAACGTGACAAGTGACATCGGAGCCCTCTCTTCGGCGATCTTTGAAAATATGGAGGCAGCCACCACCAAGCTCTGAGTCGAATGCTCAATCTTTAGTTCTTGTTTAAATAGCAGTGTAAGCTACAACGCTGTCAGATCCTGATCTAGGTCTGATAATGATGATACAGTTGTGTAGATCTATGTATACATTCGCTGTACATGTACTCGAATACAAATATCTAGCAGCTTCGGAGATACATACGTCAAGGCCACTCAACTGTGTACACCGTTGACAGTTCCGTCGAGACGATATAGGTGGAGAATACCCCTTGACCTTGACTCTGCACGTTTTGGCTGGTTGGAAGCCGACTGGACGAAAGTGCAGGATCGCGAAGGTTCAGCAGATGCCGCGAGATGATAATGGACGATATTCTGCGGAGTCACTGAGCAAAATAGCAGCGATGGTTGCGGCGGACTCACATATTCGTAGCGGGTCGCCGCGGCACCCCGGGTATACGGCTTCCGATGGTCGTCAGCTATTTATGGCCGCATTATGTTGCTCAAAAGACTTACCCCACCCATCTGAATAGGGAACGGATCAGCGTAACCCAAGGAGAATCAACAAACTCACGATGAAGGTCAAGATATTGGATACATTCGCGAACAGCACCACGCTAGAAAATAGCATTTAGCAACGAGCGGGTACCCATCAGAGTCCGTCGTACCCGAAGTATATGGAACCTATGCAAAAACCCATTAGTCTCCGCAATTACCGCCGGCTATCGCGACGTACCATCACGGAGCAACACATTGAGTAGCTGCGCCCCAGTCGAGTATTGTCGACTCAGCGCTTTGTAAAGGGTCAGGAAAAATATAAGGCAGTCGAAGACCCCCATCGAAGCCCAGGCGATGATGAGGCCAGTACTCCTGCATTTAAATTCAGCCCAGGAACAATTGACAGATAGAAGGAACGCACTGTGCGGGGGTTATCTCGTAAGTGCATCCGATGTTGTTGCGTAAATTAGCCCCAGGCCATAGGTTCACTGTCTTTCCGGAGAAGACGGTGCCCCACTAGATAATCGCTGAGCAAAATAAGCGCGAGACGGAGACTGAACACACAATGCAGGCGCCAACAGCACCAGCACTGATGCCAAGGACCAGTCCAAGAACGCGGTTATTGCGTTCATATAGTGCGTAAGTGCGCAGAATCAGGATGACTGGTAGGGAGGGTGACACAGAGGGATGAATATTTTTTTGACAGATAGAAAAATGCAGCGAACCTCCGATGATCATTTGTGTGGCAATGATAAACCATTGATGGTAGTATTCCAGCTGTCGACATCTGAATAGAAATAAGAAGGGCTGTGAGCCGGGTTTTAGTTCGGAACTGATGCAGACTGTACATCTGTGTCGTGTCATCTCCATGTCAGTCAGTCCTTTTGCCTCTTTGCCCGCGTTCTTACCGTGGTTTTCTCTGGGCTACCGGGAGTGGTCCAGAACCTTTGAACGACTACCGGGATATTTCCCAGCAATGTCCCGTAGCGATTCAAGAAGAATAGAAATTTCGACAGGGAGATACGAGCTCCCCAGTATCTCGATATCTCCCAGTCGAGCGTTAAAAGAAAGTCATAGAAGAGGAGCGCTGAGAAATCAATGAGACACGCCGATCCGTCTCACTGGAAAGGACCTACTGAACGAAATAGCGCCTAGATAGTAATTGACGTGCCTGCTGCGGGGATCAGCTATGATTCTGTGGAATGGGATGCACTGACAGCTCTGTCGAAATCTCTGATGCGTCCATGAGTATGTATGGAGATGCGGCATAGAGGTCGCTAGTCGCGGAGGGAAAGAGAGAAGGCCCGGCCAGCGGATGCCTCGGGTGCTGCGCCATTTAAAAGAACGATGATTCCTGGACGATTTTTCCCAGGATATACCATATCACAACAGATGTGATTGCTGGCTATTATTACTATTATTCCCCGGTAGTGCTAATAGGGCAACAGAGGTCTCACGGAATTTGAATGGTGTGAATCAAGTGCAGTATTTCTCGCCATGCTCTTACTTACAAAATCCGGGGAATTCTCTCCGAAGATAGAATTTAGTCCCCCTTGACCAAAATGTTCTCTTTCATGCTCTCAAAAATCCAGAATTCACTCCGAGCATGCAGAAATTTTCTCTTCCGCCTCCAAAAAAATCACCCTCTTCCTCCATCGAGTTTTTCACACATGCGTGTTGATCGATGCTTGCTGATCCTCGTAGACGCGACCAGACACGTGATGTGAAACTTTTGCTTCCCACAACCACGACAGATACAGCCAGATTAGAGTTTGGTTGCTTGTTACCTCCGTAGCTCATTCACTAGACCATTTCCATCCTTCGGACGGCATTTACTTCCGCCCAAAGATCACACTGTCATCGTATGATAACAGGTTCTTAACTTAATATGACCAAGTGGGGTAAGGTTTTTTGACATTTGCATCTCTCTGAGAAAATGCTTCGTTGCGCGGGATCGCGCTTATTAGGGTCTATCAACACCACCACCTCGTCGAGGCCGCCTGAAAGGAAGGCGCAGGTCAGGTAAGTCATTTTTTGGTCTTCACGGACACTGCTGACTTTCGAGGCCAAGCTAGCTGGAGGTGACCGGAACGTAGGTCCTTTCTTTGCCAGAGGACCACAAGAACACACGAGATGCATACGGGATCGTCATCCAGGCGCGGGTCCCGCCCCCGCCCTCGATCTTCTTCACCACCTCCCGAACGAAGACTGAGACAATCCAAGTCGAGCGAGTTCCTGCACTCTGTGCGCCGAAGGCTCTCACTCAAAAACATCCACTTTGGACTCGGGCGTGCTAGCACCGACGAATCGGAACATCCTTCTTTGCGCGCCCCAAATACCTCGAATCCCCCGTTCCAGCCACCTGTTTCCCACCTTCCGAAGTGGCACTTCCTCGGTAATCGATCTAAGCGCAGTTTAGTGGAAGTGCCTCCGATGCCGCCGCTGCCCGTGGACTTGGAAGAGCAGCTGATGCAAATTGACGGCGAAATTGATGACCGGGCGATGGAGGGAATTGTCAACCACGCGGCGCTGTACCCTGATCTCAGCTATGCGAACTCCCCCGGTAGCGACCCCTACTCCAGTTCGCAGTCGGCGGACTCTAGCTCCCAATATGGGCGGCCAATTCTCCGTGATCCTTTTTCCCAAACGCATGTGCCGCGTACATGGAGTCCGGAGCCTGTCGGGCCCACCGACATCTCCGCAAGTCACGGCCTGAACAAACACTACAATGTTCCTGATAGCTGGGCGGTTAACAGACCTCGGCGAGATCCTGACGGGGAGTCTACGTCAGACAACGGCCACCCTGATAATGTGGCTGAGCTCCCTCGCTGGAAAATCCGAATATATGGACCGGACAACAGTGATCACATTTTACGGGTCACAGCCAAAGATACGGTTGCCTCGTTAACTCCCCAGCTGAACGCGAAGCTTCCTCCTGGGGAGGAGCGTGAAGCACACGAATTGTACCTCAAGGAACGGGGACGAGGTCAGTGTATTTCCTTTCCAATACCATTTCGATGGAAATTGATTACCGCAATAGAACGGGTTTTAAAGCAAAGCGAGCGTCCCGCTAATATTTTAACGCGTTGCCTGCAGCAGGCCGGATATGATGAGTTCGACGGTGATGGTGGAACTGGGAGAGGCAGCATTGGGATACCGAGCGTACCGTTTTTGCTGAAGTTTGTATATCGCAGCCAGTTCTTGGGACCTACGGTGTGTTGTGCACTGCCGTGCTACCTTCACGCGATATTGACTGTTTTTGCAGGACGCGGAGCTTTCATTCAACAATCTTGTGTACATCAATCTCGCGGGGCGCAGTCTAGTCACCATCCCCGTTGTCCTGCATCGACACGCCGACACAATCGTATCGCTCCGCCTGTCCCGGAATCCCATGATTGACATTCCTCTCGATTTCATACAATCGTGCACCGCCCTCAGCGAGCTTTATCTTTCGCACATGTGCATGAAAAAGCCTCCGCACAGCGTTGCCCACATCGCAACCCTGACACTGCTTGATCTATCCTCAAACCGCATCGCATCGCTGGATGAAGCGGCCTTGGATGAGCTCCCGCGTTTGACGACGCTGGATATCCAGAACAATCGCCTCGAAAGACTTCCGCGGGCGCTTCCTCGCAGTCTCCTCAATCTCAACATCTCCAACAACAAATTCGATGCATTCCCGGTCAACGTAACCGAGTTGGCCCACCTCTCTCGATTGGACATATCATTTAATACCATCTCGGAGCTGCCCCGAGAAATCGGCCGCCTCACACGCCTGACGAAGCTTGTCATAGTCGGCAACCAGATTTCGGCATTACCGAACGAGTTCGGTAATCTCGCCCTCCTCTCCGAACTCGATTGTAGGAGGAACCAGATCGCAGACCTGGCAGTCGCGTGTGGGCTTCCGGAGCTCGCGTTCCTGAGCGCTGACCACAATAACCTACACACCCTGGCCTTGCCACTGGGACCGCGCCTGCAAGCGCTGGATGTCTCACACAATGATATCACCGAACTTCCTCTGGGTCGGGACACGTTTACGCTTCCCTCTGCCCTCACTTGTTTGGATATTTCGAACGCCAAACTTTCGGTCTTGGACGAGGGCACACTCTCTCAACTGCCCTCCTTGCGGAACCTGAGACTTGATCGCAACTTGTTTCGTACCCTCCCCGAATCCCTCGGAGATCTCAAGTGGCTCGAGAGTCTGTCTTGTGCGGACAATGCGCTCAGCAAGCTTCCGGAGAGCGTGGGGAAGCTGCAAAAGCTCGAGTCGCTGGACTTGCACAACAACAGTCTCACTGCACTGCCGCCATCGCTTTGGAATTGCGCGTCCTTGTTGCGGCTCAACGTGACATCGAACCTGTTGCTGGTTTGGCATGATCCGCCATCCTCCATACCCGATGAACCTCCTCCAATCCCCATCGGAAGATTACTCCCCAGTCCGACCTTTTCCCCTCGCAGGCCTTCCGTTTCTAGCAGCCCGGACATTCCACCACTCGCCCACTCCCTCGAGATGCTATATCTTGCGGAAAATTCGCTCACCGACGAGAGTTTGCATCCACTTATGATTCTCAAAGCGTTACGGGTCCTCAATCTCTCTTTGAACGATATTCAGGAATTGCCTTCCGATTTCTTCAAAGATCTGACGCAATTGGAGGAAGTATTCCTCAGCGGTAATCGCTTGACGCACATTCCGAGTCAGGATTTGCCTCGGCTCGAGCGGCTTTCGACTTTGTTTTTGAACGGTAACCATCTCCAGCATTTGCCGCACGAGCTGGGGCAGGTGAAGAGTCTCGTTCTTCTCGACGTGGGCAACAATCTGCTCAAGTATAACATCAATAATTTGGACTACGACTGGAACTGGTGGGTTGGATCCTGTGCTCTTTGGCCGTATACTGATCGTGCTTGCAGGAATTTCAACAAGAACCTCGTGTATCTCAACTTGTCCGGCAACGAGAAGCTTCAGATCAAGTCCGATGTTTCCGGCCACGGGCGACCCAGCATTTCTTCCATTCAGCGACAGTCGCTCGCTGGTTTCTCGGGGCTGCCGCGTCTGCGCGTCTTGGGTCTCATGGATGTTACCATCACGAACACGGGGATGAACACGGGCTCAGACATCCCAGATGAGACTGACGATCGCCGAGTGCGAACCTCTTCATCGCTCGTGAATGGTCTGTCGTATGGCATCGCAGACACCCTCGGGAAGAACCGCCACCCGCACATGATGGATCTGGTTCACGAATTTCGAGGACTTCAGAAGGACACTGTATTCGCGATGGTGAGTCTGAGCGCCAGGTACACGCATAGTACTATGCTCAACTTGTTCATAGTTTGGTCGATCCCACCCAGCGAACCAGACGGTCGCGACCACTTGCAACGGCCTCCCAAAATATCTGAAAGACAACTTCATTCGCGTTTTCATCTCCCAACTCAACTGCCTTGACCGGCGCCGCGCAGAGGGCGTCCCAGACGCTCTGCGACGCTCGTTCCTGAAGCTGAATCAAGATTATCACGACTTGCTCTTTGGGGCTGTACGAAAAATGTCGCTGGCGGGGACACCTGCCGCTGAAGCATCGATCGTGAACCATGGCGCCTCGGGCATCGTGGTGTATATTATCGGGAAAAAGATGTACGTCGCAAACGTGGGCAATGCGCTTGCGATTGTCTCGCGGGGCGGCACCGCGCACCCTGTATCCCGCAAGCACGAGCCCTACGATCGAGCAGAGACTGCGCGGATTCGCGCCGCCGAGGGCTGGATTTCCCCAGCAGGTCTGGTGGGCGACGAGCTGGACATCTCGCGCTCGTTCGGATTCTACCACCTCCTACCAATGGTCAACGCCCGGCCAAATATCTGCGAGTACGACCTCTCTAGCAGGGACGAGGTGATCATCATCGCAAACCGGGGGTTGTGGGATTATGTCGAGTATCAGACCGCAGTGGATATTGTGCAGCGAACGAAACCGACGGCGGCAGCGCAGAAGCTGCGGGATCTGGCCATCAGCTACGGGGCCGAGGGCAGCACGATGATCATGGTCGTGTCGCTCGCGAATCTGTTCCACGATAAAATTGACTCAGTGCCCGCGGATCGACCAAGACGGCGCGGCATTGGAGTCATAGACCGGACCCTTGACCGGTTGAAAGACGAAGTACCGCCACCGGTGGGGCACATCGCTATCGTGTTCACCGACATCAAGAGCTCGACGCATTTGTGGGAGGCCACGGCGTCTGGGATGATCACCGCTATCCACCTGCACAACAGTCTCCTGCGTCGATATTTGCGGACCTGTGGCGGGTATGAGGTGCGCACGGAGGGTGACAGCTTCATGTGCTCCTTCCCCACCGTCCTCGCTGCCGTATGGTGGTGCCTCACGATCCAGGTCGAGCTCCTGAAGGTATCTTGGCCTCAGGATATACTCGAGTGTCCTGACGGTAAGGAAGTCTACGATGTGGAGGGCCGGCTCATATATCGTGGACTCTCTGTCCGCATTGGCATCCATTGCGGCTCGCCTCTCTGCTCAACGGACCCCGTTACGACTCGCATGGATTATTTCGGGTTGATGGTTACACGCGCAGCGCGCATTGCGAGCGTAGCGGCTGGGGGGCAGATCATGTTCAGCGCCGACGTGTTGAACGAGATAAACGCGCGGGTCTTTGGGACCGAGCCCGCCACCGAGTATTCAGACTCTCAGACAAAGGAGGCGATCGATGCCATTCGACAACTGGATCCCGCCGTGGTGTCGGTGGGCGAAAAGAAACTCAAAGGCCTGGAAGCGCCCGAAATGCTCTCTTTCGTGCTGCCCGCAGCGTTAATCGGGCGGAGGAGCCACAACGAGCCTACCGTAGTCAACAATCCTGCGCGCGCGGTCAATCCGGGATTAACTACCTTACGCAGTCCCTCTTCCGGCCATTTTGACATCATACAGATTCGGGAGCTTGCCCGGCTATGCGCGCGGCTAGAAATGGCCAGCGCAGATCCAGAGTTATTCTCCATGCGCAGCGAATCTGGCGTGCTCACCCAAGACCTGGATGTTCTGCTCCCTCAGAATACAGACATGACGGATACAGAACTGTCGACGATTCTGTATTCCCTGGCGGTCAGAATCGAGAACGTTGAGACTGTGTTACGAGGCAGGTCCAACTCTACCTCATTGACTACCAAAAGGGATCTTGTGGCTGCGCTCCGGAACTTGGACGAACGGACGTTGCGAGAGGTGTGGTCCATGTTTTCCCGCTAATATTTTGCATCATCTGGGTATATTTGTTGTATATAGTGTAGTTCCGTTTGTTGTATCGATCATAGACTGTAATAGTAGCGCAAATATCTGGTCATTATCTTTGCTGGAAGCAGAATTCAGTCCGTAGTAGACGCGATATACTTCGTTCCTTGCCTTCCAACTCCTTAGTATTTACTGCCAAACGGTCACACTTTCCTTGTTCCTCCATTTCCATTTTGTTAGCAACTTACATGTCACTCAGCGTCGTCTCTGAACACGTTCGCCGAGAAAGTCCGTCTCTTAGAAATGATGCAGCTTCACCGCACAGAATTTGAACAGTCACTTTCCGCTCGAGGTCAAATTCATAAACCGGAAATGTCCCTCTGATCGGCGTACAAGGATGATATTCAACCTATTTTTCAGCCTTGTGCAGGACTACTTCCATGTCGACCGCTCTCTGCTTTGATACCGTGCCTGCCGCCGACACGGATAGTGGCAGATCAGCGCCTCCTCCCGCGTTCCACAGCTTCCCATTGTTTCCGGCAATCGCTCATCCGGGTACAATAGGGCGTCCCAGCTGGAGCGTTTCACACTCGCGCATCATGACGCACAGCTTGCAGCGCTTATCCTGTTCACCGCTCTCCGACTGGCAACAATCAAAATGATCCCCCCGCGCACTGTACAATAAAAGACCACAACCGAAACGAGTTCCCGCTTTTCGACTTCGTTCCGTTCGCCATCCCGTTTTTTTCTTTTCTTTTTGACTTCCCATTCATTCCCGTTTCCCAAACCTTGTGCCTTCAGCGCGCAGAGTGGCAAGCAAACTAGAATGAAGTTGCTCACTGCGTTGTGTGCGGGAATTCCATTGTGGGCGCTAGCGCCTGTGTTTCTGTTCTCATTGCCGCAGGGTGCGTATGTGGCATTCGCCCGCCTGACGCCAATTCTCTCCCGACTGACGCTCGCGTCTCTCACAGCGTCCAGCGCGCTGATTGTTCCCCGCGGCGACATCAACGCCAGTCTCATTCCCACGACATGCCTCTCGGCATGCGAGCCAGTGCTCTCAATTCAGTCTGTAAGTCCGTCCCTACGTATCCAGTCCCTTCCATTTTATCGTACAGAGTCGCTGATCATAAATGGTTGGTTTTGACTTTCAGAAATGCGGGACCGACCTCAAGTGTCGCTGCACCGAGGCGAACGCACACAGTTTTGCGGACTGCATCGACTGTGCGGTCGGTACTCAGCCTGATTCGCTCGCGCAGAGTGTGGGACAGAATGTGCTGAGCGGTGAGTGGTCAATTTCCAACTTCAACTTTGAACAATCGCTCATGATACCCATAGACTATGTCAACGAATGCGCCAAACTCGATGCTCCGGTCTCGTCGCTTACCCTGTCCTTGGTCAGCGCTAGCCCCACCGCATCCTCGGAGGTAAGGACGAACGACGCGCTGATTGACGCGCAACGTTCGCATACAGTCGTGTCAGGATTTGTTGCCCTGCAATTCATCTTCCTTCTCTTCGGGGGATTTGCCGCGCTGTAGAATTCTGGAATAGAGATCTGCAATGTATTCATCATAATTGATAAAAATTGGAGTTCCAATTGAAAAATTCACGCTGGTCTGGGAACGGAGTGGAAATGAACATAGATTGAATGCAGGGTGAAGTACAATTTGAACAACAGTGAGTATAGTGAGATACATGCATAAAAAGAATCTACTTCGATGATACAGAGGCATACGGACATATTTAGCAAAGCAATAGTGGGCATGGGATGAAACCAAGGAGAAAGGTCAAATCGAATCCCAGACGAGAAACTGTATTATCCGCTCACCACGCACGCTCAACCCCGCGCTCCAAAAGCCCCGCAGCCGCGCCGCCCAGATCCTCCTCGTAAACCCAGAACTGCCCCACCCCGCGCGCGGTGTTGTACGCCTCCAACGCGACCTCGTCGAGGCCGTCACACTCGGGCTCCGCGATGGGCGCGAGCACCTGGTGCGCCATGCTCGTGAAACCGGAGAACGAGCGCGAGCGCCGGACACGTCGCGCGCGCGCGACGTTGCCGACGGGGGTGTGCGCCGCGGGGACCTTCGAATTCGTGGTGGCACCGGCGCGCACACGATCCCGGAGGGAGAAGGAGAATGTGCGCCGCGGGCGGGAGGAGGTTGGTGGCATATGAACGATGTCGACGGTGGATGTGGTACCGCCTGACACAGCGGTGGTATCGGGGGTGGGCGGTGGCGCAGCGGAGACGTGTGTCACCGTGGGCCTGCGCTGGAAAATACCCGAGACGCGCCCCCGGAGACGCTGCATGGAGGGCCAGGTGCGGCGCCGGGTCGCTTCGGTGTCGTGGTGGGTGGCTGCTGTTGCATGGTCGGCGTCCTCGTCCTCCTCTTCGTCGTCGTCGAGGACGCGGCGCACGGCGCGTATGGGGGCGGTGGCAAAGCGCGCAGCGGAGGGGAGAGTAGGTTCATCACGGGGAGTGGCATCGCGTGCGGAGTTGAATGTCTCGATAATGTCCAAGGGAATGCCCTTGCGCACAGGGACGGCCTGCAGGAAGGGCACGCGCACGTTCCCCGTCATCCCGAACTGCCCGAACTCGGAGGGCAGGTCGTCTCCCGTGATCTCCATCGAACTGGGCCGCGAACGGACGAGTACACCCTTCAGCGAGCTGGTCGGGGAGTAGGGGCAGCCGATGTCGAAATCTGCGTTCTCGAAGTGGAGGGTAACGGGGCTCGGGAGGTCGAGGGCGTTTTGGAGAGTGACGACAGTCGACATGATGGAGGGTGGGGGAGTTTTGGAGTGGCGTACACAGGGAGAGGTGGGTGACTTATATAGTAACGGGGTGTAGCTCGTTATTTGGCCGACTTTCAAAGCTCAACAATGGATGAGCAGAACCGAGGCCACAAGTTGTCCCGGTTAGGAAATCGCCTAACGGATTCCTGCATATTCAGAGCCCAGAACTGGAAAGCAGAACGCTTGAGCTGCCCGAAAAGAACTCGAGGGATCAACTGAGAAATTGACAGCAGTGAAAATTGGAAAGTGCTGGAGAAATCCCAGAGTAACGGGAACTGCTCTGTCGACTGCTCGCCTCGAGAGATTGGATCGACTGGGTCCCGGTATTGATGCCAGAGATGTCGTTCTCTTCACATGGCTTGGTTCCCCGGCTGCTTTGATCCACGAAAAGAAGAAGCCGGCATTCCTTTGTTCATTCTGACCAAAGCGTGAAGGACAAGGCATGATGAGTCCGAAATTAGTACTTCCATCTGTCAGCTTTGGCTTTCGGGGGATCTTGACGCCCTCAAAATAACATTTCGTTTCTCTGGTCCCCGTGAGTCGGTTTTTTGAGCACTTCAGCCCCTCGATTGAATGGACCGGCATCGAGTGCGGAATACTGAAGTAGCAAAAATGTAGAGGAGGAGGAGGAAGCAAGTCGTCCAATACAAAGCAATGCGAGCATGATATGCGCCTAGAGACTCATCCTGCCGTGGACTCAGTGGAGGTGAAAGCGAAGAGTGGCGTGAATCAGTGATGGCCGGCTTTAATCGGCATTGGCTGCCAATTCTTCTTGGCTCTTTCCATTGTGATCTGGAACCGGCCTTGTCTAGGCGTTGCCTCGTACCCGTAACCCTGCGTTCTCGAAGATCCTACTGGGTTATAGAAAATCTCTGCCCTTTGGCCTTGCGTTGGCCGATATTGAGAACAAACAGGATGACTTGGATGCGGCGTCTCGTTTAATCCAGGGCAATGTTGTTAGAGTGCAGTCGGACGTTGGACGATACAGCACCCAAACGCGCTCCTGCATTTCCCGCGCAAGGACTGGTCCAACGCGGACCTACGCACCAAGCTCACAACCGCGTCGGCGGGCTCGAGTTTCTGTACGAGAGCGTCGTGCTGCACTCGATTGGGCAGCTCCGAGTCCCTGCCTTCACCACTGCGATGGCGAGGGCATGGGCGCGGCCGGTATTGGAGTGTTTGTGCGCCGGCCGCGGCTGGAGATCGTGTACTGGGTTCCCCGCGGGTACCACACCCTGCACGAAACAGAACTCGTAAGAGTCTTCGTGCTGTGCCCGCGCCTCACGCACTTCGCCTACAACCCTCTCTCCGGCGGGCTTATTCCCGCGCTCCTTCACCTCGCTCCGCTCCCCGGCAATAATTCACTCACCACCTCGAAATCGGCGACGGTGTGCTGTACGTCTTCGTCCTCCCCGCGCTCGTGCACCTCGTCCCCATTTTGGAGTCTGTCGTTACTCCTCCCCGCCAACACCAACGACCGGGCGCGATCCCACCCCGGGCCCCCCACCTTCCCGCGCCTCACGTACCTTCGCCTCGGCGTCGACCTCAACTCGTCCGTCCCCCCGCGCGTACTGGGCGCTCTCTGCCCTCACGCACCTCCTCGTCCGGCCCACGACAAACGCTCAGGACATTGAATACCACCTCACCGTGCGTGCGTTCCTCGCAGCACACGGGAACACGGTGCGCGCGCTCAGCGCGCGCCCGAACGTGCAGCCCGACTAGGCGTTTGGGGAAGTGCTGGGCTCTGTCTAGCGCTGAGGCGCCTCTGTGCCGGGGAGGCGGAGCTACGCGCGGGTGTGAAGCTGGCGGGTGGACATGTGGTCCACGCGGGGCTGCGCTCCGTCGACGTTTTTGCCTCCCGGGGTCCCTGTTTTTTTGGCGCCAGGGGCCCGGATTCTGGGCGCGTGAATTTGAAGGACGCTTTCCCTGCGCTACGCGCACGCTACATACAAGCCGACTCGCAGTACTAAGATTTCTTTCCCGACTCGCCGCGCGGAGTGGACGAGGAGCGGACTACGTGTTTGAGGAGACGGAGTCTGTGGTATCCGAGGAGGATTCGGATGACTCGGATGTCACGTATGACGAGGGGTCGGAGTCGGAGGACGAGGCGCAGGAGGTCGATAGAGAAGAGGCGCTGGCGATTTTTCGGCGCACGCTGAGTGAATAACGGTTCTTATTGGGGGAGCTTGCGACCCCGATCATAGTATCAAGGTGGTCCGATTTGCGTGTCACGTGGAAAAACGGCGGTTTGGCTTTGTGTACTAAGTCACGAGGTGATTCGCACGAGGGCGCTGCCACGCAGCGCCGGTTCGTTTCGGCCGAAATCTACTGTACTATTTCGATCAATTCGAACCGGCCTGTGCAAGAGGTGAGCGATCTCTGGATCGTGGAAATCGTTCCCACGACCACCCACCCCCCCAAAAAAGGAAAGTGTTTGGCTCAGGCAAATAGCGGCGATCAACGGCATCATATTCTTTGCTTCCACTACTACGCGCTACGCGTCGCGCACAAACTGCAAGCAGATACGTGCTACAACGCGTTTCACGCGATGTATCCGCTAATCCTACCTCTCGTCCAACCCTTCAACCCTGCAAACAGTATGGAAGCTTGACTCTATACATACCGTACATTCTCCGCCAGTAAATAATGCACATAATGCGGATACACTTTCTTGGGGTCCATCAGACACGTCGCGCGATGACCCAACAAATCTTGAGAGAGGACAGGCTAGTGAAGGAACCAGGGAGGTTCAATGTCCAAAGTGCTTGAACTACGTGCTGGGTGCCGCAGATCAGCCGAGCGGCGCCACTGACAGTTTCGTAACATTGATGGCATCCCAAGATCCAGATCTTGCTCACCTCTTGGGCCTGTGACCTGTGACCGCGGGATACGAAATTTAGATTTCGTACTTCGGTCGGGGTGAGCGTGACACTTTTTTTTTTTCGTAAATCGGTCGCAAATTCAAGGCAAGCCCTCACATATGCCTAATTTGTTTTCTAGCTGCCACCAGGCACACTTAGAATGGATTACAGCAATACTTCAGAAACCAAGCCAAAATAGGACTGGACGTCTGTCAAGAACTGTGGTCAACGCAGAGTCGTGAGAGGGAGAGGAAAGGCGGAAGAACCCGATCAGCGGTTTACTTCCGCTCACGTCAAATTGACAGTTGGTGCGAACGCCGCGGCGTCGCTGGCTAACTGCACATGCGCGGAGGCGAAAAATCGGTTTTTTTGAGCCCTTTTCCAGCATTTCTGTGACTTGTTTGAGGGTTTCGTATATGCCTCCGGTGACCTGTGACATGTACGAAAAAATTCGTAAATTTTGGGCCCTGTGACGCGTGACATACGAATTGATCGAAATAGTACAGTATTCAGAGATTGAAATCTCCGAATAATCAAATCCCCAATAACTTAAGCACATAGAGCCAGGAGCCCGCATTTCTCCTTACTTCCCCTCGCCATCCTCACGGTAAGCTTCAAGTACTTCTCATTCTTTTCAGTTGTATTTTATATTTATTCCTCCAAACTTGTGATTGGCCCCTATCTCTTTCTGATCTTATCTTGGACACTGTGCGTAGTTTCTTTAGCCTTGAACTCACTTTTCTCACTTTTGTGGCTCTGTTGGAATACATGTCCATGCCTCCCTTGCCCTTCTGATTCACATTAATAAATTGACTTTAAAATAGGGATCAAACTCCGCCTAATACAGCATGCCTAGAAAGCCTGTTGTTAGATGTCTAGCTAAACACAACAGTCCTGAGGCAAAAAAAAAACTCAGATGAGGATGCAGAAAGCTTGCAGAAGGAGATTCTCCTGGTTGAAAGGGCAAAAATCATGATTCCCTTGCAATGTGTGGACTTCAAACTACTTCTCCAATTCATTCACATTGATTTCCTGGGCTTGGTAAATGGCTGTCAGGGAATTGTAAAGAAGATTTGTTAACTTGAATTTGATGTGTGCATAAATCTTCCATCAGTTGTGTTTGTTCAGTATTAGCAGATGGGATTTTGGATGCACAGGGATACACGCAGTGAGGCACGGGTGGGGATCAGAACAGCCTGGAATGGGGCTGCTGTATAGTTGACAGGTGGCGGGGAAGACTTTTCTTCACCCAATTGATGTTCATGTACTCAACTGTACCATAGGGGCGACAAATGACTTACTTGTGGCTTGGAATTCTATCTGGTGGCATCTGGGCTGGATAGCAAACTTTAACATTCAGTGCAACAGATATTCAGGTATTCATTGACTCTCTTATTGTTCAGGTTGATTGCTTGAATGAATTAAACAGGTCCTCACACACCAGGCCTTTCTTTTGGTGCAATTTCTCGAGTCAAAACACTGTGGTATAGCTTTCCAGAAATCCTTTGGGTGGGCCTGGCTGCGAAGACTCGTTACCGGATCACAGAAAATGCTGGAATGCAGAAAAAAGCCCTGTATTAGCGAGCTCCCCCTTACGTATCCGGGCACCGGAATACAAAACATATTTTCGTTATCATCTTTATTTCCTGCGGGACGCGTTTGTTTTAGGGTATCTGGCATCAGTGCCGCTGTTTCAGGACGCGACGCGTAGATCACGTGGGGCGCAGAAACCAGAATTCAAAATTCCCAAGCGGTGATATTACGAAAGAAAAACCCCAAGAACTCTCGACTTCCAACGGTTGAAAACCACTTCTGAACTAGTTGGTTTGCGTTTGTGAGCAATTCGCCTTGAATTTTTTTTGATGATTTCTTCATTCCCGGAGGTTTTGATCAGTCAAAAGAAAGCCCTTGGAAAGCCTCGGTTCCAATGCCGTCTGCGTCTTTGGCCATGGTCTCTTGCTGAGACTCCTCCGCAACACTGACAACTGACTTGCAAGTTGCAACTGAAGTTAACCCATTGTTACCCGGGCCGTAACCGTGGAGCAGATACGGCACCGGTAATACGGTCACGGTGCCGTATCGTGAGCGGGTTGGGACCCAAATCTGGACTGTGTTGCAATGGTAAAATACAGCAGGCCTGTATCGAGATCTGGATGTTTTGTGTTGAGCCGTTTGGACATTTACGCACCCAGAGAAGTGTATTGATGGTTCTGGTCCGTCAATCGACGTTTACAATCAATACAGACGGTCGAGACGTCCGCACGGTCGCGGCCAGCTTTCTGACCGTACCGTGAAGGACAGGGTCATCGTGCTCGCCAAGGTGCTCGCATCAAAGATCTTCGTATGATACCTGGCGATGACGGCGGTATCCACGCCGCAACCTCCCTCTTCCTTTGCCAGTCTCGCGCCTCGGACGGGTGTGGTTTCTGAGCCTTCCATGCCAGCCACCATGACCCCGACCGAGTACGACTCCTACCCGGACACGCTTAGGCTCATTCCCAGAAGCCGGAGCAGCAACACCTCATCGACCCGCTCCGAGCCCAAGAAGGCGACTTATGAAAACTTTACTCACAACAATAAGATGGCGAGCCCGAAGGCATCCGCCTGGACCGTCGGGCTCACAGGCGTCGTGATTGTCCTGACCGTCGCGATCGTTGCGGTGGGCCTGCTGGTGCACGTATTCCGCGTGCACCACATCACCGATGGCGCGGTGTATACGACTGCACCGCTCGGCACGACGCTGGCCGTCGCGCATCTGTTTTCCGTCGTCGTAAGCATGTCCATACCTGTTGTCATAGGACTCGCCGCGTATTCGCTGGCCGGGCACTGGCTCACAGCGTCGCGCGTTGAAGGCACGGACAGGCCCACGCCGTATCAGTAAGTCATGCTCATTCACCCGAAATATGCTTGACGTGTGGTGGATTCAGGCTCGGGATATTGATGAACACACTCAGCGGCGCGAACCTTTCAGCGCTGTGGGCGAGCGGGAATTATATGCTTGGGCGAGGGGTTCCTGGCGGAAAATCGCTGCATACTCCGCCCATGCTGCGTCACGCCGTCTTCATGCTATTATTTTTCCTTGGCTTGGGATACGGGAGCACGGCCGTGGAAACATGGTTGGGATCCTCGTCGTTGGCGGTCCCGTATCCAGTAACGGAGATTATCCACGAACGGCCTGTTCCCTCGTTTGGGCGGAGAGTCAACCAGACGTTGTGCGACGAGACGAAAGACCTGCCACCCAACAAGCCCTATCAATGCGGAATTATCCGCGGGTGCGTTTTCAGACCCAGCACTCGGCTGCGTTCAAAAAATACTGATTGTGCACTGTAGGAGTTCAGGAAACCCTCAAGCGTCCTCTTCCCAGATACTCACCATGAACGGCCTCTCCAAGACGATCGTCATTGCTTTCACCGACGATTCAACTGCCATCATGGTACCGCCCACCTCCAACCTCGACAGCCGAATAGGGTGGACCGCAACGACGGTTGGTGTAAAATCCACATGCACCAGCGACATGAATCACCTTGGTCCGAACGCAGGGTTGATCACAAACTGTCCCCCGGCCGTCAACTTCAACACGACGGCGCTGCTTACCGATATCTGCAACCCACATCAAGCGCAAATGTACGGGGGCCCGCTGAGCGCTGACGGTGTCCCTCTGGCCTGTGGCGAAAACGCCAACGCTACGTCGGTTCCGTCCCGTATCAGTACTTCCTTCCTTCTACCCTGACATTAACACAGTGAATTCCGATTCGGGGTTGAAATCGTCTCACAGGCCTACAACACCGACAATACCGGCGAATCCCAGTGTGCATGCGTTCCCCCCTCTCATCCGTTCCTTGCTGATGATACATGTAGTCGTGGGCGATACAGGATTCTTCCTGCACGGAAACCAAGGCGGCTTCAACGTCCTCACCTGTAACATAAAGTCGCTCGACGTGACCTACCGCTATTTCAACGGCAGCTACACCCTCGTGGCCAGCGCACCCTCAGATCTCGAGCAAGCGCAGCGCATATCGGACGGGTCGTGGGCGGCGCTGTACTACGTCCCCGTGACCATAGAAGGTGCCGGCCTCTATTCAGGCTCGTACGCCGATGCATTCGGGGCGAAGCTCTCGCTCGTTGCGCTATCGACGACGGCGTATATCATCGAGCCGACGGAGGCAATTCAGCAGGAGTATACGTGGCCGTATATTGGGTCGCGCATCCCGCTGGCACCGTTCCTCCTGCTCTTCACACTCGCGTTCGTTTATTGGTGCGTACCATCCTATTTGCTAGGTCCAATTCAGATGTATACTGATTATGACCTTCGTTGAATTATCCAGCGTATCAGTGGCCACTATTACTTTCGGCGCCGTCATGCAGATCCGCAAGTCGCCGCACACAGGCCTCGCGCGGAGCCGCCTCCTCGACCCCGCAACGGCCATCAGCACGGCGTACGGGCCCGAGGACGCGAAGCTGCGCGCCACGAGCACAGCCAATGAACTCTTTGGGCACGAGACAGCCGCGGATCGGCTGACGATGGCGGTGGACGCTGGCCTGCCGATCGTACGCAGAGGGACACTAACGTCGCGGGTTGAGTACCCGTGATATATTCTTAGTTCGAAAAGAAAAACTCAAATGGGGAGGACAACGAGTTTGGATTAACACTTATTTTTTACAGTATAATCATACGCATGAGGGCGCTCACAGTCCCAGCTGAAGCAACGGATGCATGTCAATATTTCAACTTCGGGCTTCCAGAATCAAGCTAAATCTGAACTTGACGTCCGGTCGGCGGTTCGTGTTACTTGAATCAATTTTGGACTGGATACGTACATGCACTACATACCAGCTACCGATATACCATTTCCATTAATAATTAATACCACAATGTCTTCCTGGCTTGTGCGCCCGAACTCGTATTTTCTCAAGTCCAGTTGAGATAAGGACTGATCATCAACGAAGAGTGGAAGGGTGCATTTGTTCAGCCACGGCGTCCACATATTATACAATTTTTTCAGTTCTACTTGTCCAGACATATCTACCATCCAACGAACCCGCGTCTTGTATACTTATATATATCTAGCAAGTGATTTTCCTCCATTATACGCTTTTTTATTTCCTTTTCTTTTCTGCCCTTCCCGCCTAGTCCTGCCTCCTTTTGAAAGTCGTCTTACATGCGGCGGATGGTGCTCATGAAGCGCGCGCGAGCCGTAACACTCCGCCTCTGGCGATCAAGGAACCGGACGTCTCCGATAACCTCTCCCGATACTGGGCGAAGGAACAGCTTGCTGTGCGAGTGGGCCACCAGTCTCCGACTGAGCGAGAACCGGTCGTCGATCTCCTGGACGGCGACAGTCATATCATCCAGAGTCGGGCGTTCCGCAGCCTGCGCAGCGAAACATCGACGGAAGAAACTGTTGGAGGCGGGGGTGATGTGGAAGGTGTCAATGAAGTGGTGCTCCTCGTCGGCGCGGTAGGCGGCGTAGCTTTCGTCAGATGCGTTGGGGACCAACCAGGGCCGACTGCCGGTGACAATATTGAAAAGGATGACGGCCAGCGCCCATAAGTCTGATTCGCGGGGGGAGTACGAGGCGCCTGCACCTGTCGAGTTCGCACATTCTGTGGAAGGTGATAAGCGTCGGTGGACTGGCATGGAGAACAGGAAACGACATACCAGGGCTCATATATGCGATATCCCCACACCGGAAATCCTCAGCCTTCTCCTCTCTCGTCGCCTTCTCAAAATTCGCAATCCGCAAACTACCCCCCTCTGCATCGCACCAAACATTCCGCGGGCGCAGGTCGCGGTGGTACACGCCCGCGTTGTGGCACTCCGCCACCGCATCCGCCAGCATCAAGAACGACTCTTTTACGAGCCTCGGGCGGTCGACGTACATCTGGCGCTGCAGAATCGAGTTGCTGAGATCGCCCGCTGCCGGGTTTAGCACCAGAAACAGGTATTCGTTGTCGCCGCCCGCCCGCGGGTTGTCGACGAAGCTAAAATTCAGGGTGGTGGGGCGGCGACGGATTGGTGGAGGTCGAGCTCGCGCTGGAGGTCCGCGGCCCGCGGGGACCCAGGCATGGCGTTGCGCATACACTTGACGTCATAGGAGATGTGGGTTGTGGTATCAAAGGCGTGGTAGACCTGGGATGAGTTGTCCGCCTCGGTGGTGAGGAGTTCGACCTGGAATGGCAAGTTAGAATGCATACGATGTCTGAGAGGAGAGCGGGAAAAGACATACGAGTTCGAGGTATCCTTCATCAACGAAGGAGCCGGTGAGATTGGGGAGAGGAGAAGCAGCGCCGGCGCCGCGAGTAGAGGTGTAAGAACGAGACATGCTGGTTGGTGGGCGTGAGCGTTGGTTGAAACCAGAATGAAGCGACTCACAAGATGACGATGAGGAGGCGAAAGGGGGAAACGGCGGTTATGAAGCGGGGGATGCAGCGGTAAGAGTGCCTGAAGCGGGGTAGATATAAGGCAGGGGGAAGTCTAAAGCAAGTGGTAGCAGTAGCAGAAGTGCAGAGAGGTCAAAGATGAGGAGTAATAGATATCGAGCGTAGCTCGAGTGGTTGTAGGAGGAAAGAAAGGTGAAAACAGGAGAAGTGAGACGCGCCTTTATCTTCCGCAGACCAAACACCCAAGTCTCAGAGCGGAAGCAAAATTAATAAATATGTCTCCGCCTCAGCCACACCGAGTCAAAGCCATGACAGAGAAGCTTAAGCCAAATTTGAGCTTGAGTCCCAGGAATTCAAACCAGATATACCGCTCATCGCAGCGGCATTGGTAGGAGGAAGGAAAGGCACAGTGATGGGATGATATCGTGATTGCCGTGATCAGCCGCAGGTGATTCAACCAACACAACTTTGCGGCTCGAGAAATCCCCATGATTTGAGACCTGGTTTCGCGTTGGGGAAAAACTTGAATTTTGATCCAAAAATACTCGCTTAATTCTACTTTCAAGTTCAACCGAAGACCGTCAGCGTTTACTGAGCTCGGTGGGCAACGTTGGCTTTTTGCAAGTGGAACCAAGATCAAGGGTTTCTTCCGCGAGAAAACGTTCGTCTCGCACCACGATCTCTTTCGTGGGGTATCAAACAGGATGGATACGCTTATCTTGAACAAGAATATTAAAGCACGATAGGATGGAAGACTAATAAAAATTGAACTATATTTGGAAGGAACGGAAAATATATGCATAGACTATAGCTCTCCCGGCTCGAGCGTCCCCCTCCGCACAACGGGCAGTCCGATGTCTACCCCCATCGTCAGCCGATCCGCCGCCGTCTCGTGCCCAAACAGCTCGTGCACGGTGCTCGTCGCTCTGCGCTTCGCCTCCTCGGGCCCGTATGCCGTGCTGATCGCAGTGGCAGGATCGAGGATGCGGCTCCGCGCGACGGCGGTGAGTGGCGACCTTCGGGTCTCCGTGACGGCCATGACTGTGATCATGACCACCGATACGCTGTTCGACACACGCATTAATGAACGGTAACCAAGCGGAGCCGGCACGCACCCATAAATGAACGCGAGGGTAAAGAGGATGAGCAACGGCGCCAGTGGTAGGCGCGATCCTATCAAGTTCTGCGTATTTTCCATCCGAAGCGCCTCTACGGGCTCGACGACATATACCGTGGTCGCGAGCGTGACGAGCGAGAGCCGGGCAGAGAACGCGTCGGCGTACGAACCGGAGTAGAGACCTGCGCCATCGACGGCGTTAGGAACGTAGTACAGCCCCGCCCACGACCCGTCCGCGATGCGCTGCCCCTGTGCGAGATCGGAGGGCTCACGGGCCAGCAGCGTGTAGCTGCCGTTGAAGTAATGGTAAGTCACGGCGAGCGACTCGATCTCGCAGGTGAGGAGGTTGAAGCCGCCGCGGTTTCCGTGTAGGAAGAATCCTGTATCGCCCACGACTATAACGAATAAGCAGCTCTGTCGTCAGCAGGGAATCGGAGAGAAGGGAGGGTTCACAGACACTGTTCTAGAGAATTATTGATGTTGTAGGCGGTTGAGATGATTTCGGCTCCCCAGCGAAACTTACTGTCACGGCGTCAGGAGCGAACGGAGGTAATAATACGGGAAGGAACCCACGTAGCGTTGGGGTTTTCTGTACAGTTCAGCGGCACGCCGGTTGGCCCCAGCGGACCTCCATAGAAATTCGCCCCATAGGAATTGCAGATGTCGGTAAGCAGCGCTGTCGTATTGAAATTCACGGACGCAGGACAATTCGTCATCAGCCCCGCATTCGGACCGAGGTTGTGCATGTCGATGCATTGTTGTGACGTTACGCTCGTGCACGTCGATTTCACACCAAGCGTCGTGGCGTTCCACCCCAGGCTGTCGGACAGGTTGACTGTGGGGGGTACCATTATTGCAGTCTGCTGGTCCTCGGTGAAGGCGATGAGCGTGGTTTTGGACAGGCCATTCATGGTAAGTATCTGCATCGATGACTCCTGAGGGTGCCCGGAACTCCTGGTAGTGGATCACATAATCAGCACGAGGAGGGCTTGATTCGGAACGCACGCACCCATGGATGAGACCACATTGGTAAGGCTTGTTGAAGAACGCATCCTTCGTCTCGTCGCACAGCGTTTGGTTGACTCGAACCCCAAACAACGGGAAGGGTCCCTCGTTTATAATCTCCGTCACCGGATAAGAGACAGCCAACGACACCGATCCCAACCATGTTTCTACGCCTGTGATCCCGTATGCGAGAGCGAGAAAGAATAAGAGCATGAAGACAGCATGGCGCAGCATTGGCGGCCGACTGAGGGATTTTCCGCCCGGGGTGACGCCCCGCCTGGCGATATAATTCCCGCTCACCCACAGCGCCGTAAGATTCGCGCTGGAGAGGGTGTTCATCAATATTCCAAGCCTGATTAGTGTGCCGTCAGCTCTCTTTGGGGAAAAATGGCGCGGGTGAACCCTCACTGGTACGGCGTCGGTCTGTCCCGACCCTCGACGCGAGACGCCTCAAGCCACCGGCCGGCCAGAAAATAGCCAGCCAGCCCAATGGTGACAGGTACCGACATGCCTACGACAACAGAGGTCAAATGCGCGATGGCGAGCGTGGTACCGAGTGGCGCGGTTGTGTACACCGCGCGGTCGGCGACGTGATACACGTGCACGGCGAATACTTGCAGCAACAAGCCCAGCACGACCAGCGCCACCGCGAAGACGATTAGCACGCCCGTGAGGATAATCGTCCCGGTGTGGTTTCGCTCTCTGCCCGGCTCAGGGCTCGAGGATTCAGTGATCAGGGCAGATTTTTCGAAATTGGCGCGGTTGGGCGAGAGCGTGGATGAGCTCGTCTGCAGCTGGGTTCGGTGGGGCAGCGTGTGCGCATCTTGGTAGGGGTCGTACTCGTCCGTGGTGAGGGTGGCCATGAAGGTAAAAGCAAGGAATTCTAAAAAGCGCGGGATGCCCAAGCCTGCGCGGCTTTAGTAGGCGCGCGCAGGAATCCCGCATATTTCTGATGGATCGACCAAGAAACGGAAATGATTTTCGTTACATCTTGACGTGCGCCTTGAAACCGGCGCCCATGATTCGCGAGTTGTCTTGCAGCTCGTTACGGTTCTGTCGTTTGAGCCAAGTCTGAGCTCTACAGTGCGTGGGGCATGGGAATCATATGGGATCTGCGAGCTTAGTTTGGTGGGCAGGATGGAGTCCAGAGTCGAATTTACGTGCTTGTACACCGAGAAAATCTCTGGACCGGTGTTCGTTTCGGGCCGTGTCTAGTGTTGCGACTCAAGTCGATCAAAATCAAATTTCTCACGTAGTAGCCGAGGTTGCCGGGGAAAGTCAAATATTCGGTGGTGCAAAAAGAGGGATAACATACTCTAACCACTTTGTGATCTGGCCTCTAGATGTGCCGGAATTCCATCGACTTCATCGACTCGACTCCGGAGTCGAGTCGCCGAGTCGATGGCCTTTTCTCACGAACTATGTGATGCTACCCCAAACCCTTGGGGCATATTAGGTGCCCAATGGGGCTACAAATGCGTCATAACAGACTTAAGATTCACAAATAAAAACTTTAGTTTTTTTTGTGCTCTTGGGTACCGAAAATGTCGCAAAATTAGCATGTGACTGGGGGCATCATTGGATCATTCAACAAGCACAACCTTGGTTCGGCCACTTCGGTGCTCTGGAGTTCCCACAATCAATGTGAGCTGGTCGGCGCGCAAGCGTCGACCGAGCGAACATTGATATTGAGGCACCACTGGGTCAAAAAAAAAAGTCCAAAGTGCCTGTCCTTTTTATTTGTGCCCCGCCGCTTGCCGGCCACTCACTTTCATAATAAGGTAGGCGCCATACGCATCCATCGAGTCACGTGAACCGTGACTGATGGGTGACAGTAACATGGGAAAGCGCGAAATCTTGAGAGGCAAAAAATAAAATTGTTTTTTCCGAGGTCCCGATGAGAACCGAAGAAAAATATGAATTCCTAGCTATGAACAAGCTCTCCGCTGTCGCAAATCTTCCACCCATCGAGGGGGAAGGGTTCAATGACCTCGATATTTTTTGTTGGCCCATGCCGCATCTGCTCCGTCAAGCCCGCAAAAATACACATCTGCAAACCTCATCGACTGGCACGCAAAACGGCGCATGGAGGCAATTGGGACTGCTTCCAGAGCTTCAAGCATGTTCCGCTCCATGTCTTCCTCCTTCGACGACGGTGGGAACATCCGGGCATAGCCCCAATAAAATTGAGCTCCGGGTGATACTTTGGGAAGAAAATGACCCAGGTTCTTAGCCTTTGAGCTCCACTTGTTCTTCGGCATCGATAGCTGCGTATGTACGCGGTTTAGAGGGCCAAGATTGCGAGTGGCAAGGCAATGTAAAATTGTTAAGCGCTCATATCACATGGGCACGTGACCGTACAATTTCCTTTTTTGGGAACACCAAATTTTGGACCTGAAAACACATTCGTGCTCCAGCGCGTCGCCGTTGAATTCTGAGCACATTTGAAAAAAAAGGTGGAAAACTCTTTTTTTGACGTGATGTATGGGAAATCTGAGACCACAGGATCCTTTATATGTCAAATACGAGTGTTTCTGTGGTTTTAGATTATGTCTCTACCCCGACACCCCTGACTAGTTGAGGCGGGAAGGCGCCGTCACACCATCAAGCACGTGACTCGATGGATGCGTATGGCGCCTACCTTAAGTATGTACCAGTGGTGAGCTTTTGTCAATAAATTGATTTCGGGCGACTTGAGTCGCGGCAACACTAGCCGTGCCGTGTAATGATACCTACCTACGGCGGGTAATCCGATCATAATGTCCGCTGTCCCCTACTATCGAGTTGAAATCTTTCCAGAACGAGGTTTTTGCGAGCACTGGGCCAGTGGATAAGGTCCAAAGCTGAGAGTTCTTTCCAAGGACAGGAATTTTTCGCCCCCGTAACCCAGGGGTAGAGCCTTCATTCACAAACAGAACTTGTTCTGTATGTGCCTATTTGGGGGGAGTCTGAGGGGGGAGGACCGAGAATGTCCGCCTTTGGCGGCACATGACTTGCATTTATTACCATTTTGGGAACGGCGCCTATTTAATCTTCCGGCCCAAAGTTACACAACTTGCGCGCCGACCGAGCGAACATTGAGCCTTATGTTGCAAATTTAACAAAACTCCGTCTTATATTTTTTGTTCTGTTTGTGACCTGCCGCTCGCCGGCCTCTTGCCATCATTGTAAGTTTCAACGAGTCTCACTGCATCATTCATCATTGTAGTCTGGTCACGAGACTACCATCATTGGTGGCGTAGCGACTAATGAAAAAAAATTGCTCAGGCACGAACCGAGGTGGAACAACGGGTTCGTGTGGTCTCAGACCAAGTGAGAATATTTGGTGTAGAACTTATGTCGGCGACTCAGAAGTCCCAGCAAAGTTCTCGATGGTGGATGTTCAGGAGTTCCTAGTGATGCCATCATTTATTCTCTTCTCCCGCAATGTCTCGGATTGCGGATATCAGCATCGTCCCCAAGCTGCTTGTTGCTCTCAAGTCGTTCTCTCATTTTATGCGACGAAAGCTCCTTGGATTTCGTGTGCTGGTCTGCTTCCCTCGTACTGCGAAAAAACGAAGTTAAATCAAGCTCCGAACGGAAAAGATAACGGGAATCTCGTTTTCTGAACAACAAATGTAAGGAATATGGTATTTTTCACGGTCCCTTGGTCTCTGACACGACGCAGGTGACAGAGATCGGAGACGACTCCTGTCAAAAATTGCCCTGAGCCACCTGTCTCCTCCTTTTGAGCTTCCACAATGGTCGAAACGGTGCGTATCTTTGAAAGTGGCCCTTGGCCGATGCTGAGATCAAAATAGCATGGCTCGATACGATGTCTCGTTTGATCCAGGACAAGGTGGTCAAGTTGACGGTTAGAATCGAGCTAGCAGTTGTTTCATGCGCTGACCGAACTTTCCAGGTGGGTCCCACCGAGAGGTTGGAGATCCCCCCGGCGGAAGATGAATCCCAAGATCGTGATGTCCTGACCGAATCCGATGTGGACTTGGACCCGATAACGGTGAGCAAGGACCCGCCCCCAGTCTCTGTTTTCTAAGGGTTTCCACTTCTAGCCCTCACTCCCCAGTTCCGCGAGCAAACTCCCCGAAGAAACGCTGCTCCTCATTTTCCGGCACACCGTTCCGCCCGCCTGGACCATACGCTACTCGAATGCGCTCCCGCCCTTCCCGCGCACAAGCTGGTCGAACGCGGACCTGGGCACGAAGCTTACTATCATGAGGGTGTGCAAGACGTGGCACCGCGTCGGGCTCGAGTTCCTGTACGAGAGCGTCGCGCTGCACTCGATCGGGCAGCTCCCTGCCTTTGTCAACGCGCTCGAGGCTCGTATGGGCGACGGTGGGGGCACCGGTGGTGTAGGAGCGTTCGTGCGCCGGCTGGAGATCGGATACTGGGTTCCTCGCCCGTATGATGCCCTCCACGAAACAGAGCTCGCGGGAGTCCTCGCCCTGTGCCCGCGCCTCACGCACTTCGCCTACAACCCCCAAGTCCTCGATAGCTGGCGGCCCGCACTCCCTTCCTTCGATCCGATCCCCGGCAGTGCTGCACTCACACTCACACACCTCGAAATCTGCGATATGATGCCCTACTTCTTGGTCATCGACACGCTCGTGCACCTCGCTCCCACTCTGGAGTCCCTGTCCCTGCTCCTCCCCGGCAATGCGGACTACGAGCCCGAGATGCAAGCCCCGCCCGCGCCTGTCACCTTCCCGCGCCTCACGCACCTCCGCCTCGGCCTCGACCGCAACTCCACACCGCCCGGTGCGCACTGGGCGCTCCCCACCCTCACGCACCTCCTGCTCCGGCCCCGCACGGACGCCCTGCGCCCCATGGACTTCGACTATCACGCCACGGCGCGCGCGTTCCTCGCCGCGCACGGGCGCACGCGTTCCTCGCCGCGCACGGGCGCACGCTGCGCGTGCTGAGCGTGCGCCCGAACGTACGCCCCCACGCGGCGCTCGGGGACATGCTGCGCCTCTGCCCGGCCCTGTGGCACCTCTGTGTCGGAGAGGCGGAGTTGCGCGCGGGCTTGAGCTTGAGTCTGAAAGCGGAAGGTGGGGGTGTGCTCCACGCGGGGCTGCGCTCCGTCGACGTCTTTGGCGCGGAGGCCCCCTGGGGGTCGGGATTAGATCCTGGTACCGTCAATCTGAAGCACGTCTTCCCCGCGTTGCGCGAGTGCCGGTACATCCGCGTCGACTCGCGGGTACTACGATTTTTTCCCGACGCCCCGCGCGCAATGCTCAATAAGGGGGAGGAAGAATCCGATTTCTTTCTGAGCAACGAGGGGATTCATAAGATAAATTCTGTCTTCTTGGTCAACGACGAGGAAACGGACGCCCTCCCGCACTCGTCGTGCCTCGCGTATCTGCTCTCGGACGCGTGCGCGGGCGACGATGAGGACGAGGACGACTCGGATTATACATTTGATGAGGCCGACGACGATGGGGGATCCGTGGGCTCGGAGGACTCTTCGGACGAGTCGGATTCGGTGGATGATGCGGAGTCAGACTCTGGGCACGAGGAGTGGAAGGAGACCGATAGGGAGGAGGCGCTGGCGGCTTTTCGGCGCACGCTGATTGAATAGCGGTTCTTCTTTTGTTATGTATCATCTCGATTCCAGCGGGAAGCATCTGGGGAAATAATATGTACCGGTGTGTTTCAGTCTTCTCCTCGCCTGTCGACTCTTGAGTATATTCGCTACAAGGGAATTCTTTCGAGGTATCTTGTAATTCTCCCTGCACAACGTACACTGTTTATTATATTCACCCAGCCTCGCTCGAGTTTTCGGGAGCCCGAGTCTTCTACACCCACATCCATATCCACGCATTACTGCACCGCAAACGCAAGCTCGAGCGCATTCTTGAAGTCAGCGATGATATCGCTGATGTCTTCGATACCGACGGATACCTGCGCAAAACACCAGGTCAGTATCGTGTAGAGCAGGATTGCATCCGAAAACGGGAGAGCAGATGGGAGGTGTTTGGGTAGTGGGAGGGACAAGAGAGACTCACGCGAATCAAATCAGTCTTCACACCGCTCGCTTTCAGGGCCTCTTCCGAAAGCTGCTGGTGCGTCGTCGACGCGGGGTGGATCACTAGTGTCTTCGCGTCACCTGTACGCCGCACCAAAAAGTTAATCAGCGCACGGAGCGACGGACGCATGATAAAGGGAGGAGCAGACGCACCGACATTCGCGAGGTTACTCGCCAGTTTGAGGAGGTCGACGACCTTGCTTGCCTGTGCTGCGTCGCCCTTCACCCCGAAATTCAGCACGCCTCCGAATGCACCGGGCCGCAGCGTGGCGAGGGCGAGCTGGTGCGAGGGATGTGCCGGGAGCCCGAGGTAAGAGACCCAAGCGACATACGGGCTGGTGAGGAGGTATCTGAGGGGGGGAGTGGTAAAGTCAGCGGGTTAGATGGAGGAGTGAGAGAGGGGACATAATGGGGCGGGGCGTGAGTACGATGGAAAGACAGCAAAGGAGGGGATGGGATAGGATACGAGTGAAATCGATGTAATGGAAACGAGGACAGGGAGCACGAGAAGACGAGGAGGGGTAGGGGAGGGTTAAAACGAGTAGCAGAAGGGGGGTAGCCGGGGACGATGGAGGCAGATGAAACGATGAAGGGAGGGGATGGGATGGTATGGGCCGGGAAGAATGAATGCACGACGTACTCCGCCAACTTAGCGGCGTTCTCGCAATGCCGCGCCGCGCGCAGGCTGAGCGTCTCAAGGCCCTGCAGCAGGAGGAACGCAGCGAAGGGACTCAGCGCGGGGCCGAGATCACGGAGCATCTACAAGGCGTTGTGAGCATCAGAACGAAGGAGGAAAGTGGAGGAGGGAGAGGAAGGGAGAACAGAGCGGCGTAAGGACTCGAAGCATGGACAAGCATCAATGGACTCCCATATGGACCAGGAGGGGCACCGGTACGGCATAGCGCAGCGTTGACGTCCGAACGGCGTCTCATACTGATAAGCATGGAGAGGAAACACAAACACACCTCAACCCGCACCCGCACGGCGAATGCCGCCTTGCCAAACGCCTCTGAGAACACAAGCCCGTGGTACCCCTCCGCCGGTTCTGTGAACGCGCGGAACTTGGGCGCTGCACCGGGGGAGGCGTAGTCGAATTTGCCTAGCGTGGGAGACGTATTAGCCTGTATGCGTTTTGCTTTTACGGAAGGGGGAAAGGCGGAGCGGAGAGGCGATAGGTGCGAGGGGAAATGTGGCGGGTGGGGAAGGCCCAGAAGAAAGGATGGGGGGATATCAGGGCGGGAGACGCAAGGGGAGACGAGGGTAGCCAAGCCGAGGAGATAGGGATTCCGGAGGAAAAGCATGGCACGCACCACCATCGACAACAATTCCGCCAATCGTCGTCCCATGACCCCCAATCCACTTCGTTGCCGACGCGACGACGATGTCCGCGCCCAGGTCGAGCGGGCGCGCAAGCCAGCCACAGATCCCGAAGGTGTTATCGACGACGAGGGGGACGTGGTGCGTGTGGGCAACCTGCAGATGTGGGTGTCAGTTAGTCGGACGGGACGATACATGGACTGACAAGGAAGGGGGAGAGGGATGCAGAGACATGTCGAAGAGAACGAGCGGCCGATGCACACACACGTCGCGTACACCGTGTCCTCGCCGCTCCAGAGCCAGCGGAACCCTCCAGAGCGATGCAAACCGCCGCACTCTTCGCGCCCCAGACAATACAAGATAAAGACACACACCTCCGCCAGCCCCTTGACATCTGCTAGATTCCAGTCGGCGTTGGCGATGATCTCAACGAATACAGCGCGAGTACGGTCGTCAATCGCGGCAGCAAAGTCCTCTGTATAGACAAGAAAGAGGCAGGTCAGCCGGATGGTAGACGAGGGGGTAAGGAGATGAGAAAGTTATAGAAGATGGGAGGGGAAGGCAGGGGAGGAGATGAGGGGGGAGCGTATAGTAGAGAAAAGCAGACGCACTCGGATCGGAGCTGTCGATGAAGCGTGCTTCGATGCCGAACCTGCGGAAGGCGACCTTTAGCTGGTTGTACGTCTGCCACGCGCGCGTCAACGAGTGGTATACAAGAATGGAGGAGAGGCCCTCAACGCACCCCGCCGTAGAGATGTGCACTCGCGACGATGTTGTCGCCCGTCTCCGCCAGCGCCGCGAGCGCAAGCAGCTGCGCCGATTGACCCGAAGCGGTCGCCACAGCCGCAACACCGCCCTCCAGCGCCGCCACGCGTTTCTCAAACACGTCCTACACGCCCACACACTCGTCAGCGCATCGAATCCATCCAGATCCCCCGGGATCAGACACGTACAACAGTGGGGTTCCCAATCCGCGAGTAGATGTTGCCGAAATCGCGCAGCGCAAACAGGTCCGCTCCGTGCGCGGAGCTGTTGAACGAGAAGCTCGCGGTGGAGTAGATCGGCACCGCGCGCGCGTTGGTCGCGCTGTCGGGCGCCTGCCCCGCGTGCACCTGCAGCGTGTCGAACTCGGGCGCCTTGTACAACGAAGGTGTGGACATGGTGATGGTGGTGTAGGCTAAGCGATAGCGAATCTCGAGTTATGCCGCCCGTTTATAGGGGGATTTTTTGCAACGCGTGCCATAAATAACGCCATGAAGGCGTGATAAAGATAAGATGCCTTTTCGGGTGAAGCACGGATCCAATTAGAAATCGCGATTTTGCGCCTTGCTTGGCCCATGGCCCCAATACGCCTTCTTGGAAATGGTATGGGGCTGGAAATTTCGTCAGAAAAGCCGATGTCGCGGAGCCTGTAAGTAGTAGGAACTCACTGAGTTGCGTTGCTTCTCCCCGCGGCAGAGAATAGTAGTGCTGAGCGTCGTGTACTTTGTACGATGACCATGGTCCATAAGTACCCCAAGTATGGTAAATTTGTACCGCCTCTTCAGAAGTTTAGTATCGACATACAAAAATCACACCGAACGCACCTCGACATCCTCGCTTGCTCGGCAAGCCCAAGGCCGGAACTGGGTTTTTCTTGGGGCCATGGCATTCCATTTGGCGGCAGGACGCTCGACTGCTGGTAGCACAGTCAGATCTTCGAGCCAGCTGGCCGAAGATTTGGATGGCCTTTGGGTCTGCGAGATCCGTCAGAAAGACCAGCACAGCGGAGTAGTAGGACATCACATTGCGGACTCCCCGGGCGTGTCGGGTTGTCGATAACCCCGCAGATAATCCTCCTCGCGGGACTGAAACTTGCCGAGTCAAAATAGAAGGATCTTCATTTTGTGCTGGTGCATGTTCTGACCTTTTCTAACTCACAAAAAATCACACTAAAACGCACCTCTGGATCCTCGGCCACGGCCGGGAAACTGGCTCAAGGGGCGGGCGTTCTTGGAGGTCTCCCATGGCTTCCAAACGCTCCCAAAAGAATAATGACGACCTTTCGAGACCTCGCTGTTCATAGCAATGGGGATGAGCTGATGGCCTCGACCTGAGGTATCCTCTAAATGACGGAGAAACGTCTAGGGAGCTCTTCCCAAGGTTCTCATTGCATCGTCGGAGTTGGATGTGTCGAAGCAGCGTCGCTGTGGCAGCGGAGGGCATTCCATGGTCCAAACATCGGGCCAAATGTCAATTGGCTGCTCTGTCAGTCGCGGAAGGTAAATCATGCGCTTGACGCTGGGAGGAAGCTGGGAGGAAGCGGTTGGGAAGCGGCACAGAAAGAAGAGGAACGCGGTCACCTGACCACAAACACTGTCAATCAGTGTCAAAGGCGGGGAAACAAAAACTGTTATAGATGGTTATATACTTCACGCCTCCTTTGAGGTCAGATAAATATTCCGTATTTCACCAATGGGTCATTTGCAATGCTGCAGTCCAAATCCACATCTAAATCTTCCTCCTCCGAGTCTTCCTCCGCCTCATCAAACACATAATCCACGTCATCCTCGTCATCCTTGTCCGCACACGCATCCGAGAATATATACTCCAGACACGACGAGCAGGGAAGAGTGTCGGACTCCTCCTCGCTGAGAATATGATGCGAATTGAGAACCGCCGCGTCTTCATCATGATGACCGTCGACACTCTGCGGCAAGTCGGGGAGGAAATTGTAACAGCGCGAGTTGAAGATGTACCGGTAGGCACACAGCGCAGGGAATGCGGTCTTCAAATTCAAGCACCCCGAATCAAATGCTGGTGAGGGGCCAAAGACATCTACAGAGCGCAGCCCCGCGTGGAACAGCGGTCCCCTCTCGGTCAATTCCAAGCTCAATCACAGCTGGCACTCCTCCACAGAAAGCTGTCTCAAGTCCGGACACAGCCCTAGGACCTCCCGGAACCTCGGGTCAGGCAGCTTGCTCAGGCGCACGCTGAGGCACCTGCACCGTGCGCCCGTATTCCTCGAGAAACGCGCGTGTTATGTGGTGGTAGAGGGGGAGGCGTGAGCCTCAGGTGGAAGTCGGAGCGCGGCCTAATGAGGAGTTGGGTCGTAGCGGGAAAGCACCCAGGGGTGCGCTAGGAGGAAGGGTATCGGCGACGCTGAGTCGGCGGTAGAAGAAATCCATTGTGAGAGCTGGCGTGCAGGTGCAGGTGGGATCCTGATGACCAATGCTAAGGCGGAGACATGTGAGCCGCGCGAAGTTAAGCATGGGTGTAAGGCGGCCGTGCTCCTCTGGGAGCACGCTGCTGTTGGCTTTGACTGGGAGCAACATCGAGAGTGACTCCAAGGTCGGGGCGAGCTGCGCGAGCGCGGGGAAAACTTCGGTGTACGGCACGCCATCGGAGATTTCGAGGTGTACGAGCACACTATTTCTAGGGTTCGGAGCGAAGTAAGGAAACTTCGGGCGCAACACGGCGAGGCCGGAGAGGAGTTGGGGTGTGAATGCAAAGTGCGTGAGGCGGGGACACAGCGCGATGACTGCCCCTAGCTCCGCTTCGTGCAGGGCTCGGTACGGATGAGGAACCCAGTACCCGATCTCTAGCCGGCGCACAAACAGTCCTACTCCACTCGCGCCCTCGACCATGCGGCCTCCAAGTGCGCCGACGAAGTCATGGAGCTGCTGGTAAGAGTGCAGAGCAACGCTCTCATACAGAAACTCAAGCCCGACGTGGTTCCATGTCTTGCACACACTCATCATAACAAGCTTCGTGGGCAGGTCCGCGTTCGACCAGCCCGTGCGTGGAAAGGGCGGGAGTGTGTTGTGGTAGCGCACCGTCCCCGACGGTGGGAGAGCGTACCGGAAGATGGCAAGGAGGATTTCTTCCGCGAGCTGGCCTATGTAATTGGGAGGCGAGTGCTGGTGGAGTCGTCAGAGTTCAGAATAGGATGATGATTATGAGTTGCTCACCGTTGACCGGCCACCATCCTCAGAGTCCAATGAAGTGGCATCCTCTGCTTCAGAAAGCGCGTCGCCATTCTGCGACTCATCTGCCACCAGATAGCCCCCTAGAATCCCAGTGGCATCCACCTTGAATGTCGTGAGTCAGTCCACAACAGCGATGTCCAATCCGGATCCAACCTTTTCGATAGTCTTCTCCACAACGAGGTCCGAGGCAACCTGTTTTGGTTTTAGTAATGGAGGAGTACTTTCACAAATATACGCACGATTTCGACCAATTATCAGAGTGGGAGTGAAGTGGAAGTTGGTGGCAAGTGAACAAGAGAAACACGGTCACCTGATCGTCTTGTAAAAACAAGAATAAATAGAGTAGTACCCATTTTCGTCACTTCGTTACTTCGCTTAAGAAAGAGAATGTTCGTGAGTTTGATGGAAAACCATGAAAGTTCGTCATTTCGACGGATTTCTGAGAAAGCTCGTCACTTCGGCTAAAATTTGGTGAAAGCTCGTCACTTCCGGCTGCGCGCATGGTGTGGGTAGGGTCGGAGGGCCCGCATGTGGAAATCGGTTTTCTATCTACTTTTATACACACTTTATATTTATCCCCGTTTTACCTTACAGCATTTATTTGTACCGTAAATAGAGGGAGAGGGGGGAATTCTATCATCGTACCACCATCCTCACAGCCAGTGCAGGCAAGCGCCTAGAGGCTGCATCGACGCACCTCGCCCCTTCCTCTTTGGAAAGCCGTCAGTGGGCTTCTAGCCACCAACAACGCTATTTCTTCACGATCCTCACTCGCACTCGTTATACACCATTATTTTTGGAATCCCCTACTCTCCTCCCTCGCTCATTTCGCAATCTACGGCTCGGGATCAAGCCCCATATTTCATTTCCATCATCCACTCGACTGCTACCAGACCACCGACCCTCACATTGAACCTCCCACCGGGCACATCCCCCTACTTCAGTGGTGACCACCGCAGGGAAAAGGTCTTTAGTGGGATCTTTGGGGGTATTCCGTGTGGTCTGTCCTCCCTTTCGACATTTTTCCATTCCATCACGACTGTCATGTCGTTGTTCGGTCATGTACCCGCGTCATATGTCATGTTGTCCCCCATGCGGCAAGTCCTCGGCGGAGGCACTCGAGTTGTCCCCGCGGCCACCTCTTTGCATTCCACGTCGCCTCGCACGTCTCGCATCCCCACGTCACACCGTGCTCCGTGCCGCCCTGCGCTTCGTCTGCGCCATCGGGTACATGTCCCCCTTCGCATTACAAACTCGATATTTCCCCTTCGACTTCTACTCCTCACAAAAATACGATCCCTGCCACCATCTCCTCGCGTTTTCACGCCGCTTCACACATTCTACATCCTCATGTTGCACCGCGCCACAGGCTATCCTGCACATCGTCCGCGCTGCCGCCTACGCTTCTCACTTCACATTCCAACCTCGACGCTTCACCTTTGCCTTCTACCCGTCGCAAAAATCGATCGCGCCGCTGCTTCGTGTGCGGTTGGAACGGGTAAACATCGTTTGCACCCCCGGTTTTGCCCGCGCACCCTCGAGCTCATCTCCAACAAGCTCGCTATGTTCAACTTCGACTTTCGTCTCGTCTCCTTCGACGGTTCACCACTCCCCATGACGCGACATCCCAGCGGAGTTGCGGCGCGCTTGCTGTCTCCTCGGGGGCCCTCTTCACACCCCGCTCGTGCTTCGCCTCGTAGCCCTTCGACGTCGCCCGGCAGCTCTAAATTAAATCCCCCGCACATTCGTCGCGTTCCATGCACGCCCATCGCCAATCATCTCCCGAGCGCTATCCCTATCGCGAATTTAAATCGATCGCACACATCGCATTCGCCAGTCGAACCTCCAGTTCGCATTTCGAGTCCAGACCATCAAACCTTGAAATCGAATCCCCCGCACGTCACCGCAGCTGCCGCCAATCGTCCTCGCACCATCGAGCCCAGCGTTGATTCGAATCCCCCGCATGTGTCTCCTCCTCCTAGTCCAGTACATCCGCGTCCTATTCCCCATTCAGATCACAGTGGTGTGTCGAGTATCCCGCACTTCCCACCTGTCGAGCGCCTTCGTTCACCTCCCATTTATCTTCCTGTTCGCTTACCCTTTCCTGATTCGAAACCACCAACAGATGCAGCATCTGAGAATTCGTCGCCTCACATCGCATTGAACATATTCGAACTCCTCTTCATTTCCCCGCCCATTCGTAATGAGCTTCGAAAGCTCATCGACACGATGGATCGGTTGAATGTCGGCTACGAGATTCCATCATGCCCCAGTCTGCGAAAGGTTTTCTATCGCATTTTGGACCAGATCATGGAATCGTTATCATCTGTTCGTTGATTCTTTTATTACTCACTTATCGTTTGTGTCTAGTTACCTCCGTTTCGTGCCTGTCTTCGTCTCGTTTCACCTTCCTGCGGCCATCCTCCTCCTCCTTCCCTTTCTAAAGCCGATGTCGGGGTCGCCATCGAAATCCCCCGCACTGTGGTAGGGTCGGAGGGCCCGCATGTGGAAATCGGTTTTCTATCTACTTTTATACACAACTTTATATTTATCCCCGTTTTACCTTACAGCATTTATTTGTACCGTAAATAGAGGGAGAGGGGGGAATTCTATCATCGTACCATCATCCTCACGGCCAGTGCAAGGCAAGCGCCTAGAGGCTGCATCGACGCACCTCGCCCCTTCCTCTTTGGAAAGCCGTCAGTGGGCTTCTAGCCACCAACAACGCCATTTCTTCACGATCCTCACTCGCACTCGTTATACACCATTTTTTGGAATCCCCTACTCTCCTCCCTCGCTCATTTCGCAATCTACGGCTCGGGATCAAGCCCCATATTTCATTTCCATCATCCACTCGACTGCTACCAGACCACCGACCCTCGCATCGAACCTCCCACCGGGCACATCCCCTACTTCAATGGTAAGTGTATTGTTTGAGCGTACTGAATAATTCTTCCTTCCCTACTACCACCATCCCTCCCTTCATCCACTCGCACACCCGTTTGCCAAACCGGCCCGCCTCATTTCCTCGCCGACGTGGCCCCGTGGAAAACAGTAGAGGACAGAAGGAGCAGATGCCGTGGTCAAAACTTGAAGTACGTCGGCATCGTGGTCTTCGAGTCGCAGTACTGACGAGTCAATGCATTTGCAAGCGGTGCCGACAGTCCATACCTCCGTGCTGGATTCGTAGTATGGTAAATTCTGCCTTGAACTTGGATTCCACCAGTCAGGTTTAGTATTTTTATGCCTCCAAGAAGGACATGCCGAGCACGGTCATTTTCCAACAGTTTCTCCCTGCCCGCTGCCCTCTGCTGCACCACGCAACAATTGCGCTCGTGCACGGGGCGCTGTACTCCCGCACGCAACTTGGAAACCAGAGCTGCGGGAAGTTCTGTTCCGATCATTCACTCACAAGCTGATTTTTTTCTTGCATTGAAGGGAGTATAGTATTATTAACAGATTTCTTTCAGCAAACATGTTGCTCTCTTGAGGGGGACCTGATTCCCCACCGGCACCCCCAGGCCGGGGCAAAGACATAGCAAAATCGTTAACACGAGTCCGTAGAATAGCGACTTTAAACTACACACTGTACAGTGGTATCACTTCAATTTAACTCTCTTGAAAAATTACTCAATCGCAGTGCGTCGCGCAATCTGTGACCACAAAAAATAGACTTTATGAAGGGATCATGTCCTCAAGCCAGCACGGCAAATCCAGGAAGCGGGTGCATCAACATCGCTAGGGAATGTGCCGTGTTTCTGCACACCCAGCACAGTATATTCTGGGCAAATGTGCCGGGCTTGAACCAATGTACCGTGCATACAGTGGAATGTGCCATGCTTGGAATGTATCTACGGTTCGAGTTTCGTTGCTCCCGGAGTTGCGGAAAGTGTGCGCAAAGGTGCTGCACATGAGATGCCGCACTTGGCGGCAAGGTTCCGTAGCTGATGTGCCGTACATTGGTGTGTGTGCCGTGCTTCAAAGTGCCATGTGTGCCGATGCCAACTTGAATACAGCGTGCATTATGCCAACGACGGACCGTGCAGTCTAGCCACGTGGATGGACGCGGTCATGTGGCGATTATTGGCGCGCAAAGTAACGAACTTTCACAGTGTACAGACGAAGTGACGAAGTTCTGCTAAATCCAACCGAAGTCACAAACTTTCACGGAAAGCGATCAAACTCACGCACTTTCGCACGCCAAGCGAAGCTAAGCGAAGTAACGAAGTGACGAAGATGGCGCGGACTCGAATAAATACCCGGTGACTGGAATTTTGGCCAAACTTTGTCCGTCATGACCATTTCCCGCGAACGGTTATTATGGGTGGATGGCTGGAGCTCGAGTCGACACCGACAAATTCCACGGGGGATTTTCGAGACCTATCTGCCTGACCTGGAGTCGCCGTCATTCCAATACTACAAAAGTTCAAGCTTTCAAGGACAACAGAGTTACGGTTATGGAAAAGGGATTTACACATAAACTCGTAGATAGTTTGGCCAGCTACATTTTTGAATTGAGTAGAAAAACCCCAAGAAGGAAAAACAACCGAGCGGCGAGGAATCACGTTGTTTGACCATGGAGGATTGGTGAATAATCGGTAGATCAAGCAGAAGGCGAAGGGGCGCGAGGAAGAAGGTTGATGGTCTCAAGATTCCAAACGAGGTTTATTTGGACAGGAACCATCGCGCGTGAATATATGTCTCGATATGTACAATTGTAGATGGCTTGAATCCAAGAAATCAAACGATCACGGCTGCGTCTGAAAACAGGCGTGAGTAGCAACTACTTACCTTTTGGTGTCTTTCAGATTCGTGGGCATAGCCTCTTCTGCCTTCCTCTATCGAATGAGCCGACCATGTGCTGCGGCAGCTTCATCCGCTGTTGCAAAGCTAGACGCGCGGATTGTCGCGAGGATTGGGAATATCCTCGACATGAATTCCGCGACGGGAGCCGGGTCGGATATGGGAGAAGCGTAGACGTCTAGATAGGCAAGCGAGATTTGGGAGATGATGGTCTCGGGAGAGTCGACACACGGTGGAACCGTGGAAGCGTCGAAGGTGATTGAAAGGGAGGCCAGGTCGGGGCAGTGCTTTGCGAAAGCTCAGAGACTGGTGACATGTTGAAGGGACAGTGCAGATCTGTTCCTGTGTTGAACTGAGTGATTTGACCTTCGGCAGGCACAGGTAATGTCAGCTGCAGTGCTGTCGTCAATGTCAAATCCAACGGGCGGTTGGAGAAAATCTTAGTGAGATTTGCGAAGCAAAAGAGCGTCGCAAGAATATGTCAATCTATCGCGTAATTTGCTATATCTCCCGCAGGTATTGATATATCATAACCATCCGGAAGTATGACCGAATGGTCTGGAGAGCGGAGTGCGATAAATCTCTTGCCAAGCTGCATACAGTTAATGGGTGGTCGACTTGGTCACTGCTCCAATATGAAAGTTGACCAAGCCACAATTGGGACAGCAGAAGGAGAAATTGCGTGGCGCGTTCGAATGTCGTGTCACCGAATTGGAGGCCACGGAGAGCAGAGAATGGACGGGGAAGTGGTGAGTCCATCAGAGAGCCAAATCGGGTAAGACTTCAAAGTTCAATGACCTGAGGAAAGGAAGCTGGGAAATATGTCGGATCGTCTCTTGATTGAGTTCACCGAAAGCAAGGTCCTCTATTTGGTCCAACTGCAGAGCAACTTCGATAGTGAGCTGTCCGTGGGCAGAGCTTTCGGAGTTGTGGGTACCGAATTGGCACTCGAAGCAGCACCGATACATGTAGACTGCGAACGGGAAGTGAAATCTCGACCTCTACAATCTTGGGCCAAGGAGGAGATGAATGTATGAGAACAGATCCCGACAGTCATGGGTATAGGAAGATAGACGTCCTCAAGACGGGGCACAAGTAGTCGCGGGAAGCCCGGCACTGATTGCCTCAACAACAGCGACCGAGTCTGGGGATTCGAATTGCCAAGAACGGAATTCCAGTCTCCGAATCCGGAGCAAATACGCCAGCGGTATGTCCCAGTCTGCCGGCTGTACTCACCAGTTATGCGCTAGATGGTAGGTGAATTAGCGCCGATGATTGAACGGTATTGCAACAACCCACGAATATGTGTCTAGATGTATAGGGGACAGTGATTTCTTCCACAAATGCGACGGTAGAGATTTGAGCAGGGCCTCCCTGCTCACGCCAAGAAGTCCAAGCAGGACCGAGGAAGCTTTTGCAGGTTCTCGCGAGTGCAGCAAAATCGCTGCGGCCAAGGCTTTCATGATTCACGGGAGACCAAATATTCGTCAAGGAAGAGGGTCAGGACAAGGACTTTGCAGGAATGTCGAAGGTGCGATGCATTTCGAGATCTGCGCGCAGGATCTAAGGCTAGTGGTTCATGAAATGTTCAATAGTCAGTGTATCCATACCTCTTGTGTCGTAGCTACCGATATCGAGCTGTAAGAAAATGAGGATGAAAGCACTGCAGAAACTCGCTGTGTCACGTGGTTTTGTCGCGTCCCAAAAGAGACCAAGCACGCGCAAGCATTGAAGCAATATTGCCGCCGGGTCACACAAGTTCAAATGACATTTCGTAGCCGGAACAAAACCATTTGCTATAAATTAAACCGACTTCATGCTTGGACGCGCTGCAGCTGAAAACCATACTACTTAGTAGAGATAGGTTGCGCATTGTAAGTAGGGAATATTATACATATTGTACTTTGCAATTGGAAAACCAGGTTACCGAAATGGGTACTAATAACAAGATACCACGACTTGGTATGTTAGAGCTTAAAGGAAAGATACAACGGTGGCCTCCGGTGCCGATACAGGAAGAGATACATATACCACAACTGCAGTTGAAGTGAACCGTTTCGCGCGTTAGATTTACACCGTATTGAGTGAAGAGTCCGTGTGACTGTTGGGCTTCTTCTCTTCCCCGTGTTTCCCAGTCTCCATCTCGAAGAAGCACCAGGGATGTCCTGTTCCGTCCCGCAGTTCGTTGCTCTGGGTCTTTGTTGACTGCGTGCCAACGCCTCCGACGCGAGCTCGGATTGGGCACCCGAATTGTGGGGCGAAGCGAAATGTATCTCAGACGGTACGTCAGACATCGTACCTCGCGTCCAGGCGCGCCCCATAAACCACCCGCAAGATGATCATTTCCGGCGCGATACACTGCAGTCGAGTCAGACGCGGAGTTGAATTGAACTTGAAGACACGTACCTCAAATTGCACCATCAGCGGAATGAACAAATTCTGCGCGGTGTTTTTGTCGCCAAACAGCCCAAGGAGGATGATCGAGATGATAGTGAAGGCAACGCGGACTCGATTACAATGGCGGAGACGCCTGTGTAGTTCTTGGCGTATTCCGGGCCAAGGATGTCGACCATCGTTTGCGATAGTAGAAGATACGTCCGGCAATGAGGATCGTAAGCCAGATCGGCAGCAGCATGAGCACGATCCAGACTGCGAGGGACAGTTGAGGCAACGCAACGGTGGGAAGGGCCAGTTGGACGACCGTCAAGATTGACAGAACTGTTGAACCCAGAAGTCAGCAAGGACAAGACTCAGGCTGGAACGAGTAGTGACAGATACATACCGATGCAGGCAATGAAAAACAGCGCTGGCGGGACCACGATGTACCATGCAAAATTCCACAGAACCCCCGCGCGGTACAACTGGGAACCGTTAGACAACATCGGTACTTAGATGATACATAATACTGAACCAGCATCCCATCGGACAGGAACGACGCGAGAATGGGACGCGACGTTTCCCAGTGTCACGAACGGGAGGTTCCCTTGTTCCACGAGGTAGTTGAAGGGTCCCCAGGATACGCGCGATCGTTCACCCACGCGTTCTCGTTGTACGCGACGCTGCACGCGAGATTGATTGTCCCAACGCGAACAGCAAAGAATTGAAGGCAAGCCAGAAGACCCACGTGCGGCGGCCCTTTGGCTGCCGACCGCATCTGCAGGGTGTAGTATGTCACCGTCGCGAAGACCGCGATGTGGAGACCTGGACGGATACGTGTATTAGTGAAGGTGACCAGGAGGGAGCGCGATAGCTACCGAATCCCACGGATGCGAGATGAGTCTGCGAAACACCAGTAATATGAGCGGGTGGATGGACGCTGGAGAAATGACGCACCGCACGGTAGTTACTTTGTTCGTACCACAAACTTTCCGCATCTTCTTGTGTGGCAAACGGTGAGCCCATTGTTACAGAGGCGGCAGCAGAGACGCTCAGGTGGAGTCCAACCTTGGTCTTATATGTTTTGATCGTACAGGTCATGAGAAGTGCCAGTGATGGATGGAGACAGAGAAAAAAAAGCTAGAGAGTCATGGGTCCCTTGGGAACAATTGCACCAGCACGTTGTCCCGTTCTCGCACGCATTTAGGTCGAATTTGGCATTCGTTCCGTCTGCTTACAGGTGATGTTTATCCGCTGACACCGCTTGTAAGTCACCGACATAGAAACCTATAGCAAGTCCGCTAGAGAGCTGCCTTGTCCACGCCAAGATAGATCATCGCCGCGGCTGCGGAGAACGGAGATCAAGGCAGCCCATCAGGCTCCACGTCGGTCAGAAAGATTTCTCGGCGTCAAAGAGATTTTAATCCACTCCAGAGGGTCGTCATCTCGTCAATACCCCAGTTTTTTTCAAAGCAGAAGCCGTATCTCTGTTTATAGAGATCCGACTTGTCGCGCAGATCATGAACCAATCATGAGTACTCGGTACTTGAAAACCATCACCCCAAGAAGACAAGAATAAGTCGCCGCTTGCTCCCGTCAAACGAAAAGCTGGAACTGTGAATCCTATATATGAAAACACAATGAGCACAGCCTCCACGTGAGAAGTTGAAAAGTCACCTGAAAAGTCACTTGAGAATTCATATGACGTTGTCGAGATGTTGCTCACTCCGGGAATTTTGTTGTTTCGGAGTGACGGAAATGTTCCTGATATCTTGAATTCCAGCAACAGAATAAGCACTGCTAAACTAGAGATTTCAGGGTAGTATCCACTGCACTGAAACAATGAGTATCCGACCTTCGTAATTCTGTGGCTGATATGCAACATATCAGACCGCGTATCAGTCGTCGGGCCGGAGCGGCCCTCACCGGCCCGGATGATCCGGCAGTATCAGCAGGAGTATCAGTTGATCGGATTTGCTGAGTATCAGGCGGACACCTGATACTTCAGTTTCAGTTGGTCCAAAACTACACCCGATTTCTCCAATATTGGTAGCTCTTATATGTGGCCGGAACATGAGATATCAGGAACATCTTCGGGCCCACCAGTACAATCGATTTGGCGGAGTGGCTGCTGGGTCCCACGGGAGGCGCGCGCCCGCAAGCGTTAGCGAGCGGCAGTGCGGTGCCTCTTGGAATCCAGGTGAGCTCGGAACCCACTGTGCGGGTGTCTCCGTGGCGAAGACACGGGTGCTTACAGCTAGTGCAGACTGAGAAAACAAGAGGGTGATGGCACGTGGAACTTTCCCAATGGGGTACTATGTTCAATTGATCGACGTTAATTCAAGTGCTAAGAAAATCCCTCGAGTCCAAGGCTCTAGGTTGCTAAGACATTGGACCATGTGTGTATAATATATCGCTATCGCTATCACTATCAAGATGTAAATTGGAAGCCGCCGTTGGCTCCCGTGAGCAATTCTAAACTTGCTTATTTGCCGCCGGCGGAATCTGAATCTGTCAAACTTGAATAGGTGAAGTTCTTCACCGTGTTATTCCCCGCGAATCACGAGCGGATCTTCCAATCAGCACCGCATTTCCGCCGCTCCACACTCCGCTCACCATGACCTCGAATACGGACGGAAGAGGCCAGCTACGGGGGGGACTGTGGATCAAGCGTACTTTGTCTGTGTACTCTCCATCCCAAGTCAGCCGTTGGCTCTCCAAAATCAAATATCCAGGCGAATTGTCGTCGTTCAAACCGTCGGTGGACAGCTTGTGTCTACTGGCACGGTTGAGCCTGACTACATTTCCATTCGAGAATACGCCGATGCATTAGTGAGTGCATAGAATAGGATGCGCGCTCCACTATAACTGCGACAGCACTGAAGCCCACTGGATGGACATCACTTACGAGGGCTTGTATAAGCGTATGGTTGAGTCCGAGAGCAAAGGATCGTATTGCTTCGGCCTCAACGGACTTTTCTTTCAAATGCTGAAGGGTCTGGGTTTCAGGTAGGTTCATATCGCCGTGGATATTCATTATCTTATTCCAGGTAGAGTGTACGCAGGTTCTGGGAGAATCAACGAACAAGCGCCTGGCGTTACCCCGGTTTTTCATGCCTTCGTGCACATGATCCTGTTCGTGCAACCAACGGAGGGGAGTAACACGACCTACCTTGTTGACGTCGGGGCTGGACCTGTGTGTCCGATCCTCCTTGAAGAGGGCGAAATGGTTGTGGGTGCTTCGCCCTCAGAGCACCATGTCCTCACGAATACAGCGCGCGCCGACTCCAGCCTCGGTAAAACAACAATGCTGTTCAACGATTAAAACCACTTATCCTTCCTGAACAGAGTCGTTTCCCAACTCTCAAGTCCCAGAGAAATTCGAATGGAGGCTTGAGTCTGTTCATGACGGCAAAGACAACACCCAGCCGAGATCAACCCGCGTCATGTACTCTTTTATCGAGGACGAGTTCTTCGACGCGGATTACAAGGCATTCAACTATAGCGTCGTTGGGCTTACTGCGGGGTTGTTTTGGGAGAACGTCGTCTGCACGAAGTTCTTTTGGATGAGCGACGATGAAGTTCGCGAGGTTGATAGTGCTGTCGACCTGGCCACCCTCACCCCTCTAAATCGGTATTTGGGGCGGTTGGCGATGGCGGGGGACGCGGTGCGACGCCACGTGGGGACTCGGACTGAGGTGTTGCGAGTCATGAAAACCGAATCAGAACGGGCGGACGCGTTGAAAGAGTTCTTCGGGATCAATATTCCACACGAGGATCTCAAGTACATATGGGGTCGGGGGGCTGAGTTGAAAGGTCAAAGTCAGTAGGAATTGTGTTCAATATTCAGGTCGAAGGGTCACAAAACTTTCTATCTGATATGTAATGTCCGCTCCAAACGAATTGTCAATCGAGATCACAACGAAGAGTACCCTCTTGGAGTATACGCGATCTCCAGTGCACCCGCCAAATCAGCAATGATGTCGTCCGCACTTTCAATTCCAACCGAGAGCTATGAAGGGGCATGAACATGTATTTCGCCGACCCACAATTTGCGCCTTACCCTGATCATGTCGTCAGACACCCCGCCAGATGCCCTCTCCTCCTCGGTAAGTTGGCCTTGGATAGTCCCAAACGGTGCGATGACCAGCGTCTTCGCGTCACCTAACACGGGGTGGGGGTGAAACCATTGACATATACCCGGAATTGAACGGTTGTTAAAGTCACTCACCGACATTGGCGAGATGGGATGCAAGTCGCAGATTCTCGATGACCTTGGTTACCATCGGGAACCCACCTTCGAGTCGGAACATCAGAATCCCTCCGAACGCATTCGGGCGCAATATCTTCAGCGCCTGCTGGTGAGACGGATGGGATGGCAGCCCGAGGTAATTAACCTGGATAACGTGTGGGTGCGCGTCGAGATACCTATAGCAAGAATTGAGTATGCAATACTGGCAGCTTTCTGAAATAATAATTCTTACTTGGCAACGGCCAGAGCGTTGTCGCAGTGCCGCTGTGCACGCAGACTGAGAGTCTCGATTCCTTGAAGCGCGAGAAATGCGTTCATCGGGCTGAGGCACGGACCCAAGTCACGCAGCAGCTACAGTATACGGAAAGCGGTGGGTTAACTCTGCGATTTAAGAACTGCTAGAAACCTACGTTGACCCGCACATGGACGGCGAACCCGCTGGGGTAAAACACCTCGGCGAGATTGATATTGTTGTATGCGGAAGCCGGTCCATTAATCGCGGGATATTTGTCTGACTTCCTCCAGTCGAAGTTGCCCGAGTCGATGATAACTCCCGCGACGATTGTGCCATGACCGCCGATCCATTTCGTCGCGCTGTGGACTTTATTTTATTTTCAACGCACACAGTTGAAATTCCCAAGGTAACGACGCACCAACAATGTCCGCCCCGAGTGAGATCGGTCTCACTATGTACCCTGGCGACTTGTAAGAAGCGTGTTTGAAAATAAGAATCCATCACACCTCCCATCGCGAAGGTGGAATCAACAACGAGACAGATTTGGTGCCTGTGGGCCATCTACACAGACAGGTGAGCTTTGGTAGAGATATCACAAGAAGGCAGCTACACACATCTGCCATCGCACGAATGTCTGCCAGCGTGTTGTCTGAGTTAGCAATTGTCTCCACGTATATTGCTTTCGTTTTCTCGTTGATTGCGGCCTCAAAGTGGTCGGGGTTGAGGGTGTCCACGAAAATTATCTCGATGCCGTATCGCTTGAATGTCTCTAGGTTCAAAAATGAGTAATGATAACGATATCGATGAGGTGCAGACCTTTGAACTGCTGATAGGTCTGAGAAATAATAGGCATTGTGAGCGAGGACAGGACCGGGCTAGAGTGAAAATTACCCCTCCGTACAAACGGGACCTGCATCGATGGATTGTAACCGGAGAGAGGAATCGGGTGCGCACAACTTACGGAGCAATGATATTGTCTCCCGCGGAGGCCAGCGCAGAAATGGTGAGAGTTATTGCTCCCATACCAGAAGACGCGGCGACCGCAGCCACTCCTCCTTCCAGTGCTGCCATGCGCTTCTCAAAGACGTCCTATCACCGAAATAAAATTTGCCGACTCGTTGGTGGATTCAACATACGACTGTGGGGTTTCCCACACGGGAGTAGAGGTATCCCGGCTTTCTAGAATGCAATTGAGCCGCGCCAATATCCTCGTTGAGAATCTCACGTTAGATTGGCGAGATTGGCACCATGCTGTTCAAGTTGAGAATTACAGTAATCATTTCCAAGGATGGACCTTACCTCCATGCTGTCAAATGTGTAGCTCGTAGTCTGGTACACAGGGACCGCGCGGGAGTTCGTGACTGGGTCTGACTGCTGCCCAGCATGGAGCTGAAGTGTTTCGAAGTCAGGCTCCCTTCACAAAATGAGCGCTGTGAGCTTGCGATATGAAAACATGAAATTCAATGGGCACCTGTAAAATCGTGGCATTGGGGGCGAAAAAGTGAGAGGGAGAATGAAGGCGGGCTTCCTTTTATATGAGCCGAGTTACGATTTCGGCCACGTATTAGTATCTGCAACGTAAGTAATGAGGCAAGGATTCCTTTTCGGAGCTAAAGTGGGTGCTAAAACGAATCCTCACTGTACGTACGGAAGCGCCAGATTAGAAACCATTGTCAATGATTTGAACCACAGAATTTCAGCCAAATGATTACTAAAAATCAGCGCTGGCTCCGCTGAATTCTGGCGATTTGGTTTGCGGATGTGGGAAGCTTCGTAGAGAACGGAGTCCTCTCAGCGAAATTTAAAACCTTCCGGTTATTGGAGATCTCAAGAATAGTAAGAACGGAACCCTCTGCCCAAAGTCAAGCCTCTGCCGTCATGACTCATCACGTTGATGTCATTGCAGGCATCCTGTCAGTGATTATGACACGCGGATTGCTTCTTGTCTCAAACCACAACATACGGAAAACCATCTGAAAATTGCCTGCTCATCTTTGCGCATTCCTTCCGAAACCTGACTACGGTTTCGACCATATCTAGCGGGGATATTATACTTACTGCACCGCTACGCAGTGTTCTAGAATCAAGCGCCGAGGCCTGACTGGATTTGAAGATGCCAGACACAGCAAATATTCCTAATGTGCGCCCCAAACGAATTCTGATAATTGGCGGCGGAGCTTCCGGTCTCGTGACGCTGCGGAATCTACTAGACCGCGGAGAGTTTGACGACGTGCAGCTGGTTGAACGGCGGGACGATGTTGGTGGTGTCTGGTGGGTTTCTCTATTTCCCTTGCATCAAGTTGACATACATCAATATCACGAAGGTATTTGGATGACGATCCCAACGCCCCAAACGAGAGACCTATATCAGCTGCTCCCCGCTGGCCTTCTCCTGCCTACCCTGGCCTTATTGGCAATGTCCTCCCCGAGTTTCTATCCTTTTCCGCCTTTCCACCTTTTCCGGAGCCCTCGTTAACTGCGGCTGGTCAACCTTTTCCATCCCTCTCCGAGACCCACGCATATCTCCGGGCGTTTGCCGCACCTTTGTTGTCCCAAGGCCTGATCCGTCTGAGCACGGAAGTCTGCGCTGTGGAGGAACTAGGAGAGCAGGCAGGGTGGCACGTGCGGATGCGGCGATGGGCTGGAGATGAAAAGGCGGAAGAAGTCAAGGAGACTTGGGATGCAGTGGTCGTTGCAACAGCGTTTTACGATCACCTCGTCTTTCCCGAGACACCAGGCATTGCGCAGCTCCGTGAGCTAGGCCTAGCTCAGCATGCACAGAGTTGGCGCGGACCAGATGGCTACGAAGGCAAGGTACGTTATATTGCGCTCCCGCTGTTGGTTCGTCTACTGAAAGTATACCTGTCGTAGCGTATTCTTGTCATCGGAAACGCAAATTCAGGGAACGATATTTCCGCACAGCTCGCGCCTGTTGCCGGGGCTGTATTTCAAAGTATCCGTCGTCCGAACTTTCCTGGGTTTCCCAGCCTTCCAGACTCACGGATCGCACGGGTTGCGCCGGTCAAGAAGTACGTTGTGCGGGAGGGCAGCGTGGTCGATGCCCACCTCACCAACGGAACCGTCATTTCTGACCTCGATGGCGTGCTCTTCGGCACCGGGTACCACCCGTTCCCCGATTTTGTGCGGGTGCTTGACGCTAACACCCAAGCGCTTGTCCCTTTCGTGACCGCGAATACTTCCCCTCCCCGAGTTCCCGATCTACATCGCTACGTGCTGTACGCACGCAATTCCACGCTTGCGTTTGTCGGCACCGCCGTGGCGAGCTATACGCCGTTCACTATCGCAGATATCTCTAGCACGTGGCTCGCACTTGCGTGGACCGGCGCCATTGCGTACCCCACCACGCTGGACGGGCTGCTTGCATTTGAAACGGAGAGGCTCGCGGCGGTTGTCGCGGGACGAATCGAGATGGAAGCAGCATCTACTGACTCTACGTCGGGAGATAGCGAGCGAGGAACGACGGAGGCTTCGTCCCTCGTGGCATACGGTGTGCTGGGCCCTTTCGAGGAAGAATACGCCGGTGGGCTGCGTGCGGAGGTGGTGCAAGCGCGACCAGAATTGGGTTCGGTATTACCTGTGTGGAACCCGGAGAGGACAGCGGTGCGAGAGGCGATGTTTGACAAGAAGCGTGCGGCGTTGGAGCTCGCACGGGAGCCCCAACCAGCCCCAACCAGCCAGTAATTTGATTTAGACCAGCTGGAATTTGTCCCGATTGTTTACATACTGTCCTTCGGTGCCATCTAAATCTGTATTTTGTACGAAAATATAGCTTTCGAGTGAAGGATGGAAGGGTTGGATTTTTCAATACTTAACCATTGCAATCGAACTACAGAAATACATGTACAACTTGCTATGTGAAAAGAAAATCCCGTTGGTATGTTGATCCAAATGGGATCTTGGATATTTTCAGTATAACCGACTCCCGTAGGTGTCGTTTTCGTTTCAGTTTTTTGATATATACCCTTTCCCATACCATTCTGATTTTATCCGCTTTTACGTCACTTGGTGACTGGTCGCGCGCGTCCAGTCACGGTCGATCATCGATGCACGTGATCGCGACACTTTTTGTCTCTTCTCATTTTCTCCTGTTTTTCAATCCGTTCCTTCCTGTTCCTTACCATCACTGTACCACCAATTTTGGGCTCTATCTCGCCCAAACCCATTTTGCGATCCCTCCATTTCCGTATCGACCCCGGCGAGCTTTTCCAATCTTCAGGGAAATACGATGAAGCCTCTGCTCATCGAGGATGACGATCCCGCCGAGTTCCTTGGAATCCCAGCATCGGAATCCCTCGCTTCCACCACGACGCAATACCACTCGGCGCTCAACAGTCCCATTCCATGCGAAACCTCAGAACTATCAACAGAGCTTCCGGGCGGGGATCTCATCTCGTTTTCTTCAGGTTCGTGGTGTCCCAGAGGTTTCTCGTTCCAAAACTCATTTAGTCTCGATTTTCAGGGGATCTGGACCATCTGTCCGGAATTGTCACTTCTTCCAAACCTCTCGCTTTGTTGGCTTCCTCGCTATCTGCTATTGCGTCCAAACCGCCAAACAGCCCCGAGTTTTCGTCCAATCGCCATGGGTTTCAGCCTCTCCGCGAGCCTCAGCTGGTATCAGACGCGAAAGAATCGGGAAAAACGACAAACGTGTACATCAACGGATTGCCCGCAGGTTTCCGCGACGATCAGCTCCATGCCATAGCGGCTCCCTTTGGCGAAATTGTAAGCGTTCGCTGTTTCACGCGGAACGGTCCGAATAGTTCCTCGGGCTATGGATTCGTACTGTGCGTGCCGATATTCTTCTCCGGATCCAATCCAACATGTCTCGTAGATTCAAAACCATTGCGGCGGCGGAGAAGTGCATTGTGACGCTGAAGCGCAGCGACTTGCATCCGTCATTCTCCAAGGTGGGTCGAGTTCTCCCTTACGAATTCAGAACTGGTTGATTAATTCTAATGGGCAGGTCAATAAACCGCCGCGTATCGTTTGCCCGAACTCCCCCTCCTTTCCTGCACGGTCGTCATCGTCCTCTCTCGGCTCAGAACAGGATAGCCCGCTCCCGCGCAGCCCCGATCTCAACTTCAAGGCCAAGATGGCGCAGCTGGAGGACAAAAACAGCGCGAACGTGTATATTGAGGGGTATGTACGCTACCTTCATCTCCGTCGCGTCCTGACAACGATCTAGACTTCCCTTGAGTGCGGACAAAAATGTAAGCAGTGTTTACGCTGATGTTGGAGACCCTAAAATTAATAATAAAAAAACAGACCTTGATGGAGCTCGTGTATCCGTATGTGATCCAGAGTACGCGCTTCCTTCGCAGCAAATTGCCGGGGTCGCAGACGATGATTGCGTTCATGAGGTCCGTGCTCTCCTTTCACATTTTTCGAACCTCTGTTGAGCATTCGTTCAAGAATGGCAACACGCGCAGCGGCCGAAGACGTCATTCTGCATCTCAATGGGAAAACTGTACGCGGATGGGACGGTGACGAAAATAAGGTCTATCTGCGGATTGCGGACACCCTCGATCAGAGGGAGTTGAGAGTGTGTACAACCGTCTGATCTTGGTTCTTACCCTAACATCATTCTCCAGCGCTCCGAAGCTACCTCTCGGGAGGACGAACCCGGTCGCTTGACCATCGCGCAAGCGACGCTCCTGAATTATCGTGCAAAAGACCTCACCTCCAAAGGCAGCGCTGGTAAAACGTCGCCTCCGATCTCTCTTCCAAATCAACGTGCCGAGCCCCGGTTTCCCGATCCCCTCGCTGCTACTGTCCATAAGCTCTTGACAGGCAACCCCGGCGTCGGTCCGCGTATCCCCCTTCCCTCGCAGGTCAATCAATCCATCCCAGACGCACTCCCGCATCCGCTAGCGGCGAACATCCATAACCTTCTGGCGGGCAACATGGCCCAGAATTTCCGACCGGCGCCTTTCCCGCACGACCCGCTGTACGCCCCGTATACGTGCCAAGCCCCGCCCCCACCCCCGCCGCCCATGAGTATGCACCCCAACGTCGCAGCGCTGTTCGGTTCGCTCGCGGCGATGCAGCAGCAGCGCGGTCCGCCATTGGCACCTGGATATCCACCCCCTCCCTTGGCCGGCTTCCCCAATCACTTCAACACCAATGCGAATGTGAACCGGAGGCCGTCTATGCAGAGTCTCAAGCCGAATATCAACATCGGGCAGGGCGGGTTCTCGCGAGTGCCTTCGGAGAATTTCACGATGCCGGTGCGGGGAGGGAATTCTATGGTGAACTTGAACGCCAGGCCTATCGCGGCGGCGCTCGTCAACGGCAATATGAACCCGAGGTTGGCTGCTACTCCCCACGCAGCCCTGCCGCAGTTTTCTCCGCCTCCTGTTACAGCGCAGCCACGCCATACCCCTTCTTCCCACCCCCACTTCCATCCGCATCCCAACCCCGTACAATCCCACACACGTCTCGTGGCTCCTCTCTCCTTCAAACCGCCTTCCAATTCCAACGCGCTGCCTCTTATTTCTGTCGACACCACTCCTTCTTCACGGCCCACCAGCTTCGCCGCGATGCACCTTCCTGCGGCTTCGATTGACATTATCAAAAATATGACGAACAATGGCGATCTACCGCCCCAGCCCACCTTCCCCCCCTCGCACGCGCGCGCGAGCACCGCGCCTGTCGTCCCGCGCCAGCCCTACAATAACAACGGCATCGATAATATCCTCATACCCCCGATGCGCCGGGAACGACTTGTCACGAATGCGAACGAAAACATGAATACGACGACGAACACGAAATCGACTACGAACACGAATTTGAACATGAACACGAATGTGAATGCGAAGCAAAATCAAAACCCAAACCGCCCTACCATCAGAAGTCCGAACACCGGCTACGACGCACCTCAGACGACATCTCGCCCGGCCGCGTCGACGCGGGTGTTCCTGGGCCCACAGAATATTGTACATCTCCCTTTGTTGCGGTTCGCATAGTGCATTGGACTCGGATGTTTTCTCGAAAGGAATTTGGGCATTAGTTGGGTATCATTAAATAGCTTAGTTTAGTGAATAATTGTCCTGTAGTTCAGTAGCATAGTTGCATTGTAGCATTGAGTTGAATTCATACATAGCGTCTGTTGTATACTCATTCAACGGAGATGGGTTGGGCAGGGTTGGTGGTAAGTTTGAACATCGGATCACCGCGGCCTGCCACCCTGCAGTGCCGTCACGGTTGTCCTTGATCTCTACCACCTACCGCGACAACCTTCGCTCATGTCATTACTCGACGGTATACGAGCCGGCCGCCAATTGCGCAAGGTCGGTATTCAGCACGATTCAAGCGCTCCTAGCCTTGTCGGTAAGCCCTACGGACTTACGTATCCATTTCGTGACCATCATCGTCCCCGAACTGACTGACTTCGCATGCAGATAATGTGAAACTCACAGACGAATACGACGCGATCGTCCTCCAAGCCAACATCGAGAACTGGGGCTCCGCTCCTCGCCGAGTTCACGCCGAAGACGATCCAGGTGCCCCTGACGCTGGCGCAGGGGAGACTCCTTCTACGGGCATACGAGAAGCTAGAGCACGACAGGGAGAATATTGTCAGTGCTGCTGCTGCGGAGTACGTGGCGGTCTCTGCCTCAGCTTCAGCAGAGGGGCGGACTAACATCCTCGGGACCGCTTGTGCCTGAAGAGGCGCAGTTGCTCGAAGAGCTCGGCGCGCGGGTTCAGGCGGCGATTGACGAGCTGGCACCGGGAGATGGTGCGACAGGATGTTTCATGAAGCTCAGCTCGCGGTCACCCAAAGATGCTGCGGCGCGGTCGGGGGTATTCGAGTCATACTACGCACGGGCTGTGCGGGATGAGCACGGGAAACTGCGCGAACTGGACGACGAGCAGAAGCTGTGGATATTGTATGAGTCGGAAGGTGCTGCGCTGCGATTTAGGGACGCTGCGTCTGTTTTTCGGGCGCTTGTGTTGAGCGAGCGGGTTTGGCAGGTACTATTTTCATTTTTTGAACATGATTCTAGTGGCGGAGCATTTATGGGCCTTTTTTCAGGATATGACTCTGGCGATGAGGCATCCGGAGACATGGCGGCAGAACGTAATTCTGCGCAAATGGGAGCCGGTTCCGATAGACATGGTAGGCGCCTGGTTTCTTCAATCAATTGTAGCAATATCAATTCTAACTACAGGAATTCCGAACATTCGTGTCGAACGGACGACTGACCGCTATTTCGCAATATGCCTACCAGCTTTATTCTCCCCGCCTGAACGACGCTGCCCAGTTGCAGCTCGCTATCGCCGCTATCCGAGATCTGTACAATGATTTGTGGCCGATCCTCGCGAAGACGGGATTCAGCAGCTGCGTCCTGGATTTCGGGGTCATCCCGCCGCCGCCTGCAGCGGGTGGAGCTTGGCGTGCCACTCTAATCGAGATCAATCCGTTCGAGGAGACGACAGATGGGGCGCTGTTTAGTTGGACTCGGGAACGTGATATTTTTGAGGGAAAAGCGGCGGGTTGGAGTACCCCGTGGTGAGGATCACGGAGACGAGGCGGACTGGGGCCCTAGCGATGGTTCCCAAGGGCTGGAAGGAGGTCATGGCAAAGGTTGAGAGGACCTTCTAGCAATGTTGAACCAATGTTAAACCAATTGTTTCTTCTACTCGTCGAATCGGCCTGACAGAAGCACGCCTCAGTTTTTTAGGTTTTCTTTTCCGCAGATGTCTGACCTTGTACAAAGGTTTATGGCGCCGTAAATCGACTATCGAAGCCGTGACCCGTTCACGTATTTGCAACTCCGTTGATTACGCCCCTCTCGGCCCAGTTCCAGGGCCTTCAAGTCAGATGCGACATAGGCTTACTTGAAAGATGGACGGCTAAATCAAGGTCAGGATAAATTCAGCAATTAAAATTTTCACCCCTGCTAGGAAATCAGCTTAAACAGATACATCTTGATCGCCATCCGTATAAGGTCTGTAGCAGAAACGAGGAAATCATGGACGTCGAGGCTTCGACTGGCCCTGCCACGACAAGACCAGATTTTGCCCAGATATAATCCAGTACCCGCTGGCAAATAGGAGTGAGTGGTAGCAATCAACGAGGAGTTCTGGTCCTTGGGCTTGGCAAATAAATTTGGAGAGCCTTCCTGTTATTAATTTGACCATTTTCATCTTCGACACGCAAGCTATGAAGTTCAAGTCGGTGGAGAAGAACCTGAGCCGGATGCACTACATATCTGATTGACTGGTGAACGGTTTGAATAAACGGCTTGCCTTGGTCGCTGAAAAACCTTGCTCAATACAATCAATCGGTGCCAAGCCTTGGGTATAAATCACTTGACGGCGCACTTTTCGTTGAAATGAAAAGCTTCTGAAGTGACAGAGATCTTGCCACATCGTGACCCAACCACTGACCTAGCCGTGACACAGCCACAGCTAGGCGAAGCTAGCTGAACCTCGCCGCGGCGTGGTGTTCTGGGGTTTCTATTTCAACCCGCAAGCTGTCACCCCGTCTCGGTTATTCCGATGTCCAGGGAATGCACATAAGCATGGTCTTGCACGCTATAAAGCAGGATTTAACGTTCAATTGCAATCACTCAACGCGGACTCAAGCGTCAAAACTGCAAAATCGAGCATGCGCTTCAATCTCTCAATCTCCCTCCCCGCTTTCGTACTCGCCGCCATTACCACAACTGCGGCAGCCTGCGCTGCCGTCTGCCCGACGACGCTCCTTCCCGGGCCTGCCGAAGTCGCATGGTCCCTGGTGTTCAACCGCGACGTGGCGGACAATGTGATGTTCTGCGGGTACGCATTCGCATTTGTCTCTTCAATTTATTCTGCACATATTTGAGGGATGTGGCTCACACTCTACTCCAGATACCAAGGAGCGGGGCGAAATAATTCGAAACCGCAGACGTTTTGCACGTACAATGTGAGTTGTGCTCTGGATTCGCTAATAGTTCGTGCTCACGGTCCCTAGGATAACGACGGAACGATTATCCCAAACGAACGGTCTTTGCTCGCCTGCCCCAAAACAGTCCCAGTGGTGAACTGCGATGAGTAGTGTGAAGCAAGGGGAAAGCCCCAGTTGAGATTCCGCGGTGGTTTTTTTACGCGGGGCGGACTGTAATTATAATATGTCCATTGATGATCTAATTGAAACAAGCCCTGAAAAATCGTCAATAAAGTCAGGGCCCGACATCTGCTTTCCAAACAAACATCAAAGCCCAATCAAGAGGTTACCCCTGTCCGCAAAGGGCAATCAATGTGGCAGTGATATGCGCAGTTCTCTGCTCCCGCCAACACCTTCATCCTTCAGAGCAGGGCTGTATCCTACAGCTCTGGCTGCAGTACTAGTCTTCCGTCTATCTAGCTGTCTCAGAGCTTGCTTGCTAGTCTAGGGACCTGGAAGGGCGGAACGCTGTGAGTCGTGCCCGATTACAAAATCCGCAGTTGACTTCGCACTGCGCACATCCGCGTGGCGCTAGCATATAAGCCGCAGCCTCCGTCTACACCCGCTTTCCCTCTCATCTCCCCATCGCCATCTACAACCATGATTATCATCCCGGACTCAGACAAGTCGAAGGAGGGTCGCAGAGCAATCCGACATCGTCGTCAATTCGGGCTGAGACTGTTTCAGTAAGCTACCCTCCTTCTGCTCCGGAATCGTCGCAGTTACTAAAAAAAAACCCAGGACGACCCACCCCCCGCATACTCCAATCCCAACTCCGGCGCCGCTGACTCTAAAGCGTCTGCCAAACGACCTCCGAGTCTCGGTGCCCCGCCGCCATCTCCATCTTATCTTCATTGCCACCCACCCCCGTACCCCCACCCTCTGTCAAGCCCACGAATTTTCTCTCTCTGAGCCGCGGCAACGGCTCTATTAAGGCACCTACGTGATCGACCCACGCCTCAAAATCCCAGCGCCCATGCTCCCGCCCCTCGCCGCAGACGAAACCGAGGCGACGCGGCGGAACGTATTCCTGCACACGAGCAACGGCTCGATGGACGTGGATCTGTTCGTCGTGGGCGGCGATGCGGAAGGAGGATCCCAGGCAGAACTTGCAGAGAAAGAGTGAACCTATCCCTGAAGTCGTCAAACGGATCGACCTGTCGCGCGGCTGGTGAGTTTTCCCTTCCTTCTCCTCCCTTCTCTGTCTTCCTTTCCTTCCAATGCTACTTGTGAACCCACGCTAACCAATCTATCGTTTGTTCGTGCTACCAGCACGCTGGGCCCGCCCCCTTCCGCACCCCGATCCACTTCCGCGCGCATTCCTCCAACGGCCCCATCACGTTGCACATTCCCCGCTCCTTCCGCGGTCCGCTCACCATCCGCACGCGTAACGGCTCCGTGCGCTTTTCGGACGCGCTCAAGGCGGAGTTAACGACGTTTAGCGAGGCGGACAAGACAAGGCGGTGTTTCGTGGGCGATTTTGCGGATTGGCCGACGGATACGAATTCTACTGGAGTAAAGTCGGATACGCTGAACTCGGAGGGGGAAGAAGGCTCGGGATGGAGAGGTGACGAGATCGAGCTCGAGTCGTCGAATGGGAGTATCAAAATCCAGTATGACGTCGAGCCGAGGGATGCTGGGAAGGAGAAGAGCAAGGGTTGTTTGCTCGGCTGTTGGGTGCGTGAGGGTGAAGAAGCCGGCGAAATACATGCATGTACATGACATATTACTCCAGTCTTACAATATCATTATGAGTACTCATCTGGCGAATATCGCTCTGCTCTCGACGTTGTTTTTCCGCGTCCGTGTGGGCGCTCGCATGTTGTTACGTAACATAATCCGGAGCGCATTGGACAACGTTCCAACACAGCGGAATGTGACCAGACTGCGTGGCGACATTCCCAGTTTTGTAATTCACTGAGCCCAGCAGCTGCGCAGAAAATTGCTTGCTTAGAGTGAAACAGTGGTCAAGTCGTAGTTCAGCGTTCAACAGTCCTGAAAAGCGTAGCCAGTGGCAAGTATAAGGGAACCAGTGACGACGCTGGTACGGATAAAGGTATTTCTCAGACTCCAGAAGACGCTCCTTTCATTTCGGGGTCTGGTTCGCTTTCATTCCAGCTTGAAACTTGACTTGATCCGGACTTAGGCTCTCGTGGCGCGCGACTTGAAGTTTGATCCATTCTGCAAGCTCAAATCACGATGCTATTTCATTCAAGACGTTGCTTGCTCTTCCATATAACGAGATACGAGTATATAGTATGTCTTCCGAAAGACTATTACTTGCTTGGGCCACACAGCAGGCACTCGTTGCTGTATGCCCGCGATGTTCGCATTCCGGCAGCAATCCGCTTCCATTCAGAAGTCAGTACGCAGGGTTAAAAAGGGTTGAGAGGGTGTGGTTGCTTGGGCATCGAACCTTGTAACGGGAGGTGTGCGCGACAGCGCGCGCTGGGAGCTGCGCGTTTCAGATTCTTGCACAATGAACTTCGAGATGGGTAAGGACCGGGGCCCGAAATTCGAAGTTGCATATAACGGGACATTGTTCCCTGTCGTCTGGAGCCGCGAGCGGCTCTTGCACTGCTTAGGACGCAAACTAACCTTCTGGGTCGGATTTCTGTGTTAGGCCCTTTGCAATCCAATGTGTGCATGCGTGGCGGCCGGGTTGGAGCCGCATTCCCGCACTTGGTAAGCCGCCCGCCCTGACTTTGTCTTGCTCAGCTAAACCATGGCGCCAGAGAATCGGTCAGAACGTCATCTAAGATGGGAAGGTTCCCGTCCGGACGGCCCAGTGAGTGTGACTCGTGGGTTTCAGCGATTCTGGGCCTGAATAATTTGTGTCAGTTGTAATGTCCCTCCATTGCGGTGCGCAACTGTATTCCGTGTGACGGTGTTTCCTTTGATTTTCGACCTTTTAACTACACTACAGCCACCGATGTTGGTATCAACGCCACTCCGAGTATGCTTCCATTTGACTTCGGTTCGTTTTGACTTGGTTAATCAGCATTTTTACAATATTCTCTCCCCACTCAGTGCCGCTACCGCGTGTGAGATTCTAATTTCATCCCTCACCTCCTCTAACCCGCTGCTCGGATTTGCTTCGCCCTAGGCGCGTCTGAAACTTTCAATCCAATTTTTCATCATCTCACGTCAGTCGCTCACGCGGCCCGCTGATGCACAACTCCGCGCGCGGCGCGTACCACAGGATGCTGATTCAACTTTAGAGGTCTGGCGAGCGGGGCGCTATACAGTGGTGAGTTCCTTATGAATGTTGAATTTTTTTTGACCACCTCTGAGTCCTACGAGGTTTCAGGCGTCAACATTGCCCCGCAACAAGGCAGAAGAACCACAAGGCGTGGAAGAACAACGATCATGACATGAGCGTCGTGTGCAGGAGGAGGTGGTCCCAAAAGGAATGTCAGTGACGGATCATTAGGGGTGTTTCACACATCCCAACTTGAGGCCCGATTTGAGCCCCAACTTGGACCCCAACTCGAGACGAAGTTGGAACCTGAAATTAGGCCGATTTCGAAGTTGGATGTCAAATTGCGCTTAACCCCCACGATCTGACATCCAACTTGACCCCAACTTGGCACCCGATTTCGTGCCCCAACTTCGCTTAACGCACGCGAGAATCCCAACTTGATGCCAACTCAAGTTGATCTCGGGCTGATGGGGATTCACACATCAGTCCCCAACTTGAGTCCCGACTTTGACCCCAAATTAGTCAAAGTTGGGGCCAAGTTGGGGTCGAAATCGGGGTCAAGTTGGGGCTGAAATCGAATGCGTGAAACGCCCTATTGATCCAATACGTCACCTATTTGCCTCAGTCTTTCTGACCACTTCCCGAGTGGTTCCGTCCTTGTCTCACACTCTGCTACAACACAAGCGGCTGCTCGGCCGCTTTGCGGCCTCGCATCCCCTTCCTTTCATGTGGACTGCATCTGTTTTAAGAATTGAATAGAGCCCGCAAATTCTAATGAAAATAAATTCAACACATGATTGAGCGTTCACGACGGCCCATTTTCTGGACGTGCCGAGGCTGTACATGTCAAGTGAGGTGGGTTACGCGGCCGCGGCAGGCACGGCATGAGTGGGAACACTGAACAGAGAGAACGATAGAGCTGATGGTGGAGTTTAAAAGGCTTCGGACAGACACGCATAATTTTATACTTACAAGCGGCTGCTCGGCCGCTTCGCGGCCTCGCATCCCCTTTCTAAGCTCCTAAGAGCAGAATTTGCCACGAAAGACTGAGGTCAGTGATTTCATGAAGGGTCTGGCAAGGATCTCCCGCAATAATAGATGAAAGCGGAGTTTAAAAAGGCATGGTGGGCCGTCGCTGCGATAAAATGAACCACATGAGCGAGCGGATGGAAAATCATCGGGAAATGTTAGCGCTCATTTGCGGGCGTCTCCAAAGATTCGGAGCAGATGTGCCAAAACGGAGTTTGAAAGGCTTCGGACAGACGGACACACGCTATTTTTAAAGAGATGAGAGGGTGAATAGCAGTGAAACAAGGACCGCGGGGCCGAGATCCCGGTGGCGGTGAGCGTGGCTCGATCGCGAGCAGAGCCCGAAGAAAGTTGGCGACGCGGCGTGCCGACGTCGGTATGCAGAGGGCGGATTGGCGGTGCCAAGACCTGGTCAGCGGTTCGCCGGGAGCAGAGGCCAGCGAAAAACCACCTTACTCTTGGAACCCGGTTTTACTCCAAATTTTGCATAACTCACGAGTAACTCGTCGACTCACGAGTTTTGACTCGCGGATCCGAGTTCAGCTATTTTGACCACAGGTACTCGCGCCACGGATCCGGCTCAATTCGTGACATGCTTTAAGCAGCAGTTACAGTCGGCCAGAGCTAAATGGGGTTTGAATTCGTTGTCTCAAAATAGCTGTGAGAAAAATGGAGCAAATTGGGTGGGCTCAGAGCGAGGGCTGGAGTTGATGAGAAATGATGAGAAAGATGGGTGATGGTGATACGGGGCATCTTAATACACGAGGTATCGTTGCCGATGATTTTCCGGGCAATTCCGATACATAGGTTGCTCCATTTGCCGCATTGAGGGAGAAACATCTTCCACAGTGACGAGGATAGCTTCATCGTGTGTACAAGACCCGACAGAAAGATGGGATGATAGATGTGGGAAAATGGACCTGCAGAGAGCCGAATCATCTGACCCTAGATGGCGGGCCGGTGTAGATCTAGTGAACGAGTCTTTGGGCGTGGAAACTCCCAGGTGTGGAGCATAAAAACCCCATCTCTCAACGTGATGATACAAAGCCGAAGATGCCCTTTCAGCCCACTGTCTCAGAAATCCGCTTGAACAATATCACAAAATGCTTGACTGCAGGGGTGACTACCTTGGAAATACTCGCAGACAGCCCTAAGACCTCGGGCCTACTGGCTATTTCCAACACAACGCGGTCCTTATTGAAATTTATTCAGGTAAGTTTCCAATAAATAATTGACTATGTACACTGAGGCGGTGAATCTCCCCTAGACTGTGAAGCAAAACAAGGATAATTGTACCCAACTGATGGAGCAAACCTACGAACTGCTCAATGCAATTATTCTCATTCACATCAAGTCGGATACTGGGGGAGAATTGCCGCCAAGCGTGTTGAATCAATCGGGATATTCACAGAGTACTTCACCAATCCTGTAATTTTTCCTGGCATTGACGACTCCGATTTAGGACTCTCCACAAAATCCACACCTTTGTCGAGGCCCAGAGTGGTAACAAAATCAAAAGGTTCTTTCGCCAGGGTGAAATGAGCACTCTGCTCAAGAGCTGTAGAGTAGGATTGCAACGGGGGCTTGATTTTTTCCAGGTGAGCTATCTCATTTGCAGTGCAACAGGTTGTTGAACGATGTAATACCTAGATTAATGCCGTTAATATCATGACAGACATTGCGGATATGCGAGAGGAGACCCAGAAAAGACCCAGGAGGTCCTTGACATGATTGAAACTCTGGCTGATACGGATGCAGTGTCCTCGGTATGCAATTTTCACACTTTGAGCAGAATGAAGAAGTGACCTTTTGACAGATAACCGGGGTTTATTCAGGAGCTCATAACAGGTACAGTTTCTACAACCCTCCATAATAAAATACTCACGTGTGATTATTTGACAGTTCCAACTCATTATCCCTGCTCCCGTCGGAGCCTAAAATATTCTATGGCCGGGAATCCGAACTTGCACACATTCTCGATCTTTTCGGCCAGGAAACTGTCAGGATAGTAATTTTAGGTGCCGGTGGAATGGGGAAGACCAGCCTAGCAAGAGCTGTCTTGCATCATGACCAAATTACTGGAAAGTATGGGCAGTACCGCCACTTTGTTGCCTGCGACTCTGCAACAACTAAACTGGAACTTGCTGCTCTGATTGGAGGCCATCTTGGATTGAAGCCCAGCCAGGACCTTACTCGACCATTGGTTCAGCATTTCTCCACTGGCCCACCTAGTCTCTTAATTCTTGATAATCTGGACACTCTGTGGGAGCCAACCGAGTCACGCACCGAGATTGAAGAGTTTTTGTCGCTGCTTACAGATGTGGTTCACCTGGCATTGCTGGTAATGATAATTCCGAATTTCATATGCTTTACTTATGCTATATCAGATCACGATGCGGGGGGCAGAAAGACCTTCCAGAGTTCAGTGGACAAGGCGATTTTTGCCGCCTTTGAAACCATTGGGACAAGTTGCTGCTCGAAAGATGTTCCTTGATATTGCAGATGACAGGCATGCTCTTGAAGAGGTTGACAAAGTGCTATCCCTGACAGACAACATGCCCCTTGCCATCAGCCTCCTTGCCCCCTTGGCTGACACTGAAGGTTGCTCAAAGGTATTATCCCGCTGGGAAGAAGAGAAAACATCTCTGATATCAAACGGATATGACCGAGGATCAAACATGGATTTGTCCATCTCAATATCCCTCTCGAGTCCCCACATTAAAGCTCACCCTCGTTCACTGGAGCTTCTGAGCCTATTGTCGATACTCCCAGATGGTCTTTCATATGTTGATTTGATGCAAAGCAAACTTCCAATGGATGATATCCTTGGTTGCAAAACAGCATTAATGGGTAGCAGTTTAGCCTACAGTGATGAGCAAAAACGACTGAAAGCACTGGTACCTATTAGAGAATACATGCAGAAAATTCACCCCCCTGGTAACGAAATCATTCGTCCACTTCTGAAATACTTCCAGGATCTGCTTGAGGTTTGTGTTCAACACTTTGGGCAACAACTAGGTTCACAGACTGTTGCTCGAATCTCATCAAATTACTCAAACATACAAAATGTGCTCCTCAATGGACTACAGCAGCAACATCCAAATCTAATGGATAGCATTTACTGTGCAATCTATCTATCCAGATTCAGCGGGCTTACTGGATGGGGCAAAGGTCTGCCGATGGACCAGATTTTCGAAATCCTCTCGCAGCCATGTGATCATCGATTAGAAGTTTTGGTTATTACAGAGATATTTGGTTCATGGAAATACTATCCAGTTTCGAATGCAGAAGAACTGGTTGCCCAGGCTCTAGACCACTTTGAACACTTTGATGACCCGGAACCGAAATGTAAGCTTTTTAAAATCAAACTATATTGACCCTCAAATCTATTTTCTAGCTCGATTCTAT